>RJWH01000723.1:0-608644 GCA_004363575.1 Solenodon paradoxus | reverse complement strand
AGAGAGAGAGAGAGAGAGAGAGAGAGAGAGAGAGAGAGAGAGAGAGAGAGAGAGAGAGAGAAAGTATAATCCTAAGAAAGAGAAATTTAGAGTTTCCTGATTAAAAATGGCCAGAGACAATAGTAAGAAGCCACAGCACAGCACAGCCCCTTTTGTCAGCTTCAAATCAGCGAACCAGAGGGTCAAATCAGTTTAACTTGCCTCCGTGACACATCGCCCGCCAGCCTGACCCCAGAGCGGCCTCATTTTTATGGATGCAGGGCTCACCGTGTAATTCATTCCCCGGCACACCCCACTCGTTCACGCGCCTGCTTTTGCTACAAAGGTGCACCGCTATGCACCTTTTCTGACTATTCTGCCGGCTGAACCGCTGAGATATCAGACAGCCCCCTGTTTAATGCAGGAGACCCTGCCTTACAGTTGAAGAGTCGTGTCCCTTCGCCAGCGTCAGTCCAGGGGCTGCATCAGCCATGCAAATGACCACGTGTCCGCGGACTCAGGGCCTGAAAGAAATCAGGAACTTGGACAAGCTAGGCAGCAGGTTTAAGAAAATTAAAACTTAAAGAATATTTGCTAACCTTTGCCTCCTCTGTCATCAACTGTCCGTATGTGCTGTTTGCGTTATATGGTCATAAAAACAGGAACAGTGCAGTCAGCAGTGGCTTTTTCCCTTTAACTTAGTACCGGGTACAATGGCAAACAAAAGACAGGGCATAATAACGATACAACACTAACGTTTCATTCCTTTACAAAGCACTCGTGTACGTTGCTAAATTAATTCGGACCTTTCAACAACCATTAGTGTATCCGCAGCTTCATAACCCTTTGTACAGATCAGGAAACTGAGGCTCATGTAGTTTAAAGAATGTGTGTGTGTAGTTCTCGCTGTAACATGCAGTAGAGGAGGTAGTTTAGAGATAGAGCAAGAGGGCTTAAAACTTTGCGCCAGGTTCACAACTGAGTTGATCATCTATCTGTTTTCAGCAGGAGTCAGTTCTGAAGGAAGAAATCCCAAAGCAGATGAGATTGTGCAGTGTTCACGTCCCTTCAGAAGTTCACACCTGGTTTCTATCGAGAGTCTTCTGCTAACCTAAGGGACATGTCAAGTTTCATGTCTTCCATAGTTTGTATCTTTAGTGGGTGAATAGTATACTCTTTGTTCATCAGTAGTTTCTCTCTCTCTTATCTCACCTAAGAGATAGTTGAAGAAGGGACCCTAACATTTTCACCTCTGAATCCCCAAAATGTGTTGTCACAAACTAGGTGTTCAACAAATATTTAGTAAGTACATAGATGATACCTATGTTTTGTCCTATCTGTGGGAGGTTTTTGGCACAGTTTGTATTTTTGCCACACTTTTGTATGTTGTTGGATCTCCTCTTTGGCAATGCCATGATTTCACCAAACCATGAAGAATTCCTTGAAAAACAGGCAAGGCTTCACTTCTACTTGAGCATATTCATACACTCAACATATACTCGATGTGAACAGAGAAATTTCCTATCAGCTGATATGTGGACTGAATAAATCCTCCACCACCCCCCGGCCCCAGTTAATATGTTGAATCCTGACTCCCAGTGTGACAGTATTTGGAAAGGGGGCCTTTGGGAAGTCATGAGGCTTAGAGGGGTCATGAGGATGGGGTCCTCATGATGGGATTTGCGCCCTTCTAAGAAGAGACACAGGAGAGCTGATTCTCTCCATCTCCATATACTTTGAATAAAGGTCGTGTGAGGGTACAACAAGAAGGTGGGGCCTGCAAGTCTGGAAGAGTCCTCAAGAACCAACATTTCTAGGACTTTGGCCTCCAGAATTGCGATACGATTAATGTTGTTTAAGTCAACAGTCTATGATTTTGTTGTGGCGGTCCAAGCAACTTAGGCAATTGAAGATACTTTCACAGCAAGTAAGAGAATATTTAACTTCTGTTTGTCTAGTAAAGACATTTAATCTCACATAGTAAGAGAATGTTGGCACTGGGCTGCTCCAAAGACTCAACAATACTATCACAAACACAAAACTTTTCATCCTGCTGTTCTGCCTTCTTCAGCATGTTCCCCTTCAGTTACTTCATGCTGGTGAATGATAAAGTATCCAATCAGGAAGGGAAATTACATAGGAGGCACACATAAGCCCAGTATGTGTGTGTGTGTGTGTGTGTGTGTGTGTGTATCTCTGTGCTTCTATGTCTGTGTGTCTGTGTGGGTATGTGTCTTTCTCTGTCTCTAAAAAGGAAACGTGCAGGCAAGACAAGAGAAAATGAAGTATTTTATTTATGTTATTTAGCTGTTCATCTTGGTTATTGCCCCTTGAACTGGGGACCCTGAGATGTATGTGGACTATGCCTGGTGAGCTAAATGACTAGACCACCAGGGCGCACCAAACCCAGTCTCTTTTTTTTTTCAGCAAGTAAACTTTCCCAATAGCCTCCTCAGTAGATTTCCCTATCAATATCACTGATTGTGCCTCCGTTGCGTGACTGCTTTAGCTTCCATGACTAAGGAGGTATCAAACAAAGGGAAATGGGCAGTTCAGATAGACTTAGGTCAGCCAAGATCTATCCTCTGAGGCTGGACACCTTACCACCTGAACAGTAGATAGGAGATTTTATTGACAAGGAAAAGAGCTGTAGTGGTCTTGGGATGGTCAGCAAGTAGTATCTTCCACCACTTTTCTGTTGTTTAGTTTCAGTCTTATCAACAGATATCTTATTCTGCTTTCCCCACACAGAATTGACCTATTCTAAACTGCCATGCCCCTGCGCCATAGAGATCAGAGAGTGACTTGATACAACAACTATGTATGTCACACATAAGACCTACACATTCAAGAAAAAATGAAAACATCCATGGACATATATCATTAAAATTGTGTGAGACATAACATAATCTAAAGTTTTACCCAGTGATTCTATGTATTGGAATGACAGAGTTTTTACAAAACAGTAATGCTCCAAATCAGACCAATTGATTTGCTATGTCTGTGAGTGAAGCCCTGATTCTAAGATACAGAGTTAAGAACGACTGCAAGAAAGCTGTATAGGAAGCAAAGATACAAATATTCTCTACTTTTTTTTTTTTTTGAGAGTTTAAAATCCATAGAGATATAAAGATCACAAGTGGTTTTCAGAGGTTGAGGGGAGGAAGAAACGAGGAGTGGCTGTTTCATGGATATAAATTCTGCTTTGAGGATGATGAAAATATTTGGAACTAGATAAAGTTGATGGTTGCACAACATTCTGAATGTAAGAAATTCCAATAAATTGTACACTTTCTCATTAATTTTACATCAATAAGAAACATAAAGAGGTGGTCACCTTAAATCATGAGAAGCAAGCGCAAACCACCCCCACCCCCCATATTTTAGAAATTTAGCACATAAGGGGAAGGAAAATAGGAGCATAACTAGATGGAGCATTGGTTCAAGAGAAGGCTTTTTAGGTAACAGGAAGACTTTTGTGTTTTGTTTTTTAAAGGAAAGGTGCAGGCAGGAATGAAGGCAAGTAGGCAAGGCGGGAAGAGAGGAGGAAAAAGCACTCTATTTATTTTTATTTAGTTGTTCACATTGGTTGTTCCCTGCCCCAGGCTTGAATCCAGGACCTTGAGATGTAGGTGGACTGTGCCCAGATGTGCTAGAACTTTAGGCCTCCAGGATATGCCAACTTTTGTATATTTTAAGGCAAATTAAAGAGTCAAGATGCTGGGGAACTTTCTGGGGCCTTTTCAAGTCTGGAAAGCTGGAAACCTAAATTATACAGTAAAAAGTTTGGTCATTCACTCTGGTAAAGAATGTTCCAGTTAGGATTCTTCAAGGAGAAACATGGCTGGAAGGAAAATTATAAATGATTTAGTTCATGCTCCCTAGTTACCAACAAAGGCAATGAGCTCTCTCAATGTGTAAGTGACTTTACCAAGTTCACAACTGGATAGCAGAAACCACACTTATTGGGTCTCACAATTATATTTATTTTTATTTTATTAATATTTGGGATTATCTACAAAAGCCATTTGCTATTTAACCCATTGTTTATCCTTCCTTCAGTTTTCTTTCTTTCTTTTTTTTTCATTCAACAAATGTGGTAAATGCTAGGAAATTAGAATATGAGAGGGTTTGACTGATAAGTTCCACTTAACCTATGAAACTTGTGTCATAACTCCCAAAGCCCCGTAGCCTGATAATGTTCCCAAGAACCCAGCATGCTGGGAATTTACTTATCTTCCTAGACCTGAGGCTTAATAGCAAATGAAGTTTGATATGTCTGTGTGTGTCCATGTGTGAGATATTTTTAATTAAGTAATTAACTTATTAAATTCTTAGAGTTCAAAAAAACAAAACAAAAAACAAAAGATAGACAGTGAAAAATCTGTCTCCATGTCTCTCATTTCCCAATTCCCTTTCTCAGTGGCAATCACATTATCCAGCTTTGGTGTATTTTAGGGATATTTTATGCAAGGAGAAAAAAATGCATGCATGCATGTATTTCCCCTGCCCGTTTTATACCATAGCGCCTATATACCTTGCTCCGTACCTTCTAAAACAGTTTGTACTGTATCATGTTTATTGGCATTATGCTCTATCTCTCTTCTCAGCTATTTCATTTACCTGCATTCCATAGTATCCCATTGCAGTACAAATTCTTACTTATTTAACTAGTCTCCTAATAGACATTTCTAATCTTTCACTACTACCACATTGCAATACATCGCCTTTTGTATGTGTCATTTCACAAGTGTGCAGGTTTATCTGTGGGATAAACTCAGAATATGCCCAGGATAAAAACTGGACTTGCTAGGTCAAAGGGTATAAGCGTGTAATTTTAATGAATCCCAGAAAAGCATACCCCATAGACGTTGTGCAGTTTCCACTACCACTAGCAACGTGAAAAGTTTCTTTTGCCACATCTTCACCAGGACATTGTATTATCAATAATTTTGGAATTTTGCCAATGTATTAGGTACAAAATTGTATTTCAGTAAATATTTAATTTGCATTTCTCTTACTTTGAGTGAGATTATTTGAGTTTTTTTTAATCCATTCATTTCTTTTCCTATATTCTATTTGCTTGTTTTGCATTGTTATTGGATTTTTATACATTGATTTCTAGGAACTTTTTATATATTCTAAAAAATAACTTTTTGTTTGTGATACGAATTATAAAATTTCCCATTCACAATTTTTACTTTGATGATGATTTTTTCTCATACAGAAATTTGTTTTATTTTTATTGTGAAGTTGTAAATCCCTGTATTATGACTTCTGAGTTTTGTGTCATATATCAGAAGGACTTTTCTCACTCCAAAATACTTTTTTTTTTTAAGTGCTATCATTGTTTCTTATAGTAATTTTGTGGTTTTATTTGTACAATTTTAATTCATCTGGAATTTATTTTGGTACATTCTTGAGCATTATCCCAATATAACTTTCCCTTCATTGAATAAATGTCATTTGTGTTTATTCCTCTAGTACAACTTGAATCAAAATATTGCTTTAAATTTCCAAATGAAATACATACTGACTGAATTTCTACTCTGTACAAGTCATAATATTATAATATTTTCTTTCTAATGTTCTCTTCAAGAAGAAATTGAAAGGGATTATAAGGCCCAAGATCCAGAAATTTCCTTTAGTAGGTTAGAAACAAAAATAACTTCAACAATAAAGAATCTTTTGCCATCAGAGGGAACTGGTTGAAACCATATTCAGTGAGACAATGAGCTAGAGGCTACAAGCAAAGAAAGCACAAATGCCTCTTTGTAGGTACAAGTCTTTCCCAATAGCCAGGGCAGGAAAAAGAAGTCGATGACAGGAGAGATCTTGGAAGACCACATATCTATGAAGATGAGATACAACTATAGAAAGGCAGTGATAGACACTATGTAAACATTCATTTGAAATAGGGATTGTGGCCTCAAAACCAACCAGCACTAACCAGCACTATTTTATCTAAAATGAAACATTGTCTTTTTAGTGCATTTTCCTTTAGTGTGAGAAAGAACACCAGAGTAAATTTCAAATCCTGTACTGAAATGAGTCTAGTTATATAACTATTAATGAACACTGTATTAACTACAGCCTTAATAACTATAGCAGTTATAGTTATTGATGAACTGTTATAGCTAGTTATTGATGAAGTGCTCCTCCAGCCTTCCTTTACTACCGTCTGAAATCACTGGCTATTTACTCTTTGACCTAATAGTCATCATGCTTTTAGCCCAAATAGACTAATTATCTGACTTTGGGAACATCATTAGGCATCATAGTCTAGAAAACACTCTAATAAACACCAAGTTGTATTCTACATTGGACAGACTTCTAATGTACACGTGTGTGTGCGCGATTTATCCACATAAAATGTTACAGAAATATTCCTGTTGGGGAAAGGAACCAGGAATAAGGGCTAGTGAGTATGAGTCACAGGTGGGAGGAAGAAAAAAAATGCAAGTAACAAATATACAGGATCCCCACTCTTTAAAATCACATATAGCAACTGAGAATAAACAAAAACGAGAGGCATCTACAGTTTAAAACTGCCCATAGTGAGCACTGTCCAAATTAAGGTCCACAGAGAATCATAGAATATGATCTTATGTGAAAACAGGGTCTTTGCCGATGTGATTATTGAAGATGAGGTCCCACTAGGTTAGTGTGGGCCCTTCCTCTAATGACTGATGGCCTATAAGAAGGGGAAAAACACAGACTCAGAGGGAAGAAGACCATGTGAAGACAGAGGCAGATACTGGAATGATGCAGCTACAAGCCACGGAGTACCAGGGATTACCAGGGCCCCCCAGAAGCTAGGAAGAGGCCAAGGGGAACCCCATTCCATCCCTAGAGTCTTCAGAAAGAGCGTGGCCTTGCCAACACCTTGATTTTGGACTTTTTGGCCTCCTGACTTGTGAGAGAATAGATTTTTACTGTTTGAAGTTATCCACCTTGTGGTAATTTGTCACAACAGTCTTAAACAACAAATACACCACCCTATAGGAACACAGTACACCACATTAAGTGGAAGGTTTTTCACTGTATGTCCTGTCTGTTCTTTTCCTTAGTTTGCTATAATTGAAAATATCCTCTTGTGGTAGATATTTGGGTTTTCTGGTTTACCAGACCCTATTGTAACTTGACGTATACTAGCTACAGGGCCTTTAGCAATTTTCTTATCTGTAAAATGCAGAAAATAATACTTGTCCCTTCATAAAGTTGTTATTAAAATGAGATAATAGGTACAAAAGTGCTGTTTATACTAGAAAATATTATATAAATGGCAACTTAATAAGTATCAGTGCGTCTTTGTAAATAGCAACTTCCAACGGTCACTAGTCCAGATGTTATTTTTCTATCAGCCTAATTTTGCCCACATCAATACAAATGATAAAAGAATATATGATATCTTCTGATTCTCTACAACAATACTATGTACCTTGAAAAATTAGCAAAAGATTTTCTTTCCAAGGCTGACTTAGTAATTATAACTTTTGTTAGACCTCAGACATAAGACTCTGTCTTAGAAGATCATGAGTGTCAATCAACATATGGAACTCATGTATTCATTCTTGTAAATGTTACTGAATATCCACATGCAAGTCACTGTGTTGGGTAATTGGGATTTGTTGTCCAAAAGCAAGATAACGAAACGGAGAAAGTGATGGGGAGTGGACTCTGAGATGGGTGGTCTCTGAAACAGTGACATCCGAGTCAAGACCCAAAGGACAAAGGGGCAGCTATGTGAAAATCTGGGGACAGAGCATTCCAGGCAAAGGGCTGAATGCCCAACGCAGAAGTCCTGCTGGAGTGTTTCCGAGTCAGAAAGGTGGCCCAGTGACTTCAGTAGAGTGAGTCAAGGGAAGAATTGTGCAAGGCCAGATCCTGCAGGACCGATGTTGACAAGGGACAGAGGTTTTGTCAAAGTGCAGTGGGAAGCCCTTGTAGACTATTAAGTACAGAAGTAATATTATCTGATTTAATTTGAAGAAGCTTGTACCGGCCACTGTGAGAACTGATCCCAATTTTCAAAAATGGAGGCAGGCAGACCCATTAGGTTTCTAGACAATATGATGGTGGTTGAGCCAGGATAGTTTTCAGGTGGTGATGAAAACAGACGGACACATCTGGAGGGACAACCAGTGATTCTTGTGGATGCACAGGATGTGAGAGTGAAGGAGCATGGGATGTAAGGGTGAGGGAGAAAGAAAGAGACTCAGAAATCCCAACGCCTTTATTGTAAACAGCCCGACTGAAAGCAGCACCACAACCACATGAAATTCTGGAAATCATTGCTATCCAAAATATCTCTCTCCCGAGGGAGTCTTTCTGTGTTTGGAACTGGAAGAGAGACAAGTGTAGTTGTACTCAGTTGTCTCGTTATGGCTGCTCAGAACGCACCTTCTTTATAGACAAGTAATGAAATTCTCTACCAGCCCTTGCTCTTCCCAGGGCTATGAATGATTTTTGCCTCTATTTAAACCTGCCAAGGAGGGTTAAGGGCATTTATCTTATCCCAGTTCTAACATAAGATGAGAGAATTTAGATCTTTCCTTTTTCTGTGTCTGTCATCTGAGAAATGGGATTATTGATGTCCACTCTTCAGAGGTTTCCTGAGGATAAAATGAAGTAACATGTGGTCTGGCTGCTAAGTGAAATTTAATAAAAGGTCATGATGATAATGATGATGACAGTGTCCTACAAGACAGAGGTGAGTGAAATCGACATGATTCCATCATCTTCGAATTACTGACTTCCACCTAAGTCTCTCTGCGACCAGAAACCCTTGCTGCAACTAAGTTGGCCAGGTCCATAAAGGAATATCCTAGGATTTGTGAAGCAACATTGGTTTTTCCAGAGCACCAGCTCAGGCTGATCAGGCAACCTCTTGATGTTACTGCATTACTTATTCTTAGTTCTTTTGTGAGGCATAAGAATAATTTTTGAAACAGTAGCAAGAAAAAAAGTTTCTGATAAAATAATGAGCCTTCCTTATTTTGAGCTTTCCTTTGATGCTTGCCACCTCTCTCCCATTATGGCTCTTTGTCCACCATTGAAAAGGCCAGTGTCCTCAATTTGTGCCCAGCTGGAAAGAGAACATGGGACTCAAGAGTGCAGAGAAGCAAAGAAATCACACTGAGATGGTATTTTCCTTTATGAGACATTTCAACAATCATAACAGAGAGAATGTCTTATGAGCTGACCATAAGTTTTTTAAATATGGAAAATGTTTCTTAGCTTTGGGGCCATCCCTGCACCCTTCTATTTTAGAGGTCACTCACAAAGCAAAGTGAGAGGTTTGTCCTATATATAACATTTAACATTAAAAAAAAAAAAAAGAGATAAAAATGACTGCTTCCTAAATCCTGATAGGTACCAAGAGTCCTGCACATTTGGTAACAGAGTTGCATTCTTGATCCTGATATATTATTTTTATCCCCTTCTAGTTTATTCCTTAAAAAAAAAATAATGCTGTGCTATTTTTGTATGATTTCAAGTCTTTCTTTAATCATATTCATTTTACAATCTCTGCTAGATTGTTCCCCCACCTAAAGTTCTCAGAGAGCTCAATATGATGGTTTTTGTCCATTATTCTCGCTCTTGGTTTTAATTTTTGTGTACCTACATCCTCCACAATGCTTGGTCCACAAGAATCCCAACTGATCCATACGGTGCTCTGGTCTTTTTCTGGTTTGCTGCTTCCAAATGCCACAGGGAAATTGCTAGCTGGAGACCAAGTTTGATTTCAAATGTTCAGCTCAGGGTTTTCTGAAATTGGTAGGTAGTAAATATAAGTCCCCAGACTTGTAAGGCACAGTCACAAATTCTCAGGAAAGACTTTTTCTCCACAATGGGCCAGCTGGATTCCTTTTCCTAAACCATCCAATTAAGGGTACTAGTTTTGTGTGGGGATGTAAATCCCAACTCCCTAAATGTCATGGGTTTTGTCCCATATTGATGTTAAAACCTAATCCCTGTGGTCACTGAGACTGCTTCTCAAGGCAGATCCATGTCCTATGGCTTATTACTGTCATTTAAGTTGCTTCTTTGCACCTGGCACTTGGAGAGTTCTGTACTTAAACAAGTTTGCCATTTACTTTTTATATGCATGTTCTTTTTTTTTTTTTTTCAGAATATCTTCACTTTTTTTGGTGGAAAGATTTGGGGGTTACCTGATCCACCATATGGCCTACAATGAATTATTGATTCAGTCTTCATCTTATAGTCAGAAAGAACTTTTCAACATACAAACATGTTTTTATCAGTCTTTTTTAAAACACTGAAGTGGCTTCCAAAGATCTTTGGATGAAAATTACTGTCATAATCTACAGCCTCTGAATGGACCTTACCTACTTCCCCATCTTCATGGTACACCACATCCCTTCTGATACTCTGTTCTACTCACACTTGAATTCTTTTCATTTCTAGAATGTACCTCAGCACTTCTTACCATAGAAACTTTGCACCTTTTATTCCCTCTTTCTGGAATGCCCTCATGTTCCCCAGTTCATTCACCCTTTGGATCTTAACTTAATTATAGGGTGACAGTTGTCTAGGTAAGTGTCCTCTGGCACATGCATATATCGGCTCAGCTACATGGTCCTTTATTATACTCAGGACAGCTGTACTTTTACATTTCTTTTTGTAATTATTTTATAACTATCTCTCTTACCCACTGGACTGCAGGTTCTGTGAAGGCATGTCTTCTTGTTCAGCATTTTCACTAAGCATTGAAAGTGGTACCAGCTGCTACCCTCACACTAACACAAGAAATCCTAAAATGTCAGCAATTTAACACCATAAAAATGCATTCCTCATATCATTGTCCAATATAGATCAGGAAACTCTTCTCCAAGTAGATCCCAAGACCCAGATTGCACCCCAATATTAAAACATGTTGACATCAAAGTGCAGTGAAAGAGAAAGCAAAAAGGATCATGTGGGAGGTATTTTATCAGCTAGGTCAGGTATGCATCACTTCTGCCCGCATTCCACTGACCAGATCTCAGTCACAAGGCCCCATTGCAAAAGACCTGGAAGATACAGATGAGCTACATGCCCGGGAAAAAGGAGAAAGTGGTTTTCGGAGAGCACTACAGTCTTTTCCGTGCCATTCTATGTTTAGCAAAGAACAATTTCTGACAATAGGAAATTTTTAATAAGTATATATTGAATGAATCAACAAAGGAATGGATGGACAGATGGAAGATAGATAGATGATGGAGGATGGCTGAATGGTTTTGTTGTCGATTGGCAGCTCACTGATTAGCTAGTCTGTAAGTGCTTTGAGTACAGAGACTATATCTGTGTCACTCATCATGTTAGAGAAGTTTTAGGCACCTACTAGAAACTCACAAGAACGAATAATCACTGCTGCTTGGGAGATTTCATGGAAGAGATGGACTACTAGTGGATTAGTGAGGGCTTTGGAAAAGTAATTTAAGAAGTGAATCTGTGAAGGCACAGAAGAGATAGAGGAGGGGAAAGTAGACGAAAAGGTGGAGAAAGATTAATATGCATATGAGCAAGAGTAACAGGAATCAATGACGAAAAGAGAAACAGATAACTCCTCATCTGGCTAGTGTCTGTGATTCCCAGATTCCCTCATTTTCTCATTTGATGTCTTATAGCTTTCCATCACGGAATAACGGTGCCTCCTTTGTGGAATAGCACCCCACATTTTGGCCGTTGGTATTTAAAATGAGTATAACGTGCCCAGGAAGTGCATATTTGAATTGGTCAGAAGTTGGCACGACAGAGACATTTTGCCCCTGACCTTGCAGAGTGGTAAACCACACTAGTTCCAGCCCCAGTTGTCAGGCCAGGATTTCGTCCTAACCCTTCTCCAATCAATACATAGAACTGCCTGGTGCCATGGGGAGGGAACTGCATTTAAAAAAAATGAATGAAGTAGGACAGCCAAAATCTTTCCATTCTTTGTGCTCTCCTCTGCAGCTTTCTACCCGGGCCTGGGGACTCTCCTGAGATGAGCAGCATGAGGGTACCACCTCCTCTGCCCGGAGAAAGGGGTTGGGGCTACAAAAGTAGCCAGCCCTATATTACGGCTCCTGAAATGCACTGTCGGAGTTAGTGACAGGGGAGCCGCTCTACCTCTGGGGCTACAGCCTTGCAGTGAGCTTTAGTGGATCAATACTTTAGTCTTGTCATGCTAATTGCTCATTGGTTGACATTCATGATCCTTCCTTGCTCCCTCCCTATGTAAACTCTTTACAGCTGGAACAGCGAGATGCAAAAATCCTGAGCCTTCAAAGCCAGCTCCTGGAGAAGAGAGAGGGCCTGGCAGCCAAGGTATGGTGCTCCCCCATTTTCTTGCCCCCTTTTAAAAAGCTTCATGTGTTTCTGCATGTGGTGGTGTGATAGGGAGACGCACGAAGAAATGCCTGGGTAACTCTCCTGCAACATGTAAATGGTATTACCTTCTCAGAACAAAACAGTATCTCCTCCCCTCCACTCCATCTTTCCTCCACCCACCCTCCCACCAGACCCCAAAGACAGAAAAATACCTTTCTGTGAGTTTGGTAGCAGCCCTTCTGTTTTGGCGATGTGTCGCCTTCTACCAGCTCACAATGGACATGTACCTGCACTGTCCTCTCTGCTCCCTGATGAGGGCATGTCAGGCTGAGCTGCCAAGTGTGTGTGTGTGTGTGTGTGTGTGTGTGTGTGTGTGTGTGTGTATGTGTGTGTGATCACGCCTACCATATTGGCTTCCTGTCCCTGGAACATCAGCTTTTCTAGCTGGCTGAGCTTGTCCCTACAACCACTCTTACCACTGAGATCATCCCAACTCCTACCCTGCAAGCTTCAGGCCTGTGCTATGCAGGGTTTTGTTAAGCCGTTTAGTATTAATTGATTTTTTTTCCTTTTTTTTTTTTTCTTTCTTTCCCTGGGCGGGTCAATAGCTGGATGCTTCAGGAGCAGAGGATCTATCAACTGCAGACCAAGCATAGGGAGACGCAGGCAGACCTGGAACAGAAGCCCAGCCAGCGCCGACCGCGCCGACAGTACTTGGTGGCCAGACTGTCGGCAGCAGGAAGCATGCCACGGACCATAAGGCAGGAAATGACCCAATCCTTGAGGTCTGGTAAGTTTCCTCACTTTGGAGAAGTGAGGCAAATGATAACCAAGTCTTCCTCTCCTTACTCATCAGGGTCGGCAGCATTTTGGTTGATTTCAGTTAATGAGCTAAAGATCAAAATCGGATGCCCCCAGGGGATCCGGGAGCATGGAGGGGTGTGAGGGAGGAAGGTGAGTTTGCGGGATAGATAAGGACTAACCAAACTCCCATCCTAAGGTGAGCCACTGCAGCCAAGCAGATGTCCTACATATCGATCTGATCCCTGCATCCTGTTATTGATTTCCTCTTGGGGCCAAGAATGGGGTGGACCTACAGAGGACCAGAGGAGAACCGACACCCTCCCAGAGGGTTATGCAGCCCTAATCGGTGATAACAGTGTTAAGTGGTCAGCCTGGAGATGAGGTTTGCTCAGATCTATTGATCTGTGCTCCCCTGGGACATAAATCCTTCTGAATTTGCTTCTGTGGGTATAAATATTTATAATTAAAATAGCCCAGGAGTCTCTTACAGGCACAGGGAGAGTGGCCCACCTGGGGGTAAGGTTTGATATCAGCCTCTTCCCTCTCTGTACTTTGTATGCTCTTCTTACTCTCTTATATCTGTTTATGCATCTCAGGTCTCTCTTTGGAACCCTGTTTTGCTCACACCCTGAGTGACAAGCCACAATGTCTCAGACTATCAGAAGCTGAGAAAAATCCATTCTTTCTGAATGCAGCCTCTAGCTGAGGAGGGAGTGCCGCACTCCCACCCCCAAGATTACAGTTTCTTGTGCAGCCAGGAGCCTGGACTCCGAAAGGAATGGGCTATTTGGGGGAAAGTGGGGAGACTGCCTTAGTTTTTGCTTGTTCTTGCTTTCATTGGGGCATCAGTTTGAATCCAGTAACAACCAGGCTTTGTAGCACAAACCTGTTAGCCAATGTCAAGACCCTATGTTGGCTCAAATACAGTGATAAATCGAGGAGAATGACAAAGGAACCCCTACTCTTGTTTGTCAGAAATTCATAAATCTAGGCTCATGTGAAGTGATCAGAGCATCCTTACCCAAGAGAATGGAATATGAAAGGATGCTGAGGGCTTATTTGGAAAAAGAGCCCTTGAAGCCAGACAGCGAAATCAAGAACATTGACCAAAGCTTTGTCCACTGCAAGGACAACCTTTTAGAGATTGGACCACTCAGTTTTAATTTTTAGAAATTTGAGTGGCAGGGAGAAGGGCTTTGAAATCATTTGCTGTGCTCTCTGAAACTATCATCTGCTTTGATGTCCAGGATACCATCTGTTTGGCCAGGCAGGATGCAATCTTTTTAGTTTTGGAACTTCTGTTACCAAGCATCTGCCTTGCTTCATTGCTCATATCTTGAACTGTGTGTCTTTGTATGTCTACCCTCAGCAGGTTTCTTAATTAATTAGCAATTGATGTCTACAAAATTGTTTACAGATTTCTTGATCTTATGCCTATGGGAGAGTGTGTTAATGGGTGTGTATGCAATGCACTACAGGGAGAATTCATTGGATTTTGCTTCTTCTGGTTTAAAATGTTTAGTCACTCTGGTCCATTTGGGTGAGTTAACAAATGTGTGTCTGTGTATCTCTATGCAGGTGTCTGTACTTAGGAAGCAATGAACATAATCAGATTAGAGTAATGCCCCCTGTTCCTCTATCATTTGCATTAGCTGTGTCTTGACCAGATGTACATTAAGCTTTGTTGTTGTTTTTTCTTTTATTCAGAGGTGGTAGTTTCAGAACTGAATTCTAACTCATTTGTCTCTTTTAGCAAATGATTGAGGGTTAGAGACTCTTCCAATTGGCAGTCAAGGGTCAGTATTTTGGACTCCATTCGGCTTAGATAATTTATATAGAATGAAAGTCTAACAGGTATAATCACAAGAGCGTGGGCTTAAGAATGTTTCTAAGTATACTTGAGGTTGAAAAGCACTTCAAGCTAAAAATGGAAGAACGTTCTGGTTAGTAACTTGTATGCTTCTCTGGTAATGGAGTGAATTGGAATGCAGTTCTCTTTGTTTGATTTATATGGTGACACTCAGAATGTGAAAGGTGTGTTTTACTGTAGAAATAAACTTTCAATACTAACCTAGAGAATGGAAGATCCAGGCAGCTACTTGAATCCTTCTGTGCTAGGTTATAATGAAAAGTATAATGATGAGACGAGAATTATTTTAGGGAAAATAACCCTAAGACTGGTGTCTTTCTCCCATTGTTTGCAATATTAGTCAACATTTGCCTGCATGTCCTCTGAAGAACAAGCTTATTTGAGAAGTTATATAAATTTTAGAATTAAATGCACTAATTAAATGTATTTTCTTGTAAATCTAAATAGCACATGTGTATTTTCATTGCTGTCTTGTGCTACTGTTCCTACAAGTCATATTTGAAAGCTTGTTGCCAGTCATATGGAAATGATTTTATTATGGAATCATCTAATGACTTAGGAAAACAAGCTTCTATAGCTTTAGTCTTATAGGAATTTAACTCCTTTGTTATAGATATATTCATTTGCTATATTTGTCTTTTATATTTTATACATAGATACATTTTAATTCCCTTTTGTCTGAAAGGTTTTACATTTAATGTTTTATAATGAAGTATAGAATTATTTTGTCATTTCCAGATTTATAACATGAAGTATATTGATATTTCACTACTTACCATATTAATTATATATGTATATATAAAATGTTTCAAACCTTCTGCACATCTTGATATACTAATTAGATCCTCAAAACAAACTTGTAAGTCAGAGCAAGAGCCATTACATCTTTTACCAAAAACAAACATGTAGAAAGTGACAAAGATACTAGTGTCAGACTTGGGTCTCTGACCTATGGCAATGAACTGGTCAAGTGCTCTTTCTGACACTCCCAGCAGCCTCCATTAATGTTTGATTCAATTTTGGCATGTTCAGTATTTTCAGCTCCTATCACAACCATTGAAATGCATTTAAGCAAATGTTCATTTATCTTAAGTGATCATTAACATTCTACTCATGCAGAAAAGGTAACAAGTGAGTATCTCAAGTATCTTCTCTTGGCCTTTATCACACCACAGCTGACTGCAGACTCACTCTGATGCCATGACAGACCATTTTGTTAGGTTCAGACACTGTGTTATTAATATCCCTACTCAATAAGTTTGCTCCCCAGGAACATGTCCGTATAAAAACATAGTGAGTTTCTATTATTCACTGTATATCACAAAACTGTTGTGTACATATTTAGCCTTCCTATCCATAAACATTTGCTCTTAAAGAAACATTATGCATAATTTGAATCAGGATGAAATGCTTAAAGTCAAGTATTAAATTCTCCTCTTTCTGAAATAACTGCCTTTTCTCTCTCAACCCTTTTCATCAGGTCAGGGTTCTTTAACTTTTCTGTACCACAGACACCATTGCCAGTCTGCCACAGACCTGAAGCCTATGGGTGTCCTTTCAGAAGAATTCATTTAAGTGTATGAAATAAAATACAGTTAACCCTTGAACAACATGGGTTTCAGTCGTGCAGGTCCACTTCTGCATGGATTTTTTTCCAACCCTATCTCATCCTCCTCCCCAGCCAACTCAATGTGAGGGCAATGAGTATAAAAACCTTTATGATGATCCACTTATGATTTTCTTAATAACATTTCTTTAGTTTACATTATTATAAGAATGTAGAATATGATAATGTAACTTATAAAATTTGTGTTAATTGATTGTTAATGTTATCAGTCAACAGCATTCTATTATGGTTAAGTTTTGGAGGAGTGATAAATTATACATAGTTTTGTTTTTGTTTTTTACTGCACGGTGGTCAGGCCTCCTAATCTTCATGTTGCTCAAGAGTCAACTGTGTGTATAATTACAAAGAAAATCAAATTAATTAAAATTCTGTTGTCAAAAATTCAAGCGACATATTGAAACTAATATTTGATATGATAATATGTGCATTTTAATTAACATGTTTATAAGTTCCAGTATAGATCTAGTAACATAATTTTAAGGTAGTGAAAAACATAAGGGATATTTGGGGATTACCTATAATTTAAAATAGCTGTGATTTCTATTGGTTACAATGTCACTGATATTGTTAATATTACTGAGGTTTGTATCCTAAATTACAATCCAAGGAAATGCTAAATTGCTGCTCAATATTAGTAAAAATAAAATGTGATTTTGTTTTCCCATCCAAGTTCATAGAGTCACTGAACTCTCTCTAAAAACAGAATTTTTAGCAATCAGTGGATACTGTATTAAGATGACTATTCCAGCTCATTCCTACTCATTTTTCAAAACTCAACAGAAATATCATTCCTTCTAGAGAACTTCCCCAGCCTTTGCCCTGGTAGAATGTGATGCCACTCTCTGTGCCCCAGGAGCACTCATCACCTCTCTAAACTGACACTTAGCACAGTTTACTTGTCTGTCCCTCCTAAACATCATTCTTGAGGGAATGAGTCATGGCTCATATAATCACTGCATGGCACAGAGCAGAGGTCCACTAGAATTAAAAAGGAAGAAAAATTCAAAGACAAGGGAGCCATAAATCGCACAAAATTAAAGTAATTGAAATGTTTACTTGAGTCAAATTTCCCATCAATCGCACCATACTATACCAGACAGTGAAGCTGGTCATGTGGGCCCTGTCCTACTGCCCTTTTAGTGCATCTCTCAATTTATAGACTCCTGAAAAATCATATTCCTATATTAATAATCTGCTGTTACTAACATCCCGGTTTCAGACCTGTTGCTTTTGTTTTAGGTTCTCATTAGTATAGACATGGAAAGGAGGCAGTGAGGACATGGAGGTTGAAGACTTTTCTTCACATCTTAAACTTTTATAGCTTTATCAGTCAAAAAAAATCAGAGTAAATGGTTTTGTTTTTAAGGCACATGTACAAGTGTATAATTCTCCCTAAAAATCTGTGGTCTTAAAGTGATGATTAAGATTTCCTTGAAAATAAAACACTAATAATAAAAGCCTCTTAAATCCTTAGCACAAACATTTTGTGCAGGATAAATTCAAATGCTTCTGTACAGAAAGGTACACTTTCAGAGAGACAATCGATTTTTCAATATTAACCTCACATAAAAATCAGCATTTATTCATGCTTATTGACTTAATTTTATAATGCATCGCTTCCATCCTGGTGATAAATTCTTACTCTTCCTATCTAAATGAATGGGTGTTCACATATCAATGTGAGGCTGCATATTTCTTGGGTACAGGTTGATTTTGATCTACAATGGACTTGCTTATTACAGGAGGCAGAGAATTGAAATAAAAATGGAAATAAAATTGGGAAAAATTTATCGCCATTTTTATTGTCTAGCAGCTATCTTCCTTTCAGTACTCTTGTGTATGAGCACATATTGAACCTGAGTTGATTAGCAGTTCAGTGTCTTTTAATATACCTCTGTAGCAGATTTTATTAAAATATACTAGTCAATCAGAAATTTAGATTACAAAATTAAATCTGATTTAATAGAAAGTCCTAAGATGTTGACTTGTATAAAACTCATTTCATCCCATCATTTAATGACA
Source organism: Solenodon paradoxus (assembly GCA_004363575.1). Classification (NCBI taxonomy): domain Eukaryota; kingdom Metazoa; phylum Chordata; class Mammalia; order Eulipotyphla; family Solenodontidae; genus Solenodon; species Solenodon paradoxus. The sequence continues at coordinate 590,027 of RJWH01000723.1, read as the reverse complement.
TTGAGCCAGGTATCCTACGAGTGGTGTTGGATTAGAGTCACTGAGCAGATGCCAGCATATCTTTCTGGACTTGATCCTTGTTTCGGCATTTACCTCCCTTCACCCAGTAAAGCAGAAAGTTGAAAAGGCATATTCTGAATCCCTCATTCCCAAGTGCAATGTTGCTAGAGCAAAGAATAAAGATTGCATACTGATTATTATAATAGATAGGAAAAATAGCTTGCAGTGGAACTCTGAACTCTTTAACGAGTTGATCTCAAAGTATATTGACATTCATACCCATATTTCAGACTCTTCATCTTTTAAAGGAAATCCCCATATAGCCTTCCTAAAATTATTGTCACTAGGTTTCTTCTACTTCTTACATACTCTTTTACCTGTTATATAGCTGCTTCTCTCTGATTTCTTCGTTCTTCTCTTTCATTATTATTTCTCTCATTCCTGTCCTCCATACTCTTTTAAAAACATCTTATATTTTGAGTTACCTTTGAACTCTTCAGGAGGAAAATCTACCTAAATCTAGGAGATGGGTAATATTTTTAGTAGAAAGGCAATTTCATCTGGAAACGTGTACTAAAACTTTAAAAATAATAAGTGTAAGCATTCATACATGATATGACTATGTTTATATTTCAGCAAGACTTTGATATTTATAACCACTCGTAATAAATACAAGGTAGTACATATCTTTCTGAGGCAGAAAGGAAAATATAGCTCTGGAAACATAATTCAAATAAGCCGAACAGGAAAGAGATTAAATATTATACTATACTTTATAACAAAAGCTGTTTTAAAAGAAACCAAGAAATACCTGGGCAAACAGATTTAAAGAATCAGTTTAAAATAGATTTCATTAACTCAATTTGCTTATGAATTTCACAATCAATAGAAATTGTTTTCAATAATTCACATCTTAAAAATTATCTGAAAACTATAAATATTTTCAAAAAAGACCAAAAGACATCCCTAGTAATTATCATCTCTTAAAATGTAACCTCTGAGCCTAATATAATGAATAAGATGTGAAGAGAAAAACTGAAGGATATAGGAGATAATGGAACCAAGAGCAAGAGGCAGCTTTGGGGATGGATAAAGGACAGATCATTCCAGACAAACGTGATCACTCTTTTAAATCTCATTACAAGATTATTGGATGAAGAGAATGCACTAGAGGTAATATATATGGATTTTACTAAAGCATTTGATACACTGCTCCATGAATTTCCACTTGCAAAATTAATTCAAATTGGGTAGAATATGTGCGTGGTCACATAGATTGAAAATTGGCTGAAGGACCATAAACAAAGAGTAATGACAAATGGCGGTCCCACACATTTAGGTAGGAGATAGTGTCCAGTGCATCCCTGAGGACTAACGTCCTCTTTGGTATCATATTACTACTCCACTAATCATCTGGGGAAGGGGAAAGGAATGACAGAATTCACAGACTTGGACATGAGACGGTATCACAAACCAAGACCAATTAGAGCACAAAAAAGAATTTCAGGAAAGGAGAGAGTAAAATTAAACATCGTCTACCTCTTTCCATGCAAAAAGGAGCGAGTTACTAAAAAGTAGTTATATATGATTTCCATTTTGATTGTTAAATCACTCATTGGGGAAAGTGCACCTAAAACCATGCTATCATTAAATAGGGTGGCTCTTTATTCCATTAGAAAATGAAACGTTATATTCCTGCATGCTCCAAATTTGAATTCATCTGCAGAATTCATACAACAAAAGAAGAAGCGAAATGGTGGTGGCAAGCTTAATGTATTGTGTGATTCACGATGATGCACGCCTTTAACCTAGATTATGTTATGATAAGTATTCTTTTGATAGCACTAATAAAAATTTTTAAAAAAAAAGAATTCCTAGAAATGCAGAAGGGGGAAAAGAAATTGATTTATTTTAAAAAGAACTTTTATGTTCACTTAAATGCATAACTGTTGGACTACTGGGAAGTTCCCCATATATGTGACAATTACGTGATTGTGTGACAGTTGCCTGGACAACTTCATTATTGTTTCTCGTGTTCTTGTTGAGTTGTTAAAAGTATATAAAATGTCGTTGTTTAGAAACAGAATGTACTTTTAAAAAGTGAATTGGATAAAATTTTATTTCCCTTTTACAGAGAGCGTACCCCTATTTTCAGCCTATTCATCAGTGGAGCACCCTGTGAGGGAGGTAATATCACCTCCATATTACAGATGTGGAAATTAAGGTTCAGAGAGTATTAATGACTTTCTAAAACTACACCATTAATAAATAACAGTCACTACTAAAGCCCAAATTATATGGACACCTAGTCTTTGTGTCTTCAAACTAAGCAACACTGTTTCCCGCATGTAGGCCATAAAAGAGACCATCTCAGAAGTTGTATACCAGGCCCTAACCCTAACTTTGTCCATCTGTACTGAGGGAGATAATGTAATGGAAAGGATCTAGCATGGAATCTGGAACATGGAAGGCAGTTAATAATACCTAACAATTTTTCTTTGATTTTCATCCTATATATAATTTCTCCAAGCTGCAAAGTTGCCAAGCACCTAATGAGGTTGTCTGAGCACATCTTAGTTCCTCTTAAGCATGAGTCTCCAAAGTTAGATCAAAAGGGTTCATGAGAGAAGACCCAGTATTTGCCCACTCACTGCAGTGTCCCTAACACCCAGCACATACTCAAACAGATTTAAACATCAACCTCATCCCTCCAAAGTTCCCTTGAGCCTTGGTCAAACTAAGACCCCAGGTACCCACTTCATTTCTTCACACAGCATCAAATAAAATGGCCTGTGATGGCCCGAACACACTGAAAAAGTGGAAGAAAAGTCCTGGATAGGGGTATAAGGAAGTTAGACAATTAATGTACCAGCCAAGTTGTTTTCACTCCTCTTCCGCCAAACCACCCCTAGGACCTATAGAGCCATGATAGAGCATATAAACCTCCATGCTAAAGTGCTTGGCTACTGGGATACACCAAGCCAAAATGGAGGACATACTGCTCTTCTGCGTCCATCACCCAGCGTCTCCATAGTCCTGTAAGATCGTAGCCAGAGTACACTGTTCTGCAGGTCCTGAGCAATCTGCCTTGCTACAAATTTGGAAGGAGAATAGAATGAGGAAAGCCCAGATTCTATAAAAACTAGATGAATAGGCCAAGCCTAGGAATATGTCAAGAGGCAAGTAGGTCGGGTAGCAGGGTGGAACAATGTGGAAGCCCCATACATAAGTGGCCAAGATGAGGACTTCTGCGGTGTCCGTAGCCTGTTTACATCCCCTCTAAACAACAGCAAAGCATGACAGTGCTCAATTCCTGCCCTTAACACTGCCCTGCTTGGGAGTGTGTGGTATCACAGATATTTCTAACCACAATTGAATTAGGTATATTATTTTCAAAAAGAATACCCCTGTCATTTCCAGCCCTCTTCTTCTGCATTAGTCTGGGGTGTAGTTATTAGGCATTATTGCAGTTGGGTGAGTGCACCTGAAGTCTTCAGTGAAGTGTCAGGTGTAATTTAGCACAGGGAGATGAATTATGGGATTGCCCTTTAGGAAAAGGCTGGAAGCTCAGCCCTGCCTGTCAAATAGGTCCCTGCCTTCTAGCGAACTCTGCAGGTGAATGAATCAGTATTTGGCATATCAGCATTTCATAGAGCCTCCATGCTAATGTCTTTTTGAAATGAAACCGAGAAAGCTGTTAACCTCAGTTAGCCGAGTGTCCCCTCTGTGACCGGGATAAATCATCAATGTAGAAGCTAAGAAGTCTGTTCTTACTGCTATAGGGAATGAGAGCTGAGACTGGAGAAGCCGAGGGAAGGGGCCTCCAAATCTCAGAAAACTAAGTAAGGATTTTTATCTCCCTTAAAAGGAAAATAAATGTGACTTTCCCTTACCTCCCGAGTTAGCTTTTATAAAAGGATTTTGAATAATATGATTCAGCTAGATAGCATATTCTTATTTATCTTTTTTCCAAATCTTTCATCGTTTCTTCAGGGAAACCCCTCAAAATATTTTATTTTAGAACATATAAATGTATATGCATGGGAGTGATACATGAAATGTTATTTTATGATAATATATAAAATGCATATTGTTCTGTAATAGGTGTGCAAATATTAAATATGTAACTGAATCCCAGACTCTCTCACAACTGAAAACCTGGCCTGAACGGTCAGAGTAGTTACGGTCAGCCAGGGCGGGGATTCCCTATTCCCTGCTATTTCCTGAATATCTCTAATGGTTCAGATCTAAACAACCTCCATACAAAATAGTCACATCAACTTTGTGGAACAGAAGTCACTACTTCTGCTTTTGCATTTGAAAAAAAAGCGGTGCAGAGAAAGTAAGGAAATGAGTCAAACTTAGGATCCAGTCTGGAGCTTCTGTCATCTGTTCCTCCGGCAGGAGCTGCTGTGCAGCCTCAGCAGCCACATTCAGTGCTGGAACACTTTCCCCTGGCAAGCCAGAGCAAACAAAAGGTTTATGACCTCGGCTGGCAGGCTCCTTTTTGCCCTAAAGACTTTTGAGGGCTTCCTCCTCCAGCTGTCCTCAAGGGAAGGTGATCTGATTACAACATATATATCTTCAACCGTTGGTATTTACAGTCAGCTGTACAATTGCTTTTATCAGCACCAGTATGCACATCGTCCCTCTCTCCACTTCGCCCCTCTGAGCTGTCTGAACCAGGAGAGGGCTAGATGACTGAGGCTAAGGCCTATACATGAGGGTGCAAGAGGAGCGAGATGCTAAAAGGATTCTCACTCAGTAGGAAAACAAAATAGGTGAAGTGGGCTGCAAGCTTTTTAGAACAATTACAGATTCATGATAGAAATGCACTCTCAGATTTCTTAGGAAAAAGTAGGGAGGCATAAATTACAAAATGATAATATGATGCCCGTAAACATTTGGGCTTGAAAATTTCAAGAAACTCTTTTGCTTGATCAACGTTGATTGAAGGGAGGATTACAGGGCTGGTATTGACAAAATTCAATCATTGATGGGATATAAAATAAAACAATACAAGGTTGAGGGACCACCTTCAGTGCAACTGCATCCTTTCATAGAAGTAAAAACTTGAGGCTCAGGAGGATTAGCCAATTTTCCCAGGTCACTAGACTTGTTCATTTGAAAATGGAGGACTTGAATGCAGGTCTTCTGGTGGAAAGGCAGTGTTCTTTATGACACGTGAGGTGGCTGAGTGGAGTTCCCTTTTGTGAAAGTCCAAGTGACAATCCCAAAGTAAAGCCAAGCGTTAGTTACTCATTCTTGACAGAAGGCGGCCTTTATTTCCAGCCCTGTTTTCACTTTTGTTTAGCCATGCCCAGGCTCCACCTACCCACTACTATGAAGTCACATCCTCCATCCAGGCTAGCTGCCTTGACATCCTCAGATAAATTTAATCATGTCATTGAGAAGTGGTTTCCGTACTTAAAATGAGTATAGCTTTGTAAACAACAACGGCAACAGAAAAATTATTATTTAAAGAATTAACCATGTCTTTCCCCATGGTACATCTATAACTTTGAACTCTATAGTTGTACCTGTTTCTCATCTTATAATTTGTTCATGGGTCTCTTTTCCCTCTAGGCTATGAATCACATGAAAACCTAAGCGTCTCCCCATACCTATCACTGTAGCTGGAAAATGACAGGGACCTCATAAATGTTAGTTGAATAGAATTCTGTTTCTCAGCAAACTCAAATGGTGGAAATTTCTGTCTGCATTTCGCATAATCTGGCAATGACAAAAATTGATTTTAGGGGCCTCGCGTTGAAGTCTGAAGGTTCGTAACAGCTTCTTACCAACCCCTTGTTTAAAAGCTGATCCGGATAGAAAATAATATGTCTTTCTTTGTGCTTGTAACTAAATAGTATTTGTAATGATTCAGAGACCCCTAAAGTGCGTTTTTTGCCTCATGAATCCAATGGTATTAGGGTTACATTGGTTTTTATTTCTTATTATTTAATAATAGCAAATGAGAACGTCACAGCAGCTTTATACTCTTTTTGTACTTCCAGAAGCAGAGATACACGGAATTGGAAATCACACTCCAAATGGCAGAAACAGAGATGTAAGAAATTCTGCTATTTGATTTTACCCGTAAAGGAGTTATGTTGATCACAGACAGACAAGTCATTGGCCATGCCTACTGCCCATGAGGCTGAGAAAGCAAGTATTTACCACTTCAGCCTCTATGTGCAAAGGCTGAGAAAGACCACCAGGTTGGAATTGGCTTTAGGGGAGCCACCCACAGTGTAATCGTTTTTCTCATGTTAGGTGTGCAGGCTTGAAATGGTGGCTAACTGTTTTTTATTCTTGAAGCCAGCAAGGCTTACCTAACTTCCCTTTCAAGCTTGTGTTTATGGAAGTGACTGAGCTTAACACTGAAGCAATGGACTAGAACTACTCAAATTGATTTGAAAAGGAATCAACGATCATTCACGGCTGTTCTCCAGAACACATGTTGATGACAGAACCTTGTTCTCCTGATGACCCCAAAGATCACAGCAAGCAGAACCTAATACAAAGTGACAGCTGCCCTAAATACTGTGGCCTGAACCTGTAACAGGCTCAAACATCACTTCAGCCAGAGCCGGCCAGTCACCAAATGCCCTCCTCTTACTGTCTTATCCCAAAACCCTTAAAAAGCTTGCCCTGCACCCAAATCAGAAGATAGTGGCCTCTTGTCCAGTAACAGACCTATAGAGAAGATTATCAATTAATATTGTGACCAAATGTACAGATCGGTGATTATTTCCTTTCATTCATACCAAAGAAGCCATGGCCAAGACTCAACTCCAGCTAAAGAAAAATAAACATCTGGGACTACATCAAACTAAAAAGCTTCTTCACAGTGAAAGAAAACATCACCAAAACAAAAAGACAGTCTACTAACTGGGAGAAGATATTTGCATTTCATATTTCTGACAAGGGCTTAAAATCTAAACGATACAAAGAACACATACAATTCAATAACAGAAAAACAAGCAATCCAATCAAAAAATGACAAGAGGAATTGGAGAAACATTCTACTGAGGAGGATATACAGATGGCCAATAGGCACATGAAAAGATGTTCCTACTCACTGGCTATCAGGGAAATGCAAATCAAAACAACAATGAGATATCACCTTACACCTGAAAGATGGGATATCATCCAGAAGTCTGGAAACAAAAAAAATTGGCAAGGATGTGGAGAAAAGGGAACATTTTTGGTGACAGTGCGAATTGATGCAACCCCTATGAAAAACTGTGAAGATTTCTCAAAAAGTTGGATATGGAAATCCCATGTGATCTGGTCATCCCACTTCTGAGTATTTACCCAAAATTCACAGAGATTTATACACCTTCATGTTTATTACAGTCCTGTTCACAATAGCTCAGAACTGGAAATTACCTAAGTGCCCAACATCAGATGAATGGATAAAGAAGATGTGGTACATATATACAATGGAATACTACACAACTCTTAGAAGAGATGAAAACCTGTCATTTGAATCAACGTGGATGGAGCTAGAGGGAATTATACTAAGTGAAATATGTCAAAAGAAGAAAGATAGATACCAGATGACCCTCTCATAGTTGAAGTGTGAATAGACAAAACAAAGGAACAGATGAAACAAAACCAATTCTTGGACACTTGCAATAGAACTAAGGCTACCAATAGGAAATGGGATGGAGGGGTGGCAGAGCCCACTGGACAATGGTGAAGAATTATCGGTGATTTGATGGAGGACAGGGTGTGTTGACATGTATCTGAGGATTGAGAAAACTGCACATATAGGGAACCTACACATATGAGTTTATTTTAATATGTAGAATAAAAGTTGCTGCAAAAAATAATCATGAAAATCTTGACATTTGCAATAAAAAGAAGGGACACAGCTTAAAGAGATCAGTCAGACTAAGACAAGTAGTTTGTCTGTCATATATAGACTAATAAAATAAACTCATAAAACAGTAAAATGTTGAGGGAAAAAAAAATCATGTCCAGACAGGAACTGCAAAGCCTAATCTAAAGATACGCCCTGAGATTTGTCATGATGACACAGTTGAGAGAAGAGCTGAGGGCAGGGCGGGTAGACTCTGCCTAATGCAGAGCAAGAATGCCTCAAACACTGAGGATACCTGTCCTGCTTGCTTCCACATGCTTCCATTGGGATCGACACGGAAAAAATTACGGCTCGTCTTCTAGGGACAAGCTTTACCTTGGAGTTTATGTTGAGGTTAAAAGTATTTGCTCCATTCCCAATGTGACCATCCCTGTTTGTTATAAAAATTATACTAGTCCCTTTAAATATTTCAATAAAATAATAAGACATGGTTACAATCTTCAGGACGAGTTATGACATTATCTACCTATGAAATTAAAAAGAACTTACTCTTTACTACTTGCAAAACTGCATTTGGGATCTATATTCAAATTTTCTTTATAATAAAAACCCTCAAGAAGAGAAGAGGGATATGTTTGAAACATGTTGTATTGATACTATCTTAGAGACTCAATGCCATTGGTATTACCATGTCCCCCTTTACCTCTTCATCTGTAAACTTACTGCCAATAGATCTCACCTCTCCTCAACCAATCAGAGGCCACAAAGTAATCCTAGCTCTACAGGGGTGTAGTTTTCCCAGGAGAGTTTCCCCGTGATTTTATTAGCATAATAAAAGAAAGAAAGATGGCTTTGCTCCTTCAGAGTCTAACGAGAAAAACAAAGCATGTCAAGGATTTACAGCAGAGCTGGTTTTGTGAAGGGAATTATATGGCGAAGCAGAGAAGTCATTGGGGTGGTAGAGTTAACAGCCATAGAAAGCCACTACCTACCTAAACAGAGACAAAAGCAAGAATGGTACTAGCAGAGACCAGGCATCAGTCACCCCATGGAAACTAGAATTGTGGCAGATCAATGTAGTGGAATTAGACAGGAGGCAGCTGTTGTTGGCATCTCATCCCCAAACAGATGGGAGGCAAGAGATGTGCCTGGTTTCTTCCTTCCATATTCCATTCTTCTTCCCCTTTCTTCCATTATCCAAATCTACCTGGAAGCCAGTTGACTTTGGAGCCTAAATACGCCACCTACAGGGGTTCATCCATACAGAGCAGAACCAAGGAAGAAGAATGGAAAAGAAGCAGGCCCAGAATCAGCATAGAAGCCTCTCCATCGATGAAGACCTACACTTTGGTCTCTAGTAATTGCTAAGTTGTGCCTGCGCTACCCAGCTTGAATTCTTTCCAGTGCTGGTGAGAATGACTGTGTCAGTGCATTAATAAACCTTACTTCATATTCAGTGGATGATAAACATTACTCGGTTAGAGACTTTCTATGAGAGGTAAATCTTAGAGGAAGAGGTTAAAAAAAAAAAATCAGCTCAGAGAGAAGGTACAAAGAGTATGTTAGGTAGAGGAATAACCTAAAGTAATGGGAAGAATATTTCACTTGGCACACAGATGTTTTCAGCTGGAATAGAGTCTGGGTAGGCATGAAGAGGTGAGAAGTCAGTGGAAAGTTTTGCAAGGCCAGCAGAGGTCGTTGCATTTGATCAATAGAGAACATAGTACACTTTCCATGTGAAAATATGGAGTTGAGCTCAGCTGGTTTCAGGAAGAGTAGTAGGAATCTATTGGTATTTATCCAGTCACAAGAAAGAAAACCCAATGGTTGACTGTGAAGAGGCTTCATTGTGTGGTGGCTAAGTGCATAGGTGTTAAGGCTTCCCCAGGTTCAAATCTCAGTTCTACCACTTACTAGCTCCTCCTCTGGGAGACAAAGATAATAATACTTACCTTATAGGTTTCCAAGCATCAGTTTTGTGCCTGACACATGATAAATGTTAGCTATTATTGAAATCATATTAGAGGATGAACTTACCAAGGAAGGAAAGGTGAAAAAGTAAAATGCCCTTCAGGCTGCTTCGATGGATATTTGGAACCGTTTATAATCAGAATTGTAGTTGAAATCACTGTGAATATATAACTCACCGCAAGAATGAGTGCAGAAGAAGGAAGAACAGAGGGCCCAGGACAGACAGAGGAGATAATAGAAAATGCAGTCAGAAATAACAAGAGAATTCTGCAGACTAGCCTATTAAAACCTCAGAGAACAATGAAAACTCACGAAACAATAGAGGCGTAGCAGGATGTTGAAAACCCTGGATGGTGTCTTCTGTTCAGCTTGCTGAGTTGGTTCTCTCTTGCTCTGGACTAGACATTATCATTTCTGCACATTGTGGCATTTTAAGGGTATTACTGGAGTCTTAGCCAATCACAATGCTGTGTAAGTGCCTGTCGTCTGTGAGCATTAGAAAACGAAGTGATACATTTTTCACCCACAGAGAGTTGAGTATGCATTCTGAGGCTTCGAAGGGGTCTAATTTGGCAATGACAAGAGCGCATTTTTTCAGAGGTACCGAATCCATGTTGGCTAGTGCCAATTTCCTTGCTCTCACTGAAATCTGAAGACAATGAAAGAGAGCTCAGAAGGTGAAACCATTACCAACAAACAAAACAGTCAATAGGGCTACAGATGGTTTGGCATCGGCCTGATTTCAGCTTGCCAGAGACTGTATGTCTGTAGGATGAGTGGTTATTATACCTGAGGTTCGGAGTGAAAAGTGGTGGAGTGCTGACCTGGGGGTGGAGAGAAGGAAAAGAAGTCAGAAAACAGGTCACCGGACTCTGTGTGTTGAACTTCGTACTGCTTCAAGAATGGGTGTGCAGAACTCCATTTGGTGGCAGATTGGAAAATGCACCTTTTAGTGTTTCTCCTTTCATTGAAAGCAATAGGGTTAAAGTGCTTGGAGGGTCAGAGGCCACTAGAGATGAGGGAGTAACTGTGATCTTACCAAGAGGATCAAAAATGCTGTGTCTGGCAGGGCTTACGGCTGTGTGTCAGCAAGGGGGAGTCATTTCATTTATTTTCCGTAACTGCCTTACCATTCTATGTCTCTATTCACCACAGGAGCCAACAATTAATTGTTTGAATAAAATCCCAACAATTGTAGTTTCTTTTATAATTAGAGTGACCATGTAATGTATCCTCCAAATCTTCCATTGAAAGGGGATGCAGTGAACACCTTTGCCTGGACCACAGGCATAAAGCAGATCTGTTTCACACTGATGGAAGTATATAGTCATCCTGTTTATAATTCATCTCAGTTCAATCCTTTTTCGTTCGTGTGGCACAGTGGTGAAGGACATAGACTCAACAGCCAGACTCACTAAGTTCAAATCCAGCTTGGCTGGCAAGTCGTTTGTTTTCTCTGGGGTTCAGTGAATCATGGAATGAGGCATAATTGTCGCTACAATAAAGGGGTAAAGTACTAAGTGAATTCACACGTGGACAGGCACTTAGAGTAGCTCCTGAGGGTAGTGTAAGCTAAGTGTCTAACCAGACTCGGGGGTGAGACCCTGATCTTACAGATCTGACACTTGCCTTCTTGCGCCCTGCCTTCCAGAGGGGCATTCAGCAAGGGCTTGTTAAATGGGCGAATTAGCAAAAAGTAGGAATAAATAATAGAAGAAAGGAACACAAAATTTATCCATTGCCCTTATTATTTTTTTTCTGGGCTCTTATTCCTTCACTATTTTTAGGTTAGTCTAAACACGACACTGATACCCAGTCCAAAAATCTTTCAAATACCTGTTCTAACCTAGCCCTTTCCAAACCCTGGGATCCCTTGGTTTTGAACTTTCCTGTCCTTACCTGTCCTGTAACCAACACGAGCCTTTCCTCACCATCTGCTTTTCCATGGGCCTCCCTCTCCCAAGCTGTGAGTCTGCTGGAAAAAAGTAGTATCTTGTCAATTAAAATTAATTTTGCCAATTAGCACTGTGGCTACCACTTCAATAGTCCTATTAGCAATTCTTTTATTCACTCTATTTTATTCTCCAAAGATATCATCTTTCCCATCCCTCAACTTGGCAGCCCTCTCACCCAGACCGCTCCCTCAAGAGCTGACCTGCTTTCTGCTTCACTGCGATGAGATGCTCATGTGAACTCCTTCAACTTCCTCCTTCCACATCCAAGTGATTTGTAACCTCTTCCATTATCTGTTTGCCTGCTCAAAGGGGAAAGTGCCCCATCTCCTTTCCAAAGTTAATTTTCTTGCTTCCTTGACTCAAACCATCCCTCTTCCTTCTAGGGCTCTGCTTGGTAACCACACTTTGTTGTGTGTTTTATAATTCTCCCAAATCCCTGATTTCTTCTACCTTAAGACAGCAAGAGCAACAAAAACTCATCCTCCTTCTGTTCCTCATCAAATTTGTCAAAAGAATAACCCATATTAGCCTCTTTCACCCCTTAGTCACTCCTAAGCCCTTTTAAAATGACCTTTCAGACCACTAATTTGAAATTGTCTTCTGTTACATTACTGTTGACATGTTCATCTCTGTGTCTGATGACTTCCGAGTCCTCGTACTCCTCAATCTCTCTGCAGCACTTATGTTGGCGACTGTCCCTTTCATGAACTCTGTCTCTGCCTTCCCTGACTTGGGTCGCTCATGATCACCCTCTTCCTCTCTGGTTTATCTCTACCCCTTCCATCTCCCACCCCTATATAGAGGAGCTCCCTCAACTCTCAGCTGCACCTTTATGCTCACTCAACTTGCTTGGTGGTCCCAACCATTTCCAACCCTTTGACCATCTCCTCAGTGCAGATGGACCCAGATCTCAAGTTCCAGCCCCAAAAAAATGTCCCGTGCTGTATGTTCACATTTCTGGCATTCTGCTGAATTTACTTCTCCATTTACTAAAGGCATGCCTTTTTCTCTTAAAACACTCTCCAAACCAACTGGGTTTCCTGTCTTAGAGAAGAGTATCCCCATCTTCCCATTGCATCCCCCAGACTTCAAAGTAGAAATTCTTTATCCTCCCTTACCTTCAAATTCCATCAATTCTATCTCAGTCTCTCACAAAACCTACCTTCCTTCCCATAACCACTGCCACCATCCAGGATGCCATCTCTCATCTCAAATGTCACAACAGTATACTTAATATGCCCTTTGCTTCCAGTCTGTTCTTCCAACTTATCCTGAATCTTCTAGCACTCCATCTCCTAATAATGCTTTAGAGACTCCATAATCTGTGTACTCTTATTTTCCCAGATGTGATTCCTACTGTTGGTTTTTACATACACTGCTCTCCAGCCAATTCAAACTTCACTCTTTGGAGTAAGTCCCACACTTTCCATCTCTAAGTCACATCTTTTTGTTGCATTAGTTTCCTAGGGCTACCATCACAAAGCACCACCAACTTGGATGTTTCTGTTGTTTGAAACAACAGAAAGTTGTTCTTTCACAGGTCTGGAAACTAGAAATCTGAAATCAAGATGTAGGCCAGGGCCATGTTCTCTCCGAAGGCTCTAGGGGAAGAATTCTTCATTGCTTCTACTAACTTCTAGATGTTGCTGGTGATCCTTGGTGTTTTAGCTTTAATCTCTGCCTCCACCCTCACATGGCCTTTTCCTCTGTGTATCTATGTCCAAATTCCCCTCTTTTTAGAAGAACAATAGTCAATGAATTAGGACTGGCCCAAACCCAGTATAACTTTTTATTAACTCGGTTACATCTGCAAACCCTATTTCCAAATAAGATCATGCTCACAGCTTCGGGTAATCAGAACTTGAATATATCTTTCTGGGGACACAATTCAACCTAAAACTCTTCTCTGCTGAGATGAACTTCATCCTCCATCCAACTCTATCTGTCAAAATCCTTCTGCTGCTCCAATGCCTGGTTGATTTTCACTTCTGCCATAAAGTTGTTTGTCATTTCCCCTCACCTGCCATCTGGATGTAACATAGTCTCTTTTTATAGCATAGCTTTTTATGCACATCTTCTCTCTTCTAAATTCTTAACTCTTTGAGACATCTGACCTACGTGTCATCTTTGTATCCTTCAGAATACATTTTGTCCATGAACTCACCTAGTTAAAATAAATTTTCCTGCAGATATGAAATTTTGACCATTCTATATTTTTGTCACTTAAAGTAATTTTTAACTTTCATCATTAGATCTAAATGTTGATAAAGTCTAAAGAATTTCAATCTAGACTACTTTTGCGTTGAAATATTTCAACATTAATAACATATCCTTCTTTAAAAAAAAAAAACTATGAATTGCTTTCTGTAGGTCATTTTTCCTTGCATCGATTTCTTCCTTGGATTACTTTGAAGTTAATATTGCAGGTGCCTTGAATTCTGTTGGAATCTAATCATCTGCATTCAGAAGATCTATCAGGGACTGTTTCAGGGAGCCTGGCTTGAATCTTGAACTTCAGTCTTATAGGATGTACCTTGAGAATTGAGTCATCATAATCAAACACAGATTCCTCCTGGATAAATTTATATGTTTTAAATATGTAAATAAGCCTTTATTGGTAGGTTGTTATAGCTAATAGGATATTCCCAGTTCTATATTATTTTCGACTCCTTAGGTTTTAACTTGGAAAAATTGAATAATTCCTGAATGCTCTGTGTTGTAATTAGAGTAGGTATCCTACTTTTTTTATCAAGTTGCTGCTTCATCTAGAGCTTTCATCTTGTGTGTGTGTGTGTGTGTGTGTGTGTGTGTGTGTGTGTGTGTTTGTACATATATTCACAGAATGCCTGGAATCTGATTAGTCTCCTAAATTGAACACATGCACAGCAAAAGCATTCAGACTCTGGGCTTTTAGTCAAGGACATGGTTTTCTTTTTAATGCATATTTGGGACTGACGGACAGAATTACTAAGGATCAGCAGTCATGGGTAAAAAAGGAAAAACAAGTGAAATGGTAGATTGAAATGGTGTTTAAGGGCCAGTTTCTCTGCATGTGCTCGTTCTACAGAAAGGGTCCTAGGAGCTGTGGGGAAATCGGTGGCCTCCAGGGCTGTGAGCTAATGCGGCACCGCTGCTGTTTGCATAGCTGCACAGCCCTAGGAGAGACCCAGGAAAACTGGCTTGAATTCCAATGAATATTTACAATTACCCTGCTCCAGAGCCGAATGCAATCACAGCGCTCCAGTCGGCAGGTTTTATGCATCAAAAGAAAATGGGAGGAGAGCAGCAAAAATGGAGCTGCTGTTAAAGAGACTTACAAACACAGATCTCACCGCTTGTGGCAGAACTAAAATGCTTTCTTTCTGATAGGAGCAATTTATTCTTCGGGCACCTTCCTTGATAGTAGAAAGCACCTGACTGCGTTCTGAAGTGAGAAAGTCTTCTTAGATGATTTTTAATTCAAGCAAAAGAAAGACATGGAAAACAAAATGTATGGCGTAATTTTGATTTTGTTTTCCAACAGCAGACCCTAGGGAAGCGTGAAAAAATCCCTAGACCAGTCTCCATCTCCCTATTCTTTCAGTTTGTGTTTTTATCCTGACCTCACACATTCTCCTTTCTGCACAGAGAAGAAGATGGGAAAAGATGCCACCATTTTGTGTCCCCAGTTTAAAGCCGTTGGGTAATTGCTTGTCAGTAATACATACAACCCCCTTGCTCATTCTTTTCTCGTGAATTGTTGATCCACACCGAAGATCTGGGGAGAAATGGATGGGAAAAATTAGTCAGAGCTACTTGAACCCAGGGAGGCAATTTTTAACTTTCAGAGGTGCCAAAGTGGATGAATTGGAATGTTTTAAAAGGACTCCATCAGAACCTGGTCTTGTGGTTCAGCTGACTAATCTCTTGGACTATTAGGATTTATATTGAATTACTCTTTGCTAGCAGCCTGGGTTTCTGAACTAAGCATAAGTCCTCTCTACTACCCTTTCATACTCTTACCCGCTTATCAGTTCATTCCCCCCACCCAAAGATTTACCTACTTACCTACCCCTCCTTACCACTAACCGACACATCTTTTCTTTTATCTGTTATCAGCATGCTTGTATATATCTAAGCTTGGAGCAAAGGGAACGAAGAGTCAGGTGTTGTTATTTGTGGGACTAGCCTTCAGTAAGTCTGAGAATGCATGCTTCCTTCTAAGAGTGTAGTGTCTCACATTCTCAGCTGATTATAGATCAACTGTGATTACTGAGTGGAAGTGCAAACACAGGCTCTCCATCAGCCTTCCTCTCTTCTTTGTATAGATGAGTCATATTTTCTTTGTCTTATATAAGTGCTATGCAAACTTGCTTCAGGACATGCCCCCATCCAACTGGATTGCTCCCTTTAAATTCCTCTTTCAAGGAAATTCTGTAGCCACTGTAGTTATTTAGTAAGGCCCAACTGTGTGAAAAGCAGCACATGGTCTATTGTAAAATTTGTTGTAAAAACCTGTGACTAGCATATAACTAAGTAAATGTAGGACAAAGAATCACCTTAATCTGTTGTGATCAATTAAATTGAGCCTTTCTTCTTAAGGTCAAGGAAGTGTTATACTTCAGCTTATTGATCCCAGGAGGCTATGCCTGTGATCCCATACTGCCATTTTCACTCAAAACATTTGGGTCTCCCCTTCTAGAAGTGCCCATTACAAATTTTCAATTGGGAACAAACGTGAATAGACATGTCTCCAAAGGAGACATACGCAAAGCCAACAAGCACATGAAAAAAACACTCAACATCATAAATCACTAGGGAAATGCAAATCAAAACCACAACGAGAACACGAGGTTCCCATCATTTTTTTAACAAAGGAAACTAACATGTATTGTCAAAAATATGGAGAAATTGGAATTCTGTGCTTGACAGTCCCTCGAACACTTAAATATTGAATTACCATGTGGACCTAGAACTTCACTGCTATACAAAAGAATTGAAAACAGATGCCTGAACAAAAACTTAGACACAAAGGTTCATAATCAACACTAAGCACAATAGCCAAAAATGTGGAAATAACCCAAATGTCCATCAACAGATGAACAACAATATGTGGTGCCTCTCTACAAGGGGATGTAATTGATACATGAACAGGAATGACACGTGCTACCACAGATGTGACCCTTGAAACCTGTTAGTCAATCACAAGAGACTATGCATTATATGATTCTATTTATATGAACTTTCAAGTATAAACAAATTTGAGACGGGAGCAAGAGAGGAGAGAGTAGAGGGTGCTGATACAGAGTACAGGGGATCTCTTTGTGGTGATGAAAGTGTTTTAAATTACCTGAGGTAATGGCTGCACCACGTCTGTTTATGGTGTGGAAATTATTTCTCCATAACTATTTTATTTTAAAAAGCAATTTATAAGCCCTCCTTTGAAAAGAATTAACCAATTATGATTTTAGCAGTAGATAAAGATTAGTGTTTCACCTTGACTTATTTCAAAAGTTTGATTCTAACTTTTAACTACTTTTAGGCTCCAACGTACTGTCAAATGATGATTTTTTGTTTAATAAGGAAAAGTGCAGACAGAAATGAAGGTGATCAAGGGGACAAGAAGAGAGAGGAGGAAGAAACACTTTCATTTTTATTTAGTTGTTTGCACTGTAGTGTGTTTAGTTGTTTAGTTTTTTTCCCCGCCGGACCCAGGACTTCAACCCTGGGGCCTGTGACCTACTATTCTTCAGAGACGATTTCCCCAGGACTTATGCTTAGTTCCCTGGTGGCTGCTCCACCAGGGTGCGCCAAGTCATGACTGCTGCCAGCAACAATAATATCTAAATATTGGCCAAAGATCATGAGATAACTGCCCAGAGATGACTTCAGAAAGGGCAGCCCTCATTTTGAGCTATAAATTCTGGTGTGTAGTTGTCATATTTGATTCATCTTTGTTTATTGGTATATAAATAGAATTTGTAATGGTTGTATGTGTTTAATCTTTAATTTTAACAGGAAAAGTAGATGAAAATGGAAGTGACTTTTTTCTACTCATTCAACAGACATTTATTGGGCTTCTAGTATATGGTACAAAAATTGTAAGACAAAATTTTCAAGAAAGCCCCCTTCTCATTGTAAATGGGAATAATCCAGATTCTTGGTGAACTCCAGAATCTAGGCCAGAGGGTAGAGATTAAATAATACAATTAGTACTTAATAACAGAGAGAACTTTGTAGGATAGTCAACAAAGACAAATGTCTTCCTGGATAAGTTCTTTGGCAAATATTTTTTAAAGCTCCTTTCAAGTGTCTTTGAGTAGAAGAATGCCTAGGATGGTGTAACTACAGATCTTGGCAGGAATTTAGATACAGTTGCTACTTACCTATAAGACAGAATCCATCTTCAGTTCTTTCTGTGGTTTCAGGCCCGCTACTACTAAGTACTCTGCTACTTCTGTTAAAATGGTGTCTGTTCCTATTAACTGTTGACAACTGCATAATATAATACAGGAGAGGATGTTTTCAGTGTTGGTGGCTTCTTTGAAACCCTGTCCACTGTGCCAATGACATGTGGGTAAAAGTAGGCACTTTTATGTTTCTATGGAATTATTTCAGGTTTTTGTCATTTTTCCTTCTGCTAAAAACCTACCAAGTAAAGTCATAATAACTAGCTAACTAATTGCCACCCCCACTGTTGTTCAACTTCTATAGCAACTGGATTCAAGTGGAAACTTAACCAGAAAATGATTTCTGTGAACTCAAGTGAAACTCTAATGATGCCACCACAGAAGAGAAAACTGCCCACATCGTGTTAAAAAAAAGTTAACACAGAACAGACTAGTATCTAAGAGAGGCCCTTTCAACCCTGCAGGCAATGATGTTTTCAAAAGTTTGCAAGCCGACCATTTTATCTGGTATTGTTTGAATGTTCAGATGTCCCCCAGAAGGACAGATAGCATTTTTTTTTCTAACCTTGAAATAGGCACTCAATGGAAATGGGAAATAATGAGATTTGCCTGTACCTTTCTACTAATGTATCAGTCTTCACTAATGGCTGATAATTCACAGTTTAGTTCCTTGGCCCACTTGAATTCTCAGGCCTCCTTTCAAAACTATTGTATTGGGATAATGGTGATAATACAGCTTCTTGTTTTGTTTTGTTTGGTGGGGGTGGAATATTATTTTAAAATTTAAAATCTAGTTGGATTCTTCCCTCTGAATAATGATTGGTTAGTCATATCACCCTTTGATGTTTATCCATACCTTTATAAAATAGATATGAAATACGCAGAACAGTACCCAGAAGAATAAAGGAGCCAACCTTTATTGCAATCATACCACATGCCAGACTTTGTGCTTGATACTTCATTTTAATCCCCACTGTACCTTGTATAGTCAGTGAGATTCCCATTTAGACATGGATGTGGAAGTTCCGAGCCACTCAATCTGTGACCTTTGGCAAATGGTGGTATAAGGCTTCAACCCAAGGGGAAGGTCAAAATATAATGTTCAAGATCCTGCTTGCTCACCCCCATCTTATATGTCAAATCTCATTATCTTAGTATCTTTCTCTGTACTCTCACCAAACCCTGCAGGCCTGCTCCTACCACAGGACCTTTGAACTGGCAGTTCCTGCAACCTGGCACTCCCTCTTCCCTTATCTAAATGGCTCATCCTCTCACCTGGACTCAAAAATCATCTGATCATCCCATTTAAAACCCTAACCTATTCCCTTTTCAGTCTTTCTTACCCGGCTGCTTTCTTTTCCTGCAGCATTTTCTACCCTCTAATTTTTACCTTTATTGTCTGCTTCCCTTTCTAGAATGTGTGCTCCACTTGGACATAGGTTTTTGTCCATTTTGTTCAGCAACTCATTTTTCCTAGCACATAATGAGCCCCTGCTCATTAACTATGTGTTGATTGAATAAATAAAAGATCCAAAGACCCCAAATCTTGTACTCTTTTCTCTATGACCCCCATCATGGATATCTAGAAATATTATAAAATATTTTTAGTCTAATAACAAAAATAAACTCTTGGAGATTGACAACAGAACCAGTGGGGAAGGAGGCAGAGAGTGGGAGCGAGGGGTGGTGGGGTCCAGTGGACAGTGATGAAGGACTTTTGGTAATTTGGTGGTCGACAGGGTGTGTTGTCTTAGAGCTGAGGAATGGTGAATCTGCACATGGGGGCTTATATTATTTTGTAAATCAAAATTACCTCAACAAATATTAAACTTAAAAAGTATATTATCAGCCTAATTCTTTCCTTCTGCTCTACAATTTCTCCATCTCACCAGCTACCTACTTATGTCTATGTGATTGGGGGTCAAAGGGCCCAGGACATAATTTGCCTCATACCCTTGGGCATTCTGTTGTATGTGGACTGTGGGAAGATGATGTGTGTGGGGGTGTGGGTGTGTCTGAGAGACTAGATACACCGTTTTCTAATTCCCCAGGAAGGAGAGTGACAGTCCTATCTGCTAGTCACCCCACATGCTTGTGAGTGAGTCATGTTGCTGGAGCAGGGAGACTGAAGACGGAGGGAAAAGGAGCGCAGTTCTTTCATCCTCTGCCTGCTGGTTGCACAAAGAAGAGTTCTGTGCTCTCTTTGGCATTTGCAGTCTCGAGGGATGAAAAATAAATCTGAGCTTGAATTACATTTCTAGATGGTTAAAATTCAGAATTTCATAATGGACAGTCACAAGCCTTAATGGATTTTGTGCTTTGCTCTCACTGTTGGCTATTTGTTGAAATTCAACATGGAACTAATTCATCTTTGAAAGCTGTCCTAAACTTTCTAATAACCCAAACCTGCTGGAAGAAGGGCAAGGGCTGAAAACAGGTTCTTATTATCTCATTGGTGTAACTCTTTGCAGGTCTGAAAAGAACTCACTTTTTCCACTATATTAAAAAAATAAAAAAATAAAAAAAAAACTTTGACTTCTATATAACAAAAAGAAAATAACTGCTTATGAAACCTTGGAAATAGTTAAATACACAAATAACAAATGCATAAGCTATCTTTTTCTCTCTAGACTTTTCAGTGTGTGTATGCACACACACACATACTGAAGGATATTTGGTAAATTGTTATTTCTGAATGGAAAGATTCAGGGTGATTTTGACTTTCTGCATGTTTTTCAGATTTTCTACCATTAATGTATATATAGTTTTGATAATCATTAGAGCAGTTCATTTGTCAATAAGGTTTAGAAATTTTGCATCACTTTCTTTGAAGATGTATAGACATTATTCCCTATATTCATTATGCTGCTTTGGGTCTATCCGCTTTTTTCTTTTTTGTTTTTGTTTTTTATTGCGCTAACATTGATTTAATATATACATATATTTATGTATGTATATGTATACTGGGCAGGTTCACTATTTATAAAATAATGACACACCACACCCATCATCAGATTACCAGAATCTTCTACCACTGTCCACTGAAACTGTCTGCTGCTTGCTACCTGCCTCTACCCACCTTCCTCCTGAGGACCTCAGTTCTACTGCCAGTGTCCAAGGGTTGGTCTTCGTTTCGTCTGTTCATTAGCTGTGTTTCTTTACACACCACTATTTGCTTTTTCTTAAGCCCCACCATGATACTTAAAGTAAGTGTTTTACTAATTAAAAGTCACTTTAAGATTTTTCCACACTCAAAAGAAGAATTATGTTTTTAAAAATCACGAAACCATTTATTCAGCGCTTTTTTTTTTTTTTTTTTCCCTCCAAGAGCTGATGAAAGCACACACCCATAATGTGTTTTTAAACTTTGGAAAATGGAGCCATAGCACATACTCCTGCCTCTGTCTGCTACCTCCCTATCCAGTCGTTTTTCTGAATGATTTTTTTGTATCATTTAGTATGTTTACCAAAGATCCTGTGACATCTAAATGACCTGTCTCCTCAGCTTACAGAAGAAGACAAAGACACAGCTGGAAGACTGAAATGATGACACCTACCTTCAGCCCAGGCTTTCAGAGAGGTAAACCACATATCTAATCCTTCCTAATAGATTCCAGAAAGATCATGGAGGCAATGCTCTTGATCTTTTTTTTTTTTTCTTACATAAACTTAATACTTTGATCACTTATAACCAAAAAGTATTATTTAAAGAAACAGCACAGGTCACTTTTATTATCTACAGTTCAGTTGGCAGGGTCTTACCTTGAGTGGCTGTTTCAAGGGATCACACTTCAAAAGGTAATTGACCTAAATTCTCTTTCCCGCCTGCACTCTGGTGAGTCTTGCCCATGTGTGCAGGCCTCCCATGCGTCTCACACACGGAAGAGATACAGTAGGGTCCCGGGGAGCATAAGAATCTAGGCCACTGTGATTAAAACTAATTCAAACATTATTTTAATGCCTGTGTTTAGTTTGCTAAAAATTCTCAACTTCAGTGGGTGCCTAAGGGCGGACAGCTCCACTCTGGAATGAATCAGAAGTTGATTTATAGAGAAGAACACTTTAAAGTGATTATACCTGCTTTGGCCCCATCTGGTTGGGGAAAGATGAAACAGAGTTCTATGTCTCTGCTTTCAAAATACTTGTTATGGTTTGAATCATGAGCAACATTACAATATGGGCATATCTGAAAGAAACTGGACCGTGAGCCGCCTAATGTTATGTCATTTCCTTTGTTACTCTTATTCAGAACACTGGTTCTTTATGGGGAGGAGACAGATGTTCACTAGCTCAGTCACAGTATCTGGTGATGTTCACCTTCCAAGCCCATTCCATTGCTTCACCCCAATGATGTATTTCAACTTGTAAATTTAAAAGATAGCTGCTACTAGTGTTAAAACTCTTCAGAACCCACAGGCACAA
Source organism: Solenodon paradoxus (assembly GCA_004363575.1). Classification (NCBI taxonomy): domain Eukaryota; kingdom Metazoa; phylum Chordata; class Mammalia; order Eulipotyphla; family Solenodontidae; genus Solenodon; species Solenodon paradoxus. The sequence goes on along the minus strand of RJWH01000723.1, from coordinate 567,459 downwards.
TGACTTAATGTTTTAAATATCCAGTACATTAGAAGTCCAGTCAATATCAACTAAATTTTGTTTCAGACATCTTTGGAAAAAAATGGAATCTACAGACTTTGGCACATTATCTTCCTGGAGTGAGTTTGTAGCTTTCTTCCTTATTTTGGAAAATAATATTGTTGTTGTCATATTAGAACACTTGCAGAAGCAGACTCTCATTGAAGTTCAGACTCATGGACAAAGCCATATGTTACAAATCGTAACTTTGTTAATTTGGAGGATTTGCTGTTACCTGAGGGTGTGTACTAGCAAGGAAAAACATGGGAACCAGATTTCTAAATAACATGTACATTTCTGATTTGTGACATTGTGTTAGCAAGTATTTCCATTGTCTGTTCCTCAGACACACCCATATAGAGCCATTGCCCTTTAAAATATAAAATATTAAACAGCATAAAAAAATAAAAAGAGAGACAGTAAGTCTCTGATACATAAAGAATGGGGAAGGCAAAAAGATGAAACAGGGAAATGACTGGAAAAAGGAAAGAGAATTAAGCTCCTTGGGTCCTAACATGATATGAATATGAGCAAAAACCCACATGGAAGTCACTTAATAATGAGGTCAAGAATATTGAATAATTTAACACACCCTTGGATCTTGATTTGTGATTGCCCAAAACTAATATTTCACAAGCCACATTGCACCTTGTCACAGAGCCCTATTTATCCCTCAAGATAATGCCCAAGTATTAATGGACCCAATTTGGTGGAAATTACCTAATTGGCTACAGTCACTTCAACTTGAACGTGACATTTTGGACGGTTATGTAGTCACAAGGAGAAGCCAGAAGCTTGAGCAGCAGACTTGCTCTTTGTGGTAATTGTAGCTGAAGCTTGTGTTATCACCGAAGCTTATTATTTTGCAAGTTGTACACTCAGCTTTTTGTAAAAATTGTACTGTAAGGAAAAATCCCTGAGGAGGCTTCTTTTCTCTCCTGGTTTTTTCTAACACCCCCAGATGAGGATGACCAAACAAAATGCTGTGTGATTGTGTTTAAGTGCACTTAATGACATGCCACCTGATAAAATGTCTTAGAACCATGAACTAACCTTAAGTCTCTGTATTCTCGAGGTTTTGTGCTTATTCAGCTAACCAAATTACTGCTGGTGAATGACATTTGTTAAGGGCGCTCTTTCTATCTTGGGACCATTGTGCACCTACCTTTTCATCAAGCAGGTAAATTAAGAGCTGGAAGTCTGCTTCCTGCTAGCGTTGTCACTGGCCTCCATTCCCTGCTTCAGCGTCGAGCCACAGAACCAGTAAGCTCCTTCCTGCACAGTATGAGGGCATCTAACAATAGACATCTTTCTCTGGTTAGTAATTATATATCTTTCTAGAATGCCTTATAGTTTCAAGAGACTGTCCTTTCCCTCCCTTAGTCCCTCTCTTCCTTCCACACATATTAGGTAATATGATCCAGGCGCTGTGCTGGACCAAAGATACAAAGATAAATGAAATGCAATCTCAGCCCTCAAGGAATTCCTTAGTTAAGTAAGGGAGAAAAAAGAATAACTATCATCCCGTATATGATCTAACCATGGGTACTATAGAAAATGCCAAGGAGACAGGACACTTCACAGGGAAAGTAACTTTGAGACCAGACCTTGAAATAGCAAGAGTTTACAATTGGAGAATGAGTCATGGTGGTAGGGGATTTGGGAAAGTAGTTGCCTCAGGCAGAAAGGATGGCCGGTAGTGGCTAGCAAAGTGTAAAATGTGTGCTGAAATGACAGGTGAGGCCAGATCAGAAAGGATTGTATATGAGTTTGTGAAAAAAATAGAAGGAAAAAAATAATATATATAGAGGAGCCTCTGTCCCCACTGCCTGCCACATAGCTCCCAAGTCCCTAAGAATTTCCTGGGTGATGTGACTGTATTTCATTCTAAAAAGATGACTCTTGGTGGGCTCCTGGATAGCTTCAGGATGGGGTCGATTCACCAGAAAGATCAAGCCATAATCAGAAGCTTGACACTTTCAGTGTCACCCGCTTCCCATCGTCCAGGGAGGATAAAACAATTAGAGATTTGAGTTAACAATCAGTCACGCCTATGTGAGGAAGCCTTTTTAAAACTCCCAGAAGTTTGGGGTTCAGAGTGCTTTGGGATCGGTGACGACATCTATGTGCCAGGAAGGTGATGGACACCAATGGCATGGGAGTGGAAGCTCCTGTGCTCAAAGCCTTTCCAGACCTCACCGCATGGACCTCTTTACCTGGCTGTTCACTATATCTTTTTTCATATTCTTTTTTATAAACCAGTAAAGGGATTTCCCTGAGTTCTCTGAGCTATTCTAGCATAGGATCAAAACTGAGAAGGGACTTGTTGGGATCTTCAATCTAATCAAGTCAGACAGAAGTCGTGAGTAACCTGGGACCCACTACTTGTGACTGGCATCTGAAATGGAGAACGATCTTATGGGATGAGCCCTTCACCCATAGGGTCTCTGCTAACTCTGCTTCCTGTCAGAATGGAACTGAATTATAGGACATCCAGCTGGTGTTGGAGAATCTTTTGGTGTGGAAATGTCTCTGCTAACTCTGCTTCCTGTCAGAATGGAACTGAATTATAGGACATCCAGCTGGTGTTGGAGAATCTTTTGGTGTGGAAATTCTGCACTTCTGGTGTCAGAAGTGTTTGAGAAGTATTGTGAGAATAAAGGAAAGCACGGGAGAGTTTTCCTAGACCACCTGCCCTGGTGTCTGCATAAGGCACCAAGCTTCCGTGAGTTTAGGATACACATAGACTTTTAAAAAAAACAATTTTTATTGTGATAATAGTTTGTGACATTATATTTCAGGTATATGACATTGTAATTCAACATCTGTGTGCACTAGATCCTGATCCTCACCAAAATTCTAATTCCCATCCATCATGATATCATTGGCCGCTTTTACCAAATTTACCCTCTGGCAACTGCCAATCTGTTCTAAGAGTTTTTTGTTTTGTTTTGTTTCTTTATGTTCCACATATGAATGAAATTCTATGATATTTGTATTTCTCCCTCTGACTTTTTTCACTTAGCATGATACCCTCAAGTTCTATCCATGTTGTCCCAAATGGCAAAGTTTCATCTTTTTTATACCTACATAGTGTCCATGTGCGTGCGTGTGTGTGTGTGTGTGTGTGTGTGTGTGTGTGTGTGTGTACATATGCCACTACTTTATCTATTCATTCATCCATGGGCATTTAGGGTGCTTCTTTATCTTGGTGCTATAAATAATGCTGCAATGAACACAGGATGCACATATTTTTTAGAGCTGATGTTTTTTGTTTTATTTGGATGAACACCCAGAAGTGAAATAGGTAGATCATATTTTTTTTTTGAGGAATCTTCATACTGTTTTCCATAGTGACTACATATAGCCTATTTAACACTTCTCCACACAGCAATAAGTTGATATTAATGCTGTTATCCTTTCAACAACAGTCCATTACCAGGCACTGTTAATGTATTTTTCTCAGCTATGGGATGCTACTAGCCAATGAGCGCTAATGTAACAAACTCTAGTGTTCTCTCTCAACCAGTGACCATCAGCGTATCATTCTGCAAGTGGTCTTAGCCAATGAGAGCTCTAGCGTGCTCTCTGCAGTGTTTTGCAAAAGTGATGTTTATTCTGCTGTGGGCACTTTTTTTTTTTTTTTAGAAGCAGTTTTGGTCCATGTGGCTAACAAAAAGTATTCAAGTGCCAGTTCTGGAGCAACAAAATTGTGTGTATATATAATATATACATATATATATTACATATATATATATATAATAGCAGCTCAATGAATTTCCAGGAAATAGCTGGTGAAAGGGATCATTGTGGTCCTCAGACAATTAGAGACCAATGGCAGTCTGTGTTTGGGAAAGGCGCTCTATAGAGCAGGGCATTTGGGGAGGACTGCATAACACCAGTGACAATCTGGCTAGAGGAGCCTTGTGATCTCAAGGAACCCAGAAAGAACACAGCAGCCATGGTTAGCCATTGCCATGGTCCTGGGAGCACCTCGCTGCAGGGTCTGTGCTTTCAGTACCAAGGGCAGCACTTACTCAGGTAGTGTTTGCCTTTTCTACAGTGAGAGATGTTCTCCCTCTGTTGGGGCAAATGCGGGGGATTCACAGCCCGTTAAGGTGTACCTCTGGAGAAGGCTGCAGGCTTTCAAACTCAGTGCTACCTTTTCTCAGCTTTATCACTTCAAACATTACACCTTACTCATCTCAGTTGCCCTGTCTGCAAAATGGGAATAACAATACTGTCTGCCAAGTGAGGTAGTCATGAAAAGAAAATGATTCTCTTGAAAGTGTTTGCATAGTGCCTATCACATATTAAATGCCTGAACATAGTATTTTTTGTTATTATTTACCACTGTAATTGCTATTTAGTTTTCTGACTGTACCATGAAGAAAATTGAATAAATGATCCCTGAAGTTCCTCCCAGTTCTAACATTACCTGAAATTGCCAATCCCTTTATCCTAGGAGAAAACGGTAACCTCCTCCTGCCTGAGGCTACTTAAGGGCTAAGGAGTAAAGTGTAAATGGAATCGAACCCAGGTCTGCTACCCCCTAATGCCGGGCACTTTGTGCCTTTTGATGTACAGGAAAACTGACCAAAGCTCCATCCAGCTAGGCCCCCTCAGAGCCTCAGGCCAGCTCCTTATTTCAGTTTTTGTTTTTAACCCTTTCTATTCTGCACATCACGAAGGGAAGTGGCAAGCCTGGGAGCAAAAGTGATTTGTTGCATTGGAAGAAAGAAAAACAGTTTAACATTAAATAGCCTAAGAATATTCCTCCCAGCATTTACAGCTCAAGCACCTGCTGTTGGTCTCGCTGCCACTGGGAGACTGGTCATCCCTCCTGGGCAAGTGGTTCCCTTGCTACCTAGCACTGCAGTCATTGTGCTGAAAAGCCAAATCTTTGGATGTGGCCCTTTGTCTTAACTGTCCTTTCTCTCTTTTTATGTGGCTGGAATGCTAGTCATACTCATTCCCTTCCGTCACAGTCATGACAATTCCACAAGGACTCAGTAAGACAGAGCAGAGCACAGGAGGGAAGAAGGGGAGGCAGAAGGGGACCCGTGCCAGCAAACTGACCTTCTCTAGTGTCCATCTTGCTCAGCTTTGCATCCATTCTTTCCTCCCCATTCGAAACCCAGTTACATGTAGTGGTGACTCTGGTCTCCCACTCCGGGAAACAAAGCTTTCCTCTTTTGTTTATTATCTCTTTTTTCCCCTTGTCTCTGTCCACTTAAATATTAGGACAATTATTACCCTTCTAGCAGCTAGAGTCTCTGAGCAGGTTTTTCTTTCAATAAGGATTTTTCATTTGACTGAACTGATTTCATCGGAGGAGGTTAATGTGATCATTCTCATTTGCAAAAATTTCTTCCTCTTTTTCTTTCCTCCACATGTGATTTCAAGCACACATGGAATAATTATTTCTGGTAGCTTGTGCTTCAGCATCATCTGGACATGCAAAATAGGCTCAACAGTGTCAGAATTTGATTGTGACCAAGGGACTCCCATTCTTTAAACACTGAAAATTGGAAATTATATCTAGAGTTGTTTGTTAGCGAAGTCGAAGGCTAACCTTTAGGGCTCATTAAAATTCCACTGATGGAAAATCCCGCACTGGTCTCTTTCATGAATCCATCCCTGTGTTTGGAGTGCTCATGTGTGGAAATTGGTCTGGGCCCTCCCCTTTTGCCCTCCCCTTTAATCTCTTGGTCAGGTGTAGGGAGAGATTTTTAACGCTTATAGATTTCTCTTTCTCCTTATTCAGTGCATGTGTTGTGAATCCAAACACACATGAATGGGTCTTCCAGTGTCACTGTGATTGAGCCCCTCTGACCAAACAGTCCTGCTGAATCTGCCTTCCTTCATCAATAAGAGAATGAAATCATTTAGGGTAGTTAAGGGGTGGGGGGGAGGCTGTTTTCTGTACCTGACAGTAGACATAAATATGGAGGTGGGCGAGAGAAATAAACCGCAAGTTTATCTCCCAATGGGTAGAATGCAATGAGTTGTTTTAATGGGTATACTTGCTAAATAACAGTCAGTTAAAATATAGTCATTCTTGTCACAAGATCCCTGCCAAGTAGTAGTAGCCACTCTCCTTCCCTGCCGGTGGATAAGACCCTACAGGTCTCCCCAAAGTGCTGCAGCATGCGTGTGCTGAGGGGCATTGAAATCACTTTGTGCAGCTTCCTAAAGGAGGGCCACCACTGATGGCAACAGCACTGCTACCGACTATTGCTAAACAGATGGAAACTAATTGTTTGTGGAATCTGTATTTTAATCACATTATTTGGCAGGGAGATCCACCTAAGTACACAATTCAAAGCCTGCCTTTGATCTGAGCTCCTTTGGGGCATTTTCCACGACTGATAAACTGCTCCTCCGAGTTCATAGGCAAATGATGAAAATGATAAAAAGGAAAAAAGATGAAGAAGAGAAAACCAGGCACCAACCTCCCATTGGGGGATTTTGTCTCCTTGGAGAATCAGACAAGCTAGCCAGACTTGCAGTCATGCCGACGACTTAGCACACAGCTCGCCCAGTTACACACCCACACGGGGCTCACTGTGCCTGCCCTTTTCGCTCACCCCACTCCTTCTCCAGTTCCCTCCTCCCTGCTGCGCACACGCACACACACGCTTGATGCAAGAATTCATATGCTCTATCTTTTCAAAGATTTCCACTGCCTTTATATATGGGCCAGTTTAGAGGCTTATAAAGTATTTATCAATAATAGCCCTCACGCCTGTGTGCCCCTTTCACCTGTCCCACATTTCTTGGTTAACATAATGTAGCATGATAGAAATCAGAAGCTGTGCTTTTAATGAAAATAAATGTTCTAATTGTGAAATATTCTGTCTTCTAAATACTCTGCTGTAAATCTGGCTGAATGCTGCTGGAGGCAAAACTAAACCCTGTTAGCGTGTCAGTTTCCCTCTCACTGAGAACCGAAGAGTGTAGAAAATGTTGATAGCCTCCGAAAGAAAGGATTCTATAGATTCCCGTTTGGGGAAGCACAATTCTCATCTTTCCACTTCTTGAGATGGTTGATCAGACACTTCCCTCCCTTAGAATAAAGAGATCTGAGGAGGTTTAAAATTCTTGGATGGATTTTGTTTGTTTGTTGGTTGGTTGGATTTTTCCTTCTCATTCTTTCTCCTCTGCAGAACACAACGAGTAAATGATTGGATCTTTGACAGAACAAAGGTATTTTTGATGGGCTCTGTAATCTAGTGCGCTAATGCGCCCAGTCCCCTCATTGTCTTGCTGTCTGATCCCATCCCTTCTGCCAGACAGTCACTGCGGGATGAGTCACTTTTAATGTCTGATAATCAAGGTGAATTTTCAAAAAGCTGCCATTTTGGAATTATGCTCTATATCACAGTGTCAGGGAGGAGAGGAGGAAGAAGGATGAAGGAAAGGCTAAGATAGACACCTACTGCACATTTGGAGAACTGCAAGGCACAACCAGAACCATGCCAGACTGGATGTCTGGAGGGTTCAAGTCAGTCGAGACGTCCATAATGAGGAGACTATGTTAATTATAAATTAAAAATAACTTCTATGAGAATGAAGATTATATGCACAGGAGAAAATGTCTTAGTTAAAACAGACTGGAGGCAAGGAATTAAGCACCAGCCATTTGGGGTCTGGATTCTGTACCTACTGAATATATTGTGGTCCATTAAATAACCTAATATAAACTTATATTGGAAAAAGAATAGAAGTGAATCGTGACTGTCTCTGCGGATGCTGTATTGTTTGCTGTCTTATTTAATGCCACAACTGCTGAGGGAGGTTACTAGCAGATGGATACAGCCTCCTTTTAACTAGGGAAACGATATTTCAGAAATCATGTAAAGGACTGTGTAACCTTTCCTCCCTCCCCATGAAATAGCAAGGGAGATATTAGAAACCCTGGGTAAACAAAGGCCAATCAAATATTCTTACAGGACTTAAATGTTCAAATATACATTGGTCAGTGTCTTCTCTAAGGTAATTAACTAAAATCCACCGGTACATCTTGTGGCTCTGGAATTTTTTTTAAATTGTTGGCATTGTATTAAATTGTAGCGTTGTTGAAGGGAAATGTTATAAGAATAACTTGCTACTTCTATTTATTATTCAGATAAGTGCATGCCTATAAATAGAATCAGGATGTTTTGACTAGGGAGAGGCTGTCCTCATTACAGTTGGGAGATGCTGGGCAATTTCAAGCTGTAGCTTCAAAGCCTTGTCCTGCTTTATAAAAGCACGAGGGTTTTCATGGCTGTCTCAGTGGCAGGTCAGAGTCTGCAGGTGCTTTATCTGTCCTGGGGGAGGGAGAGAGTGACGTTTGTGAGAATGCCATTTCATAACCATGATGAATGCTTATAGATTTCCTCTAATAGAGGTATTTAAATACTTGCATATCTTTAACACAAGTTATGTTCACAGATTATTACACCGTGTTATTGTTACCAAGGTCCATTTTTCTCAATTTTCCTCTCCCACCTTTGCCCCCCATACCCACATGTGAGTGCGCACATGCTTGCGCGCGCGCACGCACACGCACACACACACACACACACACACACACACACACTACCTAACAGATGGTTTCACAAGAAGGAAAAAGAAAATGTCTTCTGTGCTATTGTTCTTATGTCTATACAAGTTTAGACATAGAATATGTGAGATGAGAGGTGACCTCACAGGATCTTTTGGTACAATTCTAATTGTGCTAATAAACAACAGCGACGTGGCCTGTCCTGGGACACTCAGCCAGAAAGCAGCAGGTGCCAGGCTAGCATCGTGGGCTGGCATGTTTTCCACCACAGCAGGCTGTCTTCCCAGTAAAAAATCAGGTCTCTGCAGCTTGGCCAAACAATGATTAATGCACAGATGTCACAATGAAAAAAAAAAAAGAAAGGAAGAAAGAAAGGAAAACCTGAAGAAGAGATAAGAATCATATACATTTTCAAGCATGATACAAAGGAATACAATGGAAAATGGTATGAAATGAAGAAAAGCAAAATGTTAATAGAACATCAGTCTAACAAAATGATCTGCCTAGTCAGGACTTCTATTAAAAAGCAGAATTGTCCTTCTTTAAGGAAAGTAGTAGAGACATTTGGAATTAGCCAAGAAGCAAATGCTGCTTACAAAAGTCATGATGCTTTATTCCTCACTCTCCATTTCCATCTGAAACATTAGAATAATTCAGTCCTCTGCAAGCACAGATTCTCACTGTAGCCATTGAGATCCTGCCTAGACTCTGTAAATAGCTGAAACTAGGAGTGAACTATCCTTTCCTTTTTCTAGAATCTAAATCCTCAGAAGTTAGAGCTTATCTTGCTCTGTGAGGAAAAGACTACCTGTTATGGGGTAGAATTTTTGCATCTTTAATTTCCCTTTGCTATGTCTGTCTCCTGCTGGACTAATCTCTATCTGAAATGTCCTGCACATGTTTTTGTTAAAATACCTCCCTGGTACTTGAGAACTCTGTGGTCCTGAGCATGAAACTCTACATCCTCAACTGTCTCCCCCATTTTAGTGTGAAATTTTGTAGATTTTCTTCACAAACAACTATTAGCATTATTGGAAGATTAACTGGAACACTAGATAATAATAATGATAAATCAGACATTTTTATAAAGCTGAACAGTACCTTCCAGTAGCTCTGTATTTCCTTCTAAAAGGGCCTAAAGAAAGATGCTCACTAAGAACTAAAAAGTAGACATAAAACCCATATCAGGTGCACCCTGGTGGCCTAGTGGACAAGTCTGCTACCTCCAGTCAAGCATGCTCCATGTACTTCCCAGGGACCCAGGCTCGTGACCCAGGGCAGGGAGGAACAACTAAGAAGAACAACTAAACAAAGTAAATAGAGTTCTTCCTCTTCTCTCTGCCTGCCTGCCTGCCTGCCTTCACTCCTGCCTTCACTCCTGCCTTCACTCCTGCCTGTACCCTTCCTTTATCCATTTATCCTTTCCATTGAGAATGTGTTTTAGCATGAGGTAAAGAATCTTTATTAGATAAAGAAAGGAATCAAAGATTACGTATTGTATAGTAAATGTCAAGTAAGATGAAGGAGGGTCAACACACAATGAAAGGGTTGAAAATATGAATTTTGATTCCTTAAAGTGCCAAAACTCGTGGGTTTTATATTCTCTCTGATTCTACTTTTTGCTTCTGGGAGACAAAATATTGAAGAAAATGCACACGTTTGGTGGAGGAAACACAGAAGCACTGACCTGTCTCTGCTCCGGAAAGCTACCCACTGTTAATGGTGCTTTCATCTCACTAGTACTGTCAGCAGTAGGGTGTCTGGAGCTCACTACCATTAACATTTTGGACGGGAAAATTCTTTTTGTGGGGGAAGGAGAAGCAAAAAGGGGGCTGCCTTGTCCATTTTAGGATGTCTAACACCATCCCTCGCTTCTACCCACTAGTTGCTAGTAACACCCCCAACTAAAATGTCTCCAGACATTGCCACATATGCCCTGGGGAGCAAAATTACTTCTGGTTCAAAACCACTGGATTAGAGGGAATGATCCTCATTGTGGAAAGCAGGCTCAGCTGTCCCATGTTTTGGAGTCAATCTTTATATAATAAGGGCCATTTCTGATTTTCTGTCCAAACATGTTTATAAAATGGCAGGTATTCCATGATCCTTGGTGCTGCCCACGGCCTCCCTATTGTCTGCTTCTTCCACTGAACTCTGAGCGCTCAGAGACACCCACAATCAAATCCAGAGAGAAGCACGTCTGAAAGAGAATGGAGCAACTGATTATTGACGTAGAAAGTCAACCAGGATCAAATACCTATAATGCCAACTACATTTTTGAAAGTGATAAAACGTCAACAACACATTTTGAAAGACATTAAAGACCTAAATGGAAAGACATTTCATAGTCAGAGATTGGAAGATTTCGTATGATTAAGATCGCACATTTTCCAAGAAGCCACCATGCTTGATTTTTTTAAATTTGATACAAAAATGACCTTGAAGCCCCCAGTCTTCCATAGACAGCAGGCAGAGTCACAAGAGAGCATATTTTCAGTGCCCTTTTCAGATGTGCTTAAGGAGGATAATGGATGTTAGAAGGGGAGGGACCTCCCAGCACCATGGAAAACAATGAATTGGGAAGCTCCTCCAAGAAGCAGAATAAGAACAGTCCTACCCTTAAGGGGTCTCTATAATGTCAATCACAGAGATTTCCAAATTGCTGTGAATCAGTGGTCCTTTATGATTTCCACTCTTTACCAAGATAAATAGGAGTGTTTACTATTGTTAGCCTGAGCCTCTTCTGCCACTCTCTGCTGGGCAAGTGGGCGCAAGTAACTTGGTTTATTTCACGAGGGTCTGGATGAGGTGGTTCCACGTGAGGTTCGGTGATCCAAGTTGAAGATTATTGAATGAGACTTTGAAGTATCTTCTGGGGGAAAGAGATGAAACTATTTTCATATAACAGGAGGGAGACAATATTTGTCCCCAAAAGAGCAGACAGTGGCAGATTTTATTCTTCTCAATTCTTAGATGCCTCTCCCTAAGAGATTATGCACACCACTCATTTTCATTTGATTTCAGCACTTCCCTACATGGGTGACTGTCCCTTTGATGTTAGGTTTGGTCATAAGACTTTCATTTGCCAGTGAATTGTGGAGAGAAGTGATCATGGCCAGCTTCCCAGCAGAAGCTTAGCCATGTCAGTCATCCCTTCTTTCCCTCTGTCACTTTGTCCAACCAAAGCATCAAATGAACACAACCAGATCACTTCAGTGACTTCAGCAGAAGGAAACAGGGCCATGATCTTGATTAGGTTTTAGACGTGAGGCTTTTTAAAAATCAGCCTCATTCCTTAGAGCAGTTCTCAATTTTATCTTTGGCTGGTTGGAAATGAACTATAGTTTCATTTTTCAATTCTGTTTACAAACCCACAAGTTCTTGACCTATCTCTTTCTTGCATCACCTTGTTAAATGTAGCCAACAGAAAGGAAGGCACACTCAGTAACATTCTGTTTCTTACCCTCTTCACTAAACCCACCAGCTAATGAGGTACAATGATCTACCTTTGTGAAAATGTCCGACTTTTAAGTAATACAATTTTAAAATTGAAAAACAGAGAAATATCAGAAAAAGCATTTGATAAAATCGAACACTTTATGAGAAAAAAAAAAAAAAACAACAGTAAACCGAGACTAAAAGGAAAATTTCCCAATCTGAAAAAGGGCATCTACAAAAACCTCAAAGCTGATATCATACTTATGGTGAAAGACTAAATGTTCACTCCTAAGGAACAAGAGAATGCCTGCTCACAACTCTCTGTTCAGCATTGCACTAGAAGTTCTAGCAAGGGAAATTAGGCAAGAAAAGGAAATTCAAAGCATCTAGGTGGGAAAGAAAAAGATAAAACAATATTTTCAGAGGACATGTTATTGTAGATAGAAAATTCGAAGCAATCTATCCACAAATAATCAACTATCAACAGCTAGCAAGCAAATACAACAGTGTTGCAAGATACATGATCAATATACAAAAATCAATGTATTGTACACTAGCAGTGAAAAACCCAGAAGTGAATTTAAGGGGAGAATTCCATGTAAATAGTATTAACAAAAATAACTTGGCATAAGCCCCTGAAGGTTTAAACCAAGTAGAGGTCGTTCTTTTCATCCAATATCATTTTCCTCTTTGTAGAGCCTCCAGTTATCACTCAAAATGGTTCTACTTGAGTAAAACTTTTGCTAGGTGATATGGGTTCAGGGATTAGGGGTGTTAATATGTGCATGTATAATTTATGGCAGAGGATGATCATTCTAACGGAGAGTTTTTAGCCTACACATCTTAACAAATGGGAGGATTATGTGCATGCTTAAGATGAATTAGACCTTAGGTTTCCTTTTAGCAACTTCTAAAAATAATTTGCCTTAACATTTTGGGAGTCAATTGCTTTGTAACCTTTTATATTTTCTTACGATGGTTCTACATGATAGTTAATCACTCTGTTATCTGTACAACATCTATACTATGTACAAATTCCTATTTCTGCATGTCTTCCACCATTTTGTAATTACTTTTATACATGTCTACCATGACAGCAGACCTCAGAAACAGAGACGGTGTTTTATTAACTTGGCATTCCCATTGCTTGTAGAGCATGTTCAGTGAATTTTTACCATCCTGAACTCCCACTTCCATGAGGGTTCTGTTTTTTACATGTTGAAAGGCGGTCTCCCCAAAGTCTTCTCTCCTCCAAACTCGATGTCGGTTCGCTCAGATTACAGGTTGATACACAAATTAACACATATCTTCCCCATGCAGTCTATCATTTCGTTATATCTAAAGTTGCTACTAGCAGTCATTTCACCATTGACCATAACAAAAAAACAGCTCATGAGTGTCTTGTTAAATATGTTTTCTAATGGGGTTTCAAGCATCAGTATGAGAAAAGCTTATCTTTGAACAAGATTTTAAAGGTAAGAAATCAAAATCTCTGTCCAGCATTTCTTTTCACTACCCTTGAGTCATCAATATTTCTTAGCCTTTTAAACCTAAAACAATTGTGAACTGGAGAAGCTGAGCTCTACCATCTGCTTTTTAAGCGCACACTTGCATGTCTTTTCATGGAGAGACAAGCTGCCCTTGTATTTAGAATATGGACAGCCAGAAGCCTGCATGTAGCTCAAGTTTGATGGATATTTATTGTTCAATACAGGCTAAAGGAACCTGCCCTATCACTTGTGTTTGTATCACTGTGACGATCAGCCTATCAAATCAGACATTATGATAATTGATTAGATCTGGGTGCAATGGGGAGGCATTCTTAATGGCTGATTGACAAAAAAATCCATCACAAAACAAAACAGTCAACATTGTAGTTATGGTTTACATATTCTCTGATGAGAGTTTTCAATCCACACAACTAAAGGTTGAGGTGAGGCTCACTGGTTGAGAGGGATTTTCTCATTGAAATGGTCTCAACTGGATCTGACCAGAGAAGGAAATTTTCTAAGACCCAAACAGACAACATGTTTCAACTTTGAAAGAAGATACAAGAACATTAAATAACTGGTTTATTTTTCCCCAAGAGTGTATCTTTGTGAGAAAAGTCTTTGTCGTTTATCTTGAGTAAATCCTTTACAATGGTGCTACTTGAAGGGTGGTCCCTGGGCCAGTGCCAGTCTGTGAGCGGTTTTGTTACTGGTTCATAATGAAAAAAACGCAGAGGAAAACAATGAGTGTTTAGAAAATTTCATAATAGCTTGACAGCAATTTTAGGTCTGGATAATCTAGTCATAAAAAAACAGACTAGTAATTTGATTTGCTTTACCTTTCTTTTTAAATATTGATTGTATTGTGTTTTATAAAACATTAGTCCATGCTGCTTTCTATTTTTGTATTTTAAATATTTTATTATTTAATTAATTTTATTGAAAGAACATTGCATCACAAAGTATATAGATTTAAGGTATATGTCATAATAAATCCACATCTGTATGAATATTAAGCTCACCCCTATTTCAGGTTTTCCTTTTAAAAATTTATCTTTACCACAGAGAGTTCGTGCAACACTGACTAAAACACCATATCTCATCTCTACTTGGTAGTGTTATTTGCTATATTTCAATCTCCAGACTTCTTTCAATTTATACTCACTGCCATTTTTTCTGAACATGCTGCTTTAGATCATTTTCCCTCTTTAACCTATGGGTAGGAGGTGTGTTTGAAGGCTTCAGGCACTGGTAATGCTATCATTTAAAGTTCCTGGTGTTTGGAGGTTCATTGTGAGCATGTTGATCAAGTCCCCTTCTGTCCACTTTAACAATGTATTTATCATTTGGGGAGGTAGACATTTTGTTTCTGTAGGTTCTAAGTTAACAAGCTATAGTTGGCTTTAGCAACTTACCCTTTTCCTGCCACATTCGGCCCTCTCGACGCTGGAGAAGTTCATCTTAATCCACCATGTCCTTCCAGCATTACTAATCTCCACATCATCTCTGCACAATCCAATAAATGTCGGTTCTCCGTGAGTATTATTTCAAGTGAACTGATATATTGTTCATTGTTATATTTCATTTTATTCTTGTCCTGAGCAGTCAACCTGTCTCCAGGAGAACTATGTTTAACTGATTATGTTTTAACCTATGACATCATATTTTTTAAAGAACATGATTTGAAGACATTGATATCTATTGCCGTGTACAGCTCCTTTTCATCCAGATTGATTGTATTCTCGTGACAGGGATGTGAGTGATGGAATGGAGAGAGTAAGACCACAGTCAGCGAGACCAGTTGGGAAGTTATTGAGGTACTCCAAGCAAGAAATAATGAGGGGCTGATCAGGATAATGACCATGGTAATGGAGAAGAACAGAAGAGTGTAAGAAACAGGTGTTTGTACAGTAATATTTGGTGACTAGTTAGAAGCGGAGGGTGAGAATGGGGAAAAGTTGAAGATGACCCCCAATGTTTTGGTTTGGGGTAACTAAGTGGGTAGTGATGAGATAGGAAACTAGAAGGAAAAACAAGTTTGGAGAAGTGCGGGGAGAGAGGAGGTGATGGACTGAACTTTATAGCACACTGAGTTTAGCCACGTGACAACCAGGCAGTTGGATATATGAGTCTGAAACTTAGGAGAAAAGTCTAGGCTATAGCTCAAGATTTTCTAAGTCACGGAAGTATGAGTAATTAAAATCTCAGAATTGATAGATAAAGATGTGTGATATTTTGAAGTGTCTTAGTGCCATTATAGTGTATTCAATTTACCGTTAAATTTTAAGATTTTTATAATTATGGTTTCTTTATCATCCATGTGATAAAATAGGATAACCTAAGCATATCCCAGTAGTTTACACATGGGCATTATGGGACTCTGTGAAACGTGAAGCTAATCAGAGAAATCACTTGAAGTATTGCCTAAACTAGGGTGGTCCAGATGAGCCAACTCGCCATCATCTAACTCGCTGATTAACAGTTGGTAAAAACACACAAATATGTCACTAGAACTTTATGTATGTCAGCCTATTTGGTTTAATACAATCATCACATGACCTCCTAAGCGATATCATTAAACCCATTTATTGATGAGAAGTTGCATTGATATAAAGTGAGTAGTTACCATGCTTTAGCATTGTGTATCTCCTGCCAACTGGTAACACTATTGGATAGCGTATTTAGGGCTTGACTCTTTACTGGTCACTCCAAGTGCTCTCTTGTCTGCATCAACCAAATTTGGCACCAATAATGAACAAAAATATAGGCTTCTTTATCT
Source organism: Solenodon paradoxus (assembly GCA_004363575.1). Classification (NCBI taxonomy): domain Eukaryota; kingdom Metazoa; phylum Chordata; class Mammalia; order Eulipotyphla; family Solenodontidae; genus Solenodon; species Solenodon paradoxus. The sequence goes on along the minus strand of RJWH01000723.1, from coordinate 551,162 downwards.
ATACCTCCAAACATAAATAGCAGACACTAGTGGACAAGGAAAGAGTTGTGCTTCAAATGAATCTTACCATTTTTTGTGTGATAAATCTTACCAAGAATGCATCAAGAAGCTTATTAATGTTCATCAGTTTTCACCCAGTAATCCTGCTTCTACAAAACGATCCTAAGGAAATGGTTAGAGAGGTACCACAATATTCAATCATAAGTTTATTTACTTAACAAATATTTTTAGCATCTAACAGTACCAGACACTATGCCGACAACTGGGAATGTAACTATCAATAAAACACAGTGTCCGCCATCTAAGAACTCCCAGTCCAGAGCATCAGCGGCTATGGTCCCCAAATGGTAGAGAACTTGACCATCAGGGGACTAGATAAGAGGAGGATCTCACAAGCTTGGGGCAGAGAATGCATTCTAGAAGGAATGATGTTCAGACTACTTGGAGAAGATGAGAAGGAAGGACATCACAGACAAAAAGCAACAACATAAGCAAAGTGGTAACCAAAGAAACTACATCTGGGTCTTCCCAGAGTGGACAACCTTTGGAGACGTTGTACATCAAATTCTGGAGCCATGCTCTTTCTCTACAGGTCAGAGGTCCTCCTGGCTTGTTCATAGTGGTCCTGTTTCTCAGAAGTTTCAGGAACCTTTGTCAAGAGGGAGTTGAGTCAGGGCTGGGATTGTGGATTTGGTCCAGACTCTGAACTCTTCCTCTGCCACAACCTTAGTTCTCTAGGAAGATTTACTGAAGATACTTAAAAGAAGGGTTCATGGCTGGAAAAAAAAGTTTGAAAACCTTTGATGGGACGCTCTAGGAGATCTGCAAGCAAGGGAGGAACCAGAACAGATGTGCATTTCAGGCAGATGATTATACCAGTGACTATGGGGAGGATGCTTCACCCAGTATTTATTTATGACTAGAAGCAACCTGAATGTCCAGTAATGAGTGTGATAAAAATACTAACAACAACAAATAGCTTACCATTTATTGAATGCTTACTGTGTGTGACACAATGTTAAGTACATATATGTTCCTCATCATTTCACCTTGATAGAACCACATGAGGTTAAGTATTAGCAATGTTTTGTAGATGTGAGAATTGAGACTTAATTAGGGTAAGTAGCTAGTTTTACATCCCCTAGTTATTAAGGGGTAGAACTGGAACTCCATCCCAAGTCTGTCTGGCTCTTAAGTATCTGCCATTCTGCCTCCTGAGCTATGACAAATCCATGTGGAGAAATGTCATGAAAGCCTCTGAAATCACATTTCCAACAACTTTCATGATATGGAGGGAAATATTCATAGGATGATGTCAGAAAGTTCAAATACCAAAAATGTATAGAATCAGTCCAATTTCATTAAACATACTAGAATATTAAAATACATATCACTGAGTGATAGAACTCTAGGTAATTTTGACCTTTGTTCTTATACTTTTCTTCCCCATTTTCTAGAATGAATATATGTTCTCTCTGATTACTAGAAGGCTCACAAATAAATTTATCTTTACATATATGTGTTCGAAGAACTCATTCAAGGGGAACCGCTGTCAGCAGTCATTCTCACTGTGGACTTGAGATGAATTCGGCCCTTTAACATATCGTTCACAACAACTGTGTGAGCTACCCAGGGTGCAGGATGAAAGGGAGATCAGTCTGTGCTAATTACTAGTCATATAACCTTCCAGTTACAGTCTCTGGATCTCCATTTCTTTGCCCAGGGAGTTAATGAGGAAGTTAAGCTAAATAGTTTGCATAATTCCTATAAGCATTAAATTTTATAGGGTTTTTTCTTATAAATGAAATCAGGTAGGGAGCATAAAAGAATATATGAAATTCTTGCTTTAGTTACATTTTCATGGGCATCCAGGGTGGGTTCTTTGATTAGGTCTTGGCTATCTGGCAATATGATAATATACTCAGAGGCATTCAGTATCTGAATCCATTCAATGCTTTTACACAAAATTTTTTTCTCGTCTCGTCTTCACTAAAACCTTTTCAGTTGATTATTATTATCCTTATTCTTGCTGATGGAGATCAAGGAGTTAAGGAACTCACAAAAGGTATTTCATAATATGTTGTAACCACATTCAAACCCAAAGGCTTCTTTGTGAATTCCTAGAATATCGTTAGTTCAGATGTAGAATTATTTGTTTATGTTTTATCCTTTCTACTACCTCCTGTGTTGGTTTTAAAAAGACACAGTCCCCATCCTCAAATATTTTGTATTCTAAAAGAGAGACATAATTATTTTGGAAAAAAAAAAACAGTTCTGAAGTTAAAATTAAGAATGCTATGTAATGGGGACAAATAGAGGCTGTCTGTCGGCAAAGTCTTTGTATCCTTTAGTGAGAAGCAAACAAAAGGGCATTATTATAAAATTGCAAATGGGAGCAGAAACAGTCACTTGTCATTAGTGTCAGGGTCATTTTAATGAAAATTAACCCCAGAAATGCTTGACTAAGCAGTGGAAACCTAGGCACCATTTGGACCCTGACAGAACCAGGGCAGTTAAATCTTTCTTACCTGTGTGTAAGCTGACGAGAATAAATCAGTCCAAAGTCACTGGCCATGCTAATTGCTTTGATTATGACTACAGGAAACACTAGATAATACCGATGAGGTATCAAAAGCTAGCCACAGCCCAGAATAATCTAGTAACCAAAGAAATCCCAGAGGATTACTCAGACACAGCTCCGCAAAGCCCGTGCAACCTAGTTGGATAATAAAGCATAAAAATTTGTAGCTTGACAGAGGATGGAGTTCATAGCAGAGAGGGTCGTCTCCTGCAGGAAATGAACCTGTTTCATGGAAATGCGGCACTGACGGGAAGACACTGTGCAGGGCATCTCAAGGGGTCATTATTGGTAACTTAGAAACACTTTTTGGCTCCTAAAGATAGCTATTCTGAGTGTGTATGTGTGTGTGTGCATGTGTGTACATGTGACCCTGAGGTAAAAGAACAAAATGTAGTGATTCGTTCATTGACAAAGCCTTCTTTCTTGAGTTGTGACTACTTACTCACAAGCATGGGCTATGTGACAAGGATTATGTATAAGAGTTTCTAGGACTCTGTGTGGGGATATCGACTTCTTAAATCCCCTGCTATCCTGAAGTTGAAAAGTGTCCCAAGGTGAGCTCAGAAAATAATTGCACACAAGATATTTTGTGCATAATCAGCACTGATTTATCAGCATCCAGGGTACCAGGCAGAGTGCAGGGTATAGTGTTCCTCCGGTAGGTTATTGTCTCAGTCAAACAAGTAACCACCATGAGGTGCTCCAGTTCTTTGAGAGATGTTGTTATGTGGATAAATTATGATGACTCAAAGAGAGCTGGGCCAGAAACTGGGGAGATGGCCTCACCTCCCCCACTGTGTGGCAGAGGTAAATTAATGTACAGGTGCCATTAAGTCTCCATTTTCAAGAGCAGGACTCTGATTATTTCTATATGTAACCCAGACCAACTGAAAGTGTCCAAGCACTTACATTTTACTGTAAGTAAAGTAGAACAAAATTCAAGGACCCTTTGCTTTGTGCAAGGTGCAGGTTCTCTGAGACACACAAACAAGACAGGGCTCATATCTTCAAGGAGCTTGGAACTGAGTGACTGACAATCCAATGCATGTATTATAATCAATTGAGGTGTAATAGAAATTGTGATAGTTGCTGTAAGAAAGTTTACTCGGTCGTTCAACAAGTATTGGCAGGCATTGTGCAAACTCTAAAAGTAAATTACTTCTCTCTGAGGTTGGAGGAAGCAAAGTCATAAAGCTTTATGGAAATGCACATTTGGACTGGGTTTTGAAGAAGAGGATAAAATTTGTAAGGCAGAGATGAATCCAGGCAGTTGTGAAAAAGGTGATGGTAGTAAAAGGCACAAGGGGTGTAGAGGGTGTGCTTGGGAAAGAGTCCAGTTGGGCAAGAGTCAAAAGATGTCATTAAAATAAAAAGGACGTCATGAAAGACATGCCTGAAATGATGACTTGTGGCCAATTGAGAAGTCTGAACTTGATTCTATATTATATTCTATTAAAGACTAGGGGCAGAGGAATGACATGATTACATTTATCCTATAAGACAATACATCTGTCAGTGGAGTAAAGGAAAAGGAATGGAGGAGAAAGAACTCAGGAGGAGGCCTCTGCAAGTGCCCACACAGGTGGAGGAGGGTGTTAGGCTCATCCACTGCCACCAGAAGGAGGAGACAAACTTTCAGAGAATTTAAGGTTTATTCAAGTATATGCAGGCAGCCGTTTTCAAAATGAAGCTGGCACCCAGCTTGGTGGGCATAGGCCTTTTATGTTCAGGGCGGCGGGGAGTGGTAAGTGGCTCTTTGGGGAGACTTGTAGTGGGGTCGTTCTTAGGTCATTCTGGAAGATTGATTGATGTCATTCTTCTGAGTGGTGGAACCAGCAGCTGAGCCAGAATCTTTCACATAACTTGCTGGCTAGAGAGTGTTGAGCAACACAACCCAGAAGACAGTCCTGCAGTCAATTCTGAAATGATCTCTGGTCACTAGGATGGAGCAGGATGTACCCTGGAGCTAGAAAGTCTGTTATGAGCCTCAGAGAGGGTGGAAAAGATGGATGGGGGCAGAAGATAAGGAGGAAGGGACACTGCAGAACAAGACACCTCCTTGGACATGCGGTCAAGCAGAGGACTGAGTCAAAGATGATGTCCTCAAAGGTTGCTATAGCAGTCCAGCCCTTGGCAAATGCTTGAAATGAACTGGTTCTATTTTTGCAATTCCAGAGAGCTTGCAGCAGTACCCCTCTTCTGCAGTCAGGGCCATGAGCACATACTTCTTGCCACTGTCAAAATCTGCCCTCTGCAAAGGATGTGAAATTCATTCCATCTGGTAAGAGCTTTCAGTGTCACCCTGCCCACGTATTTGCCCCTCAACAGATTTCTAAGCTTTAATGTAGAGATAGAAGCCTTTAAAAGAACATATTCAAATGTTAGCTAATGATATTCCTGAAGAGTATTTTGTTCTCGAATTTCATGTATGTCAAACTTTGCCTTGTTCCAGCCTTGTTTATTCGCAGAGGTGATATTAAAAGTACTGAATAGCCCCTCACAGAACAGTCACTGACAGGCCAGAAGAAATACCAACCATAAACAATGGTTGGGGTCATATCAGAAACTTCTAGTTGAATGTCAGCTTGGAGAGTGGCATCTTCTGGGTTATTCGAACCATACAAATAAGGATGGGCCAGTAGACCCATCAAGAACTACACCCAGTCTTTTGAAAACTGGATTCAAACAGAATGGAAAATAAATTATAATCTACCACACTGCCAAAGGCTTTCCAAAGGTTCCCAGTTCTGGCCACCACCACTGGTCCATCACTGCTACTTGGGTAAGGTAGGAGGATGACCAAGACATGAGACATGATACGCTGCTTCACCCTTCACCTTTCCCCTTTGTGCATGGACTTTTCCCCAGGGCCTCTGAGGTGCTCTGAGGAAAGGAAACTGTCCCTTGCTGTCCTGTATACACTCCCATCTACAGCCCAGAGCTACAGTCACTGGGCCCATAAAGCTGTACATCATAATAGGTTGGCCTTCCTCTTATTTTCCACTGCAGATTATTCACTCCCTCTTTTATTAGAAAGATCCAAATAATTTTAAATATCACCCCTAAGGCTCCAGCTGTCCAGGAAATGGACTTCTGATTAAATGCCTGCTGCTCCTTTAAGAGCCAACTTAAATGTCACCTCTAAATAATAACTGCTGGCATTTACTCAGTACTTACTCTGAGCCAGGCACTTTGCTAAGGGCTTCTAATGGATTTTCTCCTTTCAGCCTCAAAATAAACCTCAGAGGTAAATACACCCATGAGCCCCATTCTACAGATGTGGAAACTGAGAGGTTAAATAACTTAGCCAAGCTCTCATAGCTAGCAATCAGGAGAGCCTGCCATCCAACTCCTGGGTCGTCAGTGCCCATATTCAGTCCCCAAATGACTAGCACTGTCTCTGTTTCCCTTTGACAGCATTGTGGGCCTGTCCCTTACAGCAGCCCACACACATGAGGTGACTTACCTGTGCCTTACTTTCCAAACGCAACACAGCCACCATTATATGCCCTAGACCTGGGACCATGCCTGGCTTATGAGAGGCAGACAGTATTTGTGGAAGGTTAAGATAACATGGGGAGGGAAAGGAAGAAAAGGCTTTCCTAGTTGGAGATTTGACACAAAGAAGCCATGTCCCTGAGGGCTACCCCAGTTTTCTATTTAAAACCCCAATGTTACAAACCCAACTCTGACATTTACGGGCAGGTAAGTCCCTCATGCATCATTGTACTTTGAATCTCAGTTTCCACATCCGGTAAAATCATGTTCTTTGGTAAAATAAAAGGTAAGTGAGATCACATACATGAATGAATCCAGTAAAGTGCTTGCTACTCAATCATCATCGGTCATTTTCTTGAGTAAGAGATACACAGAAAGACAAACATATTGACATTTCACATCCTATAGAGGAGCATGCAGTCTTCAGTGATACATAACATATTGCAGGAGACCAATAATTATTTTGAGTGATTAGGCCAAATGGCTGTATGTCTATATACGTTAAAATATGATACAGGCAGTTATCATCGGGAACATCTATTTTAGGTCTCAATGCCGTCTTTACCAAGATGTGGATCCATTTATATTTATAATGCAAATGCATGGTGCCACTCCTGGTCAGAATAGTTCAAATGTCTGTTCTTTTCTCTCCCCCACCCTTCCTGCCTCCGGAGTATACGTATTCCTTCCCCGCTCTCCCTCCAGCACCCTTCATCTGCCTGTCACTTTTCAAAGACAAGCTCCTCAGAATGAAATCTCTGCTCTCTTTGTTTTCCTGGTTTCCATTTTGTATCCTAAAATATTCACTTCAAGTTCCGCTTGACAGACGTCCCTAATCTAATCTCCACGTCTGCTTTCTAATTTTCACAGTCAGGATAAAACAAATAGGTTGGAGTTAATTGCCGGAGCAGCGGGCCGGAGCTCTGAGCTGTGATTTATGAGCTGAGTGCAGACACTCTGCAACACATTTTTCTTAATTTATTTTTAATGAGTCTCTCAATTAATTTTCTTGGAAACATCTTAATGATGTTGGAGGCGGGTGTTAATGAGGTCTGCACCAGCTCCTAATTTTGCATATTTTAAAGTGCCTAATGTCATCTTGAACCCTTTTTTCCATTTTAAGAGGAAGTTGAGGGAGGGGGCAGATTATTGTTGAATGGAGAATTTTCACTCTTCATGCCGCAGTCTTTGCTTAACCTTTCAAACGTTCCGGGCTGTGGTGTGTCTCAGCGCTCTCGCAGGCTGCTGTTCCCCTCCCCCATCTGCTCTGGGTTCACGGAGTCTGAGGAGCTGCCACAGAAAGAGGAGAAAAGGCACAGTCCCCGGGAAATCATGAGCTCCGGGGAGCTGTCAGCAGTCTGGAAAGGTGTGCGGAAGGTACTTCTGGTAGATGAGCCAAACTTTCCGACAGCAAACAATGAATGGGGGAAACACCGGTGGAAGAAACTACTCTTCTGGCTATTGGTGCAAAGTCCCTTGTCCCTCAGATGTCTCTGCAGAGCTCCAGACATTAAATTCACCTCTGCAGCCAACACGGTCCAGAGCCAAGTGCCCTCATGCTGTCTCCGAGCCCTCTCGCTACCTCTCCGTTTCAGTCTCCACTAAGTCTTCGCCTGTCTTCCTTCTGTATTTGCCAGTCAGAGCTTATTTTTTCAGATTAAATTGTCATTAAAAGCGTGTGAAAGAAAATGTGGGAAATGCAAAAGAATGAATCCAATCAGGGAAAGCCAATTTCTAATGCTCTAAAGAAGCCCTATTCAACTTGTGGTATTTCCTTCTAAATGTTTTTCTTTTCCTGTTCATGAGCTTTTGGAGTTTTTTGTTGTTGTTTTTTATTCACTTGTGATAATACCGAATATCATTTCTCTCCATTTAATAACAAAGCAATAAACTTCTCACAAACACACTTTAAATGACTATTTAATATTCCATCTAGCAGATTTATCATAATTTACTAAACCATTCCACTGTAACTGGGCATCTAAGCTAATTCTCAAACCGTTATCACAAATATGATTGTGATGAACATCTCTGCACAGAAAGTTATTTTTAAATGTGGGATTACATCCACTAGAATAGCCTGAAAATTACTGATTTAAAGAATATAATCTTTGTAAAGACATTTTTATATACTTCCAAGTCACTTTCCAAAAGGTTTTGCCAGTTTGTTTCAACAATAATACATGCATGCATCTGTTTCTTCAATCTTGCAATAGCAGAGAGTATTACCACTGTAAATATTTTTACTAATCTGTCAGATTTAAATGGATTTCTTTAATTGCTCGACTAAGTCCACTGTAGATAACATTTTGTTACACCAAAGGTTGCTTTTGCTATAGAACTTTCTGGACCATGAATTTCATGTGACTAAGACCTAGGTATTGGCATGTTATAGATCCTCAACAAATGCGTGTTAAATTGACTTATCCATGAGATAGAAGTTGAGGGTGTATCTCTGAGTGTCCTGTTTCCATCTGGATCTGTCAGTGGCCTCTTCAGCTCAGCATTTCCAGAACAGCATGTCTCTTTGATCACTTTTCCCATCTTGAGTAAAGACGCCCCCACTGAGCAGCTCCCGTAGGCTCCAGACATGGGAGTCTTCTGCAGGACAGCTCCTTCCTCAGAGCCACTAACACATGCCCATGCAGTCAGTTAGCTAGTCCCATGGATGAACCGCCCCACATCTTCATGGCTGTCTGTTACCATCATTCCCACAGTCCTTGGACCCCCACCTCTCACCAAGACTATTGCAAAAGCCTGCCAGCTGTCTTTTGGCCTACATTCCTTCCCTCTGCATTTCAGCCCTTGAAGTACCAGAGTGCTGTCTTTCTAACAGAAGCAAAAAGCCCTGCAATGTCTCCCTCCTCTATGTAGAACATAGTTCAAGATCCTCCTGTGTCATAGGGGCTTTCATACAATTTGACTTTTAGGTACATTTCCCATTTCTCAAATATGCCATGCACCGTCCAGGCCATTATGTAAGCCTGGGGTCCCTTTTTCCCCACTTCCCATACAGCAATCCTGCCACCTCATCCCTAAGGCTTCTGCTTGGTGCACATGGTAGAAGCCTATTGAATGTCTGGATTAAGGAAAAGGTAGCTCTAGAAATGTATTTCCTTCAAAGCTATTATCCACTGTGTTTTCTGGATGTTTTACATGCTAAATAAAATTTTAGAAACACTTCAGTCTGAGAAAAAAAATAGTTTCTCAAGGCATTTCTGTTTTCCAGTATACTCCATTTATTTATTGATGGACATTTCTTCATTTCCATGAAAGGATCACTTTGAGTGTTTTTCCCACTGATTTATTGTACTTAGTTTAAGCATTGTCAGAATAGTCCCTAAAAAAAGACTATTTATTCTAGCTTCAGAGGATAATTGGTTCAGATAAGAGTCTGCACCCAGATGTAGACCTTAATAGCTAGTGGTCTTGTAGTTAAAGTAGGATCTTTCAAGCATTATCATAAAGCTGAAGGAAGTTTTTGAGCCTTCTGACCAATTACAACAATTCACCTGTAGTAACTGTGATTCTCTTCTTTGGCCCCAACATTTGTCAAATAAATTTATAAACTATAAGTGAACTCTAACATCAGAGGCATTGTTTTTGGGGTTTTTTTTGGGGGGATACTTTCAGCCCTGGATTTACATAAGGGAATAACAGTGATCACCAGTGGGTCAAAGCCAAGAAGAGCAGGCAAGAGTAATATCAGTGGTCTTAGATATGATGTTTCAAGATGGTTGACATTTAACATGTTATGTAACATTACTATCACTTCTAGTATTGACCTCTTATTTTTCAGTTATTTTTAAGACTATAATTACACAAACCCATCATTTTATTTTTAATAAATTTAAATTTTTTCTCACAAAGTATATTAATCACAATAGGTTTTGCTATAACAAACAACTTCAGATTTCAGAGACCTGACACAACAAATGTTTATATCTTACTCACATGGTTTAGGTAAATATTTTTGGTAGGATAGCACTTCTAGACATCTGTAGTGATTCAGGGATTCAGTTCTGCTGTCTCTAAGATCATTCTTGGAGCCCTTTTCTGGGCCCTCTGTTTTGGGTTGACAACGAGTGGAGAGGGTATGTGAAAGGGTTATACTGCGCACTACAGCTCACAAGGGTCACCTGTTAAGTTTTCAGGCATTTTTCAGATTGGTTGCTAAACACAAACATTATTAAAAATTGAATTTTATAAATATATAATTAAAAGCCAAACTAAATCGAGACTAATTCAAACATTCTATTTTACTATTAACTATGCTTGAGATTATTTCAGTCTCTTGAATCCCTAAGTCTCTTGTATCTTTTGATGACTGCTCTGCCTCTCTTCCTGATTCCATGTTCAGTGTTGGTGGTTTGAAATCGACCATGGTGGGGATATTTGCACCATGGAAACTGACAAACACTATAACTCTGGGCTTCATTTACTCTTTAGTCTATTTTCTAGAGACTTTTAAATTCTATGGAGAATGTGTCAAAAATGCAGATTAATTAAAAGCATGTTGTATCTTTAGCCATTACTTTGTGAATACTGCAAAAGATAGAGGAAAGAGTCTGGTAGTATTTGATAACTGTTAACTGATTTAGCAAAGTGGTTGCCCACATTACTGATGAACAAGTAAATTCTGACATATGTCTTCATTATTCTGCTTACTCAATAATGTAAAAGAAAATATCAACCAATATTCATGCTAGACCTACACTCATTCATCAATTGTAACCATAAGTTGGTTACAATATGAGTTCAGTAAAAATCAACGAAAGCATTCTCAGAGAATCAACTAGCTATATGGAAATTAGAATAAAGAGTATTGAATATTTTAATGTAATTGTTATATTATTCATTTTAAATAATGTGTTCCCTATCCTTTATAGTAGCAAGTTTATAATAACCTTGAGTACATAGCATATATTGTTCTTCGGAGAACTCATTGTTAAACATTCAGCAGCACACCGTTGCCTTTATGCCAAAACGGAATCACACGCAAGGACTGTAGAGCAATGTGTGTGTCTGGAAAGGACAAAACTGGATATTTGTGAGCACAGGGTACCCTTCAGGTCACCAAGTATCAGTTTCTTTCTTCCCATATGTGAAAACACTCACCTCCTGCCAGGGATGGACCCAAAGTCCCAACGGGTTCCTGCATTCCAGGATCCCTGGATGAGGCACCGATCTCTGTCAGGTCACACATAGCTCCTCTTGGCAGAGCAGCCAAAGAATTAAAGAAGTTATCTTCTCTCCATATATCCGTCCCCTCCTCTAGTGGAGCAGGGCCAAGATGACGGCAATTAAAAGTCCCCTGTCAGAAAAAGATCAAAAAGGGGATACACAGCAGTCACTCATTCCTAACAAATGCTGGAATCCTATGGTGCTGAAGTATGACAAGGACCAGATTCTTCATCCTGGGAAGAAACCCCTTGGTCTAGAGGACCCATCAGAAATGAATGCTAGATAGTTAACCCTCCTTGACTGTATAGATTTAATAGCCTGCTTTCTGATTATGCAAGAGAGATAAAGATGTTTTATGTCTCAGTTAAAGGCCTCTAGTCCAGGCTTGTGATTTCTTTAGCAGAAAGTTGGGCAAAAATTAGTACAGGCGTCTGGTCTGTATGTTTCTTCATCGGTTCCCTGAGCTAATAACTACAATCAAGTTATTTCCTAAATATGATTTTCAACCCTTCCTCATTTATCTGCTTCTCATGCCATTGCTGAGGTTTTTGTTGGTTAAGTGGGTGTTTTTCTTGAGTGTGCTTGTTTTTATAGTTAGTGCTTACTTTGTTATCAACATGTTTCATCTATTTTTTGCTCACTATGGCTTCTTGAATCCTCTTTTGATTTAATTTGCCTTCTTGAAGCAGTTTCCTTTATTAATCATTCAACAAGGGTCTAATCCAAGTAAACTCTTTCTTTTTGTCTGAGGATATCTTATTTCATCTCACTTTTTGAACGGTAATTTAGTTGGGTAGAAAATTCAAGGTTGTCAATTATGTTCCCTAAGCATTTTGAAGATTATTGTTATCTTCTGGTATGAGAACTCTGACAGATGCTAGGTATCAGACTAACAACTGTTGGACAACCTGCTTTGTTTTGGTCTTTCTCTCTGAAAGCTTTTATTACCTTAATGTTTTCTGGATTCACTGCACTGTGTATAGGTTTGGAATTGTTTCTCTGTGATTTGTCATACTTGGAACTCTGTAAGCTTCTTTCATCAAAAGACCCATGTCCTCCTTCAGTTTTGGAACTTACAGTCTGTTTTCTCAAATATTGCCTCTTGTCTGTTCTCTCTGTTTTCTTTTTCTGTGACTTCCATTAGACATACTTTAGAGGTTTTCATTCTAGAACTCCTCGTTACCTCTTTCCTGTGCCTCTCTATACAGCACTCTGGAGTCTTCCTCTGACTGTTCTTCCAGTTCTCTCCATTCTCTCTTCAGCCATGTCTCGTTTGTTTCACCCATCAGGGAATGTATATTTCAATGCCTGGTTTTCATTTCTAAAATTTATATTTCATTTCTTGATCTATATTAACTTTACCATTTTTAAATGCCTTGATCTCACCTTACATTTTCTATTTATCATCTCTGAACATTTTAAGCATATGATTAAAGTCTCTTTTGTAGTCCTCTCATTTCTATTAGCTATTTAGAATAATTTCTCCTTTTTGATGTACATACTGACAGCCTCTCCTAGTATTGAATTTATTTCTGCGTTGTGTCATTTTAATAAAATGACTATTTTCACTGGAAATTATTTTTTTGTGAGGTCCTACACATTCCCTGTCGAGAAGATGTGTCTTAGTGCTCTGCCATCAATCACTGGAACTCTAAAGTATTTTATCATTTCAGACCAATTTAGATTAGTTATAGTCAAGTTAGTTTCTAATTTCTAATTCTTAATTTCCATACAACATAGCTAGTAAGAGAATCTGACCACACACACCAGGCACTGATTTCTCAAAACTCTTTCTACCCTCTGCCTAAGACAGTTCATGGGTGTTCATCCTGTGTCTGGGAGAAAGAGTTTCCTACCTATAGCATCTTTTCACTTTTTGCAGGCAGACTTATTCCAGAATTGTTCAGTACCTTCCCCAGGTGGGTTATGACACAGACTTTCATGCATAAATTCTGTCCAATTACTCCCAACAGCCTTATGACTTCACAGACTATGAGTTCCCTTCATTTCTAGCACCTAGAAATGCTCGTTTTCTTTATTTAATTTTTGTCTATGTATTTATTATTTTAAATTTAATGTATTCTATAATTTTTGGTGTTCCCATATCAGTCTAGCTAGCTAAGTTGACATCAAAATGCAAATGCACAGTTGAAAACTCAAATAGTATCACAAACTTAGGAGAATCCAGAGTCTCCTTTCTGCCCATCCCTTACACAACGCCCTAGTTCTGTTCCACAGGGCAACCACTTTCAACTTTTCTAGTGCTGGGTCATAACCTCAGGAGTTTCCCAGATGTAATCTGAAACCAGCTCTGTACACAGAGGGTAAGGAAAGATAAGGGGAGAAAAGGCAGACCACTTAATATTGGAGGGTGGCAACTTTGATGACCAAGAGGACTTACAAGGCTTTGTCTTAGGTGCCCACAAAACAAGAGAGTTTAAAAGTTTTTAACGTTTCTATAGAGTCTTCAATTGATTTTATCAGTGCACTGTCCAAAGAGTCTCAACACTACCTTTTATCTCAAGGATATGTCCTTGAGCAGCTTCTGAGAGCAAAAAACACATTTCAAGAAAGGCGAGGAGGCGAGGAGCCACCCATTTCCCAGGTCCAGCTCTTGGTTGAACAGGGGATCACATTCTCTTGAAAATCTTCCCCAACATCCAGCTCTCTCTTCTGAGAGTTACCTCCATACTTATTAATAACATATTTAAACTGCTAAATTTTTTGCATTGTTAAAAATTACCCAGAAACTTCATATTATAAATAAGAACTTAGTTATCTTATTCCATCTAATGGCATTCCTCTTTTTAATTATATATTCAATCTATACAACAATATGATTGTGTTAATACTGTTTACTGTTAACCAGATAGTGAGCTATGATTGTATTTAAACTGAACTACAGTTCAAACTCCAGTGCAATTTGGGATTTTCTGGAAGTTTCTGTTTGCTCTTTGTTCATGTATAAAGTTTGCCACTTACTTATTCCTGGCCTTTTCCCTCAAATACCTCATCACATTCAGTTTTCATTCAATTCCCTTGCGTTAGTTATCTATGTCTATGTAACAAATTGTCTCAAAATTTTGTGACTAAAAATAGGAGCATTTATTCTCTCATAATTTCTGGGGAAAAGTATCAGACTTGGATTATTTAGATCTTCTGTCTCAGGATCTTTCTCAAGGCTGTAATTAAGATGTCAGCCAGGCCTGTAGTCATCACAAGAGTCAATTAGGAGATCATCTATTTCCAGATTCACTCCAGTTGTTAATAGGACTCAGTTCCTCAGGGTCTTTGACCAGGGCCCTGCTTCGGTTTCTTACCACATGGGCCTCTCCATAAGACAACATGGCAGCTGGCAAATGGGAGGAAAAGGAAAATGAACAAGGGAGAAGCCAGAATCTTTTTATACCCTCATTACTTTTACATATTTTACATATTCTGTTTATTAGAAGCCCCTCCTTACGTTCAGCCTACACTCAGGAGAGAGGAATTGTATGTGGACATGACTGCCAGGAATCTGAGAACATTAGAAATCATTTTAGAAACAACCTCTCATACCCTTTTGATTTTACCTGGAGTTATATTTCTCTCTCTTACTCTAACCTGGAAGTGTTTATCTCTAGTCCTGCTCCCAGGTGACATCCTGAGAGAGTTCTCTTCAGCATTTTCCTAAATCCCATCATCTCCTTTCTCAATTTACTTTTAGGGGAGGACATCTGCATACTGCTCCCTAACAAAGTTGGCTCTGGAGAGGCAAATCTTCTAAGTCTGTATATGTCTGAAATATCTTTATATTAATATTTCCTAGATTTTGACCAGGTATAGAATTCAAATCTAAAAATTACTTTCCATCAGACTTTGTAAGACCTCATTCCATTTTCTTCTTGCATCAAGTATAGGTAGTGAGAAATCTGATCTCTCATTCTCTTGTAAGTGACCTTTTTTTTCATCCCATATGGAAACTTTCAGGTTCAGATTCTTATCTTTATCCCAGATTTTTGAAG
The DNA here is from genome assembly GCA_004363575.1 of Solenodon paradoxus. Lineage (NCBI taxonomy): Eukaryota > Metazoa > Chordata > Mammalia > Eulipotyphla > Solenodontidae > Solenodon > Solenodon paradoxus. The sequence continues at coordinate 535,895 of RJWH01000723.1, read as the reverse complement.
TTTCACAATAATAATCTTTGGTAAATGACTGGTCTTCATTTATTGTTCTGGATATGCCACACCCTTTTTCAGTCTTAGACTCATATTCTTAAGTTTGGGGGATTGTCCTTATATCATTCCTTGATTTCCTCTTTCAATTTTATCTATTCTCTCTAGAATTCCTATTTGTTGGATGTTGGACGTTATAGATCAGAGGTCATCAAATGTTTTTTGTACAGTGGCAATAGTTTAAGACTTAGGGCCCACATACATAGCCACTGTTACATATTCTTATGTAATGTATATATAATAATACATATATACACATATATTCACCATATGTGTTTATATACATATATACACACACATATATACACACTAACCATTCACATATTTAAAAAGCATTCTTAGTTAAAGGGCCATGACATACAAAATCTGCCCATTGACTGGACTTGGTCCATAGGTCATTTATTGTTAACCTCATCTGGATAGACACATTCTATGTCTCATATCTTTTCTCCTATTTTCTGTTACTTGCTATCATTTCTGGGAGGTTTTCTTGTTATTATATTCCAACTCTTCTACCAGTTTTTTATTTCAGAAATTCTATATGTAAAATCTAAAAATTCTTTCTTCTTCTCCAAATACTCCCTTTGTATTACATCATCTGTAATTGCTCTAAAGATATGAACTAGAGGCTCTTTCTTTTTTTTCACTTTTTTCTGTTCCTTACATTATCTCTATTTCATTCATTTTCATTCTTTTTGCTCTTCTGTTTTTGTTCCTTTTTGCTTTAGGAGTTCTCATCAAAAATCCTTGTCTGTCACCCCTATTTTAACATGAGATTCTAAAAAGGGGGAACTTTATTAGGAGTTGGAGCTGGGCTTGCCAACTAATGGGCTTCACTTTAGGACTCATGGTGAATATTAGCAGGGACATCCTGTCCACAGAACATCTGGTTTACCCAGAGAACAAACTTCTGGTATCCTGATTGCGGGAAAGATTTGTTGCTACTGCTTTCTGTGCATTGAGATTAGGGGGTGAAAAAGGTTAACTGTTCAGGTCACTGATTTTATCTAGCGCTCTGACTATATTCCAAACCCTTTAAATCACCCTGTAAATAAACTGTAGGCTGTGACTTCCTCTCTCCTGATAAATGAGTCATCTGCTTTCTAACTTTTCAAAAATCATTGACGCGTCCTTATCTGTTGGATCACCTCTTTCATTCTCTGTTTATACTGAGTTTCTATCTTTTAAAAAAAAAACTCTATAGAATAATTTTAATAAGGTTTCAGATACAGACTGAAATTTTAAAGATGTAGTTAATTCACATTTTTTCTAAGGAAAGGTACAGGTAGGAATGAAGGGCAGTAGAGAGAGGCAAGCAGGAAGAGAGAGGAGGAAAAAGAATCTATTTTATTTAGTAGTCCATCTTGGTTGTTTCCCGCCAGCCCCAGGTCCTTGGGATGTATGTGGATTGTGTCTGGTGAGCTTTAAGTGCCAAAGTCACTAGGGTGTGCCTAATCCACCATATTTACAGATCCAGAATATTGTATGTCTTACTTTAGGATATTAAGATTACCTTGAATGAGTGGAATGTCATTTCTACTGCCTCTGGGAGCCTGAATATTCTTTAGAGTGCTCTGAGTGAGGATATTGACTAGATAAAAGTGGTTCACCACTTCCAGGCAAAATCTTCACCCACATTGGATGACACAATATGAAGCAATATTCACTTACCACTTGGACTGGTGAGCAGAAAAAGCCAATCATGTACTTTTGATACTGCCCTTAATAAAAGAGGAATACTTCTTTGCTGAGTTTGTTTTGCTGTGCGATCAATATTGCTAGCATTTTTATAAAGTAGTTTTCAGAAGAGTGGATGGAGTATTTAGATATCTCATATTCCCCTCTATACAAAAAACGATGGTGAGAATCAAAATATTTAGGAAATTCTGACATGCTACAGTACACGTGAATCTTGAGGACACAATGTTAACTGAAATAAGCCAGTCACAAGAAAGGCAAATAAATTACAATTCCACTCATACAAGGTACTTAGAGTCATCAGACTCATAGAGACAAAGCGTAGAATGGGTTTTGCCAGTGAGTAGAGGGAGGGGAGGAGGGAGAATTATTGTTTAATGGGTATAGAGTTTCAGTTTTACCAAATGAAGAGAGTTCTAGAGATTGATGGTGTTGAGGGTAGCAAAATGTTACAACTTTAATATCACTTTCCTATACACATAAAAGCAATGAAGATACTAACTTTTATGTTATATGCATTTAACTACAAAAAAATGGAAAAACATTAACAATGAGGTGTTGTTGTTTTTTTGTTTTTTTTTTATCACACCATTCTTAAACTCATTCAGGAAACACTAATTGAGAACCTACTGTCTCCCAGGCACTGTTGCAGGCATTGAGGGGTCAACAGTAAAGAAAACACACAACCCTCCCTGGCCACCGCTGACTCACCTCCTGGTCCCGTTGGCAAAACTGCAGGCTCCTTGGCTCCTTCTGGCCCACCTGGCACCGATGCCAATCTGTGACACCTGAGCAGAGAAGGAATGCTTTTCGTTTCTTACACCATTACCACAGAGAATGTGTAATCGTTAGTTAGCCAAGCACCCAGACACCGCAGCTAAAGAACAGTTCCTGGTAGAGTACTTCAGCTGTGGTATTTATTGTTCTTATGGTTGACGCTGTCCCTTTGAGCGTTCACCTACGTCATTCTCTTCTGCTTTTAGCTCACATGACTTCATTGTTTCCAGTCACATTTATAATTATGTCCTGGATTTTTCATCAAAAAAAAAACAAAAAAACCCCAACATGCTTATATTGATTATCTGTCACCTATGAGCATTAGGCATTATTTTCATTTTATAGATGAGAAAACCGAGGCACAGAAGAAGTCTTTGGTGAAACCATGCACACACTTAAACCCTTTACTTCCAAGTCTCGTTTGTTTCATAAAACCTGAGCGACCACAGTCTATGGAGATGAATAAGGACACTCTTAAATATAGTGTCATATTTCTTTTCCATTTGGCATCCTTCTACTAATAGCTGGCCCCTAGGGTCCACCACCCACTACCTGGAGAAGGACTTACCTAGCAAATGATGCACTTGGCAGGTATTTATTCTTATTCTCTGGTATCAGCCCCTTCCAGCATACGGTAGTAGGTTTCTTGGTAATTAAGGGCACTGAGAGAGTTGGCTACTGGACCATTTGTGGCCGTGGCCATGACTCAATGTGTCCTTTGTCCTGTGACCTTGGAAAGCTTTGCTCCTGCTGTGATAGGAAAGGCTACCTTCTCACTGCTCTTTGCTTTGCTCTGGGTCCATCATTGGGGGACTCAGTAACTATGGGAGTGAAATTGTCCCTGGTTTCCTCATAGCCTGTCAGTCTTTGTCAAATCAAAGCAGGCTGGAAAATGGATTCTTTTTTGTCCCTGTCCAAATGTGGCTGCTGTTTAATTTCAGTTATCAAAGCTGGAACAAGAATATTGAGGCAGGAGTAATTAAAGCAGGAGGAGTTCCTTGCTCACCTCCACACCTCCTCCTAATTGAGGATCCACGGTGTCCCCCAGCAGGGCTGTGAAGTTTGGGTTCTGGGGAATTGGTGCCCGGGGCTTTGATGTAGCTCTCTTTTCAAACAAGTGACAGGGCAGGAAGCACAAGCCTCTAGGAAGAATTCATTTAACTTTTTAAAAGTAAAAAAATTAGCTGCACAGATCAGACTTGTCTACACAAAAATGCCAACTTGATCACTTCAAGCCCTTGCTTTTTCCTCTCCCTAAGTTGTCTGCTTTCAAAGCTCTTCCTCCTCTCCCGCTGGGCAAGGCTAATGCCTTTCTCCTCTACCAAACAAGTATTTGTTCTGGTTGACACATTCGAATCTCTCCCAGGAAGCAAAGCAACCCCCTACCTAGAACTTCTTCAGTTTCATTAAATGAGTCAGGGCCCCAGCAGGAAACAGAATTCACTCCTAATGATACAGATGAAGAGAATTAAGTAAGGAGTACTGATGGAGGAGTGGGGACAAGATGAAGGAAACGGAAGGAGAGGTGAGGCACTCAGAAACTGGCAAGAAGAGGAAGCTGTTACTTCCCCTAGGATAGAAGAAACAAGGCAGGGCATGGTGCTCCCCAAGCCAGTGAAAACTGGGAGAGCAGTCCAGCATCAACTGTAAAGGAAGTGAGTTTCTCAAGAGACTGAAGCAGAGAAGAAATGCCTCCCTTCCTCCCAGTCTCCTGCATATGTCCACATGGCCAGCCTGGCCAGTACAGTTAACCTTTGTCTCCTGTGTGTGGATTTTCCCCAGATTATGTGTGGTCAGCCGAAGGACCAACACGATGTTTTCTATATATTCTGTATCCCATGGATCTTAACCTAATACCGAGCCCACAGGTCCTCAATAAATGCTCTTCTTAGACTGAGTATAATTAATTACTCTATTGTAAAACATTAAAAAATATCATTATATATTATTTTCATGTAATTTATCTACTATTTTGGGGGGAATTATATATAAATTGTTGAAAGAGAATTAATGTAGAAAATTATATACCTTTCGAGTAAACTTTGTTGATTTGTTACTCCTGTATTACAATATGATTACCATATAGCATTAGCTAACTCCTCCATCATGTCCCATTATGATCATTTCTTTTCTGCAGTGAGAACATCTAAGACCTAGTTTCAAAGTATACAATACAGCATTGTTAACTATAATCTCTTCAATTATATTTTTACACTCTAATAATACTACTACTCAAATAATCTAACAAGAGCATTTATTGAGCACCTCTGTGTAACAGGATAATAATACAAAGGGATGGCTCTGAAAATATGTGTGGGGTATCACTGTAAGTCAATGTGTGAAGCTCGACCAGCAATAGAGAGAGGAGCCTCTGTTGAATAGAAGTAAGAAAACAGTGGGACCGTGGCACTCAATGGCAGTCAGTGGACAGGTTTGCCCAGGCACAGTATGCACGTGACTTTCTGGACACTGCTGTTTGAGCAGCATTTGCATGGTCTTTAAGAAGTTAAGTGATGAGAGGAAGGAAATATCACATCCAGAAAGAAGGCTCGCCTGGGCCGAGCACCCAGACCCAGCTGGCTATGTGGGATCTATTCAGAGCAGAGGTGTGAGGGGAAAGAGGAGCATGGGTGGAACAGAACTAGGATGCTAGCAAATGGTCTGCAAACATCAAAAGAGTTTTGTCTCTATTTACCCTAAAGGTTTGGCGGTTTCAATTCCTCCATTGTGAGCATTGCTCTATTTCTCTTGCTGGATCACTGATGAGGTGGGGCCTGGCGCAGCTCAAGTCATCTACCACAGCCTACTCAGCACCCGGTCCAGTTGGAGCCAAGACCCCTACTCCTTCTAACACATCTGCCAACACGGCTTGAAAGGTGAGTTTCCTCTGTTTTTAAGTAAATGCTAAAGTAGTTGACATGCCAGGGGAAAAAAAAAAAATTCTGCAGCAGTGACAAAAAGTCCAAATAAAATAGAAAAAGTAACTTAACTGATGATGTTTGGAAGGAGTATGCATCTTTACCCACAACACATTTTAGATCATGAGCTGGAAGTTGCCTTTGCCCCAGATCCTTTCTGAGCTACCTGCTGCGGCCAAGAGTGGGCATGCTTACCAAAAGCAAACTAAGTTAAACTTACCTTTGGGCAAATATAATTACAGTGAAAAATTGTGTATACAATTTAATAACTCCCAGGGGTGGGGAGTGGGTAGGAATGAGAGAATGACTGTCCATATGAATTAGTGAAGAAGGGTCAAGTCTAAAGGCCTCCTCCATCAGTTAAAGAAATCTTGGATGACCTGCTGCCCCTTCAGATTAACATGTGATTTTTCTCTTCCTTTTGACTGTCAACATTCTCAAGTGGTAGTATATGTCTTCCTGCTTCCTTTTCCCCACCACACATTTATTAACCCTGAATTCATTGCATCATAAAGTGCCCAGACAATTGGTCAAGCACTGTTCTGAGTGTGTCTTTAAGGGTGTTTCTGGATGGGATTAGCATTTGAATCCATAGACTGAAGCAAGCTGGTTTCCCTAATGGGCTCAGATCTCAGCCAATCAATAGAAAGCCTGAAAATTTCAAAAAGTAAGAGGGGAGTTCCTTTGCCTCACTGCAGAGCTAAAAATTTATCTTTTTCCAGTCTCTAGACTCAGAATGAAATAGTTCCTTTTCTTGGGTCTTGGACCCAGTGGCTTTTGAATTGGAACTTCTACCGTTGGCTCTTGTGATTCTCAGGTCTTTTTGGACTTGGATTGGAACTACACATCAGCTCTTCTGGGTCTCCAACTTGCCGACTGCAGATCCTGGTATTTCTTAGCCTCCATAACAGTGTAAGCTCACATACTATAGATGATGCCAACAGAGGTGGCAGGGGCAGGGGGAGGTGGTGGAAGGAGAGAGGTAGGAGGTAAGAGGAAGAGCAAGAGCTAGAGATCTAATTCTGTTTCTCTGGAGACCCCTGACTAATACAGCGCTATTGAAACTATACTCTTCCTGTCAGGTTCTGTGGGGTGGTCTCCACCTTTCCCCATGTTGATGCTGACACTCAGGAGTAGTCTTCCTGATGGCAGCCTCAAAATTGAGCAGATCTTGGTGAGGTCATCACTGTGGTCTGGACATGATGGATACTAATTCTATACCTAGGAATTATACTTAACCTTTCATGCAGCTCAAATGCATGATTATCCCCACATTAGCAAATGGAAGGGATTTATAATCATTCCACATGGTGTCACCAGGGCACGCAATGCAATCTGTAGAATTCTGTAGAAGCCTATTTTTTCTGTACCTCCTGTGGTTCAATATTCCCAAACTGAGGGAACTAATTTGGGGATATTTTTATTACAGATACAATCAGTACAAGATCAACTAAGCTGAAAGAGCAAACCCTGAAATCTAGAGGCTTAATATAGCAAAATCTTTTTTCTTGTTCACGCAATGTCTCAATATTGGCAAAAGGCAGGCAAGGAGGTCCTCCATGCAGTGCCTCAGGGTCCCTGGCTCCCTCGATTTGGGGATATTCCCATCTCAACAGACTTACAGCATCACTGTGGCAAGGAAGGAGACAGATGACACATTGACTTTTAAATATCTCAGCCTGGAAGTGGCACATGTTACTTCACACATGCTGTAGTGACGGGACCTAGTCGCGTGGTCCTACAGAGAGGCAGAAGAATATCATCTTCCTGGGTGACTAGGAAGGAGGAGAGAACCAGATACGTACGCTCACTAATAATCTCTACCCAATTCTATGAAAAACAAAAACAGAGTCCCCCAAACTTACCCTTATGAAAATAAACCTATTTTGACTATTTTTTAAACTATTTTTTAACCTGGTAAAATAAATTTCAAAATGCCTAGGAAGGTATTAGGTGAAAGATAGAATCTCCTCCCCTCTTCTTATTGTTGCCCCTATCCCTGTAGGTTCCCCCCAGAAGTTTCCAGTAAATCCTTCCTCCTGTTCTCTTTTACTCAACAATAAATCTTAGCCAGCTTTCATATCAAAGCACATAGAACTACAAAATCCTTTTAATTGCATAAGTAGATTTGGAATGAATGATCCAATCAGTCCCTATTAATGGATATTTAGTTGTTTCCCACTTCTTACTATCATAAACAATGCTATCTTTGCATAGTTCAGTGAACATGATGTATCCTAAGATAAATTTCTACAAATGGAATGCAGAGTCAGAGGGTGTGAGCATTTTAAATCTGGAACCTACTACAAAATTGCCTTCCTAAAAGGTGATCAGCACCAACTTTTACTTACACCAAAAGATGGTGGATCTGCTACTTACATGTTGATAACAGTAAGGAATTTGGGGGAATTTTATTAGATGCAGCAGTATTTTTAAAGTTCTCATCTGCTAGGGATTTTTAACTGAAATGATATGATGGCTTGGATTTGCTTTTTAACACTTCATGGATGAGAGACAGAGAAGGGCAAACTATTGATCATGATTGAATATAGTCTTCTGTCAACCTTAGTATATATTTCGTATTTTCCGTGATAAAAATTTAATTATTTACGTTTGTTCTAGTAGGAGGTTTGTGAGAGGCTAGTCACAGCACATTGTCAACTTTCTGATTAAAGATGGATGTGCCCCGGGTGAGTACCTATCTCCTGGAGTCAATCAGCCAGGAAAAGTTAGAGAGAGGTGGGGATTTAGGAAATGGAAGAGCATAGAGTTATCGGGGGAAAAAAGGAGAAGGGCTGGAGGTGGTCAAAATGGCAAACTGGTAGAGCGTGTGGGGTCCTCCACAGAACAACTAGAAATCACCTTTCTTCACTCTGCAGAAGGGTTGGCATGGGGGCTGCAGACACCGTGGCAGCCATCACCACCACAAGGGTAGGCAAAGGCCTTGGGTTCAGAATTGCATCACATATTCAGGACTCCCAGCCTCGGGGGAAAAGCGGTGGAGCGGGCGGAACCGCTGGAAAAGCCAAGCCTCCCAGGAGTCGCCTGGAGGGCGGCAGGTAGCTGCCCAGCAGGACCCCAGCCTGGAGCAGGAGGACAGGGGCTTGGCGCCAGGCACAAGGAGGACAGCACCCTGGTGGTCGGAGCAAGCTCCCACTCCCCACCCCACCCCGCCGCCCCGAAGGAAAACTACACAGCGTAGCACTGTAACTGGAGGGCAGCCAGGTGAATCCTTCACCCTCCGCACGCTGCCATATTACTCTGGAGCCACAAGACGCGAACACCAGAAATCCCAACCCCGGGCTTAAAGGAAGAAGAGTCCCAGAAGGATGGCGCCGTCAAGGCTCCCCACAGCGCCGCCCTGTGAATGGAGGAGGAACCGTAGCCCCATTCTGATTGTGGGTCAGCAACAAGTGGAGGTTATCATTCAGACCCCCCGACACTGGAGGAAGGCTCTGCATCCCCCACACAAACTCCATTCCCATAGGGTGAACTCTCCGGTCCCAATGCAGGACCCACCTAGAAACAACAAATCCAACCAGTGGTGACACCACACAGATTAAGAATTGCCAGTATTTAAACCAAGATCCAGGCTTCTCTGGTGCAAGTCAATATCCTACACAGCATTATCACTGCAGGGAAACCTCACCCACAAAAAGGCAAACAGAATGCCAAACAAAATGAAGACACAGAGAAATATACATGAAATGATGGATTCAATTAAAACCCCAGAGGAAAATCTGAATACGACAAACAGGTACAAAACACCTGAAGATGAATATAGGGCAACACTGATAACATCCTCATGGAAATCAAGAAAACAATTGAGGAAGAGAAAGAGAACATCAAAAAAGAGAGAGAAGAAATGAAGCAAGGTATCATAGAAATGAAGAACATCATAGCTGAACTAAAGAACTCAATAGAGGGACTCAGGAGTAGAATGTATGAAGCCTCCAGTGAAATCAGTGAGCTAGTGGATAGGGAGAGGAATGCACTCAGGCAGACCAGCAATGAGAGAAAAGAATGAAAAGAAATGAAGAAAGCATTCACAACCTCTAGGATAACATTAAAAGGAATAACATTTGCGTTATAGGGGTCCCAGGAAAGGATAGAGACAAGAATGCATAAACTGTATTTGAAGAAATAATAGCTGAGAACTTCCCTAACCTAAGGAATGAAGCAGGCCTCCAGACCCAGGAAGTTCAAAGAGTTCCTAATAAGAGAAACCCAGACAGCACTACACCTAGAAAGATTGTCATCAAAAAGTCAAAAAATATGAGATAAGGAATCTTAAAAGCATCCAGAGAAAAATGAGTCACATACAAAGGAGTCCCCATACAACTATCAGCAGATTTATCAACTGAAACTGCAGGCCAGAAGGGAGTGGCATTATATATTCAAAGTCTTAAAAGAAAAGAATTTTCAACCTAGGATACTATACCCTGCAAGATTATCATTCAGAACTGAAGGGATGATAAAAAGCTTTCCAGATAAGCAAAAATTAAAGGAATTCATCACCACAAAACCAGCTCTACAAAATATATTAAAGGATACCTTATAAAGTGTAAATAAACCCCACTTATAAACAATAAGACAATATTAAAAAGTGGGGAGGAGGAGAATAAAAATGTGAATGGTTAGAATGAGTATAAAACTAATCTGCTTTCAGATAAAAGTAGGAAATCAACATAGAATTCTTAATGCTAACTTCAAGGTAACCTCAAAATATGTCTCCAGAGAAAAAGCAAAAAAGAAAATAAAAAGGGGAACCACTCAAAACATAACTGCACCCAACCCAACTAAGAAGAGAAAGAGAATAGTACTATACTTCCACACTCTTTTGTAGTGTGAAATACTCATAGCCTGAGATGCAATTTCAATATCCTTCAATGAATAAAGCATTGCAAGCAAAAGAAACCCTAACACTGTTTTTTAATTAATTTTTTTTTTAAAGGAGGAGGAAGTTGGAGAGAGTGTTCCTTCCAGGTGAACCACAGAGAAGCTTTCAAAGGAGGAATCATAACTCAGTTTGTAAGACTGCACAGCAATGAAGAGTGCATCGCAGAGGTAAGGAGAGAAGAACAGGGTGGGCAGGGAGGAGGAGAGAAGAAAGCTTTCCAGCTTGAGTGTGCAGCACCCCCCTTTGGTGAAGACATTCAGTATGGTGGAGAAGAGCCTAGACTTTACATCCAGAATTGCAGATTCAAATCCCTCCCTAGACCAAGAAGATGTGCTTTCCTCCCCAGCAATCTACCCAAAATTGTTTAGAGCTCAACCAGCCAGTACTTAGATGGTTCCCTTAGTTCTAGACTCACAGGTTGTGATCCTGGAGGTATGATTTGTGCCTGCCTGTAAATCTGTGTGTCCAATAGGAAAAGGAAATTAGATACATGAAAGAATTCAAAAAGAGAAAGATCTATTTTTAATAGATTTAACAGAGTGAGCCCAAGTATGGTTGGTGATAATATCCTCCTCTGGCAAATTAATTGCAGAAATTATTAAAGACAAAAGGACTCTGAAATGCTGATCTCTAAAAGTTCTTTGAAAGAGATTACCATCATTATACATAAAAGGGTCCTGTACCTACATTCTCAGAACTTTATGAAAAGAGGCCACTCTGCAGCAGCTGACCATGTGTGTGTGCTGAGTGTGTGTTCTATACTCTTCTGTTACATCATTGACCCCATTCCTACCCTTGCATCCTTCTGTGTGTGTAGCAAGAACCAGCAAAGCGACCAAGAGTAGGAGGTGTTAGGGTCAACCTACTGACAGCAATTTGAGACACTCACAGGCATTTATTTTCATCCTTGGCATCCAACTTCAACTGGACACACACTTGTGGTTGCTTTAGGAACTGCTGCTACAGGGAAGGATGAGAAACGGATGATCTTTTCCAAAAGAAGGTATCCATTTAATTCAGGTCCATCGCAGGAGACCCACTCAACCCCCCAGCAAATACTCCTTTCGGTGGCTTTCTACCCCGGGACGCCCACTGTCCTGTGCCGCAGTGACGCGAGGCATAGTCGATGTTACTTGCTTCTAAAAAGCCTGGTCACTTTTTTAAATTTCAAAAAAGAACATTTGAAAACTAGTCTCACTTTTAAAGTCTCCCCATGAAACTTCCTTTTATCTTTTTACCTAAGCCTTAAGGCTCTGGTCCTGGGCCAGTCAGTAAACACTAAAAATGACATACGGAGTGTCCAGTATGAACAGTTAATACAGAGGGGCCCAGGTGCCAGTCAAAATCGCACTAGCCACTATGGCACCTTAAACTTAAGTTAATCAAAATTCAACCAAAATTTAATTCAGTTCTTCAGCAACACTGGGCACATTGCAAGGGCTTAATTGTCTATCAACCATGCTAAGGGCTACCACATTGAACTGTGCAAATCTAGAAAATTTCCATCATCACAGAAAGTTCTACTGGGCATAGCTACTGCTTTACGCCCTCACTAAACTGGTATAACATCTTTGAAAACCCCAAAATCTATGTGCTGACAAATGATGTAAGATAGATCAGGCCTTAGACAGGGAGCCTAGCTCCATGAGACCTCTCCTTTCTCCTGTTCCTGTCGCAATCGCTACCCTGTGCCTGTGCCCACAAGATGCTCCCAGGGTTTGAGACGCAGGATCTTCCAAGACAATTCAGACACTCAGCTGGTGCTCTTAAAAGACCTGCAGTTTGGTTCAAGAGTTGGAAATGTGCATAAATCATGGTAACAATAATTTGAGTAAAAAGTGATGGTTTCATAAGTGTGCTGAATGCTCCTTGGAGTTCAGAGAAGCAAAACTTGCTTCCAGCTCCGGAAAAGGAGTGGCTCTCAAGTGAGGAGGAATGTGGAGGTGTAGGAAGGAGACCCCAAGTGGGAGGAAGGGCCCGAGCAGAGGCAGCAGCAGGCAGGTTCTTCCCTGGCAGAGCAGCTGTCCTCCCCTCTCCCAACCTCCAGCCTGAGGCTCTGTGCAGGACCCCTGCCGGCTGGCTGATTACCTCAGTGCACCCTGCCAAGCAGTGGGGGATGAATGTCTAGCCCAATTGCCCTCTGTTTTGATTAAGGGTCAGCCTCAAAGAAGAGAATTCTTTCTAGCAAATTAAAGCTGGGTATTAAATGACTTACAAAATTACAAGGAAAGCTAAAGACACAGACACTAGGTGGAGATTTCAGGAGTGACTGAGCCCCAGACCACCAAGGAATCGGCTGCCTGGTTTGTGATCAGGAAGCAGTGTGGACGAGGCCACCGTTGAGAAACAGACATGACCATGTTGGTGCTGCCAGAGAAACTGTGCCCAGAAGCCGCCAGCCCCTCTGTCGCCTTCCACCTTTCACACAAGTACATCTACCTGCTGGCACTGAAGTCATACCCAGAACTTCACGTGGAAAGTGCCTAGTAAATAAGAGAAAGTCTGGAAAATAATGTTGCTGGTTTTCAAGACTGCAGTACAGAAGGAACGTTGAGAAAAGTGGGTACTCGATTCCTAGACCAGGGTGCTTCAGAGAAAGTTTAAAGATCAGAACCTGAGACTGCTAAAAAGCACTGCGCAGGAAACCACACTCATGTAATCGCATTAACAAGGAAGAAAAGTCTGGAACCTATTTCACGGTACCTGGGCATCCTTTGTTAAATCCAGAGTTCTGTATCTAGGCAGCCTCTTTGCTTGGAGGCAACCACTGCAACGTCTAGCTTTTTGCAAAAAAAAAACTGCAGGAATGGGTGGAGTTGTGTAGCCCTCTCACCCACTGAGGAAGACAGAGAGGCTATTTTTAGGGTGATTTTCTAAGTCTGCAAAATGCCAGAAGGAAGTTGGCACCCAGCTCCCTTTTGTTTGTCATATCAGTCCCTGCTGAGGAAAGCAAACAGCAGGTAACTATAGAACACACCTGTCTATAGCAGTTGTTTGATGTTAGCAAGCTTTGATTGTCAATCCAGCAATTTGCTTAGGATTTGGAAACAAAGGAAGGAGACTGTCAGGAGTCAGAGGAGCAGGTGACATGCAGCATGCCTCTGTGCTCCCAGCAGTCAGGAGGAGGATGTGTGAGCGAGAGATTGGCACCAAAGGTGGTGCACTTTGGGGAAGTGACAGCCTCCTACAGGGAAGTAATGGGATATCTGCAATCATGTGCCAACTCCCTATCCCAATAAAGCTTTGATGTCGCTAAAGACCGTGCTGCTGGTAAACAATTCTAACGAATGTCAGGTGGCACCTAGGGAAGGAAAAAATGCATGGTTCTTAAGAGTGGTTGGAGAAAAACATCAAAAAGGAGGCTAGCCAGCGGATGTCCGTCAGATGGTCTGTAGTAACTGATAGATTACTGGCGAATGTTTGAACCTGCCTGTCCTTCAAGATCCAGCTGAAATCCCGTATCAGCTCATTCATTCAGTTACTCATTCACACACTCACTCATTCGTTCATGGGTATCTACTCAGCATCTTCCAGGTCCAAGATTCACAGTGTACCATGCTAATCAGGGCGTCCACAGAGAGCTAAGTGAAAGACCATCTTCTCTGAATCAAGTTCTCTCAAAGGGAGAGAAGACATGAATAAGTAACTCTAGTACAAGAGGAGGTGGAATAAAGTGATGTAAAAAGCCTGGGTTGGGAGGTTTCATTTCAGTTTGGCGGAGGAAATGAAGGGAAAGATTCAGGAGACGTTGTAATGACTGGAGACCATGTAGGCATGGTAAGGTGTTCAGTCACGTAGTGGATAACTAATCAATATTAGCCCTTCTCTGGATGGAAATAGACTCACAGAGAATACAGTCCACCTGACGGTACAACTGCAGTACTTCCATGACCAAGTTCACAATGAAAGCCTCGGTGTTGCAGCTTCGCTTGAATTCTTTATTATCATTTTTTTTTAGTTTTAGAGCCAGGCCCTTCTGTAGTCTGGACAACTCTTCACCACTGTGTTGGGAGCAGTCCTCTGAAGAATCGCTCTGTTTCCAACTTTGATATTTCGAGGATGCATACATGATTTTAACTGAATTAAAAACCAGATGCAATGTGAAAAGTGCTGGAGATCTTTCTAAAAACTTTTGCAAATAGAGAATATCTGTAATGAAAATCTGACCATAGCTCCTATAACTCTTATACCTTTCAAATTCAAATTTGAACTTAAATCTAAGATGCACTGTTCTGAGGGTAATTGTTCATCATAAAATTATGAAGTTGAATTAGCATCTCATCACCCACTCAAGGGAAAGCCTGAGATCTGAGGACACAGAGCCAAATTTTGGCTTTGCCGTCAGACACCTCCAGGTCAATGTGAAAGCATTGCTGAGGAAAGAGCTGGAAAATCAATCATGTAATCACAAATTAGGATTCTGTGAAAATTGGGGGATCCCTGCAAATTTGTCCCATCGGTGCACTGGAAAAGAAGCTATTCAAGCTGTCAAACCCTAAAATGGAGGAAACATACATGGACAGTTCGTCCAGCCAGAGGATATAATCCAACTAACCACCAGAGACGAGCATGCAGAATTGGGGCCCACAGGCTACTCCCCTTTGCCCCAGGCAGCCTGCTAGCCCCCAAGGCCTGCTAAAGAATGCCCGATTAAGACGCGAGTTCCTTTCTTCAAGAAGAGCCCACCATTATATTGTTGCTTTGCCTCCCCAATACAGAGGCAAGGAGGGGAGCACCAGACATCATGGTAAGTCTTGGATGTGTCCCAGCCTTTATTGGTGTTCCCCTGAGGCCAAAACCCAGGGCTGCCAGAAAATAATATAGTGTCACTCCAAAGAGGTCCCACACTCTGCTGAAGCCAGATGGACCTGTCATTATAAGCTTTGACATGCCCGCCTGTGCTTCTCATTCCAGTGTCTCCTCATCTGAGCAAGGCTTGTGAACGACGAACCTTGTATCATAGGAGATGATAAAACTTAATCCTTACAATGTGCAATTCACACAGGTTTTCTCCCCTCAAGGAGGCAAACGAATTGGCTTTACTAGGCTTCAGTGAAGCGTGCCCAGGCCTCAGAGCGGAGGCTTGGGCACAAGTGACCTGGGCTCAGATGCCAGCTCCAGCACTTCCCAGTGTGCTGCCTTTAAGGATTTTAGTCTCCCTGTGCCTCCGTTTCTTCATCTGTAAGGTGAGGTTGTGCCTACATCATGGGTCATAGTGAGGATTAAGTAAGTTCAAATGTATAAACTATTCAGATGTTTAGAATGGCAGCACCACAGAAGAGCTGGCTATTACTACTTGTGTTGCTGCTGCTGCTGTTTTTGTCATCACCTTCCTCATCGTCATCTGGTCCCCGGAGGCAATTGATTTGGCAACCCTTGGCCTAGGACAGTGGTTTCAGGAGGGAACGGTTTTGTCTACCAAGAGATATCTGGCACTACCTGGAGACATGTTAATTCGCATAATTGGGGAAAGGAAAGTGCTACTGCTTTCTCAGAGTGAGTGGTAAAGAAGATTGCTGAACGTCTTAGCCACGCACAGGGCAGTTACTACAGCAAGTGTGTTTTCTGGCCCCAGATATCAGCTATGCCCAGGATGAAAACCCTGGCAGAAATGCGTCATCCATGCACTCTGAGGTCTTGCCCCTTGTGTAGACATCTTGTCAGGTATCAGAGAGCAGACTGCTTTGCAGTCAAGATTCCCAGACCTTTTTCGTTTTCTTCTGTCTTTTGCTCTTTCACTCTTTTCATCTCTCGGGGAATCTCTTTTAGGACCTGGGCAATCCTGCTGCCTTCATGTCTCCTCAAGACAGTAGACCTCTGTTCCCAAGTCCCCTGTCCCAAATGAAGGGAAGGCCACTGCAGGCCTCTGAGGCAGGACGACTCCTGTTCCTGCATTGATGGATGTTTACCATCCCCAGCTCCTAGAGAAGAAAGTGCCAACCCTGCCTCCCATTCATTTGAACTATGAATCAAACCCATGGCATTTACAATGCCCCTTTCAGGGATGCTAATGCCCCAGGGAACCATTGCCCTAGGAACTTAAGCTTTAGTAGTATGGAAGCCAGAAAGGCTTTTACCCAGCAACAGATTGATATATCTAAATCATGTCCAGTCAGATTCAGTTTACTTTCCACAACAGACATTCAGCGCGAGAACCCATAGAAACGTGGAGTGGTACAGAACTTTCCTCAGTCAGCCAATTACTATTAAGCTGAATGCGTGGGCCATTTCCATGAAACCTCATCCCAACAGCCAGGACTAAAATTGCTTTGTTTTATTTTGTTTTACTGTTAGGTTATGTATCTACTCTCAGCACCCCTGACTCTATCCCTATGCCATCAAGAACAAGGTAGGGAAGAGGGTTTGCATGGAAGGAGGCAAGGAAGGGGCAAGGGTGTCCATTTCTCCTCTGACTTGGTAGCTAAAGATGCGGTGGTTTATATTTCGGTAGAGTTAACATGCCTTCATCAAAACCTCAGTGCCACCTTTATTCTGAGTTCCACTGCTTCTTAGACTAATTTACATAGCAGGCTTCTTGCAAAGGGGAACTCGGCCTGCCTTCTCCTTTTCCACTAGGGTTCATGTGCTTCCCCAAAGAGATGACTGAATTGGGTTGTGTTGCCTCCATTCCACGTGGAAAAACTCTGGTGAGTAGAATCCACACCAAACCTGTCCAAGGCGACTGGGCCCTTCATGCCCAACCCACAGATGGTGCTCTTTGCTCAGGCACCAACCCCCAACCAGTACCTATGGGCCAGTTCTTTCCAAACAGGACTGTAGCATACTGTGCAGGAGAGAGTCTCTCTGGATCATTGTCCTCAGAAGGGCAGGCACTCTAGTGGTCAACCCCTCCAGTGCATGGTCAGTACTGGAAAGAGTGTCCTGACCTGGATCTTTTCCTCGCTCTGTGATCTTCTGTTGGCCCCAACTCTTTTAGACTTTCCTTTTCTCATCCATTTTTCTCGTAGCTTTTAATTTTCTTACATAATTTTCTCAATGTCCCACCTGCATCCGAGGGTTGCCATGAAGTTCAAATAAGGTAATAGTTACGAAAGTACTTTGAAAAGCTGTACGAACTATAATAATGTTATTCCCTGACTATGGATTAATGAATGTAATAAAATTCCTATTGCAGGTATTAGCATAATAGCATTGATTGCCCTTCCCTTTAGTGAAAGTCTCCAGGGATAAACTGCTTGGGCTTTTTCCTGGCATTCTTTCAGCCGTCTTTCTTCAGTGGGAGGCCATACACAGCTCAGTGGTCGCCAGCCATGTGCTTCTATGTGGGTTCCCGAGGGCCGCCCTGCCTAAAGGGACGTGGCTTAGACACAGGCTAGACACATTCCTGGGACTGTCTATCCTTCTAATGGCCTGAGCAGCTCCAACAAGACGGCCAGCAAGTATTTTAAAGCAGTAAGTGTGGAAATGATGCTCCCATACAAATCAAATCAGTTGTGATTAGGGAACCTGTTCTATTTTGTGACTAACTGAACAATTTGCCAAAAAATGAAGACAGGGCCTGGGGCACGTGGGATGGTTTCAAGTCCCTCCTAGAGACTGGAAGTCTGACTCCTCCTGAGGACGCCCTGCCACCCTGCTCTGTGAACAAACAGGTATCAGACGAGGCCGTTTGGCAGAGATTTCCAGAGGCTCTGTCACAGCAGGGCGTGCAGAGGACTGCGTGTGCTACCCACTTAGCGTGTGACTTTCTTTCTCCAGAGCCAGATGTTACCTCTGATGTCAAATCCATGGCAGTGCTTGTCTTCATTTCTTCTCTGGCTGCTTTCCTCTCAGACACTCCGTGAAGATGTGCGTGGTCGCCAGGATCTCCGTGTGGTCAGCAGTGACCGTCAATGAAAGGCCTGTCCTAACTCCACGCCGCTGTTCCCCGCAGTCCAAACCTCTCTCCATGTGTCCTGTCGCAGCTGGAACAATGGCGCCGTGCAAGCTGAGTAAGTGATTTGCAGCTCCCTTTCCCCCTGGTTAGCGGAATCTGCCCACAAAAGGAAGTCACTGTAGAAACGACCCCGGTTTTTCCTCAAAAGACCTTCCCAATCATCTTCTCATGTTTTTAAGTTTCCTTTTACTTGGCCTTCTGTGTGGACTTTCTGAGGGCTGGCCTCTGCCTTGTCTTCATTTAGCTATTAAAGCAAATTTGACATCTTTGTAAAAGTGACATTCATAAAGGGGGAAGGTCATCAGAGGGCTGGGACCACGCAAAGACTGTCAGCCGGGGAAGATGCTGCCTCCTGCCTCGGAACACAGGCAGACTGCTGACAGCACCGGAACCAATGGGAGAGGTGACCTTGGGCTAGGAACAAAGGGCCGGGCCCCAGAAGTGTGCCTTAGTTCCCTGCGACAACACAGCCACTCACCCTGGGAAGAGCAGGAGCGCAGAAAACAAAGGCTCATTTGGCATCTCTGATATCATCTTTGGAAGTGAATGAGACAAATAACTTAAAAGGGGCAGGGGAGATCGATGACGCTGCTAACTTGAGACTGTCCATACGAGAGACTGATTTATCAGCCTTCATAAGAGCGGATAAGCTCTCGAGATGAGCGTTCTGTGATCGGCGGCTGTACCTCCTGCTAATCTGTGCAGCTCTCCTAGTTGGAGGGTGTTCTGGGGTGGGGGGCGGTGACCGTGACCGGGACTGGAAATGCACACTTCGATTCCGTTATTCACTGATCCCCAGGTTTGCCGCCTATTGATGGCCCTGTTAATTGTAGCCTTCTAAGACCCAGCCCAGAGTTAGTGGGAATTATATTTCAGAACAGGTTTTGGGGGTTGGGAATTATTGCTAAGCGTGGAAGCCTGTCATTTTTTTTTTTTTTAGCAGTATTATTATGAAAACTGCATTCCTCGTGGTAGCAGAAAGGAGTCAGAGAGACTGTGCAGCCATTCGGAAAGGAGGCAGGAAGTTCTCCCCAGGGCAGGGGGACATCGGGGACCCAGCGAGAGGAGGGGTGATATTATAAGAATAAGAATAAGAAAAAACAATAAGAATAAGAAAATAGAGCTGTAAAGTGGGTGAGTCACCAGCCTGAATATTGGTGCTGAACAGGGTCTGAGCACTGGCTGGGGCTGCCTCAGTAAGATTAAAATCTGCAGGGAAATTTTGTTCCTTAGCACTGGCAGAAATTAGGAATAAATTCAATTGCATTCTGCACAATAGCTGGAAGCGATTGAGGTTAAGTGGCCTCGCTCTCTGATGTGTTAGTATTACTGAGCACTCTCTGCCCATGTGACTCGGTGCAATCTGCTCTTGGAACACGTCGCCATGGCAACTGATGATTTCTATTACAGTACATTCAAGTTCACATTCTAGGCTTGTCATCTGCTTGGAAATTTCCAGTTAAAATATTTATTTATGAAAAAGGAAAAAGGAGGAAAAAAAAGAAAAGCCACCCCAGACTGTTTCAGGGATAGAAAACAAAAAGATGCTCCCATGCAGGGTAATTTATCTGCAGAGGAGAAGAGATTGTTGCAATTCCCCTTAGCTGTTGCCACCAAACAAAAAATTCCCCACCATGCGGCCACCTTGGCTGCTGGGGGCCGGGCGGGAGTGGAGGCTGGAATCGTCCCTGCCGTGGTTTGCAGGCAGGTGTGATGTTGGTCTGAGGCAGAGTGACAGAAGTGGCCTAAAAACCTGCCACTCAGAGTCTCCACCTGGCTCCGGGAGCCACGTGGTTCCAGATTTAGCTTCCCACTAAGGTTCTATACCGCTTTATCTTCCTCAGCCCTGAGCTGTGAAAAAGCCACACTCACCACTCAGCCATGAGAAGGGGATGGGGGAGCCCATGTGGGGTGGGTCAGTGTCTGGGGACTATCAAGTTGACCCAGGAGAGGAGGAAAGCAGCCTGGGACAGGACAGACAGACCCCTGTCTCTTAGAAGCCAAAGCCCTGTTCCAGGACAGAAATCTCCGTGGCTTTCTGGGTAACACTCCCAGGCATGGCCCCAGGGACTTCCAGCCCTTTCAGGAAGAACACTGTTTAGGCTTGAATATGCCCACTGATTTCTCCTGGAAAAGATAACCAAGGGTTAAACTCAACCTTTCCAGAGAAAGAAAGCTTTCTTTCTCAACCCTGCACTACATAGGGAGGGGTTGTTAACAAGGCTTCCTGGCTCCCTCTGTTCTTTCCCCTTAGTCAAGTACATTAAATATGTTAATAAAAGATTCCCCAATGCTTTCTCTATCAGAAGTTTGCAGGTGGCTGCAATGACCCTAGGTACCCAATTACCTGGTGAGGGCATCCCACAATTCACAGGGGCTCTCTCTCCCTATTAAAATCTCCTGGATCTTTCTTTTGCATTGTGGCTTCTGCCGTGTCTGATTGGGTTCATAGCTAGAACCCAGTTTGTTCGATGGGGCAATGTTTTCTGGGTGTGCCTGATCGTAAGGGTCACTAGGATGCTTCCCCAGTTTCACCCCAGGCATACTGAGTCAGAATCACCAGGGAAGGGACCTGAGTATCTGTATTGCAACAAATTTGAATAGCATTGTACTTGGATTGTAAAATCTATCAGCAATATTAGAGCTGTCTTTCAAATATCATCCCCCTGACATACTCCTAATGTCTCCATATAAGGCACTGAACCAGAAGTCTTCTGGGAAATTCCTAATCATTAATGGTGTAAGATGGGACAAAAAGAAAAAAAAGATTGGACAATATTAAAGAAATTCATAAGACGACTGATGGTTGTAGTTCTGGGGATTCCCCAGTGGAGACAAGAATGAATTCAGCCCTGTAAAGACGAAAGTATCTTCTACGCAACCAAATCATCATCCCAAGTGAGAGAAAATCACTTCTTTAAATTCAGAGTCATCAACAACCCACCTAGCAGCTCCAAGAAAGGAGAATTTTGCATGTAGAACAGAGAGGACTCTTCGGGGTTGGGGGTAAATTGCAAGGTTAAATTTTTAGCCCCACTCAGCAGCTTGTCTACAAGGGTTTACAAGACAGGTGTTATGCTCCCGCAGTGCTGACTGCACACGTCTGAAGATCGGGGAGGCCGGTAAGAGACAAATCTAGCCTGGGAGGCGCTTCTGTATTCATCAGAGAGGATGCCAAGCACAGCAGCAGTCCCTGCACCATCTGCTCCAACACAGAGGAGCAGGGACATGTGAGTCTCCAGGAAGGATCTTTAGGTAGGCTTTGGTGTCAACAACACTCAAATCTGGTGGGGACAGTAGTGTCGCTGAATTTTCAGTCCTATTGATCCAGAAAGATGACCAATCGTATAAGATGAGTCAGTGGGCACTGAGAAATTACAGCAGCCACGGTTAGCTTTTGAATCAGTTCAATAATTCCAGAAAACTCCTTCATACACATGCATACACCCAATTCTGTAAGGGGAAAGAGAAAGAGAGAATTTAACATGCTCTTCTAAACCCTGGAATCATGAATCTGGAAATTACTGTTTCAGATTCTGGAGTCCATTGCAGACCTGTAGGTCCTGCCCAGCCAAGGAAAGTGCGGGACCCCAGCCCAGAATGGCTCTGGCCAAGCCCAGCTCAAACTATTGCCTTTGCGTGGGGCAGCAGCGTCATCTAGTGATCCTGTGGTCTCAGTACAAGCTCTTTTCCTAAGAACTGTCCAATTCCATCAAGCTGTAATGAGATCACTTATCTTTACTAATGCATGACAGTAGTTGTAAATAAAATTTCAACTGAAAGGATCCCCCAGTTCCATGTTTCCTTAGTCCAGAATGCATGCTGCAACTATGTAGCATCGTTTCCCATCAAGTAACATAAAAGAAAGCATGGCTAAGCTCAAACCAGGTAGGATGGGTAGGAGAGGCAGAAGCAGTTAGAAAGTTTAAAAGGAGCTTGATCCTTGTGTCCATTCAGATCCTCCAAGAAGCAGCTGCTGAGAAGGAGTTAGAAGTGTGAAAAATTCAGTGAGGTTAACACTTGTGAAAGAAACAGGTAGAGGGAGCAGGGGTAGGCAGGGGGGGCCTTGACAACTCCGTGCACGTCTGATGTCTGAGAAAGGGAAAGGGGGAAGAAAGGAAGATGGGGTCGGAAGAGCCTCAGACTTACAGTTCATCTGGAGAAGGGCTTGGCCAGCCCCATAGGGCAATCCGTGCAAAGATCTGCAGAGGAATCCTGCACAGGCCAGAAGGCACAGGCCGCAGAGCTGGAAGGAGCCGCCTTGGAGACACTGCTGGAGGCTGTCAGCTAGCTGCGCTCAGCTAGCTTGCATGGCAGTCTCTTGAAGGAAGAGACTCGAAGCAAAGAGCATGTATTTACAGAAACCCATGCCCACACACAGATGCTATCAAAAACAGAGAATGAAGGAATACTGTGGACTGAGGCATCTAAATTGATGAGCGTAATATCTAGCACTTGTTCCTACTCTGCTAAGGAATGTAAACCAGGAAGAGGAACTCCTGAGCAGCACTTACTCGTCTCGCCTGTCTAAGCAGCAAGCAGTCTTCCATCTGTGGTGTGTTCTCTGCCCAGGAAACCAAGTTCACTGTCAACAACCTGGGATACCAACAGCTTCTTTGTCGAGGCTGGATTTGGGTCTGAGAATGTCTCTGTCTTCAGAAGGCCTGAACGATAACCTCACATCTGTGCTGATTCTCTCCTTCCTATCAATGGTCTTTGATGCTGTTGACCAGGAGGCACCACTGCCCTGGTGATGTGACCTGATCTCTGTATTTAAAAACATTAAGGAACTTGCTCAAGTTCAAGGATTTTCAGAAATCCAATTAGGATGAATTAAGAAGCTAGATAGCATGACAGGCGAGGGCATAAAGTTTTCAAATCACAGTTAAGCCACAAAGGCCCGAGAAGCCTTGAATAAAAAATTCAAGGAGCTGCTTGACAAAGAACCTTGAAAAGATCTAAGGGTGGAAGAAAGCCCACTGTGGAAATAGAGAAAGGATGAGGAAGAGCCAAAGGGGGGGCAGAAAATGAATGCACACATTCTAAGACGTGTCAAGGAAAGAAAGATAAGAGCAGCAGAGAAAGCAGAATTAGTGAACACCGCCAAAGAGGTTAGAGGCAAGGAAACCGGCCTGGGGAGAAGGAAGCAAGGCCAGTAAAGTAGCGGAGTCATAAATGAGAAGGGGAGTGAAATTAATGATGACTGAGTGGCAGAGATACCGAGCTGCTCTTTTAAATTGGTCTTTAACAAGAAAACTAAAGGAAGGGAGCATAGATAATTAGGAAGTAATGAAGACCTTTAAATATAGATGTTGAAATAAACCAGGTAAGGGAATACTTGAAAACATGGTATAATATGTAAATCAGCAGGCCCAGATAATGCGAATTCCCCAACCTTGAGGGAATTACTTAATGAACTTGCTGAACTACTGGTCATTATTTTCAGAGGCTCCAAGAGACCAGGGATTATAAAATGAAAATATTTGACCAGTCTTTTTACCAAATAAAAAAAAAAAAATAGCCTTGATAATTACTGTACCTGCCACTATATCCTCTCCTCACCTCATGGGGATGTTGTAATGACAAATGGAATTAGAAATATTAAATCACCCAGAGGAAAACATGGAGGGGAAGGGCAGGGAGGGGAGGGGAGTAGCCAGTGGTGATATTTATGATCCAGGCTGATGAACTACAGTTAGGGTATGTGGCCGAGGAATGCATTCGGGGGTTGTATTGTCATATCTTTGGTTTTTAGGCTGATATAAAATCGTTCTACATCACTAGAAAGAAAGGGAGGAAGTCTTCATAGTAGGTACCAATCTATGATGTAAATTTTTCTAAGAATAATCCACAGGTAGAAATAGAGTATAGACAGTATCAAAACTCTTTCAGCTTTCTCTTTAATAGGTAGATGGCAGCAAGTTATTCTTTATTTTCATCAGAATAAGGAATATATTATTCATGTGTAAAAAACAAAAAATATATAAGCAAGAACAATATGAATGACCTAAAATCCTGTCAGTGCTTATAAAATTTGATGAATTTGCATGTAAATTCTTCCCAGGAAAATATGTTTGCTTTTATAAAAATTGAATGGTCCCATATGTATACATATATATATATATATATTTGATAGGCTATATACATATGATACAACTGTTTGTTTTTTCTCATTCTCTGTAGCATGCATACCCTGCCCTCATTTTAAATTACTGTATAATTACTGAACAAAAACTTTTGGACATTTACTTATTTCTCCTTTCTTTTCGCCATCACTAATTCTACAAACAAATATCTTCATATACTTATTCTGTTTTTCCTTTATAATAAAACCCTATAAGGGAAAGTGTCCTTTTTTTTTGGACTTCTGTTGCATTTTGCTAAATTACTTTCAAGAAAACAGGCAGTTAACACTCCACAAACAATAAAATAAAATTCTAATATCCTCATAGGCACACCAACTGGAATTAATAACTGTTTTAGTCTTCCTATTCAATAACATTTTAAATATCCTATAACAGTTGATTTTGGATCATTAAAAGGAATAAAACACCTGAGGAAATTGATATACTTTCTATATTGGCCTTAAATTACGTGGGAGAATTCTCTTTTCTCGCCCGCCCCCTTCTTCTTTCCTACCTGGCTATCTTTGTGAATTGTGACTTGGTAAGTTTTTCATAAAGTTGCGTAAGGAATTCAAGAAGCGCTACTGACAGTAACAATCTGGCTCTATTTTGTAAGGTTAGACGTTTGCAAGTCTGTCAACCATGCATACGTGTTAGAGAAACACTTGATACACATATCAGGAGAAAAGCCCGACAAATGTACACAGCAGCCTCGCCCATCATAGCTGAGGAACCACCAATGACCCATCTGCACATCTGCAGGAAAATGCATACATAAACTACTGTATTCTCATGGAATATTATACAGCAGTGAAATGGATGGACCACTGTTAAATACAACCACGTGGGTAAATCTCTGAAACAACGTTGTATGAAAATGACAAGCTGCAGAAGGTTAAGCATGACCCGATTTTTATAAAACGCACAAGCAAGCAAACTTAACAAATTGCGTAGGAGTGCATGCATACGTAATTCAAAAAAACAAAAAAAACATTTCTTGGACTGCCATGGTGGCTTAGCGGTTAAGCCTACCAGGCACAATCAACATACATCCCCAGGATCCAGGCTCTTGACCCAGGGCCAAGGGATACAACCAAAGAAAACTAAAATTAAGTGTTTCTTCCTCCTCTCTCTTCCTGCCTATCTCTGCTCACCTTCATTCTTAACTTCATCTTTCCTTTAAAAAAGAAACGCAAACAATATTTCTTCATCAAATAAATAATAAACATAAAATTCAGGCTAATGATTGCCTCTGAAAGGGATGCAGGGTCAGAGGAATGAAACAGAGGGAACTTTTAGTTGTGACATCAGGAAATGTTTCAGCTCCTAGTGTTCCACTTTCTTGTTTTGCTTGATAAGTTATGTATGTGTTCTTCAGCATCAGGAGGTATCAAACACAGAGGGGTGATTATGATTTGCACACTCACTAGTTAGCAAATTTTAATTGTTAATAGATTAAATAGTGCTGTGGAGGCCCCAAAGAGCAAAACAGTTTTTCATAGCTGACACCAGGCTCCACACCTTACTGGCTGGGTGCCTGCCACCAGGAAGAGAGAACAGTGCCTCTGGGGGCGGTTCACAGACCCCGGAGAAGTGGTGGTGCCCTCATACCTCAAAGGGAGAATTCCTTTCACTCTGGAGAATCAGGAAGGAAGAAAAATGAACCAGAACATGTAACAGACACCAATTCTGGAGAAATTCCCTAAGGCTCATTGCTATGACCTTATCCATTCACATTTACTTTTCTAAAAATATATCCCCAATTCTGGTAAGCGGTTAGAGGAAAATAGCCTGTTTTTAAAGGAGAGGTTCTAAATAGCTGAATCATTTTGCTTAAGCAATGAGCCAAGTCACTTCTAATGAGGTTGTGGCATTACTGGAAATAAGAGATATATTTAAGTAAATAGTCCATACATTACCCCCCAATAAATCACTTGAAAAATATTCTCCAATGTACTAAATGTATTTTTAGTGGCGTGTGCCTGACCTTTCTGGAAGAAGAAAGCTAATGCTAGAACATTTTGAAAATAAACATTTATCCAAATTAGTAGTCAAGACAGTAGTAAAATTGTTTTACATTTTCCTAACACCGTTAACTATACCCAATGCTTCCGAAACAATCTAATTTTCTACCTTTAATAAAATACAGAATCTCCGTCTATAAAGTGGCAGGAATATGAGAGCAGAAAGTTTTTTGATGACCCAATGAGAAATCCTATAATGGTCCTATTACTTCGATGCCTCGGGCAGGATGACTGCATGTATTTGCAACATTTCATAAAATGACTTGCAGTCCATAAAATGTTAGTTTTTTATGACTGTTTCCTAGTCTTTTAAAATCAGCGCCATATTCTTTTTTTTTAATAATATTCACAATAAAAATGTGAATAAGACCCATTTATTCATTCAGTAAAACAGGTTCCGTGAATCTGCTCTCTGCGTGGTATCTGTGACAGGGACATATACTCTTCTCTCAAAGTCCTCAAAGCCTCGGAGCGCTTACAAAGACCTCTGCATCAAATCGGCCTCTTAGCCTTTTTATGTCATGTTCTACTGCCTTGCAGGAAAAACACCAGTAACTGCATTCCTCACAGGAGGCTGAGGTTTGCAGGGGAGAAACCCTCATACCTCAACCTTACTCATCTCAGAGGCTTCCCCAAACCCAGCTCACACTTCGCCTCCCATTCCTTCCCCTTCCTCTCTCCTTCCCTTTTTCCTTTAAAATAAAGCTTCTAGAAAAAAGCAGTCACACCAGTCTCCTCCCAGAAACTCAACTGTAGCACTTATCAGTCCTCCGTTTTCCTCTCCCTGTTCTCACCAAGGTCGGCAGTGGCCCCCTGATGTCCAGAATCATGACCTGCTTTTTCCCCATTTTGCTTGAACTTCTGCAGCAGCTGTCCAGGGGGCCTGCTGTTATTTTACTGCCTTCTCCCCTCTGAAGGGGCCCTCTGCTGGCTTTCTTATGCGGGCTCCTCCTCAACCCTCTTTGCCAGCTCCCCCTTTCTCTACCTGTCCCTCCAGCATCAGAACTCACACCCCAAACTGCACCCCGTTTATCCTGCTACTCTGCCCACTGGGGGTTCGCCTCGCGTGCCATGTGTAGTCACACAAGTGTCCTCAGGCGATCGTGTCCCTTTGCCGGGAAGGCTGTCCCTGACACCCTCATCTCACCCACTCCTCTTTTCTACGACTACCCAAAGGCCACACATCTTCCAGGGATTGGCAGCGCACAGTGGTCAAGGGCACAGCCTCTGGGATCAGGTGGTGTGGGTTCAAACCCTTCTCTGTGCTGACTGGCTGTGTAACCCTGCGCAAGTTACTTAACCTCTCTGTTCCTTAATTTCCTCAACTCCAGGATGAAGATAATAAGAGTAGCTGCCTCCAAAGAGTGTGAGAAAATTCATCGGCTAGTATCTGCAAAGGCCTCAGAGTGGTGCCTGAAACACTGTAAGTATTCTGTGTGCTTAAGACAAGTTTTTTTCCCAAATGCCCAAGCTTTCATCACCTCTTACTAACCCACTCTCCACCATGTATTGCGTCTTTGAGGTGAGTGTCGCCCGGTGTACAGTCAGGGATATTTTGGTCAGGGATATCCAGCCGGGCACAAAGTAGCTCTTCTGTTGAATGAGTAGGAGTGAGGGGAGTGGGGTTTTCACGGCCTCCCGATCCTAACAGTAAGAGCCTAGCATTTCCTAGGGAGGCATTTTGGCTGGCGTTTTGTTAGGCAGTTTCCATTCCCGCAGTTTCTTCGCCCCAGTAAACTGATCAGGTGAGGGGAGCTTCATCCAAACCAGAGCGGCCCGCACTGCACCTTCTGAACACATCCGTGGAGCTTTATTTTCCAGCCTTCGTAACTGTTTCCTTCTCTGTGTGTCGTTAATGAGCTCTACATTTAAAACATGAAAAGCCAATAAAACATGAAAATCACAAATCAGGAGTATTTTGTTCAAGAATGTCCTATTTAATCAAGAAACTTCCCCAAGTATGGCACTTAATTTAGCCACCGGGGGCTGGGGGGCCAAAGGTGCTGTAGGGGGAGGCTGGGAGAACTGACAGAGGAAAGCGATGCTCCCTTCCCTTGGGGTGGGGGTGGGGGGTCACAATGCCGTATATGATTAGAATACACCATCCCTCCGCCCAGACGGCATCTTTAGAAATCAAAGATGTTCCCATAACCTACTAATGCATCTGTACCCTTAATTAGCCCAATCAAGCATAGAACTTCGTGAAATTGCTCACCTTTTTTTGATCCTTTCAGCTAATTTCTGAACATTTCATTTCCTAGTCAGCTTTCAGTGCATAACAAGCAGTAATGAAATGGCCAATATTAACCCATTGTTCGGTTAAACAAAGTGTGCCATTGGCTGATAGTCTTCTATATTATGGGGGTTTGAAATGGGTCCTGTCCTGTGGTGAAAACATTTGGTCTTTGCCTAATGAGTCCATTCTTGCACCTACAAAGGAAAAAAGACATTGCATTAAAACATTTCATGCCAACGGCCGCCTGTTCAGCACTTTTCACTCATAGCCACATCTGTGGGTGAGGCAGGTTTCTCAATATTAAATGCCGCCGTTGGGCCCATATTCTCAGCGAGATGTCTGATTGGCTACTCCCCAAATATAACTTAAATTGGCTTAAAATAGAACAATCACATGCTAACCTGGTAGCATTAGCAACTCTATTAACAGCCAATTTCACATCCACACCAGAGGGAGTAAAAGGTAATTTGCTCATTATCAACACCCTCTGGCAGTGGAAGGAAATGACTGTTCATGAAAAAGTATTTTCCAACATAACAACAGCAGCACCAGCATGGAACTACCTCACTCTCCCTTACCTCCGCACTTGATCACAGCAGAACAGCAGCAGGAAAAAGATTTTGAAATACATCTGGGTTTGATAGAAGTAGCCTACTGGCACCCCTTCTCCTGAAATCATCCCTGTCTTCATCTCACCACAACCCTTTAGGGTTACAAATGGATATTGGGCAAATAATCCTACAAGGTACAAAGAGGATCCCACTACAGGAGAAATTGTTTTGATCAAAATATGTCCCAAAGCCGACAACTGGACTAGTGCCTCAGACTACTTTAACCCAACTGGTTGGCTGTGGACAGTTCTGGGAACCCTCTGTAACCACGTCTAATCTGGAGATGCATCTACTAATGGACGAAAATGAACCATTCAAAAATATTCTGTTGACTAAAAGGGCAATTTTAAATCACCACCACTAAGTTTGATAAATACTTTTTCAGAAATGAAGTTATTTTATTGGTTTGCTTTTACTTAGGGTTTAATAAAGTATGTGTGTTTATGTATTTAGATATAATACTATACTAGTATAAAGACAAATTAAAGAGATTTCTTACCTATCTCTCTGCTAAACTGGCTATTTTTATTTGAGACTAGTCATCTCTTAATTCCTGTCTCTATCTATAAAAGTGATTTCTCATCATAAATTAGTTCATTGACTCTTCATTCTTTCAATAAATATTACTGAGCATCTACCATCTCCCAGGTAGTGGTCTACTCATTGAGATATATGAGATGACAAACAAGAAAAACACAGTTCCTTGATCTATGGAGGTCACAACCTATGGGAGATACAGACAAGTACACCCATAATTCTAATACAGTGTGACAACTGCCTAGGAGGTAGGGATTTTCACGGACGCACAGTGGGAGCATAGGCTTGGAGGAAGAAGCCAAGCAAGGGGATCCAGAGAAGTTTTCTCAGAGGAAATTATATTGACCCTGAGCCTTAGGCATCAGCTGGAATTCACTCGAACGTGATGGGAGAAAGGAAATGAAATAATTTACGTAGCACAAGCATTGTGGACAGGAGACTCAGATGATGTCTGAGAAACTGAGCATGTTCAGGACAGCTATGGTGGCGAGTATGAAGAAGGACAGAGGTGGACCAAGAAAGGACACCATCAAGGAAGGCCTTGTCAGCCACTCTAAGAGTCTACTTTATCGTGAGAACAATGGAGAGTTATTGAAAGTAAATGATACAATCTTATCTCTAGTTGCTGGAGGAATGGGCAATGCCATTAGGGATGAAGAGACGTGGACCAATAGAAATTTATTTAGAAGATACAATGAGCAAGACTTGTTGAGTGAGACTGGAACTAGGAGAATGAGGAGACTGGAAGCAGAAGTAAGAGAGAGAGAGGAATCGAGATGGCGCTAGCATTTCTGGGCTTGAATGATGGCATGGTTAGTGTCATCCTTCTCAGCATATAACATAGTGGCTAAGAGCACCAACTCTAGAGCTGGGCTGCCTGAGCTCAATCTCTGCTTTGCCACTTACTGCTGTGTAATCTTGCACCAGTTACTTGACCTCTGTGCCTTGGTTCTCATCTATAATGAAGATAACCAGAGTCCCTATACCGTATAGTTATTACACAGATTACATGGGTTAATAGTGATGTACTCAGAATAATAAGTGTTACATGTGTTTGTTAAATAAAATAGGTGACATGGGAAGAACAGCAGGTGTGAAGCACAGGATTCTAAATTTGGTGTTTTGAGATGTGGAATACAGAGATCTGTCAAACAATCAAGAATAACTGTCTACAAGGCAACTGCATATGTTGATCTAGAACTCAAGTGGAGATCTGTGCTGGGGATTTTGTTCTGGGAATAAAATCCTCATGTGAATATTCGATAACTGAAATATGGACAATGGATGGAACAGAGCAGAGAAGATGTGGAATGAGAAAGAGGAAGATGAGAGAAACTTGAGGACTATTTCAGGAATAGGCAGAGGAAAAGGACTTGCTGAGGAAATGGAGGCACAGTTAGAAAAGCAGAATGAAGAGAGTCTCCCTGAAACCAGGGGTGGAAAGTGTTTTTAGAAGGAGGAATAACATTTGTTAAAATAAGGACCAAAAAGAGCCCATTGGATCTAACAACAAAAGTTTGACCTTGACCAATTATTTGTACTGCCACTAAGAGAAATAGGTGAGAGGAGGGTGATGGAGGAAACTTTGTTGAGAGGCAGGAAATGCAAATGATGTATTCATGAAGAGTGGGGAGGAGAGAGCAGAGAGTACTTGGAGATCAGGGGAGACTTTGGGGTGGGAGTACTATAATAGAAGGCACTTAAGCACATTTTGCTGCTGTTGTGGATTGAGTTGTGTCCTCCAAACTTCATATATGTTAAAGTCCTAACCCTCTAGTACCTGAGAATGTGTCCTAACCCCCAATACCCTATTAATAGGTCTTAGGGTCACTGTATATGAAATGAGTTCCAATGAGTTCATACTAGAATCAGGTAGACCCCTAATCCAATAAGACCAGTGTCCTTATCAAGGGAAAATCTGGAGACAGACATGGAGAGTGTCAGGGGAACATGAAGGACAAGATGGGGGGCAGATGGGGCCATCTAACAGAAACTGGGTGAGTGATAGGGTACAGACTCTCAGCCTCAGAAGGAACCAACCTTCCCACACCTTGATCTCTGATTTCTGGGCTCCAGAGCTGAGAGACAGCACACTTCTGTTGTGTAAGCCTGTTTTGTGATACTTTGTTACGGCTGCCCTAGGAAACAACTATAACTGCTAAGGGGACTTTTTGCCATGTACCATATTCACCAGGTCCCTACAGGAAGTAGATGCATGTTCTAACTAAGGAATTCTTGGAAGGCTTCATGCAGGAAGAAATATAAAAGGTGTGGGCAGAGTGTAAGGGAGCCACAAAATGTCATGCAGTTCCAGGTAGAGTAGATGTGGGCTGTGATGATCCTTACACCCCCAGGGTCACGGGAGGGACAGACCTACCTAAAACTGGCATTAGAGGGCCTTCAATAGGAGTGTGACCCGAGTTTCAGTCGCTGCTGGGGACCTACCAGGGCTGGATCTGAGGTTACGCACCCAAATTAGCCCGTCCTCTGTCCTACTGATTGCTGCTGATGCCCCACATGAATCACACCAAGCTGAGACTGGAGGTCAAGGGAGTGATTGGCACACAACCCATGGGTCTGCCTTTACTCTCTCCTAAAATGGCATAAAATTGTGTATATCCACGTGTCCTAAATAATGACTGTGTGCAAATCACAAATCCCAGATTTTTGTATCAAATGAATAGGAGTGTTCCTTGAATGCCTAGCATTGTATTTTCACCAGGTTTGACAGTCATACAGCTCTATTTAGACATGTCTGATTTTATATTTTCAATTAGCAAAACTAAAGGTTTTATAATGTGTTCATTAAAACATTAATCACAGAGACAGAGGGGAAACTGGAAGAGAATAATAGACAAGAATAGTGACTGAGACAGAAGCCCATTCCAAGGTCTTTCTACATTTTGGAACCACTTGACAACACTATATATTCAAATTTTTAAAGCCTTTTAATGCTAATAAGAATCAGAGAGGGAGAAAGAGAATGCAGTTCCAAGACCCACTCACTCCATGAGGCCCTTACACCAAGAAAGAGGGCTGATGTGCACCAGTATTCTCAAGGTTTTGTTTGAGGTTTTGTTTGTCATTGTACATTTCTGCTTCACCTAAAGCACGCTAGGCTCTTAGCACTTTTAAATTACGGACTACATTAATATTTATAGTCTCTGTTTCTCCTTTTTCACCTCTGGAAATACCCACTGAAAAGAACTTTTTACTATCACCTAACCTCTTGGCCATTTGTAGTGACTGAAATGTATCTCTCTTCTAGGATATCTTGAGGTATGCCAGCAACCATGAGAAGAACAGATCTGGCTTAAAATATGGGCTCAGCAGCAGCAAGAAGGCCCCAAGAGAAGCTTCTGTTTTTAGCACAATCAGTAAGAATCATTTCTTTTATCTATGACTATAAACATTTAATTAATTAAACCCATAAAAGGCCATATTATCTAAGCTAATGCATGTTGACATGCTATCATTTTATATGCTTCCGTGCTAGATTTAGCCAATGTTTTTTCAAATAGGATATTAATTCATTACAGACATGAACATGATCGGCATTACTAGGACAGAGCACATCTTTTATAATGAAGGCTGACATTCATGTGTTCGTTCATAGCAGTACACCTTTGGGCTTTGCAACCTGAATCATTTTTTAATCCCACAAAGTAGTACCAGCTGCTAACAGGATTTTAAGTCCCTGGGTTGGCTTTTCCAGGTGAAATTAAGGACGTTTTTGGTGACAATCCACCTCAGAAGCCTTCCGCGTCTTGGGCCAAAAGTAAGACTACCATCCATTTGTTCCCTGCTTCTGGAAATAGAAAGACCAAATTTGGAAACCAGTCAATGACTACACTGTCCATGTGAGTATCTGTCTACACACTGTGTTATTTATCTCTAATGATAAAAAGGATGTAACAAAGTACAGGAATTTTCATAATGGGAGAAGTTTGTTCATGGGTACATCGTTTGAAATAAATTAGAATTGAGCTTTGACCCAATTTCTCTGTGTGTGTGTGTGTGTGTGTGTGTGTGTGTGTGTGTGTGTGTGTGTGTGTGTCCCCGTCCCAATGGGATTACAGGAAGGCTGTAGAAAAGGTCTCAGAGACCCTGAATGATAGCAAACAAGGAATCCTGGTGATTTGGAGAAACAAGGGAGCTGGGCTACCAGTCCAGAAATGCAGCAGGCAGGACCTCCTAGAATGGACCACATTAGAGGAAGAAAACTTGTGAAGCAATGAGGAAATACCACAGATAGCTAAGAACTTTGCTTTCTTGTTAAAATATTCAAAGAAAAGAGAATGCAGAGGAAATGTGAAGCGCCTGCCCTCCATCCCAGTGCCACCCAAAGGAATGCCTTCCATGGAGGAGCAGGCTCCTGACCTTTTTTCGGTTTCAAAAGGCCACGCCCACATGCTGCAACACACAGGAATCTTTTCATTTCTCTCCTTCGTTGGGAGACAGAAATTCCCTTTGAAGCCTCCTTGTGATCAGAGCTGTAGGGGCGCCGGGTTTCCCCCCAGATGCCCGCTTCCCTTGCGGTTGCCTTGCGCGGTTGCTGCGCTCATAGTTAACAAAGCACAGGGCTGCCGCCGCCTTCAGTCAATCCGTTTAGCCGAAGGCCTGTGATTTGTTCACATTTACTACAACACATACAGAGGGCTGGAGGATTTTTTTCTTTTTCTTTTTCTTTTTTTTTTTTTTTTTTTTACTATTGATCTGGTGCTTTAAGAGGGGAAAAAATCTCCTTGGCTGTCTAAACACTATTGATCCCTGCTTGGGAGTCGCAGCAGAAGTGTAGAAAGGGCGTGGATGAATTGAAATTTCATTTCCGACAACTTGTTCCTGTTATTTTTACCCTTTTGGACGGGGAGAAACACGGAACTGCGGCTTCAGTCAATGTGGTCGATAGCTCCACTGAGAAACTCAACACGGCTCCTGCCAGAGGTTTGGCAATGAGACATGATGTTGGATTTAGTGTATGAAGCTGAAGGATGCCAGTGATAAGCAGTCGGAGGCAGAGCTAGTGGCTTTGGGCTCACCGTGACCTACCAGAGCGGGGGCTTTGGAGAAGCGGGTCACCACCAGTAGCCCTCAGGTTTGGGAAAGGCCCTGCATCGTCGTGAGAAAACTCACTGTGGCGGGTGCCTTGCTGCTGACTCTTGGCTGCCATTCTGTAACATCCCAGGGAGAGATCTCTAGCCAACGCTAATATTCAGGCTCAGAAATGCACATTTTGTGGCTCTGCTGGAGGAGGTTGCTCATGTCAGTCCAGAAAAAGACCTATGCAGACACTGGACCTGCAGGCCCACAGCGAACAAGTGTCCAAGAGGGCCAAGGTCTGCAGCCTCAGGAGACAGCCCCCCCACCCCCCACACGAGGAGGTGCGGTCGGGTGCCAATAGCAGCAGCTTTGTTCTGGCTTTTGTTGGAAGTGCAGAGAAAAACGGGCAGGAACCAATCACCTTCTTCCTTGTGGCTAAACCTGGCATTTCTGTAGCTGGGCACCTTTGATCCTGAAGGGTCTCAAAGCGCTTTACAACTGCCTGTAGTGCTATTGGCCGCAGGGAGGATCTTAGAGTAAATGGGACCCAGTATTCCTCAGACAGGCTCCTCCCTCTCCGTTTTGCAGGGTACAGAGCAGGTTCCTATTCTGGAAGGCAAGATTCCAGTTTGGATCCCAAACAACCTGTATGTGTGTGTGTGTATGTGTATGTGTGTATGTGTGATATTTTGAAAAGTTTGTTCAGTACCAACCCCGGCATCCCTGTTTTTAACTATAAATATGTCATAACATTTTTAATAAGCAGTACTTCATTTACATTTCCAATGATTGGCTCTGCCCATTTCTGCCCCTGCCCCATCCCTTCCATTCCAGAGAAAGATGGAAATGTTCTCTCCTGGGAGCCAGAAATCTGCATTGCGGATGAGGTTGCAAATTCAGACACAATAAACAGAATTAAGAAAAACTGAGCTGGCATTTGACAGAAATTGTAAAATGACACTCAGAAATGTTACTCTGGTGGAAATTACTGATATTAAAATATAAATCAGTGTCTTGTGTTTCCCGTAGCACCAGGGGCTCTATTAGGTTATGCAGTTTGATTGCTGAGCTGAACCTAAGAGATTTGGCAGTTCAGTGCTGAAGTTCTCCCAAAGTACTTAACCCCTCTCTTGCTGGAGAGCAGGCACCTGGGCAAATGCCAGTTGACAGATTATACGGACTCCAAAAGGCCATGGTTTGCTCAGGGAAACCTTTGAAATCTGGGAGAAAGGTCTAATTGGGAGAGAGAAGGTAAAGGGGTTTGAAAAAAAAATTATTTCTCAAGATAGGAATCATGTTGTATAGTACCAGGAAGAAAGCAGCCAAGTGCGATTCAAGGAGCAGATTCCATCCTTATTTTTAGTAATTATAATAAGAGAAAATGACTGTATAATGGACAGACTCGGAGACATCAGCACAGCCAAATGACCAAGGTTAACATCATCAGTCATAAGACATATTAACATCATGGAAGATGCTAACACTGGGGGAGTCCAGGAAGGGGTATATAGGAACTCTCTATTTTTGCAACTTTTCTGGAAATCTGAAATTGTTTCACAAAGGTCTGTATGTTCCTATTCTTTTGCCAGAATAGACACTGCTGCCTTGGTGTAGAGATTGTAAGCCGGTTCGACAATAAGCAGAGACAAGGGAGCCTGATGGGCTCTAAGTGAGACTTTATCATCCCATGTACAGGCCAGGAAAGCTCTTTTCTGAGATGAGACAGAAAAGAGCAACCCAAGGGAAGCTGTGAGAGAGTGCTTTTTGAAGGGGGCAGTCTCTGGCTAGCATGGTCGGGGCTAGAGGCGGAATTCCAATAAGGCCATCTGGCTGAGC
Organism: Solenodon paradoxus; assembly: GCA_004363575.1. NCBI lineage: Eukaryota > Metazoa > Chordata > Mammalia > Eulipotyphla > Solenodontidae > Solenodon > Solenodon paradoxus. The sequence goes on along the minus strand of RJWH01000723.1, from coordinate 499,248 downwards.
TGTTGATTTAGGGGTAGGGAGTCAATGGGCTGGAATGTTAGGTGAGGGTGGAGTCCTTGAGTTCGGTAAACAAGACGGGGTTGAACAGCATCTGGTCTTGCTTCAGCCTGCAAAACGTCCATTTCTCATGCTTGGCTGGAAAGTGACAACTTTCAGTTTTTTGTTTTCTTTTGTATCCTACATCGGAGACAAAGCAAACCACCAAAAAACAGCACACATGCGCGCGCGCGCGCACATACACACACACACACACACACACACACACACACACTCTAAAAGCAGATTGTCATGTTAAAAAGGATAAAGCATGAGGGTTCCTACTTGGCAAGGTCTCTGTGAGGGTTAACCATGTTATTTCATGTTTAGAACTGTGCCTGGCATCCAGTAGCTGCCATCCAAGTCTTACATGTAGTTGGAAGGAAACAGATTATTGATTATTGTATTGTGTCTTGAAGGTGTGGTATTTTTTGGACAGACAGAAAGAAGATCTATCATTTAAAAAAAGATTGCACATCAGGCGGGAGAGTTTTTGCCTTGTCAGTCAATCAGAATGGCAATCAAGGTTAGACAGTGTACTTAGCCTGGGAACAGTGGTGGTTATAGCAGGAGGGAGAGTATGTTACTCTCTGCTCCTCCCTGATCCTCGTACTCTGTTCATCGAGTGAAGAAATATTAAAGGCAAAATCAAAGAGTCGATTTATCAAGAGAAAACTGAGTCAAGGAAGGGAAGGGGAAAGAATAGATAAGGGGTCAAGATGTTGGCTCAGGAGGAAACTGGGGTTCCAAAATGTGCAGTAAACCAGTAGCGGAGGGTCTGGAAATGGGGGGGTGGGTTGAAGAGACATCTCTGAGAGCAACACAAATAAGGGTATTCTTCATTTGCATTAGATTCAGCTTCTTGAAACGGACTTGCAATAGGAACTGCTCTCTGTTCAGGGCTGGTCTGGTGATTTCCCACCTTGAGTGACCAAGACTCTTTCTGTCTATGAGCATATCCTCCTGTTCCAAATTGTCGCTGAGGCATCAGCCCTTAACTCAGCATTGCAAGCAGTCAGGAAGGAGGCAGGCACAAAGAACTGTGTACTAAACTTTAAGAAAACTTCCTGGAAGTTCCCACAATATTTCCTCTTGCATCACATGAGCCAAACTTTAGACATGCAACCATACCTAATTACAAGAGGGGCTGTACTGTTTTCTTTTAGATGAGTATGTGAATACCCCCAGTAAAATTAGAGTCTTTTTACTAAGGAAGACAAAGTATGGATATTGGAATAGTCATCTGACCACCTTTCTGAAAAGAATCAAAGGAGATAGCCATGGGGAGGGATTTCACCTAGAGCAATGAATCTGACAAATCCTGGGACACCTTCTCTTGTTCCTCCTAGGCCCTTGTTTATTCTGCCATTCCAAAGTCGTATTCTGGTGGAATCCAGCTGGCTCTGCTTCCTCTTCAGAGGAGCCTCCATTCTGTGGTTGAACTATGACCCAGTGGGTAACCTTGGTGTCAGGTTCCCGTTCAGAACCCCAAACCTTGACAAAACCATCTCTAGCATCATCTCTTCCTACCATCTCCCTACATCAGATATACCCTACATGGCCAGGGGTTTTCTCTGCTAGAACTAGGCTTGAGTACAAAGAGGTACAGTTCATGTCAGACCTCTGCTCTCTGTGGCTCCCCCCATACATTCTGGGTAGAAATAGTTTATTGTACGAAGAGCATCCCTGTCCATTCACAGTCCTCACATCTTTTTCAATATAGAGAAAACATTGAACATGCTCTCATCATTTCTATAATTAATATCCCTAAGATTCATCACACTGTTTTCACTGGTAGGAAATAGAACATTGGAGAAAAATCTAAAACCCAGCAAGAGAAAAGCAAAAACTTATGGCTGAGTGTAGGTAAACATGTTAGTTTTAATTAACCCCCAAGGATAGCTTTAACTTTAAATGTAATCATGTCTCTTTTTGTGAATAGCTAAAAATAATTTTTAAATGAAAAAAAATAGGTCATGAAGGAAAGGGAATAAATAGTGTTGCTCTAAGGCCAGTAGTCCTTCCATATACCCCAGCAGTTGCCAGTTCCTTGGGGAAAAAGCCAGCACCCAACCATAGCACCATGTAGCATAATGTGGGTAGATGGTATCTGATACATAGCACGTGTTTCCCACCCTACCCCTCAACCTCTGTTTCAATGAACTTGTCCACAGGTACCTCTTTTCCTTTCTGTTCCCAAAATTAAACAATGACTCTGAAGTAGAAAAGAGGAAGGAGGATTTGAGTATAAGCAAGAGAAGCAAACCCTGGTGAAATCAATGAGATTGGCAGAAGCAGGGAAATCAGAACTGCAGATAGGTTTAGCAAGGGGACAGAAGGGACTTTGGACCAATACTAAAATGGGGGAAAGGATCTGAGGATCCCATTCCTTTCATCTCAACGCCTGTCAAGGCACAGTATAGAATGGCGATAGGGTTGGTCTAAGAGAAGCGAGCCCAAGACTGATCTCACATATATGCCTCTCCATGGGTTAGCAACATCCTCAGAAGATGAAAGGGGGCCAAGAGACAAGTCCACCCCATGAGAAGAAGGTGCAGTACTTTGGGCACTGACATCTCAGCATACTCCAGCTGGGAGAGATATGCTAACCATGGACCAGAAGCCCCCCTGGTGCTAGGACCCAACCTAGGACCCCCCCAGGATTTAGGACCACTCCGAAGAGTCTTAAAGACTCAGAGGGAATCATGAACAAAATCATTTTTAACTTGAAAGTGATGGAACTTTCTCAGAGATTCTATTCTCTGACATTAGATGGAAACGGAGCTCAATCAGAGGTTGAGTAATAGAAAAATAGTTCGTTTTTCTTCACACACTTGTATTCCTACCTGCTCTGCTAGTCACCCGTGTGACATGCTGTGTTATGTGGGAAACTCCACGGTGCTCTGAGTGCGGGCCAAGGCCAATCTGGGAGGCGCAAAACATCACTGGAATCTCTGACCAAGTTTCTGTTTTCCCTTCGGATTGTTTTTTTGTTTTTGTTTTGTTCTGGGCGTAACTGTCACCAAGAGAAGGCCTGCTAGAAAAGCAGTGGGACTTTCCAGATAGAAGAAAGCAGTTACCTGGACGTATCAGCAGAATCGGAGATGCTGGCAGAGGAGACGAAGCATGCGAAAGTGAGTCTCGGAAGAGATACAGAAGACATGGGAGGAGAATGAGAATAGGGTCTGAGAGATGACATCAAGCCCAGGGCCAGAGATCGGGGCCATGGATCAGGTAGAGTCCTGCCCTCTGGTGGGCACCCTCCTCAACTATTTGTCCTGTCACACTCCTCAGAGAGCACCTGGAAAGTTCATGTTGGGGTCCCATTATCTCCTTCAGGGAACACAATTCAGTTCTCTTTTTCCTCTGGCTTATTTTACTCCGTGCATTTTAATATATTTTGATGTAAATTCGAGAGCCTACATCTTCCCCTTTTCCTCTGGCCCTTGCAATGACAGCTATGTAAATTCATAGTAGGTGAAATGATCACAATCTTGAAAATCCTTTTTCTATCTTTGGCACAAGATTTCATTGGTAAGAATTATTTTCTTGGCGCGCCCTGGCAGAGTAGCAGTTGGGTTAATCATCTCTAAAGGAGTACAGGCTGTATATAAAAAAAAATTAAATAGCATGCTTCCTCCTCCTCTCTCTCCCTGCCTGCCTGCTTGCCTTCATTCCTGCCTGCACCTTTCCTTATGGAAAAAAAAAAAAAATAAAAATAAATAAATTCCTGACTCTTCAGTAGGCATGCCCCTAGAGAGATATTATTCTGAAGGACATGTTTGTTCCATTCCAACTTTTGTGTGATGTTTGGGCTGAATTGGTGGCTGCTATTAAAGAAAGATGTCTGTCAAAGTAGAACATTAAATCAATAAGCCTTGGAACTGATGGTTCATTAGTACAATCCCCCAGTTTACGGGGGCAGAAATGAAAGCTCAGAGAGATGAGTGCCTTTGCAAACTCTACTACGTGACTTGGATACCAAACCAGAAGCATCTTGTCCTACAGTCCTATTTAGTTCTCTTTTATGCCACACAAGTGTTAATCTTCTCATTTGCCTGGTGATGGAGATCAACTGTTTGTCCCCTCAGAATTCATAAGTTGAAATCTTAGCCTCCAAACTTATGGAATTAGGAGGCGAGGTCTTTGGGAAGTGATTAGGTCATGAGAAGGGAGCCTCATAAATGGGATTAGAGTCCTTATGAAAGAGATCCTGCAGGCCCACCCTGGTGGAGTAGCGGTTTGGTCAGCCACCTCCAGAGGAGCACAGCCCACATACATCCCCAGGACCACATACGTCCCGGGGGCTGAGTGAACAACTAAAATAAAATAAAATAAAATGGAGACCCTGCAGAGCCCCTTGCTCCTTCCATCACATGAAATTACAACCAGGGGGTCTCAGCAGACAACGAATCTACTGGTACCTTGATCTTTTCTTCTCAGTCTCCAGAACTGTGAGAAAGAAATTTCGGTTATTTATAAAGGACTCAATCTATGATATTTTGTTAAATGAAGTTCAACCAACTAAGACACCTAACATGGAAGTCATTTGTGACATTTTCCAATATTTCCTTTGGGAGACAAAAGAAGCACATCCTGGTGGTAGCAGCATGGTCACCTGCCTTTGACTGACGTAGTCCACAAAGATCCTAAGCCTCTCAGTTCATGTCCCAGAACCAGGAAAACCACCAAGATAAACAACTAAATAATGTGCTTCTTCCTCTTCTCTCTTCCTGTCTGCACCTTCCCTTAAAAATAAGAAAAAGAAAAAGAAGTTAGGCCTGGCCGTCTAACTTGGTCTGGCCAACGAAACGTGAGCCAATGCAAAGGATGCTGCTTCCGCTTTAAGAACCTGAATGTGATTCACCAATTCCCTTTCCTCCGCCCGGACAGCAGGCCGCACACTAGATAATGGAGGGTCTACTGGCTTTGAACAATGAAGAACAGAGCCCCCAGCTGACTAGTAAAGACAAATGTGAAAAGTAAACCTTCATGCTTTTAAGCCACTGAGATCTGGGGGTGTTTTGTTGCTTCAAGCATCACTCACACCCACCCACCTACTGGGTAGGCCTGGGACACATCGCCCTTCCCATGATGCATCTCTGTGCATGGGGACTGAAGAGGCTGAACAATGCTGCACAGCAGAATGCAACCCCATAAAACATTCCAGATTCCAAGCATCGCCAGCGTTCTTTCTTCCTCTTGGCTTATATTAGGGGTAGGGCATGTGGTTCATTACAAAGAATGAGTATTTTGATAGCTTCTCATTCTTGGAACTCTTCTACCAGTAAGTAGCCTTGAAAAGTTTTTATCTAGTCTTACAAAAGTCTTTTGTTTTCTTTGAGACTTTTTAGCTAAATAATTCTCAGTACTTTGTAAGTTCCCTAACTTTATAAGCACCAACATTATATAGTAACTTCATGCTGCAGAAAAGCACATCATCAGTTATCTTGAAATGAATAGCTACAAATTAATTAAAACTCGTCATGGAACAATGGGAGAGCCTCTGTGACTTTGAGTGAGTCACTTAGCCTCTCTGGGCTTCAGCTTGCTCCTCTGTAAATTGGGGATCATAATAGTATCTGCCCTCAGGATAACTGGGGTGTGCATATTCTCTCTGGTTCATAATTAGTGCACAACGTTAACGACATCTGAGCCATAGAACACTCAGAAATCTAGAAAGACCATTCAGACCTTTTGCTTTCCTGCAGGGATTTAGCCTGCCAAGTAGTGATGTTCTGGAAAAGAGATAAAACCATGGACCTGTCTTTCTGCTGAAGGTTTTAATGCACTTTTGAAAACAGACGGGTAGACAAGGAGGTATTGCGAGGTAGTTTCAGAAATTTTTCCAAACTCCCAGCTGATAGCACACGTCTAGATGGGACCATCTTTAAAAGGCAAGATTCACTTATACTTTTTCCATCTTAAATTCTCAAACTTTTCCAGGTTTGTAACAAAGCTCAGAAAATGCTAAAGCTTAAAGGAGACTTGAGAAGTGCCAAGGAAATGAAAGATGAGGTAAGGCTCCTCACTCCTCCACGTACGTGGAATTGGACCTTTGCTATGGGGACTTCTTTGTAAGTTTCGTGATTCAAAATTCTAGTAATAAGTGTCTCAAAAAAATTACAGAAAGGTGGGCAGCAGAGCACAGTGGTTAAGAGCCCAGGCTTGAATTAGGTGGGTCTGGGCCCATATCTCATAGAAATATGATACAGGGCATGTTACTCGCACTCTCTGAGCATCCATTGCCTTATCTAGAAATATGAACAATGAGTATCTATTTCAAAGGCTTGCTGGGAGAAGTAAGATAATTGCATGCAAAACACAGGGCTCGGCATATAAGAAGAACTTAATACATATTAACATGTTGCTAACACCCTCTCTTTATCTGTAATGATGTAGAAATGGAGTGTTCTGATTAGTCCAATATTTTAGTCAAAACTCCGTCCATGTATTTCCTGACCTATTCCAGAAAGGGTGTAAGGAGGATGTTTTGGTTAGGAGACAGTTGTCCCACATAGCACAAGCTTTTGAATAGACCTTCTACTAAAAAAAGTGAGCATCTTCTCAAAGAGGTGTTTCAGCTCTTTTCCCGCTGGATTACTGAAGGGAATTTTACAGGATTTGCTGCAAATTCTGCAGGGAAAAAGAATATGGTATGAATTTTTTAGGCCATTCATTTATTCAGCTGATACCTTTGGAGCACTTTCCATGTTAGCAGACATTGTTTTAGGGGCTGAGAATAAGGCAGTGAACAAAATAGACAAAGATCCTTGTTACCATGAAGTTTACCTTCTAGTGGAATAATTTCTTCAAGGATGTAATGGAGAAAATTTGTAGCTAATTCCAAAGTGCCAATAAAAATTGATCTGCATTCTACAGGTGACTGACCTCTTTACATGTGCCATGTGTATATCAAAACATATATTTACACAGCATGCCAATTTTTAAAGAACTTAGAATGCAATGAAAAGATTTATTCTTCGCTATGTGAACATAATTGGTTCCAAAGTTTTTGCTCACAGACTAAACCTGGTATCATTACAGAAGCAAAAAGTTTAAATTTTCTGTGCATGTAAAAGTGAATTTGGAAATCAAGTTGGTAATATGAATAATAGTATTTGAATTACTGTAGATACTATAAACTATTATTACACAACTGAAAGGTAAAAATTGCTGAAACAATGTTAATTTTTAAGTTTCATGCTTTTTAAAACATAACTCTCACTCTGTGTGTGTGTGTGTGTGTGTGTGTGTGTATATACACATGCATACATACATGTGTGTGTTTGTTTTTAAGGAGCGGTATAGGCAGGAAAGAAGGCAAGTAGGCAGACAAGCAGGCAGGCAGGCAGAGAGAGGAGGAAGCAGCATTTACTCATTTTATTTAGTTGTTCATCCTGGTAATTTCGCACCCGCCACACACCTCCTGTCCCTAGGCTCTGGGTCTGGAACCTAGGCCCTTGGGGTGCATGTGGACTGCACCCCGTGGACTTAACTGCTATGGCCACCAGGGGGCCAGCACTCACTATAAATTGATATCTGTTTGGTGGCAGTGATTAAAATCTGGTGGTGTTTCACTATTGGTTCAAGATTTGCCCCTCTCCTCAAAGAAGATAATTCCCCCAAAATGATGACCTTTGTGGTGGTGTTGGCTGACTCCAAAATTATTCTAGAAACAGTCATTCAAGCGCCAACTCCCTGGAGGCGTGCCATCTTGAATCTCTCTGAAGCTCCTGGAATCTGAGAGTGCTGCTGAATCACATCAGCTTCCCCCAAGAAGAAGCATGAGACTGTCAACACTTTGAAACTGAAAGCAAAAGTTTTTCCCCTCCTCTGAAATAGATGTTTTAGAAGGCATGCTCTTGGAAAAAGAGCTCATTTAATCAATACAGAAATGTCGCTTCTGGAAATCAGCTCTTTTCCAGTAACTGTTATGAGTTTGGTAGCAACTTCAGAATCAGCACTCACAGTTTTGCCTCTGCGTTGGGAGCTGCAGCTGATGTCACATGCCTTCCAGCAGAGTGACTAGTTTCCAACTCATGAGCGAAACTAGGTATCTAAGCACCTGGCTTCCGTAAACGTCGCCTGACAGCAGAAGCTTGTGATTTCAGCCATCATTAATGACTTCAGATCCCAAACAGGATCAGATGATGCCTGAGGGTCAGCATTATGACTCTCAGTTTGTGGCAGGCCCCAGTCATGGTTAAAGAGCTTTGATGAAGTGCCAGATTAAATCAATTGCTATTGTATATTGATACTCAAAAGGCAACTGCCTACAACTGAGCGTTCGTAAGAAAGACAGGATTAGGAAGAGTGCCCAGTAAGCTCTGTGTACAATATTGTCAGGAAATTAGGTTTACTGGAACCTCAGAAGCACTTACCTTTCTGAGGTGAGCATAGCCCCTTAGTCCAACTACTACAGAAATAAATCAATAGTACAGAACCACAAAAGAACAGTTCGTGAAAGTCACCCTAGTGCTCTGCAAGCTTTTTCATTCCTGTTCTGATTAGTCAAAAAAAAAAAAAAACTCTATGATTTGGCCTTTAAGACTGAATTATAACATTTTAATCTCAAAAGCAAATTTCACTTGAGATCCAGCAAAGCACATTGGTTATTCAGCTGGTTTAGGGAATCCGCAAAGAGAGACAATGTATTCTAACATCTTGTATTGTGAGCGAAGAAATTGCCTCAGAGACTGAGTCAGTACTCGTGTCCAAATGAGATGGGAGCAGCTACAATAAAGATCCAATTCTGAAGTCCTGCTGGTGCGACAGAATTAGGCAAGTGAGACTTCTGTTCCAAGGACATTCAAAAGTGGAAGGAAGGGGAATTATTTGATTGGCCTGGGTGGGAGGAGGAGCTTCAAGCTGTACTTCATTGACGTTGCGTTCATGAGTCCACAGTAGGCCACGACCCACACAGAGTAATCTGGTGCCGTCCGCACCTTCACCATCTTGCACTGAGTCAGGAGTAAAGGACTTTCAGTACTTTTCTCGGCATTGTATTGTCACCTAACCTGCTCTTAGGTGCCAAAGGAAGATCTGTGGCAAGAGGGGCGGATAACCCCAGGACCCCACTTGCCAAGGCACCTCCATAGCCTCATCTTGGTGTGACAGCCATGAGCAAAGGGATAGAAAACACAAGACTCAAACTGCTGCTCCTTGTCAGGTCAAGGATTTTGTTTTCTAGTTAGAAAAGAGTGTGTGCACGCCATTGTTTAGCTGCTCTCCACATCGTAGCTTAAGAGAGTCCCTGGTAATTGTCTTAATGGTAATTACATGCTTGGGGCAGTTGACATCCACTGCTATCTTTCTGAAAGTGAGGAACGAGGGACAGGAGCAAGAGAGGAAAAGGGAGAGTTTTGAGATAATGAAATCCTTTTAATGACAGAGCCATGCCGTTAACCTAATTAAACTGTAAAGTGGTTAAAAAAAAAAAATCCAGGTACTAAATGGAAATGAAGAAATAAATCAGCTGAGACAGCAGCACTTCTGGGAAGCCGTCTGGATTCCGAACACTCTGACATTGCAGCGTCCAAGTCTCGTGGTCCTCCTCTGGCCCCTCGGTCTTGTGCCGAGATCTCTTAAGCTGACCTGTCCAGTAAGGCTTGATTTACTACGTCCATGCCAGGTCTCCAGCTCCCCTGGGAGTGTGTGCTCTGCAGCTCATCTGTTTCAGAAGCCCGATTGGTCCGGGGGACATGGTGGCAGAGCGCGGGTTAAGGGTGTGATGAGCAGAACTCTCCTCCCGCTGCCCACCGTCCCTGGCTTCTGAGTGCTTCTGCCCCTTTGGGCGAGTGGGGCCACTTTGCTCAGAAGAAGAGAGCTGGAAGTTTGGGGAGCTTCCACCCCATGGGGCAACCCTCAGTGACCAGCTGATGCCGCTGAGTCTGACAACCCCGTTCTCATGCATCTAAGCAGGACGGACTCTGAGGGAGCTTGGACTCTGGAGTTCCCTGTGGGATCAAGCTGAGCACGGCCCACAGGACGTTGTCGGAATTTATGCCCATGCTCACTCTTCCTCTTCCCTGTCCTGCTGCCCCCACCCCCTTAGCTGATTCCTCTTGGGGTTTTTTCTTGAGTTGATGCCATGACTCCACCTTCGAACCTGGTCTGGGGAACCTGATGTCAGGCACGCACCTACCATCAAAGTCCGCACCTGAGTCCCAACAGCTGCAAGTCTGAGGTGATACCTGTCCTCCTGGGTGTTATGGAAAGTCTACACGGAGTCACAGGGCTTCTTCCCAGTTCTTCTCCACACCAGTGCCACCCACGACACCTGGCGGGAAAGCTGGCATCTTAGTGGGTACCCACCTTCACCACAGCTCCACACCCCAGCCCTGCCCAGCCCCTCTGCTCCACCCTCTCTATTTTGATCTCCCTCACCAATTCCCATTCTGATCTAGCAACAAAATAATACAAAAGAAAACCCCAGTCATTTTAGTCATAATCAGAGATGGAGTTCTTCTACAGTCAACCAGGCATTTTCACGTCACTAGTGCCATTTCCACTGTCTCAGAGAACACGCTAGGTTTCCAGGTGAGGGAGGGCTTTGGTGTAGGGGGCGGAAGAGAAAGTTAAGAGACTTCAGAATCCACATCAGCTCCATCACTGATCCACTATCGTCTTGACAAGTTCATTTGACATCTCACTATTTTCATTTTGTCAGCGGCAGAAACATTAATATTTATAGACAGTCCACTAGGTGCCTGGAATTATTCTAGGCGCTGACTTCCTCTTGAAAAACGGGGGAGTACCTGTGATGCAGCCACAGCATGTGGGGAAGATTAATTAATATAAATAAGTAATTGTCTGAATAATGCAGCGCACTCAGACACCTCGCAAATGGATACTGTGTAAATGTTACCCAGGATGAATAATAACAATGAAAGGTTGATGGACAAATTTCCAGCAAATTCACAGTCTCTGTCAACCAGTTAAGTGAACGAAAGGAAGCATTTTCTTGATCGGTGATAATTGATGCTTTTGTTTTTCTGACTGCCCAGGCAGGGGAGAGAGACAGAGAAGTGAGCTGCCTGAACAGCAAACTCTTGAGCCTGCAACTTGACATCAAGAATCTACATGATGTTTGCAAGAGACAGGGGAGGACCTTCCAAGAGAACCAGCTCTGTGTGGAGGAGGCCGTGATGAACAGCAACCGCGTAAGAGATCCAGTAGCTGTAGCCACCCTGCCCTCCACCTTCCACCTGTGCTCCCAGCAGCTGTAGCCACCCTGCCCTCCACCTTCCACCTCTGCTCCCAGCAGCTGTAGCCACAGCAAGTTCTTCCACTGGCCATTCAGGAATGAGCAATGAAAGAAATAAACACACACACACACACACACACACACACACACACACACACACACACACTCTCATTCACATGAAAACTCCATCCCTGCCCACAATTTTTCAGTCTTACTATCTCCAAGGTCTTCTGCATCTGAGGTTTTAGTTTTCCTCGTCTGGCCTTTCACACTGGGATTTACAACCCCTGAGGCCCATTGCCCTGAAAAGGCCAGATCACAGTCTTATAAGGAGAGTAGCATCTCCTAATGGACTTTAGACAAATTTCTAAATCAACCATGAAATTGAAAACCACTCCACCTGTTTGGAGACATCACTGCACATCAGCACCACAAGGGCTCTATTTTTTTTTTTTAAATCACCCCTCCACTGTGCCCTCGCTCCTTCTGGATGGGGAACCCAGTCACAGGACAAATGTAAGTGGGAGAGTTAATACCCTCAGAAACAGCCTCCAGCCAATGACTGAGGACAATGGTGAATTAAACCTCCCTTGCACCTCAGTCAGAGATACTATGAGGCATGGTCTTTCTTCTCTTTGTCCTTGAATTCCTCAGTGGGTAGGCTGATCATATTTCCTTGAGGCAAAAACAGGACACTGGGATGGCAAAAGCAGGATGCATTACGCACTGGTGACTAACGGGAGGGGAGGAGGCAGAGCGACCCGAGCAGGAGCAGAGCAACCAGGCCAGTAACAAGTGAGTACTATGTGATGCCAAGAGTTGATCACGCAGTAATGACGTGTGGTCTGGTGGGACTTCATACAAATGGCCAGGACCAGCGCAAGGAATTTTGGCACCTTAGGTGGAAACAAAATTTGGCGCCACTATGAGCCCTGCTCTAAATGTCCTGCCTAAGACACAGGCCGCTTTTAACTATCCCAGTGCCGTAAATGCCCTGTGTCCCCACACTACCAGAAATCACACCCACAGTGCTACATGTGGCTGCCTTTGAAGAAACAGGCGTGTGGGCTGGGAGGGAATCCTCTCCCCATGACTCCTGTTTCCTCACGGGGCAGGGACAGCAGTAGCAGTGGGCCACAGTCAGGCCAGTAAGGGCTGTGTTTACTGCGGGCACAGGGGGCCCCCTCAGCAGACTGGGCCTGGGGCAACTCATTTGCCCCTTGTGCCCCGCATTAAGTCAGTCCTGGTTTATTAAAAACGGAATAACACGGCCATTCAGATTAAAGCAATGGGACAGCTGGGAAATGGGAGAACAACGGTGCTGTCCCCATCAGTGGGACCGAGCGCCGCTTTCCCGCAGTGGTAGCTGTGAATCACCCCCGTGCAGCTCACACATCTGCAGCTTCCTTCCCTCCGGCTCCCTGCCCGGCTCTCCTACCAGCGTTTCCCAAGATCGCCTCCCACAGAAACTGCTACTCGGCCCTCAGAGCCTTGTCGCAGGGCTCGCTCAGTCGCACTCGTGTTACACACTTGTGAACGTGAAGACCCACATGGTCCTTTCTTGCGATTGGGAATTCGAACTCATACCTGTAGTCTGAGCGGCTCATTCACTGAGGTGACTTCATTCCAGCCTGAGGTTTCCTCTCTTTGGAAACCAGCGCTGCTGTCTTTAAACCCGTCTCTAAATGGGTCCACACAAGCTGGGGCGCCCATCGCAAGAGATTTCCCCACAGCTCTCTTACAATGGTGGCTTTCCAAGAGTTGCTTCCTTGCGCTCTTCGTTCTCGTGGACGCACTTGAGTCCTTGGCAAACAGAAAGCGGGCAGCGATGGCACAGACCTTCCCGAACCCCCGTGTGAACCTCTCCGCCGCTGTGTGGGCCACCACTGTGTTCTTCAACGCTTGTCGTTAAGTCCGTGGTATATTATTGTTGTGTCTTTTTTTTTTTTTTTTTTTTTTTTTTTTTTTTTTTTTTTTTTCAGAAAAGAGAGGTACAGGCAGGAATTGAAGGCGAAGAGGCGGGCAGGCAGGAAGAGACAGAAGGGGGAAGCACTTTATTTTATTTTGTTGTTCATCATTAGTTGTTTCCCCAGCCCCAAGTCTTGAACCAGGAACCTTGAGATGTCTGTGGACTGCACCTGGTTTAAACCGCTAGGCCACCAGGGTGCACCATCATTGCATCTTTTTCAGTTGTTCCAGGGTTTACTACCTCCTTATCAAAAGCACAAATTTTTTCCTCTGCAATGCCCTACAAATTCCCTAACAAAGCAATTCTACCCTCTCTGGCTGGGTCTTGCTGTCCTTTCCCTCAGGAAGTCACAAATATCGAAAAAATCCTTTGGTTTTCCTAAATGGATCCCAGCAAGAATATTATCATAATTTACTTCTCTCTAAATATTAACATTTTAGCATATTTCCACCATTGCTGTCATGAGTTTATTTATTTCCCCCGTCAGGGAAAGCCATGTGACTTATAAAAGTACCTCGCAACTTGGAAGGAGAAAGGTATTAAATCGCATTTTATTATTCTAATTGCCCAGAAGAAGGTCTAACAGCTTGAAACAAGCGTTAAAAGGGGCTCTTTTTTTCCCTAGCACTTAGTGCAGAATTTAAATTGCAGTCTACGCATACAAATACACAATTAGATGTAGACTTACACTCATCCACTCAGAAAATCCCTGCAAGATTTGCCTTCCACAAGGAACAAAGGGGAAACCCAAGACTTTCTGAAATGTTGCCTACTCTCTAACAAGGACCTGGGGAAATAAGCAGGAGCCTCAGGACCACAATTATGTGAGAAAATTAAAATATCACATCAGAGGCTATGTGTAATGTAAAGGAAGAGCTGGCAGAGGGTGGGTGATCGGGGAAGAAAGCGACATGACCTTGTAGATGAAAAATGCATTAGGCTTCAAAGCCAGAACAGAACTGGGCCTAGGATAAAGCAAGTGAGATGCCAAGGGTCAAAATATGTGGGACACTTAGAAGAGATGAAACTCTGTCATTGGAATCAACATGGATGGAACTAGAGGGGATGATGCTAAGTGAAACAAGTCAAAAGAAGAAAGACAGATACCAGATGACCTCACTCATAGGTGGAATGTGAACAGACCAAACAGAGAAACAGATGAAATATAACCAACCCTGAAACACTTGCAACAGAACTGAGGTGACCAACAGGGAAAGGAATGGGCCGGGGGTGGTGGGCAAATGGTGGTGGAGCCCACTGGACAATGGGGAAGAACACTTGGTGATATGGTGGAGGGCACTGTGTGTTGAAATATAACTTAAGAAATGAGGAACCTATACATGGGAAATTATTTTAATGTGGAGAATAATTACTACGATAATACATAAATTTAAAAACAAAGATATGGGGGACACACTCTTCAGATGTGCATCCTGTGCTTGCTGTACCCCAAGACTGAGCACCTTACTTTCTCTCTAGTCCGGAACCTGCCCAGGAAACAAGAATGCCTCAAAGTGCCTTCAAGTGAAAGCAGAAAAGAATCCCAGATGCTGTAAGAAATGTTCAAACCAGGAAAGGAAGGCTCTTTTGGCATCAATTTTTCTTTGGCCCTGGTGATAGCATGGGGAGAATATTTCAGTATAGCTCAGATTACCTAACTCGTCTTTGAATGATATGGAGGACATTATTTTTAGCATAAAACTGTATAATAAATTTGATTTATGTAGATAAGAGGAATTCATTGAATATGTAAATATGAGTAGACTCTTGATGGAAATGATCACAGAGATATCACTTTGAATTATTTGGAATAAAAAATATCTTTAAGTGAAACTGCTACATGTAATGTGGGGTCTGGGATTAGATCCTGGAACAGAAAAAAATAAAACACTAGAAGAAAAACTGGCAAAATCCCAATAAAATATGAGGTTTAGGTAATAGTAATCTACCAATGTTCATTTCTGAGTTTGGGCAAATGTACTAGAGTTACATTAAAATGCTAACATTAGGGGAAGCTAGGTAAAGAACTGTCTGTACTACTTTTGCAATTTTCTATAAATCTACAGTTATTCCAAAATTGTTTATTCTTTAAGTGAAACTCTGGTAAGCAGAGATTACTGATGAGAAGAATATGAAACCACAAAGATGTATCCAAAAGGAATGCATGTCACTTAGACATACAGTTTATCAGTCAAGGAAGTATAAAGAAATGTAATTTGTAAAAGATATAAAAAGTAACAGATGAAACTATTTAGTGATAAAAGGCTAAACCGGAGCTACAAGGGAACTATCTCAATTAAAGCTCAACAACAGGGAAAGCAGTTGGTGACAATGACTGGAAAAACTCAGTTCTTAAATGAAGAGGGAAAAATCAACAGGGATCCAGTGATGAGAGCAGGGCCAACCTGAGACCGAAGAGACTCCGAGAAAACTAGAATAAGGAATAAAATGGTTAAAAGTATGTTGAAAAGCCAGCTTTAAGCAAGTCAGCAGGGCCTGATGACATACTTCAAAGAGTACTTAAGGAATTGGCAGGTGTTATTACATAGCTACTAGCGATTATTTTTGAGAACTCAAGAGGATAGAGAAAGTCCCTGTAGACTGAAAAAGGGTAACTGAAGTGCTCATCTTTTTAAAAAGGGAAAAAGGACAATCCTGGTAATTATAGACCTGTCAGCTTAACTTCAATATCAGGGAAAATATAGAACTTAACATCAATCAATTAGCATCAACTTGCAAAAGCACAAAGTGCTGGGTGGAAACCAATGTGACTTTTCAAAAGGCAAATCATGCTAGGCCAGTTAATTTCCTTCTGTGATCAAGTGGCCACACGACTAGAAGGGAGCAATAGCTATAATCTCTTTGACCACAAGTAGAGCTGTAAGGCTGACTAAATGTAGCAACAGATTCCTATAGATGGGCAGTACTCTCCACCTTTTAAGACAAAGGAAGCCCTGATAGAACTTGATCTGAGGACACCGGTGGACCAGAGGGCTTTGGGAATCATGTTCAACTCTGGATAATCACTCTAAGACTTCCTTCAACAAAGTCATTTCAACCCTGCTCATTTTCTGTTAAAGATCAAAGAGGAATCTAATAAAACATGTCCTCACTAAAAATCAAAAATGTTTAAGAGAAAGCAAAGCAGCAGTAGGACATGAACTCATGTCTTTATGACACTCTTTTTGGCAGATATGTAAGTGAAACACAGGATTTATCCATAGCATGTCATTTTCTATTCACTTAGAATTAAGAAAAATAATCTTTTGAATGCCTGAGGATAAATAAGTAGAATTTAATAAGTCTAGGCATTTCTCTAAGTCTTCGAAATTTGATTCCTCTAAACCCATAGGTATCTATCTATATAGTGTGCAAATGTTTAAAACTTTTACCCAAGAAAATTCTAGTTTCTCTGCAGATGCAGTAGTTCTTATACCTTTATAACAAAGCAAATTAAGTCAGGTGCTATGTTGTCCCTGTACTGGAAGATATGAGTGAACTCATCGTCTGGTCAGTCCATCATGTTACCTCAAAGCAAAATTAAACCCAGAAGATTCAGCCTGAGCTGGGGGAAGAGAAATTATTAACAACTCACCAGTCTCACTGCCAGACTTCTAAGCTTTATTCACAATCTTTACCCACAAGAGGCTTTAAAGCCAAATAGTAATTATGAACACACCCACCTAAGTGATGTGCCCATACCAGGAGGGGAAGCTCTAAGGAAAGAGTTTGACTTCTTTTAAAAGAAGAGAACTTCTCTCGTTCTTTTGAGTAATGAAGAGAAAACAGAGACATGGACATAAATGTTAACAAAGACAATTCAGTGAGGAGACCACAGTTAATTTTCAGTGGGGTCACACATTCCCAGCAGAAGAAAGGCAGGTCCAAATCAACAGTTATGCAGAAGCCAGAAGGAGCAGAAATCACATTTCTTAATTCTCTGAATAAAAAGGCCACCTTCCACAAAGCTAAGAGAAACAGAACTTTGGCAAAATTTGATACTAATTTTATTATTTGCTTCACTAAAATAAGCCCTTCTAATATGAGTGTCCAAGTATGTGTTCACTCCTTTGCTTTAGTTCTATAGGCATGAAGTACACCTTCATGGTCATGTCTTTTTCCAACTAGCTCCCACTTCCCAGTTTACCCGTATAAACAGAGGACGTGGCCTCTTGAGAGCTTCCGCTATACATGTGCGCCACACACTCCCAACTCTCTTCCTTCCAAATCTAAAGTGACAAGAATAACAACATTCTTATCTTGAAAAGAATGAAACATTTAGCTAAAAGCATTTTAAATGTTGGCAATTACAGCCACACAAAGTAAACACAAAAGTCACCTTTGTATGTTTAGCTTAGCTTCCTTCCAGCCACACACGCCAGATGTTTGGAATTCAGCTTGTCTTTGCCTTGGATTTCTTTTGCCTGCTTATTGTAATGGTCCATTTCCTTTGTCTGTTTTCTCGATTCTGGGACATCTAGGACGAAATATTTCGAGGAGAGGTGCGAAGAATGATGCAAATTGTACTGACACATCGGCCTGTCTGTTTGATTTTAGGCTGAGCTGAGCCTCCCTTATCTGTGGCTCCCCCTCACTCTTGCTAGGGAAGATTTTCTCTCCTTGGGGTGCAAACTCTTGCTGATTTATCTCATTAATACTCCATCTCTTTTGTTCTCAGAACAAAATCTTGGGGTCATCCTGCCTTGGATCACCATTGTTTCCCACCATCCCCACATCTAATGTAGCAGCAAATCCTATGGGCTCTACTTTCAAAAGATAACTAAAATCCAACCTCTTCTCCCAACCTCCACCATCCAAGCCTCTGTCCTCTTGCACCTAAACTCCTGCCATAGCCTCACTGGTCTCTGTGTTTCTGACTCCCTACAGATTATTTTCAGTAGACTACCCTGTGTGGCCTTTGTAACATCTAAAAGAGATCATTTCACTGCTCTGCTCAGGACCCTCCAAAGACCTTTAATCTCCCTGAAGGAAGAGCAAAGTGTTTAGAATGGCTTATAGCTCCCAAAAGGATGTCAGCTCACTGTCTTTTCTTATCAGACACCGCTCTTTGCTTTACTATCTCTGCTCCAGCCACAACAAGCCAGGACCCTCCCAATGCAGGACTCAGGACTTGCTGTCATCTCTCACTGAAGTGTCTTTGCTATGGATTCCCACCAGGCTCCTTCCTTCACCTCCTTCAAATCCTGGCTCAGATGTTACCTTCTCAGTGAAAACCAATTCAGAATCACAGCTGCCTCCATCTTGCATTGCTTATCTCCATTTTATTCTCCTCCATGGCACTTTTCCTTTTAATACAACTATTCTATATGACTTAGTTACTTGTTAATTTGTACTTCCTTTCTCTCTCTCCCCCGCCTTCTCCTCTGCCCCCATTGATGCACACTCCACAGGCAAGAATTTAGTCCATTTCCTATGCTTTTGTATCCCCATTACCTAGTACACATCTCGACACCTAGTAAATGCACCGTAATATTTGCTGATCAAATAAAAGAAAACATAATATCCACCATGGCTGCTATGTTAATGTTCATAGCGACATTATTCATAATTGCCTACAAACTGAAGCAATTAAAATGTCCATCAGCTGGTCAACAGAGAAACAAAATATAGTGCATTCATGCTATTCAGCAATAGAAAAGCAACAGAATACTAATCCTTGCTGCAACTTGGATGAACCTCAAAAAGATGATGCTAAGTGAAAGAAGCCAGACACAAAGTATAACATTCAATTCTGTTTAAATGAAATGTCTAGAAATGGCAAGTCTGTAGAGGCAAAAAGCAGACTCGTGGTTGCCTGAAGCTGGGCATAGGAACAGGAGTGACCAGTAAGCTTGAGGGAATTTTTGGAGATGATGGAAATGTCCAAAAACTATTATAATGATGGTAGCACAGCACTGTGAATATGTTACAAATCATTACATTGAATCATTGTATCCTTACAGTGGGTACATTTCATATAAAGTACCTACCTAAATTTATCGAGGTCAATTTTACTGTAAAAAAAAAAAGTTAATTTTTTTAAAATGTGAAAGTACTTTGTTAATGAGGGCAAGGTCACAAGCTGAAATTCTTGGAAACCAACGAGATTGCTCATTCTCTACTTTTTCTTCCTTTAGTACTTAGCTGTGTGTTAATCTCTCATCTAGACCCTCTAGGAACAGACATGGCCCTGCCCTCCAGAGTTTATAACAAAAGTAGAGATAAGCTGCACAGAGTTTTACCACATAAACAGAATGTAAACTTCCTTGTTAAGGACATCCCAGCAAAGTTTGTGATGCTGGTGCAGAGACAGCTTTGCAGGGGAAAGGAGGAAGGAGAGCAGGATGTGAATAGCATTTTAATAGTAAGTAGGAGAACGAGCAGAAATAGGCACTAAGGGAAACCTGCAGGTCACCTTCTTCATTCACCTCTTTCACACGTTATTAGAACTGTTGGACAAGAGACTGTAGAAGCCTTAGCGCGAAGAGGCTGCCTGCCACAAAGTTAGTGCTGAGTGTGTATTTATTGAATGAAGGAACGAATGAATGAATGAAGCCGAAGAGCGACTCTAGCAGCATTTCAGGTGAATTGTGAATTCAGGGAGAGGTCACACACACACACACACACACACACACACACTCACTCTCAGCCTCTGCAAAGTCACATTCTCCTTTGGGAGGAGGAGATTCAGGGCCAGCTGCACCTACACAGCATCTCAGCCTCCATTTCCCAGCACTCCAGAAAGTTCTTTTTCCGAAAAGAGCTACCAAGTATATACCCTTTTATCTGGGCATTTATAACAATCACATTTAGTCTAAGACTCCTGACCAGACTTCCATTACCTCCCAGGTCAATTATGTTGTCTTTACACTTGAAAAGCCAAGCATTAGCTTAGTACTGCATGTCACTTTATCTACCCTTGAGGTCCTTTGTGTGTATGGTTTTTCTTCCAACCTAAATGAAAAGGGATGGACTTTCTAAATAGTAGGAAAGAACTATGTTTTTTCCTCTCCCCCTTTTTTTTTAAATGCTTCTTGCAGAGTGGGGGATACAAAGTGGTGTTTCATTGTGTATGAGTGAAATATTTAGTAAGAGCTCTGTAGAGGAAAAGATAAAAGGCATAGATAGAGTGAATGGTTGAACACATGAAAAAAATCAGAGAACAAATGCCTGCTTAGTGATACTCTAAAACCCTTTCTGCATATTCAATCTTGATCACAGAACAAGAAGCAGGCATTAGCGTTCCAGGAAATGCAGATGGATTTTGAGCCCAGTAAACAATGTCATCTGAGACAACTCCAACAACTGAAGAAAAAATTGCTGGCCCTTCAGCAAGAATTGGAGTTTCGCACAGAGGAGTTGCAGACATCTTACTGCTCCCTCCTGCAGTATCAGTCCGTCCTGGAGAAGCAGACCTCTGACCTGGTTCTCCTGCACCATCACTGCAAATTGAAAGAAGACGAGGTAAGATAGGCTAACTATGGAAATGCCCCATATGTGCATGTTCCTACAGAAATCAGGCCAAGCCTCCTAGAAAGCAGATTTGCAGAGAAGAGCTTTGTAAGAACATCTTGAGTAGTGTTGCATAAACTTTACCTCTTTAATTCTTGATTGCTTTGAAGCTGAGCAGAGGGACCAAGCAGGAAGGCATCATTGGGTGAGAATTCCAATATTAATGTATGTGAGGTATGTGTGCATGTGGGGTGTGTGTGCATGTGCACACACATGTATGTACATGGCATGTGGGCGTCCATCATCTCCATTCTGTTACCATCTCAATTGAAATGTGTAAGCCTCTGGGTCTCTATGGGTTATAAAGGTTTTGATAATATATAAATTCCTGGCACAGCTGAGGCTCGGTTCCATATTACATTTGAGTGATTCAGTCATTGAAAGGACCAGATTAGTCATTTTCTTTCAGGCTGGAGTTTTGGGGTGGTGGGGGATGATTTTTTAAAGGAAAGTTACAGGCAGGAATGAAGGCAAGCAGAGGCAGACAGTTGTCCGCCTCAGCCCCAGGACGCAAACCCAGGTCCTTGGGATGATATGATCTACATCCAGCCAGTACTCCACCAGAGAGTTTTAAAGCATATAGAATGAGCTTAAGTATATTCTGGGCATTGTTTCTATTCGTGCTCCAGGGTAGCAGTTATTAACCAGAGAGGAGTTTCCTTGTGGACTTCCAAGATTGCAAATCCAAAGCTGCAGATCTAACACCAGCTGAGCAGTATGGCACTACCAGCATTAGAACCAGGGGGTCTACGCAGGCATAGGCAGCCTCCCCAGCATTGTCTGCCTTTGTTTTTAAAGACAAAATTCCAGAACTGTCTTGGATGGTGCTGTAGCTTAAGGACTCACTGCAGGAACTTTACGAGGGACCGTAAAGAACATAGAATTTTTTTCAAATGAGAATTTGCTGGAAAGGACTGGGAAGGAAAGGAACAGAGAAGAATTTATCCTACAAAATACAATATGGAACCAGTTCTGTGAGCATAACTCGTGGTTTACAGGGCTGTGCTAAAACCAGTTCATTCACATATAACGTACACCAGATTTCAGCCTGGATATAATGCCCCTGCATTAGTTGGGATTCTGTTTGACCGCATATAACAGAAAACACCAAAGTAGTAGTGACTGAAATAAAGGGGTGTATTTCTGTGATATATAAAAGAAGTTCAAAGGTAAGAAATCTAAGACCATTATGGTAACGGTTCCTATTGTTTGATTCTGCCATCATCAACTCAAGGCTTCCATTCTCTTAAATGGCTGCAGGAGCTCCAGCCATCACATCCTTGTTGCAAATAATCAGATGAGAGTGATGGGGATAGAGAAAGTCACTTTCCTTGCTTTGGAACACACACACACACTTTCACTGCCATCTCATCGTCCAGAGTTAGTCAAATGCCTGTAGGAAAGGAAGAGATAAAGACTTCATTACTAAAGAGGAGGGAGAGAATTGATGTGTCATTCCAAGTAGCCATCACTGACAGGAAATCATTGGAACAATTATTTTAGGCATTCTGTCAAATCCCCTCAATACTTTGTCACACAGAAACATCAACCTTCTGCCTAAGACTGGGTTTTGCAATAGCAGACCCTAAAATAAGAAGATGAATAGGAGTCATGAACTCAAGAGGTGAGCACAGTGAGATAGTAAGGAAGGGAGTCCTTGAAGGACAGGATGTTGTACAGAGAAAATAATTATTAAGATTACTGCTGTGGACACCTGGGATTCTCTCCCTCTGAAGACCAGTGGGAGATAGGATAGAACCACTTCAGAGTGGTCCCAGTCAGCCCACCCAGTCTCTGGCTGGTAACCTTCCCTGTCCTGTGGACTCCCAAGGCCAGAGCCACCCTCGGGCAGAAGGTACTGGCAGCTTCCTTTCCTGTGCACAAGAATGGTCCCTGTCAAGGGATTATGAGGGGCCACTGATGGCTGCTATTAAAAGATTTGAATACAAAATATTCTTTAACTCTTCTCCTTACTCATAAACACCTCAAACGAAATGATTCTTTCCTCAGAAGGATCTCAAATGACCAGCAGTTAAGCAATTATTTTAGACCTAGAGAACATATTCCATGCAAATTCTATACCAGATATTTGAATGATGCCCTCCTTAGTGACACTCCTGCCCTTCACTTCTCCAGCACACATAATTCCAGGCGTAAATTTCACACACTCAGCTGTACATAGTTGTCTGCTAATTTTCAATCTTCTCTCCTCCAAATTATAAGAGTGGGTCAATTCTTTGAGGGAGGAACCTATGTTTATATACCCCTCAGTACCTAAGACATAAAATGATCTTTCAAGAAGTATCAATCAGCCACTTGAAAAATGGGCAGAAGAACTGAATAGACACCCATCTAAAGAAGACACGCAGATGGCCTACAGACTCCTGAAAAAATGTTCGACGTCACTCATCATCAGAGAAATGCAAATAAAAACTACAATGAGATACCATCTCACACCGTGAGAATAGCCTGTATCAAAGAGACTGGAAAAGGGAGGTGCTAGAGGGGTGTGGAGAAAAAGGACTCCACCTCCACTGTTGCTGGGAATGTAAATTAGTGCAACCTCTTTGGAAAACTGTATGGAGATTCCTACCATTTGATCCCAGCAGTCCCACTCTGGCGCTTATTTCCAGAGGATACAAAATCTCTAATCAGAAAAAAATATCTGCATCCCGATTTTCATAGCAGCACAGTTCAACATAGCCAAGACATGGAAATAACCTAAATACCCAACAGCAGATGACTGGAGAAGGAAGCGGTGGTAGATACTTAATGGAATTCTACGCATCTACATTTGAAAAAAAAAAAAAAAAGAAATTGTGCCCTTTGCAACAATCTGGATGGAAATGGATGGGGTCATAGGTGAAATAAGTCAGAAAGAAAAAGAAAAATATAGGATGGTTTCACTCATGTGTGGAATATAATTAAATGAAACAAATAAATAGATAAACCCCAACGAAAACTCCCAGGATGCAAGACGATGGCTGCCAGGGGCTGGGCTGGGGAAGGGAAGAGAAGAAGGGAAAGGTGGCAATAAAGGACACCGGATCTCTTGGGGGGTGTGATGTGAAATATAGACTGAGATACAGTGTCAGTATTCAACAATGAATGTAGCATTGTGATCAAAATAGATAATATCCATAATTTAAAAAAAGAAATATCTGTCAGTTGGTTGACTGATAGGGAAGAAAAGGAATCTAAATAAGGATCATGAGAAACTCAGAGGCAGTCTGAGACATGCCCCCCCCGCCCCCCGCACTATCTCTAGGGACTTTGCCGATGTGGACCTGTGTGCATGAGGGGCTCTCCATTTCCTAGATTAGACCTCTGGAGAATTCTAGAAAAGAGAGAAAAATGGCATTCCTCCACCAACAGGTGATTCTCTATGAAGAGGAAATGGGAAATCATAACGAGAACACCGGACAGAAGCTCCAGTTGGCACAGGAGCAGCTTGCCTTGGCTGGGGACAAGATCATCTCCCTAGAACGGAGCTTAAACCTCTACAGGGATAAATACCAGACTTCCCTGAGCAACATTGAGTTACTGGAATGCCAAGTGAAGATGCTGGAAGGGGAGCTCAGCGGGCTCATCAGTCAGGTAAGACTTTTAACCCAGATCAGGACCCCAGCCAGTGGACCTGCTCCCCAGGGTCCCCTATAACCGTCCCAGCCTCCACCAGAACCCAAACCTTCAACCCAATGCCATTCTTTACCTCGAACTTTGTAGTATTCGGCTTGGGAACTCTCAGCCTTCACGTCTCCTATAAAATTTCTTCTTAACAATCTTGGTGCCCTTAATTAATATAAAGATGTATCACTTCAAATAGGGCAGAAAGCAAATTACCAAATGAGTTCTCAAATATCCACATTTTCATGGGAGTCCAGCGAGGGCCTATGGTGGGTCACAGAAGTCATGCAAGCAAGGACATCAGGAGAAGGCCATGAAATATAGCAAAGAAGAGTCAAAATGCCTAGATGTTTCTTCTTGATTTTTAGTGATTTTTTGTAATTACACAAGTAATGCAATAAGATAGGCTTTCTGGACGAAAGTATGGAGATTAAATGTGAAAGTCCACCTTCAGCTGCCTCCACCCCACTCTCTCCCTGTTAAGAAATCACTTGAATAAGCTGGGAATCCTCTCCAGCCTTTAGCTTCCATAGTTATATGATATAAATGGTTAGGGTTGTCTTTTACATAAATGGGTCATCTTATAAATGTGGGTCCACAATTTGCTTTTTTAAATGTATATCTTAACATTTTCTTTTAGTTGCTGTCTTAGATGTTAGCATATAAACAGGGCACAAGGAACATCCTTCTTTGTCAGGGCTAATTTCCTGAAGTGGGATTGCTAGGTCAAAGGATAGGTTTATCTTTGATGTTTAAATGTTTTCTTGCTAAGATTCTAGGTTTTACATCTTGCTTAGGAAGGCCATCTTCACCCCCAAGACTATACGAGTTTATATTTTCTCTTAATATTGCTATAAGTTTGTGATTTTGTGTTTTTATCTTCAGTCCACCTGGAATATGCGTGTATGGACATATATATCATACATTCACAATGAGATAAAGCTGCGACTTCATGCTTATCAAAATGAACCTCTAGTTGTCCCAAGTGCATGAACCTAATTTAATACCAAAAAGGTAGACCAGTTTACACTACTCCCAGCAATAACGGAATAGTTTCTTCCCCACACTCAGTATATTTTCATTATTTCTAAGTGCTAAAATGAGGAACAGGGGGGAAAAAGAATTTCTCATTACAATTTTTGTTTCCTTTCATTCTAATAGTTGTGCGTTAGGGTCTCTGGAAGGCAGACCCTGAGACTGAGTCGCGTGCAATACATGTTTAGGGGAGCTCTTGGTCTCCACACCTGTGAAAGAGGGAGAAGAGGGGAAGACATTGAGTGTGATGCAGCCAACCCTCTGAGGAGCTCTGGGGCTTGTTGCAGTCAGGGGGAAAGTGACTGACCTTTATGCATCCATGTTGTCGGTGATTCGATGTGGGTTGTCCTGAAGGAGAGGCATGAGCCTGGACAAAGCAGCTTTCTTCAGCCCAGGCAATGCCCAGAAAGGGCTGACAGCTAAGGTCGGTGGTAGGGCAGCACCCACCACAGCTGGGGGAGCAAGTCCTTCGGTGCTAAGGGGAGCCCCGAGGCCCATCACAGTTTCCACCCACTAAAGTAAAGTATGGAGCACTATTCATAAGCTACTCGGGCACGCAGAGTCCTGTTTTACAAATGACTTGTGTACATCCTTAGCCTATTTCTTATTGGGTTGTTAGTCTTTTTTTGCATTGACTTAAAGGAACTTCTTAATCTGTTACAAGTAATAATGCTTCATTACATGAGTCCCAAATATTTTCTCCCAGTTTGTAACATCTCATTGACCATATCAGTGGTATTTTTCTACCATACAGAAATGTTTAATTTTTGTGAAGCTGGGATTCTCAGTCCTTCTTTATAAATTTTAGGTTTTATGTCTTGCTTAGGAAAGATTTCTCTACCCCCAGCTTTTGCTACTTACTTAGCAATTTATTCCACCTCTTCTACATTCCTGTACTTTTCCTTTTGCTGTCATAATTCCTTGTTTATTCTTTCAAGAACCATTGTGGGTGGTTAAATTTCTCAATATTTCCATGGCCAAACAAGGATCATTTTTGATGGCTAGTTTGGCCTGATGTACAAACTTTCAAAAGCATCTTCCTATAAGTCTTAGAAGACAGAAGGGCATTATACCTCCAGGATCAAAGAAAAATTGTTAGATTTCAATCTGTTTCTCATTTTTTGTAAGTCACTTGTTTGATTTCTTTGAACTCCAAAGGTTTTGAAGTACAGGGTTTTTTTAAGGTACTTTTTCATTAAGCCTTTAACCGCCTCTTGTAATCTAATGATCTATAATTTCTTCTATCCAAAGACTTTTTCTTCTAATGTTTTTTTAGACATTTCCTTCTTTTCACTCTGTAGTATTAAGAAAAGCTTGAAAGATAGTGAATATAACTTGTTCCTGTTACTTAACTTTTCTATGGCTTTGCATTCCTTTGCCCACTTGTACAGAAAATTATTTATGAGAGCATTATTTATGGTCATTTTTAGACTTCCGTATCTTGCTCATGGGTACTTTTCATGCTCAATGAACATGAATTAGTACCAACTTGGACTGAAAAAGTTCAGTTAGAGAGAGTAGTTTAAGGGGGAAATAGCTACCATCCAAACCAGAACTCTTTGTTTCTTTCTACATCTGCATCAGTTCACCCCATTGGTAGTGCAGACATCGAGCAGCCTTCAAATGATTTCGGATAATCTCAGGAAAGGCATCCAAAAACACTCGTTTCTAAAAATACAGCCATGCTCTTGTTGACGAGAATGTCAATTGGGACAATTTCTTTGAAGGGCAATTGTGTAATAGCTATGAAAATTTTAAATATATCCTAGCTGTCCTGCTTCTGTGAATTTGATCTACATATACACCAGAACAGAATGCTCAAAAGATTTATGTGCAAAAATATTCAGTGCAGCTTCATTTTGGAAAACACTTTGAAACGACCTGGATAAACATATTTAAAGGCAATTTAAAAGAACAAGACAGAAGCACATGTGCTAACACGGGTGAAATTCTAAAACATCTGGCTGAGTGAAAACAAATCAATTTTCATGTTTCAAAGAGACAACGTAACATCTGATATCTGTAGTCTATGGATTCATTTATATGGATGTGAGTATATATATAAAGTTCTAGAAGATGCACAAATTGTCATCTCTAGAGAATTCAGTGACTATGGGATTAGAGGTAATAGTCAAAAAGAAATGTACCTGTCTGTAATGTTATGTTTTAGAAAGATTATATAGCTATGTGTATGTTACTCGTGCAATTTGAAATTAATTTTAGAAGAAAGGTAAGATAGATTTGCAAATAATAATTTGGAAACTGTCCTGAATAAATTGTCAAGTGAAAACAACATGTTTAGAACAGTGTGTACAAGACTTTCATTTGTGTTAGGGGTATGTGTGTATGTGTATCACAAATATTCATAAAATACCCCTAGGAGGAACTAAAAGAAAAACTAGTACCTCAGCTGTCACAGAGGAGGCCTGAAACAGAGGATCAAGATGGAGGATGACTGACTTTTCAGTGTAGTAACTTGTGAACTGTTTGGACTTTTTACCCTATGTGTGCACTTGTTAATCTTTTACTTTTGTTAATAAAGCCACATATGAACAGAAACTTGTAAAATACAGGTCTAGGAATTTTCCTCGTTCATGGCATTCTGAAGTTTTAAACTCAAAAATTTTCAACCAAACCAACTCAGTATTTCTAACTACACCAGGAGCCCGAGAAAAAGGGTGACCATTCAAAAGTGCGTATATACACTTCCACCTGCATGATTCAAGATCATCAGGAGACACGGAAACGACTATCTGAAGTCTGGCAGAAGGTTTCTGAACAGGATGATCTAATCCAAGAACTTCGAAATAAATTAGCCTGCAGTAACTTTTTGGTAAGTGCCTTCTGGAACATTTTCCTGAGACCCAACACGAAGCCACAGAAACAAAAGGAAGGAGAGAGTCACCTAAATTAATCCCTTCTACCAAGGGCCCTCAACTGTCTTATTCAGTCATGTGTCACTTAAAAGAAGGATGCATTCTGAGAAATGCACCATTAGGCGATTTCATCATTGTGCAAATGTCACGATGTCATTAAGCAAACTTAGATGGTAGAGAGCCTACTACACACCTAGGGTACAGGCACACCTCATTGGGACCACCATCATATATGCAATATGTTGTTGACCCAAAATTCACTAAATAAGACATATAACTATATGTATGTGCCCCCACTTTATGTCCATATGCGCCATGGCATGAGCCTGCCCCATCCCATACTAATGCCAGGATTCCAAAGAGACTTAAAATCTCTCACACCGTAACCTCAATGCCCATCCACAAAGAAATGATGAAAGCATTAGCCACATTGTTGAATAATATGCAACCAAGAAAAGGGATTAGTCATATCTGTAGGGGCTACATATTTGTGATAATAGTGTTGTGAATAAGTTGTAGAATCCTATGTATAGTTCGATTCCACTTTGGTTTTTTGAATTCTTTGATCATAACAGATGTGTTTTCCAGACTTTGCCTACAGTGCCTCCTCCCCTTTAGTGGAAGAAGAGAAGAGAGAGTAAATAAATGCAGAGGACATTTTCACACCTTATTTTTTATACTTGGATTTTATTTGAATTATTTTCAGCAAACAAGAACAAAAATGTCATGCTTTTTTTTTTTAATTTTCAGACAAAGAACACACACATTCACCCACTCCTTAAGAAACTTCCTTTTTTCATTACTGAACTTTGAGTTCCATCCTCCACCATAGTCTGCTGCTTCTGTCTCATAAACTGGATCAAGTTTGGGAGTATAAACTGTGGCCACTGGTGACCCCACGACACTGTCTATGGTTCGGTGAACCTTAATATAAGGTTGAGAACATAATTTCTTCTCTGGGCCAACCCCACAGGAAGTGTGTGATGAATTATGTAATGCTACAACAAACTTACTCTGATGAAAAGAACACCCTGCAAAATTACTTGTATTAAGCACATAGCCTCTATCATTCAGCATAACTGATCTTTATTTGGCTGCAGGTTCTGGAGCGTGAAGAGGCTTTGATAAAATTACAGGCAGACTTTGCTTCCTATACAGCCACCCACAGGCATCCTCCCAGCTCCTCAGAAGATTGTGAAGACATCAAAAAGGTGGGAAAACTTTTTCTTATTTGTGCTTGGTGGAGCCAGCCAAGTTGGGTTTGTATTTATTTATTTATTTATTTATTGGGAACTGAATATTGGAATTGTGCCTCTCCCTTAACCCCCTTTCAACAGTATGCCCAGATAAGAAAGAGATTCCTGTTGGCTTGCTAGATTGAAAAGGACCATTCAACCTCTTAGTTTCAGGCTGGAGCTGAAAAGTAGCAAATCTAGAGAAGTTGTTTGATGGTTATTTTAAGAGGAATAAAGGCAGCAGGCAGCGGGAAGGAAGAAAGAGAGGAGGAAGAAATATTTTATTTAGTTAGTTGTTCAATTGAGTTCCCCTGCCCCATTTGGTCCTGGGCCGATAACCGGGGTCCTTGGGATGTATGTGGACTGCACTCCAGTCACAGACTCAACATCTGAGTCACCGGCGCACACCTGGAGAAGATTATTCATTCAAATTCACATCCTTTTTTGGAAGTCTCCGTTTCAAAAAGTCATCTCGAAAATTGATTCTAATAATGAATAAGCATTTAAAACATGTAAATAAATAGCAAGATTTGAGCAATGAATAATCAGAACCAGGTTAGTTCCCCTCCTGGGCAAGATCTTAAGTCAGTCATGCCTGACCTTGAGTTACCTGACCTTGAGTTACAGGGCAGCTACATGAGGCAGGCTTTGGGCTGTGAGGCATGCCTGCTTCTGAAGAAATGGCAGCTAAAGGGTGGCAGGTGGCAGAGAGAATAAACAACACATCTAAGCTTTCCAAGGAGTCCTCCACTGGGGGAGCAGAGATAACTTCTCTTTTCAGTACTTTCTGATGTCAGAAAGTTTAGACGAATGAGGGCTCAACATTGAACCTTGGAGTTCCTCTTTGGATGTCTGTCCATGTCTGTTTTAAAGGTTAGTTCCATGTTATTTACATCATGCCCTATAGGAAGATCTCATAACACTCCATTTTATTTGTCTGAAAACTGTTTTTATTTCTCCCTTATTCTTATATTCTTATAGTGGTAAAATGCATAACATTCAATGTACTATCTCAACCATGTTTAAGTGTAAAGTCAGACATATTCACATTGTTGTCAACAGATCCCTTGCAAAAGTGAAATTCTTCACCCAATAAACACTAATTCTCTCTCTCACAATCTACGTTTAAAATGATACAGACTTCCCCAATGGAATGCACCATTTCCTGCCGTTTAATATAACCTACTTAGGACAGTGCCTGGCACATAGCAGGTGCTCTGTTGTTGCAAAGAAGGGGCGACTTGTCTCGTGTGCATGGGGTGTGAGTGAGCAGTCTACCATGCCCTTTTTGCAATTATCAGTTGTAATTGAAATATAACTGACATCTCACATAATCCGCTGTGTAAAGGGGACAATTCGGGGTTTCTAGCATATTCATAAAAGTGGGTCATCACCACTAATTCCCGAACAATTTCGAAAGGAAACATGAATTTGTGAGCACTCCCTCCCCAGCCTCCTTCTCCAGCCTCTGTTAACCACTATTCTAGTCCTGTGTCGGCGGATTTGCCTATTCTGGACACACAGCATTTTAGAAAGCATCTCCCTCCATGTCCTCCCGCTGCCCTGCTCTTCTGTCTGCGCAGATACTGAAGCATCTGCAGGAGCAGAAAGACAGCCAGTGCCTGCACGTGGAGGAATACCAGAACCTGGTGAAGGACTTGCGCATGGAGCTGGAAGCGGTGTCGGAACAGAAGAAGAACATCATGAAGGGTAAAGCCTGGGCTGGTGGGCTGCAGGTGCCAGAGCGGCGTGGGCAGAGAAAGCCGAGGAGCCTCCTCCGAGCAGGGACGCTGCTGTCCCCTTGTAGACATGATGAAGCTGGAGCTGGACCTGCATGGGCTGCGGGAGGAGACTTCTGCCCACATGGAAAGGAAAGATAAAGAGGTCATCCTCCTGCAACGACAGCTGCAGGAGCAACAGATGCAGGTCACTGAGACCCAAAATCTGGGTTTGAAGAAAGACAAGGTGAGGCTAGCAGCCATCTGCTTAGGGCCACCGGCGGAGCCCATGTGAGGCCAGACTCTGGGGCCAGAGCGCTGCAGTTCAGTTCTGCATTCTGGTCGCTAGGGAGCGTCACTCAGGAGCAGCGAGCCCACGGGCTCTTCCCACCCAGAATCATCTCTGAGCCCTTCTTTGGTATTTCTTACAGCATATCACAAATAAGTAAAATATGCTTATGCAGGGATCTTAATGGAGATGTCGACTCTATAAGAAGGAAGTTCTTCTCTAACCCTTCAAGGTAGAGAGTTTGGGACACACTCGGATTGTTCCCTTAGGCTTTTGTTTCTGCTTGATAGTGGAAAGAGATGCTGCACAGTAAGGTGTGGGCTCATGGAGACCTTCCAGCCATTTTTAGTTTTTTTAATTGCTAATCTCTTATGAATATGCAAGTAAAGCAGCTTGAAAACATTAATGGAACCATGCCCTGGAAGAGCTATAGCTGCCAGCATAAATCAGGCTCCTGGAAGAGCCTAGGAATGGGACCAAGTACAGAAAGCTTGTGAAACCAAAGCAGGTGTTTGTCATGGGCATTATTCCAACTCTAAACATTTATCAGAGCTAGTAGAAGTCATCCAGCCGATCGACTGGCTGCTCATTAAAAATCCTATTTCAGTACTTGGGGAGATGGCAACAGGAGAAAATAGTCAGGATAAATAGCTTTGAACCATTCCTGTCTTCAGCCAACAAATACACTGAGCACCCACCATATGCCAAGCGCTGACCTAAGCACCAGAAATATAACAAGCATGGGACATCCCACTCTCACAAGCTTATTTTCTAGTGTGGCGAGACAGACATGAACAAATAACAAAAGGATTATATACTATAATGTCCAATACTAATAAACTCCTAAAAGGGCAGCCATTTCCACAGGGAGGTCAGGGAAGGCATCTCTGGTAACACGTGGGCAGAGACTTGACTGAAGTGAGGGAACCACCAGGCAAATGTCTTCAGGAAGAAAGCCCAGGCAGAGAGAGCAGCACGTGGAAAGGTTCTCTGGTGGGATTCTACTCGGAGTGTCCAGAGCCCAGCTGCAGCCGAGAGGGGTGGAGGTGGGAAGAGGGGAAGTCAGGTGGCCACGGACCAGATCATGAGCGTCCCAGAGGGCGTTATGAGGACGATGACCTTTTTCTAAGTGAGATGGAACCAGTGGAGGGTTTTGAGCAGAAGCGGGCAAGATCTGACTTGCGTCTATAGACGCCCCTCCAGCAGCTGTGTCTAGAACAGCCGGAGGTGGGGCATGAAGGCAGGAGGCTGCCGCCTTATCCTGACAGTAAAAGATGGCGGCTGGAAAAGGGCTCAGACATCTCTGGTTGATGGTGTCATGCTACCAGTCAGACCCTCACTACATTAACACGATGCTTTCCCTAGCTCCTCCAAAACAAAGATGAAATGCTGCACCAGCTAGAGAAGGAACTGGCTCAGGTTCAGAATGTCCTCATGAAGAAGGAAATGGAGCTGCAGAAGAGTCAACAGATGGCAGTGGAACTGGAAAACTGCATCCAGGAGGCAAAGCAGGACAAGTCCAAGGCACTGGAGTGTGCAGCCCTGCATGCTGAGATGCAGAATCTGAAGGAATGTCTGGAAGAAGCCAAAAAGCAGCAAAGACTGTGTGGTGAGGCCCCCACACTCCAACCATGGGGCTAGAGCTTTTCTGTCTCTCCATGCCCCTTCCCTCTGCTTCTCCCCCAGTCTTTCTCAAGAGCAGCGCTCCTTAGAGCTCACGTCAGTTCCAACAGCCCTCCCCAGCTCCTTCACGGACCCCTGACTTCACCTTCCCTCGAATCCTCCACCACAGAGTGGGAACCCTGTTTGGGAAAGCCAACTGCTGACCTCACAGGCCCACCGTTTTCTCAGTGGACCTCTCCACACCCCTGGGAGGACAGCATTCAGACATTGCCTCTTGATACCCCTTTCCTCTCTATCTTCTCCAAGACCTTCATCACATGAGTCACCTCTTTCTTCCCTGGTGCTCATCCTTTCTGTCCTTATTTGCCTCCACAGATTTTCTCTCCTGCAACCGGTTGTGTCCTGGCCCCTCTGCAGACACTGCAGGTCATCAATAATTTCTTGCTTTGGATCTGGGGTTTTGTTGGGGGTGATGAAATTGTTCTGGAACAAGGGACTGGTGGTGGGTGCACAACTTCATGAGGTTTCCTGAGACCACTGAACTGTGCACTTGAAGAAGGAAAAGCTTATGTTATGTGAGTGATCGGTCCACTTAGTGGGGGTAAGGTCCACACCGTGACTTCCATCCTCGCCCTCCTTGAGCTCTCTGTGTGTCTAGGCTGTGGTCCCCCACAGCTCAACAATTGTCTCTCAGCTTTGGACACAAACAGGTCCCTTGTTCCTCCAAAGATCTCACTATTGTTTCCTCCTGCCCCGCCCGCTCTGACAGCAGTCCTCCATCCCTAAGATGCCACACCTCCTCCCTCCTCTCCTTCGACACTCTTCAGGGGCGAGCACCTCTCCATGGAGCTGCAGGTGACTGCAGACCCTAGAATCCCACTGACTTCCTGCATGTCAGTCTTGTCTTTAAAGACCAGCTCCACCTGGGCGTTTCCAACTCAACATTCCCCAAGCTCCACCTGTTTTCTTCCTTGCTTAAAAAAAAAACCCTTATAACATCATTTTCCCTCCTGTGTCCCAGATTGGAAAACTGGAAGGACAGAATAGAGAGGAGGGTAATATTTAAAGTAGAAATGATGGTAGGAACTATATTTGGCATAGAGAAACTCCACTAAGAATCTTATTTGGACATTTTCCCCTTCATACTCAGAGGAGGCAAGGACGTGGGATAAATGGATATTTATCAAGTCTTTCTCCATTCTAATCCATTCATTTTTCCCTAAAGCAATCTTTCTTTTAGGGCAGGTCCCTACTCAAGAACCCACTCAATCAAATCTAATCATCTCTCTCAGGCTTTCAAAGTCCTACTCTAGTTCATGCACTTACTCAACTCTTAACAATTTCTTCCCACTTTTACAATTGGTCTCTTCCCATCCTCTTTCCACAGGCTTTTCTGTCCCCTTCGCCATGAGTTGACTGTAATGATTCTACCTTCCCTCTACTTCTTCTAAGACCCTACTCATCCCCTGCTCTTCCATAAACCCATCTCCAGCTGCTTAAGCCCACATCGCTCTTGCTTCTTGAGTTCACAGTGCAAATTTAGCAACATATTGGGCAGGAGAGTTATTGCTCCCTCACTAGATTGTAAACTCCATGAGGCCAGGGCTTATCCCAAATTACAGGATGAGGCATATAAGAGATACTGAGTAATTCCTACTAATTTAATTCATTTTCGTCAAGAAGGAGTCCATGACCAGGGTAGGGGAAGGGGAGTTGAAGACATGTCATTTAACAGAATGTCTTAGAAGTGACCATGAAATTAGAGACATGAGGACAGATGGAAGTTAAAGTGGGTCTCAAAATGAATGAACAGGCTCTTTGAACAGTCTTCACTAAGAAAGTCTGATCTTCACACATTATCCCTTCTCACACGTTCTCACACGGATGTGCCCCTGACTCGTGTCCTCCTCCTGCAGCTCAGCAAACAGTTCAATATAAAGAAGAGGCCCTTCTGACAAAGAGTAACCTGGAGGATTCCCAGAGGAAATTGCAAAACTGCCTTTTCCTGGAGAAGCAGAAGGCTGACAGCATCCAGGAGCTGCAGAGAGAATTGCAGAAGCTGCAGAAGGACTCCATGACAGCTGACGAGGAAGTGACATGCAACAGGTATCTGGGGTCACCTCCAGAGAGAGGTCTGCCCCTGGGCTGTCACTCAGGACCACTGACTCACAGGAGCAGGGTGGCAGGCCCGGGGCAGCCAGCTCACAGCCCGCAGACACTGAAGTCTCTGCTGTTGTGTCATTTTGCTTTAGGAAACGAGTAGAGGAGATAACGTTAGAATTCTCAGAGGCCACGAGAAAGCTTGAAATCTTCGAGAAGGAAAAGAGGCAACTTCAGAAGACAGTTGCTGGTCAGGATATGAAAGTGAATGACCTGCTAGAGCGTATAAAACAGAGTCAGCACCAGGTAGGAAGAGCAAATGGGCAACCAGCTCAAGCATTTGTTCTGCCCTAGATTAAACTAGGTGTGCCCTGGTGGTCTAGTGGGTAAGTCCACCAGATGTAATCCCTACACATTCCAAGGGACCAGGTTTGAAACCCAGAGCCGGGGCGCAGGAAACATCCACAGCTAAGTTAACTAAATAAATGCGCCATCCTCTTCGCTCCCCTTCCTGCCTACTGGCCTTCATTCCTGCTTGCACCTTTCCTGTAGGAGGGAAAAAGAGCATTGTCAAGAGCTAAGCTTAAAACAGTCAAAAGGCAAAGTTCCACCCACCCCACCCCAGGATTCAAAAGCTATCCCTGTCAGTTAATTGAAAGTCTTTGATTTCCGAGTTATTCTTTTTGTGCTTTTCTAATATTTTTTAAACTTTTATTCAAAGAGGATTTTTGTTTGTTGTTTTTCTCCCCGACCCCGGGTCTATGAACCAGGGTCCTTGGGTTTTTCATGACCTGCACGTTAGCTGCTGAGCCACAGGGGTGCACCCTAAAGAGGTTTATATGGAAAGATTTGGTGAGTAAGTGGGGGAGAAGGCTGGTGCGGTGGGAACTAGTTCTGTAAATAATATAAGCTGGAATTTTGAATTGAACAAAGAGAAAATGAGAACATCAGAAGAAACTTTTGT
This sequence comes from Solenodon paradoxus, assembly GCA_004363575.1. Lineage (NCBI taxonomy): Eukaryota > Metazoa > Chordata > Mammalia > Eulipotyphla > Solenodontidae > Solenodon > Solenodon paradoxus. The sequence goes on along the minus strand of RJWH01000723.1, from coordinate 463,055 downwards.
ATTGTATATGCTAAATAACCAAGGAGCTACCCTCATAATTATTTCTTCCGCTCCCTGTGTATGATTGCCTCCAGGTTGGGTTTTGTTTGTTTGAGTTTTTTTCCCCAAAAAACATACACAGTCTAAGACTGTCTTTCAGTCCAGTCTTTATTTTCTCAGCACAGGGAACTAGTCTCTGCCAAAAACAAACTAGAAGAAGATTTTCAGGAGTCAACGAAGTTACTGGAGGAGAAACGGGAACAGTTGAAAAAGAGCAAAGAAAAGGAGAAGTTGTTGGAGCAAGAGCTTGAGACATTCCGAGAGGAGGAGAAAAAGAAAGAAAAGACGGTGAGAGTTGAGTCTTCGAGGAGCAGGGGTCGTGACCCCAGGGCTGGACGGGCGCCTCCAAACCTCAGCGGAGAAGGGCGGGAGATCAGGAGGGGCTATGGGGAGGAAAGAGATGGGCTTTTGTAGGAATCTGAGGATAACACCTTTCTGGGCTTTGTTCTTCAATGGGGGAGCAGTTAAAGGAGAATTTGAGAAAGGTGGAAGAGGAAAAGAAGAATCTCAAAGCACAGTTAATGCAATGTTCCTCGCAACTAGATTCCACTATGAGCAAACTCAAGGCCTCCCAGCAAGTCATCCAAGACCTGAACAATGAGGTGAGTAGAAGGAACTGCAAGGGATTGAGAAACTTGAACCGGCAACCCCTGACCCCAAATCAGCACCTGTCTCTCCTCCAGCACAGAAATACAGCTAACTGCCTGGCCATGTGCCCCTGCAGTGCCGCCAACTCACTGCTGTCCTTGAAGTGGGCTAACGCGTCGGTGCCCAGTTGTCTCCATGTGTGGGAAATACGTCTTAATATCTGGTGGCGCTCCCAAGCCATCTGGGTTTTGGCATCAAGTCTCCAGTGGTGTACTCTAGACCAGAGTTGAGTGAATTCATTCTTGAGGGCAATTTGCTAGAGAATGATTCCAAAAATAATCCCAAAGCACAAAAAGGGGACAGAAGGAGAGCCAATTATTTTTCATTGACAAAGATGACAGAAAGGACTATCTAGCGTAGGCATGGACAGCAGTGTGCTCAAATGCAGTCATCGTTTATTGACCGTCGACTTAAGTCTTTTACAGACCTCCCCTCTGCTTCACCCCCAGCAAGATAGTTGCTGTAATCCTCTGTTTACAGAGGCGAGAAAGGTTGACTCTTCAGCAAGTGATGGGATGGACCAGTATTTGAAGCATTGTCATCTGACTCTAATACCTAACTTCTTTTCCTTTTATCATGAAAGGCAATCCCTTCCCCAGCTGAACACATGTCCTCTTCCTGGGCAAGAACACAGCAACCTGAGAGAGGTTACCTCTAGAGTTGCAAATGAGAGACCAAGCAGTTGTTATTCCTTCTTAATATTTCATAAATTTAATCTGAAAATACTATGAATATTCTAAGCATGAGAACAGCACTGCCCAGTAGAACTTTCTGCAATGATGGAAAAGTTCTGTATTAGAGCTAGACATGATGCAGTAGCCACAGCGGGGTTGAGTGCTTGGCATGTGGCTCGTATAACTGAGGAGCTCAATTTATCATGTTAGTATTAAGTTTAGTTTTATTTAAATGTGAATCATCTCGTGTGGCTAGAGGCCACCATAGTAGACAGCAGAGAAGCTAACATTTCTGGAGTTTGTCCTCCGCTGATAGAAATCTCCTTTAGCGCATCCAGAGTTGAGATCTGAGTCACTCAGGTACTCAAGGAGGCTCTCTGAATAAAGGATACTATCTTAATTATCCAATATGGGTGAGTTACCATATTTGCCAAATGAGAGAGTCAGGTCAATGTGGAAACAAAAGCATTCATTCCTTGGAATCAAGATCAGAGGATTTTGTGTGTGGAAGCACATTAAGCCTAAAGAATACCCCACATATCGTAAACTTCTGAATCGACTTCAGCAGCTATTAGAAAGGCTTCTTTTTGCTTTCTAGAATGCATTTCCTTCCACCAATAGTCCATATTTCAATTTTTTTAATTTCCATCTGAAATCAAAGCAATGTATTTTGAGAACTTTTCCATCTTTTTGATTCTACAGCATTTTTCACTCTATTTTGTAATGACTTATAAGAAGTATTATTTCATTTTATTTATTCTATATTTGGACATTTCATTGAATTCACTTACAAGCAGTAATAGTTTCTCAGTTGCTTTTCATGGATTTTCTAAGCAGATGGTTATATCATTTGAAGACAACAATATTCTTCTAAACCTTTGTAAATTTATATTCATTTTTCTTGCCTTATTCATTGGACAATATGGGCAGTATGGCACTAAACAAGGAAAGTATCCTTTCCTTGTTTTTAACATTGATAGACTCCATCTGTTCCAGCATAGTGTTCCATGTAGGTTTCTTGTTGATAATCATTTATCACGTTTCTTCAATTCCCCAGTTATTAAGAGTTTTATCAAGTACTTTTTTAAAAACCATCCTCTTTCTTCTTAAATCTGAATGTGGTGAATAAAATTAATTGATCCTATTCTTGCATTCCTACTGTGAGTCCTGAATATGTGTCGTGTATCACTTTTAATACAGCACGTGACAGTCTCAGAAATGAGGTCAGACCAGTCAGGCTGCAGTGATCTAAGGGGACACTGATACAGGGTGAGATTATTAAGGTGGGCCCGGGTAGACATGTGACCTCTATTCATTTTGACTTTTGACTTAAAATTCCAAAAACAAGACTTTGATGAAATTTATTCAGAGAAATAGAGATTATTTGATCTAAGTTTTCAAAATATAACTCTGACTAATGTATGAATATAGATTTGGGAAGGTATAGATATGGAAGAAACCAGTTATGAGGCTGGTTCCATCGAAGTTAGAGTAGTGTCAGGGTTAGCAAATTCAGACATGTTTTGGCAATAGAATTAACCAGACTATCTGATGGAATAAATGTGAGAGAAAGCAGGGAATCAAGGATGACCTACTAGAACTCACTTATGAAACCGTCTAGGCCTAATGCCTTTGACGAGGAAGAGAGTAGAGCTTTTATGAGAACATTTATTAGAACTCCTTGATTCTGTAATGTACATATGCCTGTATATAGGCTTCTGACTCTGTCTTCAAGCTAAACTAGTCATGTTAGAAAAATTTTAAATTTCTCTTTTAGCTTCTAGCATCATTGTGATTTTTTCACCACCTTTATTTTTTAGTATCAACTCTGCGGTGACATTTCTCAGTTCAGTCCCAGTTGTCAAATTTTGTGATGAATTGCATTTTCTCTAGTGATTCCCCAGGTTTTACCAGACACACCCAGTTCATGCCATGCTTTTCAGAAGTCCCCAGAAAGGATGCCCTTCTATTTCCAAAAGGCCAAATTATTCCGCCTTCATGGATAGTTCTACCCTGGGGCATGTAAAGGGTTCAACACGATGCTCCTCATCTCCGTATTTCTCAGGGTCAAAAGTACTGATTTTCAAGCACTTAGAAGTTTCTGGAAAAAGACTGTGTGTGTATAAGTCCACTTGGAGGATGCAAGTGTGCTAGAGCCTCAAAGAACAGAAAGTCAGGCATATGAATTTTGAAGGTCTCCCTCCCGCTTCCAGACTTAGAAGCAGGTCTCTCCCCTTATGTAAAGTACACAGTATGCTGGCTAATTAAGCCTTACAATCATAACCTACAGTTATATGGTGATTTACAAAGTCTTTTTGCATGGATACTTTTCTTTAATCATCACCAAAACACCCTCTATGAAACAACTGAAATTATCTCAGTTTGCAGAAGAGGAAACTGGACCTCAGAGATAACAAACGACAGAACCAGGGCCTCAACCCAGATCCTCTGACCCTTGATTTCAGTTTTTTTTAGCCATATCATGGATACTTGTTACTAATTTGAGACACAAACTTCAGTTTTTAAATACACTTCACCCAAACTCCAAACATGACCCAGTGCAAGATATATCTCCATCTAAAAAGACATCACTTAGCATTTACTGAGCGCCTAGTATGGGCTGTGACCTGAGCTGCGGTGGTGGGGGAGGAGGGTACAGCACTGAAGAAAGCACACGCGGTTCTGCTTCCCTGATACGTCAAATCTAGCAAATTCTGAAACTAAGTGAGGAACTGAGGCATAATATACCCAACTGACAAGCTCTGTCTTGTCTCCTGCTGAGAACTGGAGTCCAGATCTTACAAAAGGAGGCAGGCTCTGTGAACGGGACTTTTCCTGTACTTGGCACGTGGTGTCCAGTACTTCAGCGCTCCTGTGTTGCAGGACATGTCCCCCAGAAGGGGAAGTGTGGGGTGAGCGTAACAGGCGAGGGTGTTGGTGTCATCACATGACAGAGAGCCCAGCTCTGGGCCATTTCCTAGAGACACAGGTGACACCCTGTAGCCATGAGCCTTAACAGTGATGTTCCCTCCCTAAAGATAGCCGGTCAGAAGAAGACCTGTGACGGTCTGCAGGCACAGCTGGACAGGGCCGTGCAGCGAGAACAGCAGTGCCTCCAGAACACCATCAGTAAAGAAGCCTATGAGGAGTTATCCCGAAAGTCGTCGTCCTGCCAAGATGACCTGACACAAGCCCTGGAGAAGGTGGGCCACACCCTCTCTCCCGGGGCTCTTTTGAGGCCAAGAAAGGTCCCAGTCACTCACACAGGACAACAGGCTGTCCTCAGGGCCATCTGCAAGCCCTGAGTCGGACCAGGATGTCTGTCCAGGGAAGGCTTTCTTCCTCTACCGTGGTTTTTGGGGGGCAAAGGTGCAAAGACGGGGCCAAGTCTAACATCTTTCTGCCCATGGGTGACCCAGATTTTCCCCAAACCTGTACTGTCAGGGAAGATTATGCTCCAGCCCTGCGCTGAGCAAACCTGCCTCATCAGCTCAGAGGATTGGACAGAAGAAACGGAATGGGATGGGGGATGCAGAAAACCAAGTAGTGTCGCTCCCCTCTGTCTCTCTGGGACATGGGACAAGGTGACCAGGTGTCTGTGCCTCCGTGGGCAGAGGTGGGGGCCGACTGCAGCCCTTCTGCATTCCGGACACAGCACAGAGGGCCAAAGAGGTCTGATGGCCACTCTTTGTCCCCCTTGTCTTTCCCAAAGCTCACTCATGCCACCGCAGAATCAAAGAGCCTGCAGCGAAGCTTGACACAGGCCCAAGAAAAAAGAAGTAAGCTGGAAGAGGAAATCCTTGTTTATGAGGAAAGGATGAAAAAGCTCAACTTAGAATTAAAAAAACTGCAGGGCTTCCACCAGCAAAGTGAGATCGAGGTGAGGAGCATAGAGGGGCCCAGGCTGCTTCTCGCACTAGAGCCCCTTAGCTCTGAGCGATTCCCTCGGCCGGCCGGGGTCCCGAATTAGCTGCGCTGGAGTCCGGGCGAGGCGGCATCCATCAGAGCCGGGCGCCCCTGCTGGCCGCTGGGAGTAAGCGGCCTCAGAGTCCCCCGGAGCCGGCTGTGGTCGCGGTCCTCCGGAGGCCGGCGGCGGGGGCCAAGCAGTGATCCCCCTCCTCACTGTATGCTCCTGAGCAGGTGTATGCCTTTGACAAGAAGCTGGAATCGATGAGCAACCAAGTGCTGCAGTGGCAGAAACAGCACCAGTGCGACCTCAAGATGCTGGCCGCTAAAGAGGAGCAGCTCCGGGCCTTCCAGGAGGAAATGACCACCCTCAAAGAGAACCTCCTGGCGGACGACAAGGAAGTGGGCGCGCCTTCTCCCAGTCCCTCGCTGGCATCCCAGACCCACCTGGATGCCAGACAGCCCTGGGGGTGGGGCGAGGGTGCTGGAGAGCCAGGAAGGCCCGCCCTCTGCTCCGCACAAGCGCGGTGTGGGGCACTAGGCCCAGGCGGCTGTCTCCGCCCACCTCCACACTCTCATCAGCCCAGACCCTGCAGTAGAATCCGCCTGCAGTAGGATCTGGCCCCCTGCTCCATCCTGCGCAGCGAAGTTCTTGGCAGAAGCCCAACGATATCTTGGAGGGCATAGGGCCTTTGCTTGAATGGGCAAAAGAGGAATTCCTTCCTCAAGATACTTTTTCTCCTGTTAAAAATTGACAACATACAGGTTTCCCTTACTATCCAAAAGTAGAATGTTACTGTTGGAAAAGGGAAAGTAACCTACCAAATCATTCCAAGCAAAGTCCTGCGGCTGTTGGATAATGGGGGGACCCGGAATCACTTTTTTAGAATATAGCACTGTAATGCCTTTAGCTAAAGATCGCATAACATACAAATCGACTCTCTACTTTAAATGGTACCTGCTCAGAGACGTCACTTTGGTGGGTCCAACCTGCACCGCTGGAAGTGGGGGTCCTGTCTGGCAATCCCAGCTCTGGCTGAGGGGACAGAGCAGAGTCCATTTTCCTTCTCCCAGGAAGAGAAAGAGGCCTGATTTGGGAGTAGGGAGGCGATGGGTCTATGCCCACCCCTCACTATTCGTTTTCTTCTGTCCCAAAGGCCTGCTGCCTGCCCCAGCGACCTCTGCCCAAAGATACCTGTAGGATGCACCGAGAGAATGATCAGATTATGTCCAACATGGAGCAATGGGCAAAAGAGCAGAAGTAAGTAGAGAAGCAAAAAGAGAGCAGGGTCTCCAGGTCCCAGTTTCCCAAGCTGAGGAATCGCACTTGTGGCAGAATAGTGCCACACACACACGCACGCGCACGCACACACACACACACACACACACAGCCCCCTGGGAAACAGGTCTAGTCTCAGGCCACACCAAGGAGCTGAGAAGTAAATGGAGAAGCCTGGACTCTTCGGGCAGGCTTGGAAAGCCCTGCTGACCTACAAATGCAGTAGTCCCAGGAGAGAAGAGACGCTGGGCTGTGGGGTCACATTTCCTCTTCCCAACCATCACAGCCTACATCCCTTGGTCAGCTCACTGGGGATCATGGTGATTCTGCATTGGAGTTGGGCATGGAGGGTCCTCTTAATTTCCAGAAAGTAGGAAGGCTATAGCTCTGGGTCCTGGGTGATGAGCAGGGTGGTTTCTGCTCTGCAGAAACCTTGCTGAGAACCCCCAATGCCCCGTTCAGTCAGCTCATGCTGTTGTTTACAGGAGTCTGGGAACTCTATTCTCGTGGATTTTATTACAGGATCGCTAATGAGAAACTGGGAAACAAGCTCCGAGAACAGGTCAAATATATCGCCAAGCTGACTGGGGAAAAGGAGTAAGTCATCCCCACCACCTTGGCTGCTTCTTGGGACTGAAGGAGAAGGGTCAGCAAGGAGCCAGGACTGGCTTTGTCCCCGAAGGTGGGACTCCAAGTCTAGGAAAGGTGTGCACTTTGGAAAGCACCCCCGCCCCACCCAGTCCTGACTGCATCACGCGATCTTGGGCAACCACGCTACCTCTTCGGGCCTTAGTTCCCGTGCCAACACTGCAAAGAGGTTAGGTCTCTATGTCCCTTCCCATGATTACTCTCTGTGCTCCTCTGAGGTGAAGGATGCTGAGGAGGAAACAGACAGTGAAAGACCTGTCATCGTTAGCGTAGGGACTCAGCTACTTTAACAGAGAGGGCTCCAGATGAAGGAGCAGAGGGCACAGAGCATCGCTGTGAGGTGAGCACACCAGTTGGTAGAGTTCTTCTGTCCCATGTGGTCATTTGGGGACCCAGGGTCCTTCCACCTGTTGCTCTTAGCCCCACCCCCGTGGCCTTGGTTCCCCTTCCTGTCAGACCTGGGTCAGCACAGAGTGCAATGTGGGAGGACAGGTGGAAGCGTGGGACAGGTGGAGGCGTGGACATTAAAACAGATTTCCAAGGAGGTCTGGTAGCAGTAATGACAGCTCTCGGGCACTGCTTCCCAAACCTCTGTCAGGGAATACTTAGAAAATGACTGTGATTGGCACACTGGGAGGGTCTAGTATGGGTTGGGTGTCACAGAGGTGACCAACCAGCAGGTGCCCCAAACCCGACCCCAAGGACTGAGATTTTTGGCATCTCAGCCCACTTGGAACTTATTCATACAGCCCAAGGGGAAAGCTTCGTTCCAAGCTTTGATATTAGAAAGGACGACTGTGTCGAAGGAGAGGACAAGGTCATTGGAATAAGGAAGTCCAGGGCTGAAAGGCCAGGACTTGAGTGAAAAGTACAGGATGCTGAAGGCATCGGAGGTGGCAGGATGGCAGAGAGCATGGCTGTGAGGGCCTGAGGACCCACCGTCAGGCTCAGGGGCATGTGGAGTGTGGCTGTGGGAGGAGCTACTGCGTCTTCAACCCCGGCGAGCAGAGAGGGAGCCAGACGGTGAAGCAGGGGCCCAGAGAAGTTGATGATGAGTCTGATTTCCTCCAGAAAACATCAAGTTTTCACTGGGGTGAAACATTTTCTGAAATGGTTAAAAGAAAATTTGTCAGAATCTAAGGGTAATGGAAAACTCAGGCTTTTATTATATTTTTCCAAGTTCCAGGAAGTTGTTTCACGAAGAACTCTTTGAGCTTGCTTGGCCCCACTTGAAGGGAAACCATCTTTTAATAACAATAACAGCTCACGTGCTACTTATCACCTGCACATGGGAGGCACTGTTCACGTGCTCTGTGTGTCGACGTATTCGATCTTCGTAAGAACTCACGAATTCCGTGCGGTGATCATCTCCTTTATGGATGAGGAGAGAAAGGAAATGAGAGACTAATAACCTGCCCATAACTAGCAAGAGGCTGAGGTAGAATTCCAGCTCTGAAGGTCTGGTTCCAGAGCCCACTGTCGCCCGCTGCCCTCAGCACTGATTCAGAGAAACACGACTCTTGACACAAAGATCTCCCATTGTTGAGTCGCAGAAGATATGCTAAGGTCCCTTTCCCCTTGCCTGCATCACAGCCACCTCTTTCTCATCCCCAAAAGGGATGAGTAACTTGCCCAAGTTCTCGACAGAGCCAAGACCCGCTGTGCTCTCAACCTTTCAGCAGAGGGAAAAAGAACTCGGGTGTTGGTATCAGGACTGGGTAGGAGTGTGGTGGTGAGAAATCCCAGACTCACAATCAGAGTTGTTCCTAACAGCCTTTTAGTTCTTCCAGTCAAATTTTTATTCTTTGTCAAACTGGATCCTTACAGGGACCCTGAAAAGCAAAGCAGACTCGATTATTCCCACCCAACAGATAAGAATACAGGCCCGATGCTGACTAAGGTCAGGAGTACTGGTTCTGGGTCCACTGTGACCCCAGGTCTGGGCTTCTTCCAGGGGACACACACAGACCTCCACTGGAACAAACGAGAGCAGCAGCATCCACAGTGCCTTTACCTGCCCTTGTCAGTGGGGCACCAAGGAGCTGAAGCCCACCACTCCCTCACCTGTCCTTCCCTCTGTCCCCAGTCACCTCCACAACGTAATGGTCCATCTGCAGCAGGAAAACAAGAAGCTGAAGAATGAGATCGAAGAGAAGACGCTGAAGACTGGGACCCAGAGGATCTGTGGCAAAGCCCTAAGCCCCAGCAAGATGGAGTCTTCACAAAGGGGGAAAATGTGTGGCACCCTGACCTGGAGGGGGATAAGCCAGGACATGGGCAACAGAATGGAAGTCAACAAGTTAGTCGGAATGCCCCCCTACTCAGGTTTGTCCTGCCCTTGTCTTTTGATGCTACAATGTCATCTTTCTTCGTCCTAGCCTGTGTGATATTTTTCAAGAGATCACTGGATTGAGAATTCAAATAGGGAGATGAAAACCTCTCTTGCTTAACTGCCCAGGACCAGAGGTCATGTTTCCTTGTCTGTAGTGAAGGGGCAAACTCAAGGGTTGTTGTGCTTCAAGAATCTTTGATGACACCCAAGTGCCTCAAAGCTCAGACTGTCCCGCCCCTGACCCAGTCCCTTTAGTGAAGTGTGGGGGCCTCTTCTTCCTGTGTGTGTCCCCAAGAACCCCCAGTCCCTGCACAGCCTGGGCCCACGGCAACCTCTTCCTGCTCCTATAGACTCCACGCTACCCCGGGGAAAGAGGTCACCCACAGCAGAGCAGCCCGGCCTCCAGGTCAGCCCCTGGGAAGCCACTCGTGAATGCCTCCTCCAATCAAGTCTGCCATTTCCCTTGCTCCCCCAGGTTCCTCCTATGGCTAGATCAGCACCTGGCCCGTGCATCATTTCCACGCACATTCCTCAGAGGACAGAGCGCCCATCTCTCTTGACCTGGATCCGCGCTCTCGGGAATAACAAGGTCCCAGTCTATTTTGCAAGCTGCTAAAGTTTCGTTTTGTTCACTTCCTGTGGTGGAGTGAGGCTTGGAAGCGTACGACCGTCTCTAGGCCCAGACTCTAAAATAAAGACCTGAGCACAGCGGTCTCGTAGCTCTTGGCATCTTACAGGCATCCCGGCCCCTCCAGTCCCCAACACCGTGTTCACTGGGCCCGAAAGGACACAGGTCTTTTTCACATTGACAGGCAGCTGTGATTCCCAGAGCAAACTTGTGGATTATCGGGATTCGTGTTTAAACCAATGAGAGATAAGTAGTCCCTTTTTTATTCCTTCCATCTCCGTCTGCAATTTAAGAAAGAAAAAAATCTAAAATCATCCAAAAGGAAGGTAATCCTCAGACGCAAAAGAAAGATAGAGCAATAAGTGATGTGTTTTCCAAATGGAGGAGAGGGGGAAAGCCACCTGCTTTCTCCCTGGCCACCATATTCCATTCCTCCTTTCAGCAACTTCCTTTTTCTCCCCAACCCTCCAGGCGAGCAGTCAGCTGCACTCTCCACTCATGTCCTGAGGAGCCAGTTTCCATCTGCGGTTCCAATAAAGGTGATCAAAGGTCAAAAAGAGTGGAATGGAGGTGCCGGCTGGCTATGCCTGGCTTCCAAACTTGTCTGTAAAACTGATCATATTTTAACTTACATGAGTTAAACAGACAGAAATGCAAATCCCAGAATCAAAGTGAGAAAGCGGGGAATCAACAGCAGCATGAGCTAGGCAGGGGCTCAGGGGAGCACAGGCCCCGGATCCGGGGATCAAGGTGCTTCTGAGCCCCAAGCCTGTCGTGACTCACCCCCAGAGAATCTCACACCAGCACACCTGGCAGAAACCCAGTCTAGGGACTCACGAAGGACAGGCCATGGGGGACACAAAGGGCCAAATAAAAAAGCCACCTCAGCAGACCTAAGAAGCTGCTTAATGAGAAAAAAACTAGTGATTTGAGGGTAAGGATGATCATTTACATGAAATCAATAAGCAACATTTCACACCCAATACACAACGCTTAGAAAGTAGAAACTTCTGCCATTCTGAGCAAGAGTGACCTTGTTAAAAGCAGCCAGGGGAGGGCAGAGGGCACCCACTGCTTGCTCAGCCATCACCAGCCTTAGGGACAGCTGGCACCCGCAGAGCCCCAGGACATTGTCCTTCCCTGTCAGGGGGTCCCACCCTCCAACCCCCAGTCTCAGATGCACAGCCCGGAGAGCAGAAAAAAGGGTTGGCAACGCTCTGGGAGGATCCGTCAGAGGATCCGTCAAAGTCAGAGCGGCTTCTGTTCTCTACTGTGTGGTTCAGGGCAGGGAGGGAAAACGGAAGTCAGAAATGCAATAACATTTTACAAACGATAAATTTATTTCCAAATCCTGAATTATAACCAAATTACAATTCCCTCCAGGTCTATTTTGCTGCTTTACACAAGGATTTTAAAAAACATAGTCATGGCCAAGTCATTTATACAGAGCGTCCTGGGGACACTTTATCTGGGTACGAAGGTCCGGTCACCTCTCAGCTGCTCTGGCAGCTTCTCGGCTCCTCCGAGCGCCTGCAAGCGGCACTCCTGGCCTCCGCAGGAGCTCCCCCACCCCCAAGAAAGCACCCTAGGGTGCTCCAGCCACAGCCCGGGACTGGTGGCCTGGCACCCAGCCTCTGCAGGGACAGCCTCGGCTCATAGCCCGAAGCGGGCTGGCGTCCGGCGAGGGGTCATGGGCTCGCCCTGCTCTTTCCGACCTGGGGTGTAGATCTTTGTAGACCTGGAGATGGAAAGAGGTTGGGAATCAACTGCCGCCCACTCCAAGCAGGACACACACAGGACGAGGCCCTGGGGACTGGCTGCCTCTAACTGGTGTGTGCCCAGGCTCAGGGCCCTCTCCTCCAGCACATTTCCTCCCCTGCCTCCCCACTTGTGGCTGGGAGAATAAAACAGCACCTCGTTCTGAGGCCGTAGCTGCGGCACCACCCCGTGTCAGTGTGCTGGAACTCTTCCCATGTCTCCAGATGTGACCCATCACCTACTTCCCCTCTACACATTCAACTTCTCTTTGATCATGACACCACGTCGGGGCCTGGTCAGCCCACCAGGCTCACCCCGGCCCGAGCTCACCGGACACTGCCCAGGGGGCTGCGCTTTTCCTGCTCCTGCCGCCGGGCTCGCAGCTGCTCCTCAGCCAGCGCCATCTCCTCCTCCATGGCGGAGGCCTCCTCCTTGGCTCGGCGGCGGTTCTCCTAGAGAGAGGGAGGTTCACGGGCCTTCCCGGGCCTGGGAGCTGGAGGCCTATCTGCTCCCATCTCCCCGCTGTGAGGAGTCATGCCGACCAGCTAGATCCAGAGGCAGGGCCACGCGGGTCCTGCCCAGCACCAAGGCCACTCCGTCATCAGTTCACGGCAAAAGCGGCCAACTCGGTCCTAATCCCGTCATGCTCAGCACGCCACTCAGTCCAGTAAGCAGTTACATTCTCTTACCAAGTCCCCAACTCTACCAGGATGGTGGGGAGAGACAGACATAAGGATTCTGCAGGCCCAGTGTAGGGAGGATGATGCCGGGGGAGGAAGGAGGGCAGCAAAGCCCAACATCCTACAAACCCTAAACAATGGATGACCTAGGCAGTGGTCCTCCATCGACACAGACCGAGGAGATGGTGTAGCAGGTAGAGAATTTCTAATGGCAGATCAAGCAGAACCACTCACAATCAATCTCAGTGTCCTCAAAAGTGGGACCAGCAGACCCTTCTGTGCCTCCTGACAGGCTCTAAATTGACAATTCCACATGTACTTATGTGCCCTTGCGCAAAATGGCTGGATCCAAATCTAATCGAGCCCTTAGATTACCAGCTTACGAAGCACACAGGATAGAGGCACAAGTTAAATACACGAGCAAGCAACTGACAAATAACATAGAGCATGGAACGTTCTACAAGATAAATGACCTGATTGCTCCAACAAATGTCATAAAAAAGGTGGGACAGAGCCCGATCTAGAATAGAAAACTTAACATATGGGACAACTAATTGTAAGGCTTGAATCCTAATTCAAGCAAAAGTTATCTTTGAAATAAAAGGGAAATCTGAATAAAGACTAGAGACTGAGGTGACATTAAGGGTTAATACTGTTGAGGAATAATGGCAGGGGTTTTCTAAGGACTTTCTTTTTAAGTCCATTTAGAGACTCAAGAATTTATAGTGTCTGAGATATGCTCTAAAATTTCCCAGGGTGGGAAAAATGGGTGTACGGTCGGGGGGGTGGGGGGGAGGGGGGCGCCTGGAAGGCAGGGTGTTAAGGGAAACAGGATTGACAGAATGCTGTTATAGGCTACTTGAGGAATTCGCGATGGCTCCTTATACAGTTTTTTCACTTAAAATAGCTGTTTTTTTGACTTTTCAGTAATAAGGTGTTTTCTGTTTTAAAGGCTCAGACGTCCAAGCAGAGTGGGGGAAATCAGACAGAGGAGCTTGTTGGGATCACAGCTCTTACGCCCGAGGTGTCGGGGTCAGAGGTCTTCCGCACCAGGCAGAGGGAAAGCGCGATCCCACAGGCAACACAGCCTCCGGGAGAGCGCCGGACCCTTACCTGCCGAGACTTTCCTGCCTGCTTCACACTGTAGAACATGGGACCCAGTTCCGCCAGCCACTCGCCGTCCACAGCGGTCACACACTGCATGTACTCCTGCAGACAGAAGGGCCACAGAGGGCCGTATAGTGGAGTCAGTGAGAGGGGCTCCCCCCCCAGCCAGGACGCTGAAAAGCTGGGGTAAAGCCGCCTCCATCCAAATTTCTCCACCTTTAAGAAAGCACCCCCAACACTCAAAAGAAAAGGCCCAGACCCCAGAAAACCCTTCTCCTATCAAAGGTGCTGCTGGTCCCAGGCAAGTAGGACGCAATCCCAGGGGCCGCGCCGAGGCCACTGGAGTCGAGTTGACAGCACACCCGCTGCCCCACACCCCCCAGCTGAAAACCAGCCTCAAGCACCCCTCCAAGCCGTGCTCATGTCCTCGAAGGCCGAGCTAAACGCTCATACCCGACGGCAGCGAAGGCCTAAAAGGCTCGGCCCAGCAGGCGGGCCGATGGGTGGAAGCCCCGGGGAAACACTCGCCTTGGTGGTCATGACCAACTCGTGATACACGATGTAGTCTGGGGTGCAGCCCATCCCGAAGAGAGAGCTGGTGGGGTGCAGGTGGCAGGGCATTCCCGTGCGGACGTTCACGTACTCCCCGACTCCCTGAGGGAGACACGGCCGCTTGAGGGGGCGTCCCGACGGGCGGGGGCGGGGTGCACAGCTGCGCTCCCCAAGGAAGGGCTCTGCCTGGCGCCCGCGTCGCCAGGAGGCGGCCCCGCCCCCGGGCTGCTCCAGGCTCACCTTGAGCTTGGCTGCCTGGTGAAAATAGGCGGCACAGATGCACTTCCTGACGATGTCCCAGTCGGTGCCGCACGAGGCCAGACTCATCCGCTGCTGCACCATGATGTCCTTGAGCTGCGCGCGCACCTCCCGGACCTGCAGCGGGACAGGCAGGCGGGCGCGTGAGCCTCCTCCGTCCCCACCCTCTTCCCCGCGGTCCGCTTATCCGGGCCACCGTCCCCACCTTGCGCATGGCCTTGGCGTGGATGAAGTGGTCGTTACACCAGATGGTGGAGTAGTTGTTGTTCTTCCACTGCAGGTAGACATTCAGGTAGGTCAAGTGATCGCTCTCGGGGACGGCGAACTTCTCCCGGACTTGGTCGCTCTCCTCCTCGCGGCCCTGCGAAGGACGCCCTTTCTTCTAAGCTCAGGAGAGCGCCCAGCGGCAGAGGCCAGGGACTCCCGCACCACCCACCCGCACGATGAAAGCTTCAAACGCACCACTCCGGCGCCTAACAATGTGAAAAACAGCGCATAGCGAAGTATTCACTTGAAAATGTAACCACGCCAGAAGCTGACGAAGTCTCAGAAATTTCCAAAACCCTCCGGGAGCCACTGATCTGGCCTGTCCCTTCCCTGCCTGCTTAACAGGAAACGGTAAAACCATTTAGACCTTTAGCAGTGAACTTAATGTAGTACATACACATGCTGATTTATAATGATGTGCTCTTGAAACATATTGATATAAATCAACACTACTTGAACTGAAAAGTATATATTTTTCCCATTTTTCTTTGGAAGCTTTGATTCCTCCTCTCCATTCCAGTCTCATAATTCAGGGAGAAACTATTCCCCTCTCTCCTCCTCCCCGGAAGCCGGAGCTGCGCAGAGGATCCCGGAAAGGAGGCGCTGCCGGCGGCGCCCACCTTGGGCCTGTAGAAGATGGCTGGGACCGAGAGCATGGACACGATGAGCAGGATCTCGGAGCTGCAGCCCATGTCACAGGACACAATGAGCATCTTGGACAGAGCCGGGTCCAGCGGGAACTCCACCATCAGTCGTCCAGTTGAGGTCAGACCGCCTAGGGGAGAGGCGAGTGCAGATGTTCGAGGCGGGCGGCCTGGGGAGGGGAGTGCCCGCCCCGCCGCCCAAGCTCGGCGGCTCCGGCGCAGCACCTGTGTTGTCCAGGGCCCCGAGGATCCAGAGCTGGTACATGGAGTTGAGCATGTTGTCCTCGGGGGGCGGGTCCATGAAGTGGAACTGCAGCAGGTCCTGGACCCCGAGGGACTTGAGCAGCAGCACCACGTTGGCCAGGTTGGTCCGCTGGATCTCGGGCACCGTGGTGGTCAGGAGCTCGTTCTTGTAGGCGCTCTGGGTGTAGAGCCTGCAGGGGATGAGTTCTGCTGCACCTCCAGCGGGCTGCCCGGCTCCTGGCCAGTGTGAGCCCAGAACTGCTGGGACGTCAGGGCGCCCGGGCAGAGGAGGGCTTCTCCCTGCTTCCCTGACCCTTATTTTCTCCCTGAATCACTCATTTCCACCTATTCAAACTCTGTCCCGACAATTCACCCTTCTGCTGGGATCTCATACATGCTTGTATTGTTTCTGGAACCCCTAGCCTGCAACTAGAATCAGGCCTTGGTTTTACTGTCTTTATATTTTTCTCTACTTTCTGAATTTCTAAAGTGAACACATTGTTTTTAAAAATCAGAACTCAGAACAAGTAAGAAATCAAAAAGAAACAATGATGCAATCTGCTCAGACTTATCCTCTGAGGGAGGCACGCTCTTCCACTGCCAGTCATTCAGTGTGGTCTGCCTAAGACCAAGGGCACACAGACACGGAGTTGCCTGGAAAGGCTACTTCTTCCACTCGCAGTGTGTGATGAAAGGAGCAACCAGAGGCAGCCTTGTCCTCTGCCTGGCCTCGGGGATCAGTTGTCGGGGTGCACCTCTCCACTGGGTCCCAGTCCAACCCCACCACCAAGCCCAGACCCACAACCACCCCAGCACCACCCTGGAAAGCAGGCTGACCCGGGGCTCCTACCTGAAACACTGACCTGGGCCCGTCCTGCCGGCTCGCCCTGACCTTTGGTTGGCGTTGGCTTGGCTGATGGGGTATATCTGCAGGGCATCCATGCCAATCCTGGGGTTGAAGACCTGGGTGTGGGGAATAAGGACAGAGTGAAGGGAAAGGGGTGGCGGCCCTGAGACAAAGACAATCCCAGAGGCTACAGATCTCGGAGCAAGGTGTCTTAGCTATGCAGGCGGCCATCCCTCTAGATCCGGGAACCACAGGAAACTCCCCCAGAAATACCAGTGCCGTGATCTCTACTGAGTTATTTTCATGATCTCCTTCACAAGGCCTTAATGACTCCAATAGTGGGTAGATTTTTGTGGGTACTATGTACAAGTAAAGTACAGAAAAACCAGCACTCAGGCACATCCTGGTGGCCTAGCAGTCAAATATAACCTGGGAGCAGTCCCACAGACATTCTAAGGTTCCTGGGTCAAGACCTGGGGTCGGGGGAACAACGAATGTAATCAACTAAATAAAAAATAAATGCTTCTTCCTCCTCTCTCCTCCTGCCTGCCTATTCAACTGCGTTCCTGCCTATACTTTTCCTTTGAAAAAAATAATTAAAGCAAATGGAGAATTAAACTTTAAAAAAAATAAAAGAAGAAAAATCAACACTCAAGAAAGAATCTCTTAAACACCAGGGCAGTTGTCTGAGGGTGCAGGACCCGCGGTCTGCCTTCCCACCCCACGGGCCGAGTCAGCTCTGGCTCAAGACCCCGGGCCCAGCTCTGGGCTCTCCTCTCACCTTCAGTTTGCAGTAACCGGAGTCAATGACAAACATGATGCCGTCGACAGTCAGTGAGGTCTCCGCAATATTGGTAGCGACGATACACTTCCGAACGCCGTCTGGGGCCTGGAGGTGGGCAGGGTTGGGGAAGGGTGTTAGGCCCGCTGACGGGAAAGACTCCACGTCGGGGAGAGCACGGCACCCTCCTGCCCAGAATGTAAGACCTCATCGCTTGCCCTCCTCTGGAAGAATCTAAGGGGACCCCAAGGTGGAGGCTCGGAACAGACTTTCTGGCTGTCACACCTTCTGGAAGATCTTGGCCTGGAGGTCAGAAGGCAGCTGGGAGTAGATGGGCAGCACAGCCAAGGCAGGTGCATTCTCCAGTTCCTCCAGGTGCTCCACAATCTGGTCTGAGGTCACCTGAGGGCACGGGAGGAGCCATGAGCCACCAGAACCCAAACTCGCATGAGGGTTCACCACTCACCAGTCACAACGGAGCACACACCTCAATGTCCTCCTGGCCAGGCATGAAGATGAGGATATCCCCGGGGGCCCCCGACAGGTGCACCTGCAAGGACTGCTTCACTGCGGCTTCCACGTAATCCTCCTGCGGCGTCTGCAGCCCCGGCCAGAGACCGTTAGAGGGAAATGCCAGGGGACCGCAGGCTAAGCACCCCTCTGTGAACCGGGGCCCAGTCGAGGGTCCAGGCTAGAGCCTGAGGATGTCCAGGACTGCTCTGCCTGAGCCCCACACGCCCACTCCCGAGCCCTGGAGCTGAAAGCTGCCCCATTAACCCCAGTACTCACAAAATCTTCCCCGACTTAGCACCCGACCCCACACCCTTCAACCGGCTCGTCAGAGGTCGGGGCACTTCAAAAACTGGAGCCCTCGGTACCTTACTAAAGAGGATGTCCACAGGGAAGGTGCGGCCCGGGATGTGGAAGATGGGAACATTTCCAAAAAAGGAAGCGAATTTCTCTGCATCCATCGTGGCCGAAGTGACAATGAGCTTCAGGTCTGACCGCCGAGCCACCACCTAAGAGGAGAGGTCAGTCAGAGGCATGCCCACGGCTGGGCCCCCGGGCTTCTGCCCGCAATCTCAGCATCGCTCCCCATTAAACAGGAGCCAACGCTGATGGGCACATCGCACAATAACGACCCTCTAGGCTGAACCGCTGATGCCACAGCCGGGAGCACCAGGAGCCGTTCAGCTAAACGTGAGCAAAGCCAGCTAGGGCGCCAGGTCTGGACCAGCCGTGCAGATGCCTCAGAGAAACCTGCCTGCCAGAGCCCACGTCTGCTGGAGCAACTGGTCACAGACTCCCTGCAGGTCCAAGGCCCTGGGCGCAGTGGGACGGGCCCTCACCTCCCGGAGCAGCCCGAAGAGCACGTCAGTGTTGAGGGAGCGCTCGTGGGCCTCGTCCATGATGATGGCACTGTAGTGATCCAGGTCAGCTTCCCGGAGAGACTCTCGGAGCAGGATCCCGTCCGTCATGTATTTGATCAAGGTGTTTTCTGAAGTGCAGTCTTCAAAGCGGATGGCATAACCCACCTGGGGGTCAGAGAGCTGCCTCAGGGGCGCCAGGCACCCACTCCCCACTTAGCCCACTCCCAGGCCTTAGCAGTCAGCTCAAATGGAGGGAAGCTAACAGCCAACAGCTTGCCTGCATGCCCACTCACCTCCTCGCCAAGGTTGCCCCCCATCTCTTCACTGACTCTCTTGGCCACCGACATGGCAGCCACACGCCGGGGCTGGGTGCACCCAATCATCCCGTAGTCCGTGTAACCATCTTCATGCAAGTACTGGGTCAGCTGAGTGGTCTTACCACTCCCCGTCTCCCCCACCACAATCACGATGCTGTTGTCCCTACAAGGGAGAGAGGGTGAAGAGCAAATCAGCCCAAGTGGAAGGCCAACTCCTGTCCCCACAGCTCATTCTCCAAGGAGCACTCCTGCCTAGAGAGGAGGACTTCCTGGGATAACCGTCCCATACTGGGACACCACCTGAAGTGTCTCAAAGAAAGTGTTTGAGCAAGTGAACTAAGCCCCAACGATGCCATCTTGTTTACTTCATGCGCCCAGGGCAGAGGGAAACGTTCTCCAGTCCCTTCTCCAGCAGATGTGCAATGTCCCAAAGGAATACGGGATTCCTGCTGCTGAGAAAACGCAGCAAAGGGGAGGCCGATTCCATCCCAGAACTCCCTTCCAGAACTCTATCTGCACCAGAACTTGCCCCCAACGAACTCCACCCCAGAGCTCCCTCCCAGAACTCCTGGGGGCATCACCTGATAATCGTGAGCAGCTCCTGCTGTACTGCAAAGATGGGCAGGTACTGCCTCTGCTCCAGAATTGACTTCTTTTTTGCAAATTCACTGCTGGCTTCACTCTTTTTCTTCATATGATCTGCAAACTTCTGCTCTGTTCTAAAAACACACAGCACAGTTTTCTACATTTTCCTTCTGGGTGGGTGACTGCCCACCTTCTACACCCAAGGATGAGAACTACTTCAACAACAGCCAGTAGATCTGAGGCACCAGAAAAGCCAGGTAACTTGAGATGAAATGCCTGTGCTCCGACTTCAGGGGCTGGAACTGCCACCTGGAAACCCATCACCCACCTCACTCCACACCCCAGCCCAACAGAGCTCAGAGGAGACAGAGGAGCAAGTGGGCAAGTCCTCCACCCTGCAGATTCCACCACAGGGGGTCGGAAGCCCGGGGTCGCACCCTGCACAAGGCACCTCTGGATGACTTCAGCACAGTAATCAAAGACCTCGAAGGAGCCATCGTGGTTTCAAAGTCACGACCAAGGTCAGTCCAAGGTCAGACTCATCCTTCCTCCGGCAGGATGGCATAGTCTGTGAGGCTTTGTTTTCAAAGAACTCTGAGAACAATCCCACTTAACAGACACCTACAACTTCTGCTGAAGCACTGAAATCAGGCACAGGTGCTCACCTCGAGAGTCAAAAGCACTGTCGTTTTCCCAGGACCACACAGAAGTGCCAGTTCGGTGCTACAGGAGCCCACACGCAATTCCACTCTTCATTAGCTCTCCCCACCACTCTTCAAGCATCCTACTTCTAACTTCCAAGTCACTCCTGCTCTGCTAACAATATCTCAGGGACAGATCAGTAGTACCAACTTCTCATTTGGGACATTTCTCTGAGGGACATGAGAACTATTAACTCGGATGACAATTCCATAGGACTTGCAAGTTCAAAGGATGAGATTCACGAGGGCCACTTGCATCCAGGCACCTGCCCAATGTGGGGATCCCAACCACTGAAGACCTCAGTGACAGGAAGTCCCTGACTGGTACGCCCACCCTCCTCAAGCCTCTGTGAACAACAGTCTCCTTATGCTGAAACGCTACCTAGGCGCTAAGCCCTGCCTTCCAGGGTCAACAGGAGCTGGGCTCCAAAGCTAGACTGAGTCTGACCCCAACTCGCCATGTGCCAACTGGCGAACCCCAAGTTACTTCAACTCCTTGGGCCTCATTCTCTGCCCATGGAGAAGGGGGATAACGCGAATGGCACCGCCCTGCGGACCTGCTGTGATACTACAGTGCGAATGCGTGAGGCGTCTGAGCTGCCTGGCACAGGAAGCTCCCACAGCTGTAGCCGTGAAGGCAGTGAAGACAGTATCTGAAAATCAATGAATGTGGGAGGACAGTGAGAGCAGAAAGAAGTGATCAGAGGAGGCCCGAGGACTCAGAGTGACATCCTTTTCCGATTCACAAGAGACAGCATCCACCGGCTCTGCTGCAAGCGCCCGGGGGGCTGTCTGTCTCGGAGGCAGCCCGGCTGCTGTGGGCCAGACGGCCTACCTGTAGTCCACCTTCCCGTCTTCTGTCAGAGGTTTGTCTGGCTCTTCCTCTTTTTTGACGCCCATTATGTCTCCCAGTTTGGTTCCAGCCAGTTCCCAGTGTTTGTGTTGAGCCTGAAAAGACACCGGAAGTTACGTCAGCGCCATCCTGTGACACGGAAGGAAAATCCTTCCCGCCTGATGCCAGGCTTGGTCCAGCAGGAGGTGCCAGACAGCCGCACAGCAGCGGCAGCCGCGTGCCCTCCAGCCCTCGAGGCGCACGCCCCCACGGCATCAGCCCTGGCTGTCCTCACCGCGGCCCTGGTGGTGGGGCACAGCACCTCCTCCAAGGGATTCCTGCCAGCCAGTGTCCTCTAACTGCCAGCAGGAACCCTGCCTGTGAGGTGGCGTGCTTTTTAAAGAGAGGAAAAAGAAAAGCAAAGCACGCAGGCTCCCCAACCCCGGGGGACAAGAAACCAACCTTCTTGCGCTCCTTTTGTTCCCTGTGCTTCCGCACCGTCTGGCTGCCTTTCCGCGCAATGATGGCCAGGTCGGAAGTGGCGTCCTTGACTGGAATCACAGGCTCCGGCTGCAGGAGGCAAGGAGAGCCATCAAGCTCCACACGGAGGCCCCTTGTACCAGCCCAGTGATGAAAGCGGCCGCCACCGCCTGGGACCGGGGCGGGGGAAAGGGTTCCTCCGCCTTCGCTTTTGTCGCTGACGACAGGGCTTTCCTCTCCGGCCAGAGCCTCACCTGCTTGGTGAAGACAATGCGACCATCCAGGAAGGGCGGCACCAGATTATGCACCATCAGGTGCACCTTGGCCGCGCTGTCCTCTTCAAAGTCCTCCTGCACCTCCAGCCGACGGACCACCCCGCTGGTGAGCATGCGGTTGGTCTCCCAGCGCTCGTTGTCCTGGGAGGGCACAGGGGCGGGCCACGTCAGGCTGCAGCCCAATGGTCGTCCTCACGGGAGGGCCATGGGGGCGGCGCAGCGATGTCACAGGCCTCTGCGACTCTCTGGCAGCTTCTTAGACAGAAGAGCCACTGATTCCAAATCCCCTGCAGTACTTTTCCAACAAGCAGCACTTTGCATCTCAGTCAGAACCTCAACACGGACACCAGATGGTGACTATCCCCAGCCCCACTCGGAGACACGGCTGCGTCGGGCGCTGTGGCAACGGGGACAAGCGTGCTGTCCCCCCATGGTCAGGATCTACTGTCTCTGCACGCCAGCTCCAGCTCTGAACCGGCTCGCGTGCAGTAGGCGGCCTCACCTCGTTGATCTGCCTCCGCTGTGCTGAAATGCGCTTCTGCTTCTGCTTATGCAGGTGCTGCTCCCGCCTCCTCACATAGTCCTCGGAGGAGTAAGCCAGCGGGTTGTGGAACTCATCGTACCCCTCGTCCATCATGTACCAATCCCGGTCCGCTTGCTGCAGCACACGAGACAGGGCATGAGAACGAGACAGGCCGACTGTGTGCAGGCGACACAGCTGGAGGGCAGATGTTTGGGAAGAAGTCACTAGTGCAGGGAGCAACCCAGTGAGAAGTGCGGGAGAGGCCGCCCTGTTCCAGCAGACACCATCTGGAGGAGGACGAGGAATGGCTCCACGTACCAACGCGTCCCGCGCCATGGCGGCACTTCTCAAATCCACCACATGGTGGCACCAGCACACAACTGGAAAAGTTAGGCGGGACATTTCACCCTGGAGCCTGAGACTCTGGAGAGTATGCCAGGGCTCGGGGACCCTGAGGCTGTCGGTGTTCCCTGTCCAATCCCACTAGTGTCACCCCTGGTTCTTGTGCTGGCGCCTCCTTTCACTCCCACCCTTACAGAGCCACCACCTGCATGGGCCCCTCCGAGAGCAGTTTTACCCTCTGGTCGTCCTCCCACTGCTGCCGCTCCTCTTCTGTGTCAAAGGAAATGCCTTCCTCGCCATCCTCTCGTCGTCCTGGAGAACAGCAGCCGGTGAGTCCACGCTACCCACTTAGCCCCAGAAGGCCCAGCAGACCTGCAAGGGCCCACGGCTCCAGCAGCACAGCCTGCTCAGGGACCCCCAGGAGGCCCGAGCCTCCTCTCTGCCCCCACTCCGCCGCACCTCGGCCCCTGGACAGACGTGGAGTGGACCCCAGGTGTCTCCTGTCATCGGCCCACTCGTTGTACTTGTAGGACGGGGTTGGCAGAGGAGTGTCATCTGAGTACTTGCTCCTCACAGACCTGGGAAACAGTAAAACCAGTATCACTCTGGTCACTCAGCTGAGCATGTGGCCCTGGCCGCCATCTGCTCTCAGAGCCCAGGACCCTTTGCTCTCAGTACACCTACCCTTTGCCACCCACCCAGAAATTCCCAGAACATCACCTATCTCGATCTCTGCTGGACAGTCGATGGCTCCGTTCAGAATCCCGGGAGGACGGCGTTGGGGAGGGCGACTCCCACTGTGAGCGCCGCGAGGAGCCGTAGCCGCTGTCCTCTTCCTCCCAGGTGGACCTGGAAGGGGTGGCTGCATCTGGAACCCCAAGACACATCCCATTTAACCAGGACATGGGCAAAGAACGATCAGGCAAAAAAAAGAAGTCAGTTACCCAAATTTCTCTCTTTTACTATTTATACCTTTTTGTATTGGATTTATACCTATTTGTAATGGATAAGATAGTTGATGGTTTTTAAGGATACCTGAATTTTAACAGTCCAGTTTTCCTGTTTATAACAACATTTTAAGGATTATCCAGTTTAACTCTGCAAACATGACCCTCCTGGATATAAAATCCTTCTTTTTATAAATTGTTTTTCTGGCCCCAGTTCCTTATTCCTTCCTGCCATCTGAAACACTGGCCCACCCACAAGCAGGCCTATTACCTCAAAACAGCAGATCTGTCTTAAGAGAGAGGTCAGGGTCTTCCCACCTGACTCAGAAGCAAGCAGTATTCCGAGAAGCTCGTGGTAGGATCGGGAATTCTGCCCCCACTGAGGAGGGGACTGCTCACCCTGCCTTCGGGACACGTGTCACTCGCAAACCTCCACAAACCGCCGCCTCTACCTTTAGGTCGGTGCCGCGGGCTCTCGGGTTCACTTCTCCTGCTGCTGCGCTCGGAGCCTCCATCTCGCTCCGATCTGCTGCTGTGCCGGCTGCGCTCCCGCTCATCTGTCAAGAGTCGCACGCAGAGCTTAGAGAACACGCATCCCCTCCCGAGGTCCTCCCGTCTTCACCCTGGAGAAAGGACAGGCCTTCCCACTCCCTTACGGTGGGGGGCACCTGCATTGCTCTAATGCGATCCACATCTCCTGAACTTCAGAGCCCCATTCTTTCAATAATTACTGGCTAGAAAGTTTTAAACTCACAGTAAGGGTTGTTTTCCTGCAAGCATTCAAAAAAAGAGGAGTTACAAGTCTTTAGTGAGTAGCTTTTGTCATCGTTGCAAGTCTATAAGCTATAAAACCTAAACAGCCGCGAGCAAAGTCAGCATTGGATTTTATATCTAACTTTGCTCCAGGGCTCTGTCCTTTCTCTACGCCAACACCCCGGGCAGCTCTGCTTCCTCACGCGTGTTACCCACAACCACTTTTATCACCGATTTCCATCGCAAAATAAAGACCCTACACTCGAGCAAAGAAGCTGAGTTGCAAGCAACAGCTCTTTTCTGAAGCGGTCTTCTATTCCCAGCCCCAACAGGGTCAAAGCCAACAAGGCTGGCATTGTGCAAATTAGGGCTCCTAATTAGGAGGCATGAAAACTCCTACCTCAGGAAGGGGGCTAATACGATTATCCTGATGCTAGCAGGCTCACAGCTCACCTCTGTCTCTCGGGCGGTCAGAATCTCGATCCCGAGATCGCTCCTTCTTGCGCTCCTTTTCGTCTTTGGATGAGGCGTAGACACCGTGTTCCCGCCGCTCCCGCTCTCTCTGCCGACTTCGTTCCCAAAACTCCTCACTCACACCACCGGGATGGGACGGAGTCTCTACCCGAGCAGACCGGTAATGTCTGAAACAGAGAGGGAGGAAAAGGCCTGAACTTTGCCCCGAAACTGGCTGCGCCTGTCCTTTTCCACTTCACCTCCCTGTCCCGCAGGCTTGCGGATGGCAACCACACACAGAGCTCTAACCTCCCTCACCTCTGTTTAATGCCCTTTGAATGTTTCCCACAAATATGAAAATACCAATTCCTCTCTATCCTCAATACTGCAGAATCAGAATAAAGTCAGAAAGCTCTAAATATCCAAGAAAACAGAGAGAAATGTGGGATGTTATTTTCTGGCCTCCATTTTCATGCCCTTTGGGTCAACTCATCCTCAGAGCCCAGGCTCAGGCCTTTACCTGTCTTTTCGGCTACTTCGGTCAGCCTGGTCATCACCCTCCTCCTCACTGTCCCTCTGGTCATCCTTGTTTTCTTCCCAGTCCTTGTAGGAAGAGACTCTGGACTTCTTCTTGTCCTCCCCATCATCCTTCTCCTCTCGCTCCCTTCGCTTCAGCGAAGCCAGTAAGTCCAGGCCTAGCAGTGAAGGGCGGGGAGCAGGTGCCTTGAAGACATGCTGTTCACTAGACGCACTTTTGGTCTTGCAAATAAGACCGCCAACTTGAGAGTCCAGATCAGTGCCTTCCAGTCGATGGATTGAGGCATCCTCACTGGTGTCCTCCATGACAGGCACTGGGATTTCTCTGGGAGGGACACAAACCACTTATTATTAGACATAAGAGGGGGAAAGGCTCAGCTGGGATAACTGGGATACAGTTATAGCTCTATTAAACAGGTTAATCTCCTTAAGACCAGGATTTCTCTAGCTACCTCTTGCCAAGACCTATCAAGTCACTGACAATCTCAAAAGATCCTCCCACTGTCACACAAACACACATCAGCTGTAGATACACATACTTCCAAACACCAGGATCCAAGGAGGTGTCGCCCAGGCAAGGACAAACCTGACTAAGGGACATTATTGAAGCATGATGGTACCTATAAAGGGAGTTTGAGAGTGTTTCCTCAATTAGGATTCATAATTTCAATGATATTTTCTACCTGCATGATTGTAACCAAATAACTTAACCTTTGATTAGGCATAATTTCTCTGTCAAAGGGAATTTTTGCTTTATCTAACCTATGAAGTTATTGTAAGACTCAAGCAAAAAACATGTATATGAAAGCTCTCTGTAATCATAAGGAGCTACATAAATGTAATCACTACATTATTTTATTTGCCATGATTGGATCACTCATCAATTTTTTTGCATGAATTGTTGTACCACTCCCTTCCTTTAAGCCACAAACACAGCACAGTAGAAATGTTAAGGAAAAGGCTACCATCCATGTAATTCACACGTTTGTGGTTTACGGGGGTAAGAATTGTGTTTTATAGAAAAGAATTATCTCCCAAGTCAAAATTTACCAATAACAACACAAGTTCACCAAACACAGAATAGAAGCACTAGGTTAGGAAATGGCATTTCTGAAAAATAACTAGGTAAGATCTTCTGGCACTCAATTTGTAACCAAGTCCTCTTTAAGTTCTACTACACACCAGCCAATTATAAACATACACCAATTCTGAGAGCTTGGTTAAGTCACCTCTTCCCAACAAGTCAGTGAAACCAAGGAACTGTCAATGGACAGGGAACGCCTGGAATCCAGAATGTCTTGCCCAGCTCTAATTAGCATGTACAGCTTTAGAAGGGCAACCATCAAACAGACTGCACACATAATAGAGACACAGAAACAAGTCACATTTTGAAAAATGCCATCAGACAGAAAAGGAAAAGCTGCAATGCTGATGACATCTCTATGCCTTTGTGAAAATCTACACAGGAAAATAGGAACAGACTCTGCTCAGCAGGAGTCTGAACTAGAAAATATTCCCCTAGAACGCCATTCCATGCAGGAGAGACTGCTATACCTAGCAAAATAAATGTGTGACGAATACATGGATGAATGAATTTAAACTGAAAAAAAAAAAAAAAAAGACACTTCTGCAGGCTTCAGGGATGATAACAGCAGCACAAGATAAGGAATCTGATAGGCCTTAACTAGCTGTCAAGAAGAATAAATAAGTTAAGCGCTGGATTCTGGAGCAGCATTAATGGCAAAGAAGCCACAAGGGATAGGAGAAAAACAATGAAGAAAAAAATGAAAACACTGAATTTACTCATTCGACAATTACTAAGTCTTTGAGAGCCAATCGCTGTTTTAGGCTATAAGAGCAAAGAACAAAACAGACCAAAATGCCGCCCTGTCGGCGTGAACACTCTAGGAGAGGAGAGATCGCCTGGTAAAATGCCACCGTGAGAGAGAAGAGGAAGACACAGGAGCCCGACTGGGGCTCAGCGTCCAGCAGTGGCCTAAGTCGGAGGCCTGAGAAAGATGCGCAGCACCCCCGGACCTCAGTGAGGACGCGCCAGGCAGCAGGATCAAAGAGAACAAAGAGAAAGGCCGAAGCAGGCAGCACTGGCGCAGTAACCCTTGGCTGAGTAATGCAAGTTAGGTGACAGCACCGACTTTCCAAGCCCGGGCCCGAACCCAAGCGAGGGATCAAGATCCGCCGCCTGGAGCCACTGGGATTGGCTAAGCACAAGTTAGCTAGGAAGAAGAGACACTCACCTCACCAAGACCGACTCTCAGGACCTTCTGCCCCGGATTTTGGGGCGCCAGTACCGACACCCCACGATCAGATCGTTTTAGAAAGGCAAAACCCGCAAGCTGAACGCGGCCATTATTGTCCCATAATACCTGGCGCGGTCCTCTCTATCCGTCCAAGATACCATCGAGAGCAACCCGGAACTCGCCCGTTCCAGGTTCCAATTGTGTGATTGAATGTGACCAAGCCCCCAAGGTACAGGGTCCTCCTTTAGAGCTCCAATCAGAAACAATTAGAAGTCTCCTAAAGGCCAATCACCTTACACTGAGTTAATTACACGCCTATAACGGGGTGGGGCGAAGAAGGAGGGAGAAGATCAGTCATGTTTAATAAGGGCGGAAGTGATTTGAGGCTTCCGGTCAGACCCGAGGAAAGTGGGCGGTGACTAGAACGGTTTTTGTTTATTGGACTGTTGAGCAGGGAGGGGTGGGGGGGGGTGACCAGGCGTTCAACTACTGCGCCTGTGCAAAATCTCTTTCCGTTTCCGTCCACCCTGAGGGGCGGGCCCAGGGTTGCTAGGCAACTGTCGGTCGGGCTCTTCCGAGACGCGTTCCGGCTGGGAGGCTCCTCTGAAGCGCTAGAGGGGGCGCTGAGTCGCCGCAGTGAAGTAAGTCTCCCCTACCGGGTGTGGGCCAGGAGTAGCCCCACCGTCGGCATCGTTAGGGATATATATTTATCGAACATTTTGGAAAAATGAAGATACGCTGCGGGTGTAAATAAAACTCACTCGTCTATTCACACGCGGTGTTACTGCTGAGGGTGTTTGGAGATACTTGTTTCCGTTAGTATCTAGGAAAACGGATACGTAGGCGTTTTGTGTAAAAGTGGATCACTCTTCATACACCGTTTTGTACCTTTGTTTCTTTATCGTGAGAATCTTTCAGCGTCTGAAAGTTCTGTATGTTCTCTATGTTGCTGGACTGGGCTGTGGTTTATTGGACCAAGCCCCGGCTGATGGCCATTTAGATGGTTCGTTCTTTTCCCCCCTTATAAGTGTGACGAATGTAGTTTGTGCGTGAAAGCACTAAGAATGCTCAGGAATGGAATTATTGGGCAAAGGCTATGTCAGTGTTCTTTCTAGAAAGGTTTTGCTTCTCTACAGCCCACCTCGAACTGTGAATGCTCGGTTTCGTACACATTGCTGTCATTATTATTTCAGCTTTGACAGTTTAATGGATTTATAAAATATATCTTTTAATTTACTTTTCTTTGCTTACTCTAGTAAAGCTTAGCTTTCCAAATATACTCTGTCCAATTGTACCTCCTCTTCTGTGTATTCTCAGTTAATATTCTCTGCCCTGGATATTTTCTTAGGTATGATCTGAGGTCCCTGCTCCTTCCAACATTTATACAGCCCCCCATCCCTCGATGGTCACAGCTTTTTCCTCCCTGCACTTCCGCCTCTTTATCAGTAACATACAGGAGTTGTTGTTGTTTGTTTGAATCCTAGTGGTGGAACAGATCCATCTTCTCTGACTTTCCCTTTCATTTATGATTCTCAGGTCTGGTGATGTCTTTTCTGGCAGTTACCTTCCCTGTAAGTATGACTTATTGCAGGAACAACTTTTACTTCCTATGTAGATTTTTATGAACCCATATCCTAAAATGTACATGGTCACAAAAAGAAAAAATCTAGAAAAAAAAAAAAATCCTCCCCTTTCATAGCCTTAGCACACTGTAAATTCAAATGTCAAGTATATCGTGGGATCTCTGGTGAGTGGACTCAGAAATAAAGCTCCTTGATCAAAGAGTTTCTCAAAAATGATATTTCTTCTAATCATAAATATAGGCGCTTACCATAGTGAGAACCCTGGATTAGAAATTTAATGACCTGGATTCTAGTCCTTGTTCTTAGAGCTAGAAATGTAGTTCTAAGTAAATTTCTGTAAAATGAGGGAATCGGATTAAATCCCTTCTATCTCAGTAGTTTTCCAATTTGTTTATTTAATTGGGGTTTTCACACATACACACACACACACACACACACACACACACACACACACACACACCCTTAATTGATCTGTCTTTGAGATTACAAAGTGCAGCTAGTAAGATGCACCAAGAATCTTTAAACCAGGGCTCATAATACAAATGTCCACTAATGAAGGACAGTATTTTATTTTTTTAAAGGAAAGATGCAGTCAGAAAGAGAGGAAGAAGAAGCGTTTTATTTTTATTTAGTTTTTCCTCTTGGTTGGTCCCCCACAGCCTTGGGTCGGGGACCTGGATCCCTAGGATATATGTGGACTGTGCCAACCAGAGGCGGTAGACTTACCCACTAGGCCACCGGGCACACCAAGGACTGTTGATTTTTAAAATATAGTACATGCGTGAAATAGTATGTCGCTGTGACAAGGAATGTGGACGTTTTCTGTGTATCATTGCAGGAAGATCTCTATGTATTAGGTAAAAGGGCACAAAATGAAGAAGAGTGGGTAAAGTATGTGTGCTGGACATCTCTTCACTTGTCCCTCCAGGTCCATTCTTCCTCCTTTTCTAGAATACTGTGGGCCTAGGAGGCTCGGCTGCCTCTGCAGCCCTCTGCCCTCAGTGGGAGCATTAGCAGGTCAGAGGAGAGGATATCTGCTGCCTCCCTTCACTGCTGATGGTCTCTTGTACACAGGCTCTCCAGCTCAGCTCTCTTATCTCCCCCGCATGGCTCCTTCGGGCCTGCAGGTGGAATGGGGCCTCTGGTTGTAGCGCCCCCAGCGCTGTGCCACACGCTCCCTTCGTGAAAACCTCTTCAAATTACCACATCTGAGGCTGTCGTCTCTTTTCCTGCTGAAACACTGACTGACATGATAGACAGACTGGTGGGTAGAAAAGGAAGAAGAGCTAGGAATTCATGTTTGTATTTTCTGGTGACTATATGACAAAACTCTGGAAAATACATAAGAAACTAATGAAAGTAGCTGCCAGGTGTGTGGGGAGAAAAGGGACGGGGCAGAGGGACACTGTCCACAGTGTGCCTTCTGTGCTGTTTCTTTTTACGCATGCGCAGTGTCACCTACTCCAAAAATGTTTTAAAGTTAGGATTCGCGCACTTATCGGACCATTTTTAAACACTGGGACTTCGTTTCAGGACTGACAGCGAGGATTAATATTTGGGTTATTTCAAGATGAGCTTCCTGTTGCCCAAGCTCACCAGCAAAAAAGAAGTCGACCAGGCGATAAAAAGTACCGCAGAGAAGGTGCTGGTCCTCAGGTTTGGGAGAGACGAGGATCCTGTCTGTCTGCAGCTAGATGACATTGTGAGTGAATTTTTTAAATAAGTGGTTTTTATTACAATTGTGTAGCTCCTCCCTTTAACATCTGCAGAGACACGAGAGGGAGCAGGCAGAGCCCAGAGGTGTAGCTCTGTATTCACTTGTGCAATTTCACAAAGAGCTGATTGAGTGCCTGCGCCAAGATGATCCCCCCAAACCTGTGATTGTCCTCAGTCTGTCCCAGTGTCCTTCCCCATGAGCTGCTGTCAAAGCTCAGTGTCACTGACAAGTTAATAGAAGACCAGAAATGTTATTAGTAAGTGTCTAAAAACACTGTCCTATTCTGTACACACAGTCGTGGGACAATTATTATGACTACACACAAAGACCAAAGGGGACATGAATGGCAGGGAGGTCAGGTGACTTCCCATGGCCACAGATACACTTGTCTCATGTGGCCATCAGTGTGTGCCTGGGGACCATCTGAGTCTCACACCCTGAGGAGTAGGGAGGGGAACATGGGGGAATATGGGCTGGAGTAGGTTTACTCTTGTGTCTCTTGTGGAGAAAGACTTAGCCAGGACTAAGACCTCTTCCACCATTTCTGTTGCTGACACTGTGCGTGATCTAGTGTAAGAATACTCGTTCCTGTGATTAAAAAATGAATGAGTAATGCGTTAACCTGTTGGGGAGCACGGACAGGAGGGCCGGAGGCTAATACCCTCAGCTGCAGGGAAGAGGGGATCTCACAGAGGTCAAGAGTATAGACTCTGAAGCCTAACTGAGTTCATACTCGGCCTGACCAACTACTAGGTGTGCGATCAGGGCGGAGCCCCCCTGTGCCTCAGTTTCCCCACCTATGAAATGGGGACTCTTAAGTGCATGCCTCATAGGAATGTTGTAACAATTGAATGTGTTAAGGATTATGAATACTAAGAACAATTAGCACATAATTAGTGCCAGTAAGTGTATGCTATTATTATAATGATCTCAGAGGGGACTGGAAAGAAAGAGAGTTGGGGGAATTTCTGTATCTATATTACATATTTCTGACTTTTGTTTTCTGTTTAAGTGAATGTGGACTTTATAAACTCAAAAAAATTTATAAAACTTTTTGCTATCAAAATAAAGAAGAAAAAAAAGGGCAGAACTATATTCACACAATTTTATATAGGATCCTCAAAACCCAACAACAGTGATTCAGACTGAATAAATGATCTGATCACATGGTGTGTAAGATGGAACTCAAACAGGTTAGATTCTTGCCCCAGGAATTTTTTCATATAAAATACTGTATTCTAATAAAATGTTTCACAGAAGAGACATTAAGTACCTCTCATATTGTAACCTATATCCTCTCTCTCTCCCCCAATTGCAGCTTTCTAAGACCTCTTCTGACTTAGGTAAAATGGCTGCTATCTATCTGGTAGATGTGGACCAGACTCCAGTTTATACACACTATTTTGACATCAGCTATATTCCATCTACTGTATTCTTCTTCAATGGACAGCATATGAAGGTGGATTATGGGTAAGTTAGATTGACATCAAGACATCACAGTCTTAAGTTTCCTTTATCCAAACAGTTTCAGTAACTCACCTATTTGCATGTGTTGGTGGCTTTGTGAGTCTTGTATGGGTACTGTTTCCTCAGTAGATGTGCTCGCTAATTTTTTATGTGAAACTTTGGTCCAATGTGATTGTTTTCAATATGATGGGCAAATTTTCATTTCCTGCTTACATATGGAAGAATAGTAGTTTGTGAAGCACTAACCGTCCTTCAGCATAGAAAATATAGAACTTTTTTTAAAGTTTTCCAAGAATCACCTTTAAAACAAAATGTGTAGTTGTTCTGAAGCTTTAGAGACTGGTAGGTTGTGTTGATAAATATAAATATATATTTATATAATATATATATAAAATCCGGCCTGTAGACATGCTTCTCTCTTGCCAAGTTTCTTTCAGAATTTTGAAGTCATTATTCAACAAAGTCTGTCAAGAATAAGTAACATGAAGTTCATTCAGTCAGCATCCCAATGCTTTATCTTTTTATTCTTATCATTTCTTAGAACTGTAGCTGGGGTATTCGCTTGTCTGGATCTGTATACCTGCTTTGTCATTATCTATTTGAAAGTGTATGAAATAACTGTTTTACGTGGTTTAAAGCTATGTATTCTTCTAGAATACAGTTGATGTATTGATCCGGTGCAGTCTTTTTAGAGGGTGATTTATAACACTACAGATCACCTTCAAAATGTGTAACATTTTTAACTCAGCAATTGAATTTTCAGGAATTTATCTGAATAATAATGAAAGTGGACAAAACTGGTTACCTGGATATTCATCCCACCGTTGTTTAGAAAGCACGTGACTTAGAAAAAACCTAGTTATCCGCTGAGGGATTCTAGATTCCAGTTTAATGTGAAGTAGATGCATGTTTAATGATTTTGAAAGACATATGTGTTCACTAAAAAAGCCACATTACCAAATAGTTTGCATGTTGATTCCCCTTATTGTGGAAAAGGAAATGTGCATACAGACAGAAATAAGACAGGGATGACAAAACCAAAACTTGACCTCTGGCCTCACTGGTAATATTTTCTAAAAATTTCTACAATAAACATATGCAGTGTCTGAACTAGTGGGAAAAAAATCAGAAGTGTAGGTGATTAGTACTCATAGACAATGACTAGTCAATGGACTGAGCATATTACCTAGCCCAAAACAAACAAAAAATATTGTGCCCACACCAACACTCAGGGAATTCTACTCAATAATGATTTGAAAAGTGGTTAAAACAGATTGCGAAGCAGATGCAGCTTATGCATCAAGCATACATGCTATCCCAGTGGCCCACTGCTCTAATTTTATTCTTATATGAAATGGACTCCGTAATCGAAAGTGGGAAAATCATTACCAAGCTTTATGTCAAAGTCTCCCAGACAAGAAGAAAGTGACAGCTTTGTTCATTTGGCTTATCCTGAAGGTCCTCAGCAAGTCATTACTGAAAATTCTCTTCTATACTGTTTAGGTCTCCAGATCACACTAAGTTTGTGGGAAGTTTCAAAACCAAACAGGACTTCATAGATTTGATTGAAGTAATTTACCGTGGAGCAATGAGGGGGAAACTTATTGTCCAGAGTCCTATCGATCCCAAGAACATTCCCAAATATGACCTTCTCTATCAAGACATTTAGCACCTGACCTACTGCCAGAGTTGAAGAGAAAGGCACAACTTGAAACAATGCCTGGATCCAGCTGTGCCGTTTTGCTGGAGTCTTTTGGAAATTCCAGATGCTCATCATTCTAGCAGAGAAGTTTGACTTGTGTAAAAGTACCAGCTCCGGAGAAGAAGACCTACTAGAAGTGCGTTGAGCTGGGCCACCCCCATGTCTGCGCCCTGCAGGCTCAGGCCGTTGGATCAGCCATGTCAGTTCCCCGGCACAACATTTTCGAACATCTCTTTATACTGTGCCTATTTTCATTCCTTAAGATAATGCAGACTCCTCCTAAACATCAACTAGTATAATCTCATTTAGCTATTTTTAATTGATACACAGGTAAAAGGAAAACACAATTTCTTCCAGAGCAAAAATACTTATTTTCTACCTCAGGCACACCTGTGCACATGCACCTCTTACCTGTTCTTTCCTTCACCTGTCTCCAGTCCTTAATAACCCACTTTCTCTTGGAATAAATAATTCCATACTGACAGCAGGCAAGTTTGCTTTATTTTGGAGACTTTCTGACTTAGGCATTTAAAACGGTGTCCTGGCTGCTCAGTTTACTAACTTTTGTCTTATTAAGTTGCCCAATAAGTGAGAACTTGAACCTTTACCATCCAGCTCCCAAAGTAAGCTAAACACAGAACTAACTCCCTTCAGTGAGCAGAAGCAGATCTCTCCCAGGAGGCAGAAGTTCCGCCTCTTCCTGAGGCAGGAAATGCTCCTTCAGGGACTCCATACTGGAAAGAGATGTCAAAATTGTTAGAAGGAAATACCATCCATGTGGGGTTAGCCTGCTTTAATAACTTCATGAAGAATTCCTGTTCTAGATGGAAGGCCAGGGGCAGAGATGGGGCAGCAAGTGACCTGCCTTGTAGCCGCTGGCCTCCTTACCAGCTCTGTTGGGTTGGCATTGTCACCGCTCACCCTCCCCTGTTGCCTCACACCCACTTTCTCAGCCTTTTCTGCAGGAAGCGCACAACCTGATGCTGACTTCTTTCGCCAGGAAAAAGGTCGCTGGCCACTTTTGTGACCTTAGCTGATAAAAGGAGTGAGCCTTTCCAGGAATAAGACAAGGAAATCCTTTCCCCAGCACCTCGTCTCCTCCTCCCACTTCCTGCTTCCATGGTAACCGAGATGCACTGCGGCAGCCATCTTTGCGATGGGGGCTCCGGGGTCAGGGTGAACGGTTCAAGAAAGAATGCTTGTCTTAGTGCAGTTAAAGTGCTGTTTTATAAGTTCGTTAGAGAAACTGGAGGAGAAAGAAAGCAAAAGCAGGAGCTAGAGTCTCCCGGGCTGGGAGGGCTGCCCCTCGGTTTGGCAGGGCCGACAGATGTATAAACCCTGGTCTGAATGAGGAGGGGGCTTTTCTGGAAGCCCCAGGATACACTATAGAATAAGAAAGGGGTACTTTAATCATTGAAAGACCAAGCAGTTGCTGTGGACACTTTCAGGTGCGATAAGAGGGAAACATCCTGTAAGTCCCTTTAACAAAAGTCTCAAAAGATTACACACTGGCACCAGTGTGTTCGTAAAGGGATTTTGTGCAGCTTTGTTCTTTTATTGGGAGGAACTTGCTTTCTCCTGTCAGTTCCCGTGTAGTTTGCTCCTCTGCTGATGGTGGCAGCCTGTAAAACTGCTGAGGAGATTGCAGCTAGGCCACATCCCCTTCTGGAGTCCCGCTCCATCAGTAGGACCATGCAGCAGGAGCACTGGGGTTAACAGTGAAAGTGCAGCAAAGAACCTAAGAGCCTGGGGCCGTGACAGGTGACTGAGCTAATGAGTGAGCTCTCGACCTCCAGTCTGCTGTGAAAGAACAGTGCTCATTCGGTGCCTGTCACTGCTAGCTGGGTTTTCTGCCACTCTTCTCTAAAGCACACAGTTTGCTGTATGGTACGTGCCCAGGTAATCGCATAACCTCATTTGAGCTTCCCACAGGGGGCACCCCAGTCTGCACATTAGTTGAAGCCAGCACGCCAAGTCTTGTGGCAATGCTGCCCACAAACAGGTAACTCCTGGACAGGAAACGGACTTCTCAGTGCAGCACCTGACCCTTGCAAGAAAAGCAGGAGGTGTGCTTGTGTGTGTGAACGTGCAAGTGGGTGCGGGCCTTTCAGCAGGGGCTGGAGACCATTTCTCGGAGAGCTACTGGGGGAAGACGAGGCGGTCAGGAGGTGCTGGAGGGGAGTTGGCAGAGGGGACAAGTAGAAGGAGAAAACGCCAGGGCTTTCCTCTCATTGCATTCGTCTTAGTGATG
This sequence comes from Solenodon paradoxus, assembly GCA_004363575.1. Classification (NCBI taxonomy): domain Eukaryota; kingdom Metazoa; phylum Chordata; class Mammalia; order Eulipotyphla; family Solenodontidae; genus Solenodon; species Solenodon paradoxus. Next base: position 426,671 of record RJWH01000723.1, on the reverse strand, counting down.
AGCAGAAGCCACTTAACACAATCAGATAATTCAGGAAAACCTAGCGCTGGGGTGTGCCCATGTGGCTTCCTGGCTGCCGAGACGCTGGTGGGCAGATCATGTTGCCCAAAGACCCGGGTTCAAGACCTGGGGCGAAAACCCCGGAATGAACAACTAAGTAAAGGTTTTCTTCCTCCCTCCTTCCCTTTCAAGTTTCTTCCTTCCTCGTAAAAATAAAGGTGCTGAAGATACTGCAGAAGAAAAGGGTGTAACTGTTCTGCGAGGCATTTCTTTTTCTGGTGGTGGTATTTTTCAGTCTCTGCTGTCATCTCTGTGACGGGCTCTAGGAGAGAGGCCCACTGGCTCTAGCCTGTGGAAAACCACCGATGGGTCTGGAGGGTGCCTTTGAGAACTCCAAGTGAGGGTCAGGCCTGGTGAGAGAAGGCACTGAGTGGCATTTCACACCATGAAGAGATGCCATGTATGCTATGACGAGGTGGTGTGTTGGTAAAGCGTCAGTGTCCTGAATGAAGCCTTATAGCAGGAAAAGGCTTGCTTAGAGTAAGAGTTTACAAGAGTTCTGGAATCCCTCTTCTGGGCCACATGTGATAACAAAACCTTTATCTTTGTGAAATGGAAGGCTTAGATGATTTGCATTTGACACCTGGTAAAGCAGGGGTGTTTCTTCCAAGTGGGAGAAGCCGCCCCTCCTGAGGAAGAGACGCTAACTCTTTCCCAGTCTAGCATGTTGTTGCTGGCAGGGCTGTGAGAAGGCCTGGTGAGACCCCTCAAGGAAGGGAGCAGATCGAGTAGGCAGGAGCATGAGGCCGTGTCACGGCTGAGCCGGGTTGGGGCCCGGCACGTCTAGAATCCTGCCTTTACACCGTCTCCGTTGTTCTCTGAAGGCTGGTGTGTGGGGAGAAGCCACTGCCCTTGTTTCATTCCACTCTGAGCTAGAGCTGCCTCAGCAGGCCCGCCCCGTCTCCTAACTCACGTCAGCGAGGCAGACGCTGCGTGAAAAGAGCTCAGTGTTTGTTCACATCTGGCTGCCAGGTTCTGTTTCAGTTTAGTGGCTGTGTAACCTTAAGCAAATCACGTCTCCAAGCCTGTGTACTTGTCCATAAAACAGTATAACAGCGACCTTTCTGCGGCCTGTCATTCAGTGAGGGCTTGTCAACGACACGACGCCCCAGACAGCTGTCGCCTTCAGGATTCCTCGTTGGCCCGGCTGCTTCCTGCCATACTCCCTGGAGACTCCACCTCTGCTGCTGCTGTACCACAGAGGAGAGAATTCAACAGGCCCCCAAATAAAAACAGCACAACAAATGAGTCAAAAAAACAAAAGAAGGGCCCTTTATTGATTGAGTCAACATCAGTGCCTTGTCCCTCCCCACCTGCCACTGTCCCGCTTCCAAAGAGAAATTCTGCCCTCGGGCCGGCCTGGCTCAGTTGTCGGCCACGGTTTCCCGAATCCAGTCCAGGATGGAGGACACCTTCACATAGACGCCGTACTCGGCCACAGCGCAGCTCTTGTCGAAGCTCAGGATCCCCGCAGCATACCAGGCATCCTCGTCCACATCGTGGACGGCGAAGGCGCTGCCGGCGTCGCCATAGCAGGTGTCCTCCTGGTACTTGGACAAGCCGGCACAGAAGGTGTGTTCGTTCAGGATGGGCTGCACCCCCACAGGGCTCTTGGGGGCCTTCTTCTCGGGGACCGTGCTGCCCTCGTAGTGCTTCACACAGTTGTCTTGGTCAGCCACGGGCAGCGTGACGTACTTGAGGTGCTCGGTGAAGTTGAAGTTGGCGTTCCGCCCCCAGCCAGACACGAAGCCCACGCGACCCACTTGTGCGTAGTCTTTGGGAGACAGGCAGATGGGCATGACCCTGTCGGTGACGGGCACCTTCTCTTTGAGCTTGATGAGCCCGATGTCCACCAGGGAATGGTTGGGGTAGAGGACCACCTTCTCGACCTGCACCGGCTGATTTCTCCCCACATAGAGCCTTAAAGTGGGGGCGATGTCTTTTTCCCTGGAGTCATTTGCATGTCCCAGGAAGAGGTTTTTTGCCGTGGTCAGCAGCCACTGCTCGCTGATGAGTGTGGCTCCGGAGACGAGGTTGTGTCGGGAGATCATCTTGGCCTGCCAGGGGAAGCTGCCCTTGGCGTCCAGCGAGCCTCCCAAGATGCGTTGCACCTGAGCCACTGGGTTCTTGGGCTTTCCGCACACTGTCGAGGGGAGCAAGGCGTCAGGAGTGGGAGTGGGAGTGTCTCCCCGTCTGGGGGCCCGAAACAGGGCTGAGAGCTGGCTTCTGCTGTTTTCTGAGCTGCCGTTGTCCTGTTCTGAGCTAGAAATGTTTCCTTGCTTGGCCCTGACCAGCTGCCTCTCTCGGCTCCGCTGCGTGCGGTCTAAAATGACTGAGTCTGAAGTGTGTACATCACTAAGAGTTCTCTTTCCTGCTGTTCTAATTCACAAAGGAAACGAGTTACAGGGAGATTTTCAACCCTGGCTAATGGACCGCATGTTTGTTTAAACCAGTTTGACACAGCAAAGAATGTCCACAGTTCCCTGAAGTGCATTGTGAGGGCAAACAAAGCCACGATCATTCATTCTCCCTGAATGCAGGCTCCGCCTAATGAAGTGGGCTCGGGAGCAGCCTTGGCTAAAACTCAGACTCCAGACGTGCAGGGCAGCCGTTCCGCGCCACTCGGGCATGGGGTGGGCCAGGGCCCCAGCTCGTGCCCAGCCACACACACGAGTCCTCGCTCATCTCCTGCTCCTGTGTCACACGTCCACAGGTGACGGTGTTGCTGTGCCCCCTCCCTGCCCTGTCCTCCCTGAAGCTTGTTTGACCTTGGCCCTGGACCCTGGAAGTGGGTGCTCTGTACACGCGGGGCTGTGATCCTCGGGGCACACACAGTGGATCAGTCTGTGCCCCGCAGGCCCGATGGACTGGATCCTCAGACAGCTCCATCGGGTCGCCAGCTAAGTGCCCACTTCTCTGCTCGGCCGTCTGGATTCTCCCTGGTAACCTGTCTTGACTTGTGTACACAGAGGCCACACAGGAAAGCTGTGTCTCTCGGACATTTGGTTAAAGTGCTGCCCACCCACTGACCCCTCACCACCCACCTCTGGTCTGTTCTCAGGCCCCAAGCTTCCTACCTGCTTCACACTCAGGAAGTTTCTCTCCAAGGGCCTTATTCACCCACTGCTTCTCGCTGTTGAGGGTGTACACCCCTGAAACAGAAGGACGGAAGTGAGCCAAGCGGAAACGACCTGCCCTCATGTGGAGGAGGTTCTGAAGGAAAAGACTCAGAGAAGGAAGGGACGGAAGAAGGGGGAGAGGAGGAGGAGGGCACTGCATTAAATCAGGCCCCGCAGGACAGCTGCGCTCATGGGAGGACGGGGCAGGGATGGTTCGACCCCGACGCTCCCTCTCCCAGGCGCTCTGATGTTCGGCAGCCACTGCCTCACTGTGCCTCAGTGTCCTCAACAGCAAAATAATAGCATTTCTTCAGAGAGCTGTTCTGAGGACTAAGGGCACAGATACATGGAAAGCACTAGAACTGTGCCGGGGCGACTGCGCACTAGGGAAGGCCTCCCTGTCATCATCACCATCACCCTCACTGTTCTTGTGCCCCATCTGCTTTTGTCGACGGAGCTCACCCTCAGAAGTGGGCGGCCATGTAGCCTCACTGCCTCACTGCCTCTGAAGCTGAGAAAAGTTAACTCATTGGCATCTAAATCTCCTGGCGTGGCCCGTCTCATGGCTCCACCCCTTCATGGAAATGCCAGGCAGGAGAGGACACCAGGACCTGTTCAGGCCTTACCATCCCCTTTGGTGCGCAGTTTGTAGTTCCTCTTACAATGATAGCGAACCAAATGCTCCACGTAGCCATTTGCAATCTCGGGGGGTTTTGGACAGCCGTCAGCTGCAAAGAAGACAGAACCGGGGTGGCGGGGTGTCATTTGCAAACGGCTCCCAGAGACCCACCAAGTGAGAGACAAGAGGAGGCCACCCTGCAGGTGACCTCCCTCCACCCCCAAATGGAAGACTCCAAAGGAAGGACCATTCCCTCCACTGGAAGCGCACGAGAAGGGGAACTGGATCTTCCAGAAAGGGTGTAGATGTGGCAGGATCCACCTGGGATGCAGCGGTGGTGGCATCTCTAACTCGGGCCCTACCCAAGACCTACCTGCATCATCCGTGACCTCATTGCCAACGTCCACCGCGAGCAGCTGCCCACAGAGCAGAAGTGCAACCATGGCCCCCAGGGCACTGCAAGGAGAGAGCAGGAAGACTGCAGCTGGCCTCCCACCCGCCTCTGACTCTCTCTCTCTCTCTCTCTCTCTCTCTCTCTCTCTCTCTCTCTCTCTCTCTCTCTCTCTCTCTCTCTGTCTCCCTCCCTCTCCCTCCCTCTCTCTCCCCCTACCTCCCTGTCTGTCTGTCTGTCTGTCTGTCTCTCTCTCTCTCTCATCAGAAAAGAGATGAATAAAAGTCCCAGGATCACTAAGCTGTCCCCGCCCACCTTCATCCACACTACAACTTCCACACCCATCCAGGTTCCAGCAAGTTCTATGCTGCTGAGAGCGCTACGTGAGCTTCCTCTCGCTGGAGCCGAGAGAAAGCTCCCCGTCACCCGGTACCACCGGACTGGGACTGCAAGGATGCTAACGAATACAGCATCTCAGGTGGGAACGTGGCCATTCATTTGCTGCTCTCTGCACTTTCAGCACGTAAGTAAATGTTAAATATATAATTTAAAACAATTATGTTGTTTGCATCATGATACTTCACCTTTAGGAAATGCTGTCTCAAGCCCAAAAATACCAGAAGGTCACTGGGGTGTGACGGGCCTGAAGCACGTCTGTGGACGCTCGCGGTGCCAGTGCACAGGCCACACTCAGCAAGTAGCCATCTCCCTACAGATGTCCGCTCTTCAGGCGCTGCCCGGTTATGTGAAGTGTCTAGTCTGTTCTTCCAGCACTTAAAAAAGCCTTTTTGTTTTGATAAAAATCTGAGGTCCTTCATTGTTTCACCCAAATGTGTCACTATCGGCCTTTCTTAATACTTGTACGAAAAGAAAAGGTCTGCTACTAAATATATCTGAGTTACCAGGAAAGGCATTCAGAATACCTTGGGAGCTGCCGGCATCCCCTGTGAAAATGAAAAACCTCTTAACCTCAAGGGGGAAGACTTCTGAGTGAGCCAGTCTCCTGGGAAAGACAGCTCTGTTTGAATGCATTCTCTTCCAAGCATGCAGACAAGCAGAGGCCTGAACCCTTTCACCCTCACTATCATTTAGCCCGTTTTCCTGTTTCTTGGTTATGTTCTGCCTCTCTCCTGAGGTTTTTCCTGCTCCTGGGCTGTCACAGATAAAAGACCTTTGAAGACAACAGAGCATCAAGAAAGCGGGGCAGGACCAGCTCTGGACTCACCTCATCTTCAGTTGTCCTGCCTGTGGAGGAGCAGTGCCATGGGGGGGACCTGCCGGCGCTTTTATGCCTCCTCGTCCCTCCCCACCCCTTTCTCGATTTGGTAACTCCCATGTCCACACAACTTTGGCCTTGTGAAGGTCACTGCCATCTTCCAGGAACAAAGCCACAAACAACAGCCTGTTAAGAGTCGAGCTCTTGCTTCATGCTCCAGTTTCCCCGGGTGTTCTTTCACAAACCCCAAAGAAGGCTGGCAGCACTGTGACCCCATGAAGCTGCCAAAGTGTTTCCCGAAATTAGTCACAGAGCAGGACTGGGGGAGGGACCATCAGTTGGTGTCTCTTCGTTTTGGAGCGTTGTCAGCACTGAAAAAAGCCCCACTTAGGGCTATTTCAGACTCCCAACTATAGACAGCCCTGCAACCTGACTGAGATGGGGCTCTGAAGAAAGCATTTCTTTTTCACAATCATTTTCCCCAGCCCACGTCGACATCTCCCGATTGCTTCAAAACTCTCCAGCCTGAAATCACCATATGTATTTATTGTGTGGTCTGAGACTGCTCTTTGCAAGAACTCACACAAAGTGGTTAAAGCGATCGTGTGGACTGAGCGTACCGTAGTCCCAGACATCGACGCTGTGGTTTTAGAGGCCAGTGATAAGTACCGATAAACAGGTGGGAGAAGTCAATACGCTTCAGTCAAATGTCTGCACCTGTGTATCTCCAGGACCGTCGTGGGCATCTAACAGCAACAGATTGCTTTGTTCACTTAAAAGAAACAGTTTAATGATTCTTAAATGAGGGGGTACAGAAAGAGTCACGTTGGAGTATTCGTGGTGGCACCGATGTCCTAGCGTAATCCTGACTTCCGACCCTTCGCTGGCACTGCCTGAATTTCCTGTCAGTAGAGTCCAACTGAGCGCGCAGTCTCTCTGGGAGCCATCCTGTCATCCTATCGGTTTACTCTTTTATTGCTGTAAAATAGTCCATTGTATAAATAAAGCACAATAGACTTATCCAGGCTCGTGTTTATAGATGTTTCAATTGATTCCATTTTGGGGCGATTGGAAATAAAGTCTCCAGGGATGATCTTGCACGTTCTTCGGTGGCCGCAGCACTCGCTTCTCGTGGATGAAGACCGCGGTGTGTCACAGGATAGATGTATGTGTTGCTTTGATGCCTGTCACCCTGGCCAATCCAGTTTAATTCTAGTCATTCAGGAATACTTGCAGTAAAATATAATAATGGCTTTAATTTGCATTTCTTGGATATAGGATGATGTGTAAAACACGTTTTCTATTGTTAGCGGTCCTTTCAGATATCTTTTCCTTGTCAATTTGCGGGAATTGTTTGTTTTTCAAGGAAAGGTGCAGGCAGGAACGAAGGCAAGCAGTCTTGAAGGCAGGAAGAGAGAAGAGGAAGAAGCATCGTGATTTTGTTTTTATTTAGTTGTTCACACCAGTTGTCTTCCCCTGGACCCAGGACTCAAACTCAGATCAGCCTTCCTCCTCGCCAATGGGCAGGATGCCCAGTAGGACCTTGTGGTCTGGATCTGCTTGGTGATGGTGCCACTGTCACAGATCGGAGTGACTGCTCCCAGAAGGTGCCCCAGCGAGAAGCGGGATTGTGGCCTCGCGATTCAACGAGTGACGTCGTAGGCCCAAGGCCAGCTCCAAAGTAAGATTTATTTAGAGAAGGAAAGGAAGCTCCCCACTCAGAGGAGAAGGAGAGGGGGTCCTGAGAGCCCCCCACCCAAGGCTTTGAAGCTTAGGGTTTTTAAAGACTGCTTATAGGAAAGTGATCCTTTGGGCGATGCAGGGTTTCGCAGCCAGTCGGGAATGGTCGCACTGCCCTGAGGTGGCTTCTGCGTCATTTTTCTTCCTTGTTGGGCTTGTGGCCCTGCCGGTGGTATTTCTTGGAATGAAAAGTTCCGGTGGTCGGTCCTGTCACAGGGGCCCGCTCTTACTAAGCTGCCTGTTGACTTCTAACTGCCTGCCTGTAACCCGTAACCCATAAGGTTTAATAGATTTTATCCATTTAAAATAATTCCTAATTTCCATTTTATGTCCTGTTTGGTACGTGGTTTATTTACAGGTGTTTTGCTTGACTTCTAAACATTTGGAAATTCAAAAATTATTTTTCCATTGTTGATTTCCATTGAACTCCACAGTGGCCAGAGACGTCATTTTAATCCTTTGAAATTTATGAGACTTACCTTGTGGCCTGTCACATGGGCTACTCGGGTAAGTGAGAAGACAGCAGATCTTGAATGTGGAGTTCTACATACACCATTTAGGTCAAGTTGGTTCTTTGAGCTGTTGCGAGTTTTCTTTCTTCTTTTTTTGTTTTAGATCGGAAGAAAGGGAGAGGAGGAAGCAGTGTTTGGAAGGGAGGCAGGGAGGAGTGAAAGTAGGAGAGGAGGACACACTTTCATTTCATTTTGACACTCCCTCCCAATGCCAGGTCATAGAAGCAGTCCTCACACTTGACATGGCCCAGCCACCAGCTGAGTGCCTAAAACACTGGAGTGAGCCCCTGTGTCTTCTTTATAAATTGATTCTTTATCATTATGAAAGGCCCTTTGTTTAGCTCTAGTAATTCTTCTTGTCATAAAGTGCCTTGTCAGTTTTCACAGTGCTTTTCTTTCAATTGGAATATTTCATTTACTTCCAAGTAATTGGATTACTAACAGAGTTGATTTCAGGACTGCCATTATGCTGTTTTATATTTAATCTGTAAGTTCTTTCTTCTTTATTTCTCCTTTTCTGCACTTTTTGGATTACTTGGCCTTTTTCCTCCTCTATTAATTTGTTTTGTTATATATTCTTGTATTATTTTTCTAGTGGGTACCCCAATAGTTCACGATTTGCAATCTTATTAAGTTAAGACTTTTACAACTTCCCAAGCAATACAAGAACTTACAACAACTTAACTCTCTTTACCTTCTCCCATCCTTTATACTGTTTATATATTTGTTGTGTATTTTACACACATGCACACACATATGTGTATGTGTGCATGTGCGTGTGATATCCCCCATAAGCATTTTTAAAAAACAATTACTACCACTTGGGTATGAGATCACTTGAATACAAATAAATAGAAGCCAAGATGACAAATTAAGTGTTGTGTGGAAATTAAAAGGAGGGGACAAATTCAAGAATTTTCAGGAAAAAATTGTAAAATGATTCATTAGCTATAGGGAGGGCAAAGGAAAAACAAGACTTGAAAATGACTCAGAGTTATAAGCCCTGAGGACTTGGGGAGGGAACTGATGCTGTGCACAGATATGAAAGGACTAGGAATAGAATGTTAAGGTATAAATGGGAAGGAAAAACATTGAGTTCAAGTTTTAAATGAATCTTATGTAAAATTGGGGCTGTAAAGATGATGGAAACAGAGAGCTAAATTTGGAAATCATCTAAATATTACACTTTTATTATAAATTATGTGAGGAATGAGTTTATCAAAGCACTGAATATAAAAGAAGGGATAAGTCGTTCATCAAATATTTATGAAGTTTCTACAATTTCTCCAGGTGTTCTATGTGCTAAAGACAAAACAGAGAATGGATCAGAACAAATTCCTGCCCTCCTGGAGCTGATATTCTAATGCGAATGTAAGCGATGGTTATAAGTGGAATATTAGTGGATGGGGTGTGCAGACCTCGCTGGTGGTCTAGCAGTATAATACATCCTGGGTGCAGTCCACATGCATCCCAGGATCCTGGGTCCATTCCTGGGCCAGGTAGAACAACCAAGATGAACAACTAAATAAAATTGTTTCTTCCTCTGCCCTCTCTCCTTCATTCCTTCCTGCACCTTTCCTTTTAAAAAGATAAATAAGTGAATGGGGTTAGAAAGACATCATTAATTGACACCAAATTCTGTTATATACAGAAGCAGAATCTGAAGGGCTGCTGTCCATGAAACCTAGCAGTTGAAAATCAGTGACCGTACTCGACAGTTCCCAAACTTTGCTGTGCTTAAGGACTCCTGGGAGCTGTAAAATGTCTTGAGGCCCAGGTCATACCCCAGCCCTATTGCATTGTAATGCATGGCATGGGCTCTGGGTATCAGCATAGTTCATCAGATTTAGTATGTTCTGACTTACATGAAAAAAGAAGAAGAAATTCTGCCAAACTGACAAAATGCTTAAGATGCCTTGAATGTAAGATGAATCTCAGTTTCAGACAGATGAAAAATAAAAAAGAAGTCCGGTCTCAGAACTGATGCAATGGTGTGGTCAGTGTGCGAGCAGCTATGGCATGAGAACCACTGGATTTTCTCGCATATTCCTGACCTTGAAACAGGATGAGCCGGTGACTGTGAACTCAGAACAGCACATGCTGTTCAAAATTTCATTTGTCTCAACACAATTAAACAGAGATGGTGCTGCTATTACCCCTCTTTCTGGGCATTCCCCTTTCTGCAGTCACCAGGGCTCACGAGGTTGTGCTGTGCCCTGAGCGCAGACATCGGCGCCCACCCATGCCACTGCGTCTGGAAAGCTGGGCAAATGCGGTGATACGTGACACAGGGGCGACACAAGGAGATTGCAGGCAAAGACCACGTGGGCACTGGCTGGGAAACACATTCAAAAACAGCCCAAGGGCACTGCCTGGCAAAGCATTTGGGAGCAGTGTCCCCTGGATGCCAGCCAGGTTCTGGGAAAAGATGAGCCATCCAGCCCGCTGCCATGACAGATCTCTCTAGAAAGGATGATGCTAAAAGTGGACTCTGATTTCAAGCCATTGGTGCAAGAAACCCAAGATTTGCATAATGATGGCTCCAGGAAGTATAGGAAGTGAGTCCCAGCCACACAGAGCTATCTGAGCCCTCAAGTGACTCCTGACCACGGGGCACAGGGCTCCACCCCTGTTGGGACCCACTGGGTTCTGGCTGGTTGTGTTTGTATCTTTCTCGGCGGAGCCAGAGTGGAGAACTGTTCTCTTCATCCTCAGCATGCAGCACGGCCACTGGCAGGAAGCAAGTGGGCGCTGGACCAATGAATGGTGAAAGACCTAGTGACTGTGGCCAGCCCTCTTCACACACACGTGGAAAATATATATATATATATATATATATATATATATATATATATTTGTGTGTGTGTGCAAACAGAAGTATGCTACATAGTAAGCAGGATCTGTATGTATACATGTATGTGTGCATATCAGGACATATTTGTGTGTATTTCTTTAATGGTTATATCAGAGTCTCCAGTGGAGCTAAAATTCTGACCCAGCCAAGGTGCCATGACTCAGGTGCTGGGACAGGAGGGAGGTCGTGCTGACCCTCAAGCACAGCGCTGCTCCCTGACCCACCTTAGTCAATTGTAGTGATCACTGGGCACCAGGTGCAGCCACAGGAACGTCCCATGCTGGAAGCCCTTTTGTTTCCAAATGACATTTTCAACACCCAGGAAACCTCTTCTTGGTTGGCAAGAATGCATGGAGTTTACACATTGCTTGCATTTCCTCTCCGAAGAGCCCTGCCCCCTGCATTCTTGCCCCTGGGTGGCTGCCCAAGTATTTCACAAACCCATCAAGTGCCAATTCCAGGTCAGTCCCACTCTGCTCTGCACACACACAACTCAGAGCCTTGTGCCCTGTGTCCTCTGCATGTGATAAGTCACACTAACTTCATTCCCCACATTTATAGCCACCAGCTTCTTACAGAAATTTTCTCTGGCTGCCGAGAGTTGTTTAGCACTGGAGAATAGGTAACAAGATAACCTGAGCACATTCTCACAGTGCCAGGCACAAGAGAGCTGCACCTGGGAGGAAAAAACCCTGAAAGCTGTCTCAGCCAAGTAGAAAGCAGGCATATGTCCCAGGTAAATATAATGTCACAAGTAGGCTTCAGTCTGCCTTCTTTATGAACTGGGATTAAAGTTGACTGAAGATGGAGCAAACTGCAATTAATAGTGACTTAACACATCAGGTTTTATTTCTCAAGGATAAGAGGTGGGCAAGTAAGGAGAGAGCTTATATTAGCAGGTTTTTGTTTTGCTTTGTTTTTTAAGTTCCTCCCAGCTTTTGCCTCAGGTCTAAGTTCCAGCCATCACACAGGCTCCATGTTGCATGCAATACTTTCACCTGCGTCTCAGTGAGTAGAATTGGTCATCTAGCCACATGCAGCTGGAGGTCAGGAGAGACAAGCTTTCATTTTTTCCCCTGGGACTACAGAATGTAGATACTTTTAGAAAACAGCTGGTCTGATTGCTTCAGAGGTGACTGTTCTCGATTTTAAAAGCCTAAAGAGCAGTGTCGCGAGCTTTGATTGGCTGTAGAAATATTTGAGGGCAAGGGGAGAAAACTGGAATCTGACTGTTAGGTGCTGGAAAGTCATGGCTAACTGTCTCAAGTGTGATCATAGAATCATTTCCTAAGAGCATTGTTCTTTTCCTTGAAGACGAAGGCTGTGAAACACGTAGGGAAGTGTCCCATCTGTTTGGTGGCGGTGAACTCACCTGTTTGCAACACCACACTCACATATCTGGGGTGATGGAACATCAGATCAGCACTTGACTCTCCTAAACCTGGTATTCAGAATAATTCTTTGTACTCGGCATTCTCCCCTCACCTGTGGGCAAGACGTGCCAGGACTCCAGGTGGGTAGACAGGTGGCCTGTCTACACTGTTTTCCTATCATGCACGTAAGGTTTAATTTGTAAATTAGGCACAGAAAGGAATTAATAACATGGAATGTGAACAATACACTAGCATCTAAATGATTACTGTTCGTAATCTTCCAGCTCCAACTGACTACAAGGAAATAGGGGAGAACTACTGCATTCTTGTTGAAACATCTGTGTATGCAGATAGGTAGATGAAAATGATAGTTATGGATATGTGTGTGTATATACAGAAAAAAGAAAAATCTAGATCAACACCAAAGTTGACTGTGATTACATCTGGGGAGTAGAACTATTTGAGGGGTAAAAGGTAGACAATTTCTATTTGAAGGCTTTGCTTGAATTTATTCGAGTACATATTTTGTATTTTTCCCAATAAAAGAAGAGCCAGGAACAAGGTCTTTGAAAATAACAGCAGGCCGCTGGCTGTGGTTTCTTGGCAGATGCTGAGCCAACAGTAAACAGTGAGGCAACAGAACATGTTGTCTCTATGGCATTTATTTGCCTCTCCACAGAGCTGCTGAAAAATCAATTTAAAATAAAATTCAAACTCAGCTGATGGGAATAAAGGTAATTTCTTCCTGGCTGGTCAGACCTCAACAGCACTTCCCAGACAAGGTTCCCAGCTTCTTGGCAGCATCTGCTTCTCAGCACTGGAAAGACGGGGGTCTCTCCGTGTCTGGTTAACGACCACCTCCTTTAGCGTCTGTCCAGATAAGCCCCGTGTCACTGGTCTGCCTGCGGCACCCAACTCACAGCTAGCAAGGGCCACACGCTCTCTTCCTGTGGGCACTGCAGCCTCAAGAATTGATGTGCTGACCACCTGACCCCCGCAGCACCTTAAAGTGTGACCTCGTTCAGAGAAAGGGCTTGACAGAGGTCATGGGGGCAAAATGAGGTCAGCAGGTGGCCCTACTCTTTATAAGATCAGGACAGTCACACACAGGGAAGACATGCGAAGACATGGAGCAGACAGCCATCCACAAACCCTCTTCTTATAGCTTCTGTCTATATTTGAAATGCTTTCAAGATAAAGTTAAAAATATACATAAAAATAAAACTAGAATGAAAGAGCCAAGCCCCCGGGAAGCCCACTGCAGACCCCAAGCAGCAGCTTTCGTTTCCTTCCAAATATTCAACATCCTTGCAATACAGGCAACTGGCATTTGCATCTAGAAAGAATCAAGGATGCAACTCAGGCCGTGACAAGTGACTGAAGAAAGCCTCGTGTCCATTGTGCTGATCGTCGAGACTGACTTTTCCAGTACAGCCAAGCCCGGAGGAAGGGCGCTGTGGCTGAGGCATGAGGCACAGCATCCCCTCCCTCGATCCAGCCGTGGGCTCGCCTGACTTAGCAGCAAAGTTCCAGAAGAGGCTTCCCATCAATGTCCTCACCTCCGATGGTCGGCGCCAATAGCGTCTGTAACTCTAGTAAAACCCTGTTCCCTAGAAGAAGAGAAAGCAAAGCAATTTCAGCAAATGAGGGAGGACAGACCCCACTCTTACCAGAAACACTGTTCAGCCAGACTCTGTTGGGACATCACTGCCCTGCCCCACACGCACATCTCATGGCCTCTACACTGTCACCTGGAGCCCAGAGATGCTTCCACCCAGGTCTTCAGGCCAGGAGTGGGGCCTAACTAGTCAGAGCACCCGGACGTCAGGGCCACGCTGCCAGACGGGGAGTGGTGCTGCCTGCGCCCCCCAGGCCTGCAGCACAACAGTAGTCACCCACTCCTGCAGTGGGACCCTCAGAGACATGGTGAATGAAGACCGGAGACGACGAATAGTGCCTTCCTGACTGCTCCTGAATGGATACCACACTCTCCTGTCCCAAGCCATGCACGGCCTCACTCACTTCAAAAGGGCCTGCAGCTCCCGTTTGACTCTGCCCACCACGGGTGGCCCCTGGTAGGTGAGGGCCGTGTACAGCTGCACCAGGGAGGCGCCTGCCCGGATCTTCTCCAGTGCGTCCTGCCCGCTGCCGACACCGCCAGCTCCAATGATGGGGACCCTGCCTACAGAGACACACACATGGCGACAGTGAGGAAGGGCGGATGATGTGGGAACCGGGAGCTCAGGCATCAGCCCCCAGCCCCTGCCGGATGCAGCCTTCAAGGAGCGCTGTGTCCCATCACACCCCGGGCCAGGCCACACACAAATCTGAAGACGCGGACTCTGATTCTTGCCTTGGGTGAGTGAATACATCTCCCGGATGGTTTGAGTTGATAAATCCTGGAGGGGCTTCCCGCTCAGTCCTCCCGTTTCATACTGCAGGGTCCCCTGGAGGTCGGCAGGGCGACTCACTGTAGTGTTAGTGACAATCAGTCCATCGATTCGCAGCTGCAGTGCGAGACAGAGAAAGCGCCCTCCAGTGGGGTCAGACAGCAGCTGGGCCAGGTCCCTCACCAACAGCCCCGAAGCCAGAACCGCACCAGGCCTCGCTGTCTCCTTGAGCAAGTGTCGAAATGAGCTGTACCTACCAACCACCTAGAAGGTTCCGCTAAGACAGGGCTTTCTCCTAAAACCAACCACTTTTGAACAGCCCAGTGCCCTGCCCGAGGCCTCCAGGTGGTAAGTGGTGGCACCAGGACTTGAACTCGGATCAAGAACAGAGACTGGAGAGCCATACTCCAGGCTGACCCAGACTGACCAAGGCCCTACTGCCCTTGTTGGATAAAGATGGGGACAGAAAAGAGGGAAGACCGTGAGAAAAAGGCTCACCCAAACATTTGCTTTTTATTATGATGCATTACATGGTGACAGTCACCACACCAGTCCTTGGTGTCACAGAAAGAAAACCACGGCGCTGTCACACATGACCCCTACGAGCATTGAGGGGTGCCCTGGCCCAGCCCGCTCGTACCTCCGTCACCACACTGGCGATGTCCTTCTTGTCCTGGGCCGTGAGGTCGGGCGCGATCTTCACGAGCACGGCCGGCTTGTGCACTCCCTTTAAGGCATCCCTCTCCCGCAGCACCTAGGGCGACACATGGCCAGAGATGGGGACCCCTGAGCACACAGTCACAGATGAGCCTGTTTACAGCAGCTGTCAAACTAAGGCACAATTTCCCCTTTTCAGTAAACACGGCGCTCAGTCCCACGAAAGGCCCCATATCAAGATGGACCTGGCTCTGGTCCCCTGAACCAAGGGCCCAACACCGGGCCCCACAGGTTAGCGATGGCATCAGTCAGTAGTTAAGGTCTATTCAGACTTTGGTTCCTAAAAGAAATAACAAGGAAATACTGTCACAGGTGTTCGATGAAAGGCCATTCAGTTCATCTGTTATGCTGGATGCAAGGGAGACAGGCAATGGAGCCAAGGTACCTTTTGGACCTTATGGTCTAAAAGCAGGGACAGATAACTGAGCAAGTAACTGCTACTGAGCACAACCAGTTATGACAGGTACAGAAAGGGGTCCCAACTGCTCCGGGAGTTAGGAAGCGACACCGAATGTCCGCCGCACAGGCTGCTGGCCCGGAGCGTAATTACCCACCTCGGTCAGCAGGCGGCGCAGCGCACCCTTCCCCTGAAGGCTCCGCAGCCCCGGCGAGTTGGGGCTGGACACGTTCACCACCAGGTAGTCGGCCAGCGGGCCCAGGACTCGGACCCCGTCTGCGTAGTCGCGGGCGGCGTCCGCCGACGTCCTGTTCTTCCCCAGGTTCACTCCCAGCGGTAGCCCATCTGTGAACATCAGTGGCCGTGTGTCCCGCGCCCAGCTTCCGGGGCGACACTGCGGCCGCCCGGACCACACAGCCCGGCTCGGCCTCGCAGGACGGGCGGGGACACGCACACACGCACACGACACAGACGCACCGCACATGACACGACACACGCACAGCACACACCCCACACGCACCACACACACACCGGTGCTGCCTACTGGGAACAGCTCCCCATCTGCTAGGATGCTTTACTGCACCTGCCCTTTTATTTTTTTTTAATTTAATGGAAGTGAAGCAATTAGGAGCGAGTGCTGAAATTTTTAAAAAGTAGGGCTCATTAACGTAATTGAGCTGAGAACGGGAGAAAGCAGCAGGCCCGTCAGAGGGGCACCTGCTGAAATCGGGCGGCCGCTGGACCAGGAGTGCTGGGCGAGCAGCTGCAAGGACGAGCGAAGTTACAGACGCTGGATAAAGCACTGGGAAGACTTCCAAGCGCCACGCCCCACGTGGACAGGCAACCTTCTTTCTTCATCTCGGTTCTGAGAAGGGACGCCCTGGCACCGGGGACCACGTCGCAGGGCTCCCGGGGCAGCCCCCGACGACCCCTGCAGGAGGGTGGTACTCGATGCCCCACCCCCACGCACGTGCCCGGAGGGGAACGGGAGCCCCTCACGTGCTCGCTTCCGGCTGCCCCAGTTATGAGATAACACGGGTTATACACGGTGGGCAAAACTGAGTCTTCGCTCAATGGCGAAGTTCCCTGAAAGCCTTGGAGGCTCTGCGGCACCAGGAAACCCCTCCAGGAGAGGCGCCCTGAGCCCTGCAGTGTGCAGGCCTGCTGCGCAGTCGAGTTCATCTCACAAGGACCGTTCCTGATGCTTCTCCACGCCCGCGCTACGCGGCCCCACTTCACCTTCCGTGAGCCTGGCCTGCGTCTGCCGTCGGGCCTGCAGCCTGTGCTCCACCGCCGACAGTCCGTGGCTGTTAAACCCGTATCTGCCGCACAGAAGCAGAGGGGAGGGCGAGGTGAGAGCCCTCATGGACAGCAAAGACCTGGAGGGATGGCTCCATGGCCATCTCCACCGTGGACTGGTGACTTTTAAAGACACAAGAAAAATAAAGAGTCAGTTCTTTGACTTCCGAGATCTAGACGCTCCTGACATGCTTACGGTTTCAAATTTTCAAACAGACCCCCTCAGCCAGCTCGCCCTGTGGAACAGCCTGGACCCGATGGAACAGACTTCTCTGGGTCCAGCCCCGAGTCCCCTGTCCATCACCTCGGAAGACACCATCATCCACCTCCTTCCTGCCTGCACACCTCAAATGGCCTCCTGGAGCCTACAGGCTGCTCTGTCCCCCCAGTTGTACTGCCTAAGAAGAGCATCCTGCATCCCAGCGGAGACCCAGCACTCCTCTTGCTGGAAAGCCCCAACCACAGGCACTCCTGAGACACTCTGACCTAACGTTCTCCTGACAGGGTGTAGCCATACGCTTATGTTCCCTGCTGAGGGGTCATCTTCTTGAGGACAAGGGGGCATGTCTGACTTCCCACCGCCCTGCGTGCAGATCTCCACAGGGCAGGGCCCTCCCATGCTTACTCCTCTCTCCCCCTGTGGGCTGTGGACCGAACGGCTGTCCCCTCCCCTCCTCTCGGCTCCCCTATCAGAGTAATGACTTCTTTCCCAGCCTCACTGTCCACTGAGGCATGGACATGTGATGGGCATGGGCACAGGCGGTGCCCACTGGGGAGCTTCTCCAGGTGTCGTCCTCCCTTTCTGCCTTCGGATAGCCACACGCGCGGACGTAACACTTACAGTTGGCGTGGCTGACTTACACCGTCCTGACGGGCCTACTGCGCACCCAGCACCCGTCACTCAAAATAACCACAAATGTCTGCTGTTTAAGCCACTTTGTACTTGTGGCCAAAAATGCCAAACCAACACAGCGGCACATTTACTTGAACTTAATGAGTCAGTTCAGCAAGCATTCACTGGGCAGCCATGGTGCACCCCGGGAGCCGAGAGGCCCTGTCCTCTCCACCACTCCCATCCATAGGGCTCTGCCAAGGGCCGTCATCCCAGGACCTCAGCCGAATCAGGAATGTATTTTGCAAGATATCGATCCCAGTCTATAATGCAGCAGGAAGATCAATAACTTGATCGCTAATGCTGGAAAATGCCCGAGATAAACAGCAAAGCAGAACGTGCAGCCAAAGAAATTTCCCACAGGTCAGCCTCCCAGCAGGTCATCAGTGGCCCCAAAGGTGCCTGTTAAACTTCCCAAACAGGTTTCAGAACTGTGCTACCCAAAGGTGGGAACTTCATTACTTTCTGGGTTTGCTGTAGGGAAAACCGCCCAGTGATTAGAGAGAAGGGCTTTATAATAACATCTAGAAGGTTCTCTCTTACTAAAAGCAGCTATATATGTGGATTATTGGTGTGTCCTGGCAGAGCAGCGGTTAGGCCCACCACATGCAGCCAGGCGCAGTCCACATACATCCCAATGACCCAGGTTCACGTCGAGGCCAGGGGTGGGGGGGAACACCCAAGCTGTACAACTAAATTAAAAATAAATAAAGTGCTGCTTCCTCCTCTCACTTTCTGTCTGCCTGCCTGCCTGCCTGCCTGCTCACCTTCATTCCTGCCTGCGCCGTTCCTTTATATATATGCTGATTATTAAATTGTCCAGTTTTCTAAAGTCTTCGCTGGTTACAAGAGTCACTCACCACGTGTGGCTACTGAGAACTTGAAACACGGCACGTCCAGAAAGGGGCTGTATTTCAAAGACCCGTTTCAATTAAAAGAAGGTAAGTACCTGATTAATTACTTGCATGCTGATTGTGTGTTAAACTGATACTATCTGAATGTGTGAAGCATTTATAACTAAATGACGTACAAATGATCATTAAATAGAATGTACCGTTAAAATTAATTTCACCTATTTCTTTTGACTATTTAATGTGGCCACAAGAATAAATTAGAAATAGGGCCAGTAATAGATTTCTACTGGGCAGCGCCGGGCCTGGGAGTAACATCTGGAAGAAGTGTAAACTCTAAAGTCAAATAAGCCTAAATCCATACCCAGATTCTCCCGCTTAGGACTCGTGATCGTAGCTGTCCTGCTGCTCTCTGAGCCCCATGGGCATCCCGTTGTGCTGAAATCATAAAACCGACTCTTCTGCCTGCTAAGTGGATGCTCAAAATGACTCCAGAACATTTCGAAAGACAGAAGTGTCTACCGCATACAAGAGGCAAAGCAGGCAGAGCCTCCATCCCCGAGCGCCCCGCAGGGAGGAGGGCATCGCTGGGCCACTCACCCACCTGTTAATGATGGCTTGGTCCTCCGGGAGGCGGAAGACTCTGGGTCTGGGGTTTCCTTCCTGAGGTTTTGGGGTAACACTTCCTATCTCAACAAAACCAAAGCCCATCTTGTAAAGTCCATCCACAGCTTCCCCGTGCTTGTCAAATCCTGCAGCCATTCCTACTGGATTTCGGAATTTGTGGCCCAGGACTCTCACTTCCTAGGAAGAGGGAGACAAAGTCAGAGGGAGAAAAGGCTATGTCCCTGGCACACCAATGTCAGCATCACCCGGGGAGTAATCTCCAAGGGCGGCGCCATCCACACCGCGGGCAGGAGGTGAAACAGCTGTTCCAAGAGAGGAGGCCAACTGTGAAGGGATTTGCATGCAGCAGCTTGGAGCCTGGGAGGCAGTTGTGGCTGGCTGAGGCCTTCCTCAAGGACAGTGGCTTGCAACCTTCTGCATGACGGAATCCCCTGGGGGGTTCCACTCCCTGGGTCCTCACTCCCAGGGATTATGGTCCAAGGGTCTGGCAGGAGGCACAGCAGCTGCACAATTCCAAAAGCACCCCTGGGTGATGCTACCTTTAGGGAAATTGTGGTGAGCTAAGACAAGGAAGTTAAGTTGGGATTATCAAGAGTCCCTGTCAGTCAAGAAGTCTGGATAAGGAGTCCCAGGGTGTGGAGCCAGCAGCTCCAAGGCCACACAGCTCCCTGTGACCATGGCTCCACCCACAGATCTCTGCACCTCCGGCAGCCTTCACTCACCTCCCTCCACATGGACCCACTTCCACAGCCCACTCCATCACTCCTGTCACACTGGGTCACAACTTTCTGACTAGCAGGTTGGGATGAGGAAGAAAAGAAAAGAAATGCTCTTTCGGATTCTACATTGCTTTTAGTGTTTAAGAACATGAGTCAGGGAAAATGACACTTCTCCTCAAACTGCGGGATGGGAAAATAAAAAGTTTCTAAGATAAAAGGAAACTCGCAGAGGACGTTCCCTTTCATTTATAAGAGAGACTCCCCTCAAAGGTTCTCAGTGTGTCTTCATGTCCTCGTTCTTCTCGTGTTCCCCATTTACTAAGTCTCTCAAGTGGAAATGGTCAGGGCTTCTCTGCGGATGTGGACCCCAGGATATGTATTCTCTCGTTTGTTCTAGTAAGCCCAGACACAGAGCGGTGAGGGGTACCTGGGCCCCTCTGTAACGAACAGGACTGAAGGAGGCTGGGACAGCTGTTTGTTTGCCTTTCTCGAGGGCTGGGCTACACATGCCTACTCACAGCCTGGCATGCTCCCTACTTAACAGAGTGAAGACTGGGCTACCCGAGACCTCAGCAGGGTAGAGTAGTGACCAAGAAGACGGATGCCAAGCCAGATTCCATGGGCCAGCTGTGTGTCTTTGGGGAAGTTACTTAACTACTCTCTCTCCTGATCTGTAGGTGAGGTTGACCATTTACAAAAGGATTAGCCTCGCTGAGTCAATTTGGGGACTTTGACCTTCACCCTCGTATCTATGCACAAGGGTGTTCCAAGAGTACCTACCAGCATGTCAGAGTCTTGAAACCTGGTGCGGGGAAGGAGCCCCAGGGAAACGCAGCGAATGGCCAGCCTGTGCGCTGACTCCGGGTCCAGCAGCCCCTGCAGAGCTGGCATTAAGTGCTGGGCGTAGAACTGCTCATCCCCCACCGCTGTCAGGTAGGAGGCGAAGAGAAGTCCTCCGCCCCCCAGGATGATGAGGGCATCCTGAGCCGGCTTCTGGAAGAAAGAACCCATTGGGTCCCCATCAAGACCAGGAGGCCCTCTCTGAGCCCTTTACACCCCATCCCCCACGCAGGATGCAGTGATGCCCTAGACTTCTGCTGACACCCGTCTCCACTTCCAGTCTCGCTCACACATTGGCTCCTGCAGTTGGAGGCTGGATCTACACTTCTGCAGACACTCCTCTGATCTGATCAGGAAACACTTCAGGCCAGGTTTCGAGGGGGCACTGCTGCCCCCTAGGGGACATGTGGTGGGTATTTTTACTGTTTACACTGTTGAGGGATGTGACAGAGGTGCGCAGGAGTCAGTAAAGTCGGATGTCCTGCATTGCTTTAGACTATCTGACAAGTGAGTTATCCCTGTCCTAGATGACTTCAGAGTCCTAGTGACATTCAGCAGGTAAATATCCGTATCACCGGAGTGATTTAAAAAGAAGCTGTGACAGGAGTCTCGGTCAGAATAAGATTTGTTCCCCAAACTAGGAAGACACACGACCATAACCGCCATAACCATTCTTAAGTACGTCAAGAATTCATCGCCTGGCTTCTACTCTCCAGGTTGCAGGAGGGCCCCCGGTGTCAATGAACGAGAGCGCCATCACACCGAGTGCCGCCCTAAAGCTTCTTACAGACCGTCTCCTACTGTAACCCCACTCCACGGTGGATCACGCACACGGCCTGGCGGAGCTGTGTTCCCACGTGCCCGGGGCCAGGCTCCGTCCAGGCTACGCGCGCTGACTCAGATCAGCATCCACCCAGGGGCGCCGGCCAGGTACACATGGGAAAGCGCACACAGGTGCGCGGGTCGGTTCCTCAAGGACACATAGAGGAGGCAAAGCGGCCCACGCTCTGGAGCCGCCTTCCACCCACATGCCGCCCGGGGCAACACTGGAACCTCGCCCGGCCCGCTCCCCGTCGACTCACTTTCAGTTGTCTCCACGCCATGCTCCTTCCGCCACTGGGCCCGCCCCTGTCGCGTTCCCATTGGAGAAAATTCAGTCGGCACTCCAATCCCCGTATCAGGAGCTGCCAGCTCACCAATCGCTAGGCAGGACGGTGGGGCGTCTTGGCGCCGATGCGGGTCAGATGGGCCACTAGTACGCGCGCGCAGTGGCGGAGGCCACGCCTCTTCCGCCCGCCCGACGTCGCGTCACGCCAGGAGCTGCGCTGGACTCCGGGCCCGCGGCCGGAGCAGAAGGCTGCTTGTGTGTGGATGCTTTGGTTCCATATAACACTCTTACTCATGTTTTGACCATTTAAGTAAAACTTTTATTACTAGAGGGCAGGTGCGCTAGAGAAAGCTGTTTGGAGAAAGTCGGGTTCGGCTGGAGAGCTGCGGGGGGAGCCGGGCGGATAGAGTTGACCCGGGAGAAGAGGCCCTGAGCATCGGGTTGCGTGCCTCCGGCGCGCGCGTTTCAACAGGGTGGGAAAGGAGGACTTTGAACTTTGAAACCTTCCACATAAGTCGCAGGGTTTCTTCTGGCGTTGGAAGCTTGTCCTTTTTCCAGGTTCCCTTTCCACTACTGTTTTCACAAGCATCCTCCTTACACACGGGGAACTATTTCCCTTTATGAATACTTTCCACCTGGACTCCTTGCGGAGACGCCCTTTTCACGCGTCTGAATTGGACCGGTCCTGATACGGGGAATCAAGACTTGGAAATAACTCCTCCCGTTGAACCATCATAGATTTAAACTCTGCCTCTCTAGCGGCGCTTTCTTTATTAGCTACACTTATGATGCTTTTAACTACAACCACGGTGCCTTTTCTCTCCTAACCAGACTGCAAACATTTTTTAAAGTAGAAATCTGTTCATTCGATGGCTCAGTGTGGTCTGCACTTAAGAGCATTTGCAACGTCATTTGGATAGCAACTTCACCCTGAGGGCTGCCCAGTGATTTCGGTGCCTGTTTGTTTGCATTTATGAATCATGTTTTGGCTAAAATACATAAATGATCAGTATGCTACAGGTGATGAACAAATGGCATGCTGCCTGAGCAGAGGTTTTTCAGTAAATTAAATAAAAGCAGCGAATGATTTGATTCTTCCTTACAGCATAAAGGAACATGTGTGTAAAATTCAAAAGAACCTGTGAGGTGTTATGTCTAGTCAATATTTATCTGGTAAGTGACTGTTCGGTTCAGCAAAACTTGAATTTCATTGGTTTTCAATTTTGTTTATTTCTTTTGTTATTCTCATGAAATATTTATTCTTTGAGGTTTTTTTTTTAATTGTGTAAAAGCTTTAGATAGAGTTTATACCGAGTTTTATGTGTGAGTGTATTTAAGAAACAATACAGTACAATAATTTAAATCTGTCCCAGGGGTCTGCAAGGATGATTTTAAGAAAACAAAGCACATTCCGTTTTTAGCAACACTGACATATTCTCATCATCCTCTTTCCCTAAGGCTTAACCCTAGCAAATAAAGATCTGTTCTAAAGCTAAATGCCTGCTGTGTTGTGGGGACACAGATGGTGGTCAGCTATAAGTCCATTGCTTTATTGATCTTTGCTATTTGTTTTCAGCTTTCAGCTGGATCCTCAACATAAAACCTTTTGTCTTTTTGACAAATTGTTCCCAATTGCTAACAATAATACTAATCAACAACACCAACCCAACCAGAATAGATTTAAGGGACCAGGTAACTATCCCACACTTGAGTTGCTCACAGTTCACAGAGAAAATGTTCTTCTGAGGAAGTCCCCCGGCTTTGGCTGTACATCAGAACAGGTATTGTCCTTGGAAATTCGATAAACATCCTAGAGCAACATGGAAAAATTCACTGTTTTCAGCTTAACAGGTTTCACTGCAGTTTGGAGGAAGCAGAAAAGTACTGTTATGCCCACAGGGGACACCTTGCTTACACGTGGAGTCAGGAAGTCCACGAGCTCATTTGGAACTTTCTGGAAAAAGGCATGAAGTGGTAGATTGGGCAGAATTCAACACTGC
The DNA here is from genome assembly GCA_004363575.1 of Solenodon paradoxus. NCBI lineage: Eukaryota > Metazoa > Chordata > Mammalia > Eulipotyphla > Solenodontidae > Solenodon > Solenodon paradoxus. The sequence goes on along the minus strand of RJWH01000723.1, from coordinate 402,947 downwards.
TGGGAAAACATGAAGGAAAAAACAACCCAGGTAACTCACTCAGTTTTAACGTTCCTACGTTTATTCTGGGACAGGAGAAAGAAAATAATATTCATTTTTATTGCCAGCATTCCTCTGAAATAGTTCCATCTCTGTATTACAGCCTTTGTCTGTGTAGCAAAGATGACATATTTTTCAGAGCCGATCAAAAGTTAACTTACCAAATAGTTAAAAAAAAAATGTTTTTTTTGAAAGGAAAAATGTAGGCAGGATTAAAGGTGAGGAGGCAGATAGGCAGGAAGAGAGAAGAGAAAGAAGTATTTTATTTTATTTTTATTTAGTTGTTCACACTGGTTGTTTTCCCCCGGAACCAGGCCTTGCTCCTTCCGAGGCAGTTGACCTAACTGCTGTTCCACCAAGCATGCCCACTCTTGAGCAAAATTCTAAAGTGGGAAACTTTTTATGGTCACCTTTTTCCTAGGATATCTCTCTTCATTATTCTTGGTCCCAAATTTGCTAAGACGGAAAGTAGGGGGGGAAATGCCTATTGTCATTTTTACATGGATGTTTCAAAATCTTGTGATCTTGGAGAAAATTCCAAGGCATTATTATATCACCTTCACTGAAATCCAGGTAAAGAATAGGCCTTATGATAAAGAATGTGTAATACAAAAAAAATAAGCTGTCTGTAGTGTGAGGAAGAAATTTTAAATTTTCATCTGCTGGAAACTAGCACACCTGATTTGCATATTTACTTTTAAAAAACGTTTGCATTTTGCATACAAGGCTCACCTGGGTCTGGTCTCCCTCCTGCAGATGTCACAGCCCCATAGGCCACAAAGCCCAACTGCGCTTACGTGTCCAGAAACGCCAGTCGGATCTCATCACAAGAGGACTTGTGCTCACAAGGGCATTATTTCATTTGCCAGGCTGGTAAGTGATGGGGCAACATGCTCCCAAGGGCCTCAGTTTTAGAAATCGATTCTAAATGAGATGTGGGAAAGTGAGAAGAGGCTGAGGTTGTTATCAGAAGTCTCCTTCCTTAGAAGGAAATTAGAATAAAGCTGTAACGGGTAGCGGTTTTTTCTGGTTTTTAAAAAAATCTTTGGTTTTCATGATGGTGGTTAGAGAAAGGGTTCTTCACCAGTGAGTTCTTAGAGGCCTTAGAGCGTCTCTGATTGTTTAGGTCAAAATGGTGTTCGACTTTTTTAGAAGCCACAGATACGTTCTTCTTAAAATGAAGCACGTATAGGAAACTCAAACAGAATGAATTGCAGTATTTCTCTATAATAGGAAAAAAAATTAACCCCCTCAAATATAAGATACTGAAAATATCCAGTATCTCAAAGTAATGAATTTCTAGCTTTAAACCTCTCATTCTTCACTTTTTCAGCCACTTGGTGATTTTTCTTTTTTAATGAAGGAAGGAGCCATGCGCTGGTAGAGTAGGAGTCGGGCACGGTCCACATACATCCCAAAGTCCCACGTCGGTTTCCTGGGACCAGCGGGGACAACTAAGATGAACAACTAAATACAAATAAAACAAAGTGCGTCTTCCTCCTCTCTCTTCCTTCCTGCGTATGTGTACCTTCATTCCCACCTGCACCTTTCCTTTAAAAATAAGTAAATAAAAATGAAGGAACTGAGAGGAAGAAGCATTTTTTATTTAGTTATTTTATTTTTGGTTTTTTTTGCCCCCAGCCCCAAGTCATGAACTCAGGTCCTTAGACTTTATATGGCCCATACCCCAGGCGTCTCAGTCACCTGAGTCACAAGAGGTGGAGCCTTGTTGTGATTGATTGGCCCTATTTTGCCATTACAGCGTGCTGCTGTTAATGAGGTCAAGGGTCCGATTCTAATCTCTGCACAAGTCAAGTGGTCTTGTGTTTCGTCCTTACAAACCACATCCCTGATATTGACCATCTTACAGTCGTGGACCGTTTGTGGTCATCACTGAAGGTAATCTGTCCCAACGCATCCCTAGGGTGACAGAAGTTATTCCTAATGGAGCCTAATTGATGGTAATTATCCACCCATTTTTCACTCTCCAGGAGTCGAGGTTAGCCATTGTCAGTGATTCTTGGTTTTGGAGGAAAGAATACACTGCTATTGAATAAAGAATATTTGCATACAAGTTAATCTTGAACAGTAAAAATTCTATTCAGTTAATAAGATGAATTTGCATAATGTAGGAAGTATGTTACTGAGGTAAGAGTTCAGGCTCTAGAGTTAGGCCTTGAGTTCAGATCTTGAGTCTCTGACTTTTCCATTTGTCACACCTGGGCAAGGAATTTACCCCTGGGCAGCACTGTTTCCTTCAAAGGACTCTTGAAGATTAAGTTAATACAAGCAACATGTTGGAAAAATGCCCAGCATAATATTCTAATTATTACTGTCAGTTTCTTAATATTGTGCAATTTCTATTTTTTGGCCCATTTTATGTTCTGCTTCCTGATAGGTTCACCTTCATATCAAAGGTGAAAACAGGATAATATGACAGCCACTGATAGAGTTCCTCCTAGCAACATCCAAAGACCATTGGCAGCACCGTCCGCCATCTTGGCTAAGTTCGCAGTGCTACACGTTCTTTCAGATGCTCTGTGCTTAAGGAGAATCATCGTTTATCATTATTCTAGAATTTCTTTTTTGCTGCTTCTTTGAAATAATATGACTTTGGCTTTGGTTTTATTGTTAGTGAGTTATAGTTCTTGTCTAAGTAGTAAATGTGTGATGTGTTGCTTTTTATAAATTCAGTAATTTGTAATAAAATATTACACACAAATTCCCACAACCCGTGATGAAAAAGCACCCCTCAGAAATAGTCACCAGTGACTGTAAACACAGACATCATGTGATTCTTGATGGAAGAACTTGACACACCTCCTAAGTATTCTTATTAAAAACAGAACCTGAATCTGACTAAGTTTCTACAGCTGATCAGCTTATAGGAAGTCGGTGACCACAGAACATGTTAAATGGCACCATGGAAAAGCAGAATCAAAATTCAGAACTGGGAAACTGTTCAGGATAAACAACCCAGTTTTTTCAGCAAATAAATGGCAAGGTTGGGGGAGAGAATGAACCAACAGATTTTTAAAAGACAAAAAAATTAGAATAAAAGAGGCAAAAAAATGAAATTGCCACATAGGACCTTACTTATACCCTAATATTCTAACAAACAGTATGTCAATATATCAGACAGTTTTAATTAGGGTAATTTAAATATCGGCTAGACATTTGATTATTTCAGTTAGCTAGTGTTAATTTGTTAATGCAATAAAGTATGATGGGACTTTGTTAAGTTCTTGTCTCTTAGAAGTTAAGGATACTAAAATATTTGTTGATGACATGATACCTGAGATTTGCTTTAAAACATTCCCGCGTCGGGGTGCACCCTCGTGCCTCAGGTAGCTAAGATGCTGGTGTGCGGACCAGGTAAAACCCAAGGACCCGGGTTTATGACAAGGGGCTGGGGAGAAAAACCAAAAATCAATCAAATAAAAATACTGCCTCCTGTTGTCTCTCCCTCCCTCCTTTCCTTTATTCCTTCATTCCTTCAAACGCTTCCTTCTCCTAAGAAAAGAAAAAAAGTTATATCCAGTGGGAGTTGGAAGTGTGTTTTTGACCATTTTTATTCATCAGAGTCCTGGAAGTTATAGCCAGAATGCTTCTTCCAGAATTTTCAGTAAGGCAAATACAGTAAGTCGTCTCTTAACACCGTCAGTAGGTTCCTGGAAACAGTGACTTTAAGGAAAATGAGGTACAAGGAAAGCACATCTTCAATCACGTTTTGTTCACTGTCAGCAGGGATTGTTTTCATCTCATTAAGTTGTAACAAAATCATATTGCACAAAATGCTGTTATTCGAGCACCTGATGTAAAGGAAATGAAAAGTATGCAAAGCAAGAGCTAAGAATTAAAGCTGCTTCTATTTGTTGGTGATGTGATTATCTATGGAAATAATCCCAAAGAATTTGCAACAGATTTTCTTAGAATAAGTGGGTTCTGCAAGGTCACGAAATACAAGGTAAACATACAAAAATTATTTGTTTGCTCTCCATGAAAATGTGAAAACCAAACTTTAAAAAACAGTATAGTTTGCAGTTGCCCCACACAGTTAAAAAAGTCTGTGTCTAACCAAACATATTCACGTATTCAGGAGTGGAATGCTGAAAAGTGCAAGTAACGCCAACGAAAGAAGTCCAGGAACGTCTCAACAAAAAGCAGACCTGTGTTCACGGGGTCGAAGACTCAGTGTAATAAGAGTGTCCTTGCTTCCCAATGTGACAGATAGGATTAACACAATGTCTATCAAAAATCTCAAGATTTGTGTAGACATAGACAAGAGTATCCTGAAAATGATATCGAAAGTCAAAGAAACAAGAATAGCTAAAATAATTTTGAAAACGAACAAAGTGGGAAGACTCCGTCAGTCTGGCGTCAGGATTTCTGTAGCTACTGCGATCACGACTGTGTGGTGTTGGCAAAGGGATGGACAGGTAGATCAATGGAACAGAATAAAGAACCCAGAAACTGAGCCACGCAAATAGGTCCTACCACTTTTTGAAAGGGGAGCAAAAACAATTCACTGGGAGAAAGCTAACCTTTTCAACAAATGGTGTTAGAGCAATTAGTCATCCATAGAAAAAGAAGCCTTTACCTAAGTCTTACAATAATTAACTCAAGATGGACCATGGACTTACATAGAAGTTTTGTGGTGTTTTAAGGGAAAGGTGTGAGCAGTAATAAAGGCAAGTAGACAGGCAGGTGGGAAGACAGAGGAAGAAGCATGTTATTTCATTAGTTGTTCATCTGGTTTGTTCCCACCAGCCCCGGGACGTGAACCCAGGACCTTGGGATGAGTGTGGACTGTGCCCACCTGCTGCTCCACCAGGATGCACCCTGTCGGTGTGTTTAAACTTTCACTCTGAGAAAGATTTATTACAAAGATGAACGATAAACTCCAGACCGGGAGAAAATATTTGCCACCCACATATCCAGAATATATAAAGAAGTCTCAACAATCAACCATGAGAAAAAAAGAAAAACCAACAACACAGAAGAAATAAAGCAAAAGACATGAGGAGGCTCTCACTGCAGAGGATACGGAGGGCGAATAGGCACATGAGAATATGTCCACCATGATGAGCCACTAGGAAAATGCACACTCAGACCACAGCGAGACAGTGCTACACATCTAGCCAAATGACGAGAATGACAAATAGCGACAACTCCAGTTCTGGTTCTTGAAGTGGGAAGAAGAGTATGCTGAACCTTGTTCTTGGCCTGAGTACTGCCCAGCTAGAGGGATTCCCTTTGGACAGGAGCACAGAGAGGCTGCGATTACAGGAGAGAAGGTTGTCTCTGTGGGTAGATAATGAAGGTGAGCAGATTTGGGCCAGGAGTCCATGGAAATAATAAACTTTGCATTATTCTCCAAATAGATGCCTTCTCCGACCAACGTGCTAGTTAAGAAAGAAATGAAAATAATTCCCATTTATATTGGAGGCCCAAGAAGACAAAAAGAGAAGTCGTAATACCAAGCAACAAAAGGACTTCAGGTAGCGTACAGTGAAATCTGTTCCTGCCTTGAGTGCTTGTGACTGAATTCATGCCGAAGTGTGTTTGCTTAGCATATGTCCGATGGACCCTTACACATTCTGTTTTGTCTGATCTTAATCTCAATCTTTGCTTTTATCATATGTGCTTATTTTCTTGGTATGTCTTGGGTTAGCGTCTCACATACGCCCAAATAACAAAGCTTTTTCCCCACAAAAAAATTTTAAAGAAAGGGTGTCGGTAGAATGAAGGTGAGTAGGCAGGCAGGAAGAAAGAGGAGGAAGAAGTACTTTTTATTTATTTTATTTAGTTCATCTTGGTTGTTCCCCGGGACCTGGAACACAAACCCAGGTCCTTGGGATGTGCATGGACTGCATTCCTTTGGAAGTGACTGACCTAACCACTACTCCACCAGGGCGTGGCACCACAAAATTTTCCATCAGAAAACAGAGTATCTTCTTAAAGTCCTTACAGAGTCTTTCACATTAAGGTATTCTCGCTTGGTTTGGTTTTAATTCTTCAAAGCAGATCCTATTTGGGGAAGATGCATTAGCCTGAAATGACCTCAGTGTTGGATGATTATAACGATCATCTGACAAAATTTTTCAAAGGGTGAAAAAAAGAGATTATTCTTAGAAGTATGACCTCACAACTCCAGTGATAGATGTCCTTGTCAACAAGCCTTTAAATATCACTTAAAAGAGCAATTTAAAAAGTGTTATTGTTGAGGACTATATCTCTGCCTGAATATATGTATATAAAGAACAAGTGTAAAAATCAACTTTTCTGAATGCTTTATAAATGGATACTTGTGAGTGGTGGAAAATTTTTCAGTTACAGTTAGATGAAAGTAAAGATGACACATTTTTGGAAATGGTTAAATAATTCCAAGTTATTCTGAAGAAAGCAAGCATTGATGGTGATGAAGATGCATTTGAAAAATCTGAATAAAGCTATGTCATTAAATGTGAGTTTCCTGAGAACAATGCTTCTAAATGAACATAATGTGATTTTAAATAGACCTTTGTAAAGCTAAATTACTAAATTCAATAGACATTTGACTTTTTCACCTGTATTTCAGTTTATGTAGTCATTTGCCCCCAAAATAACTTTTTTAAAAATCTCCTTGAGAAAAGAGATGATAATCTTATATCTACATATGTATATATGTATGATCCTTAAATTTTTGTCCTTTTATATATCTATCAAATTTCACGTATATGGATCTGATTATTTTACCCTTTGAGAATATTTTTATAGAGTTTATCACATTTAAACTTACTTTAATAATAGAGACCATATCTTGCCTTGTTCTCTGCTGCGTCTACTGCTTCTATAGATTTATCAATGGTGTGAAATGATCACCTGGGTTTCCCCACGTAAAACTATTTGCACTTTTTTAAGCCAAGAATAAGACATCCTCACATAAAATAGAAAGAAATATGTCTAGTTGAGACCTTTATTGAGCTGAATCTTCTTTCTTTTTTCTGTGATAGGTTCTTACCTTTCAACCCCAGGTCACCAGCCTCCTCCTGAGACTCTTGTAAGTACTTAGCTTCACGCATCTTCGAATCACACTCTCTGTCATTCCTGGCAGGTCCTCCCAGAACCTTGCTCTATCATAGAATGCTCTGGATATAGTTTCTAATAAAGAAAGGAAGTTACTTACATACAGGAGAGAATCAGTTTTAATGGCTGCTATATTAAAGATATTTTCAAGCCTCTCTTTGGCTTTCTTATTGGTATAATTACCATTTGTTTGTTGCTTGTTTATTCTCTGCTTCATTCCAAAAAAGGACTTGTGGCATCTTACAAAAATATATTCAGTGTAATAAAATTAAAAATTAAAACAAGGAAAAAGAAAGAAATCCAGGTAAAGGGAACATAAAGATAGAAACTTTCCATATAATCTATAAAAGTTCCCCTTCAAGAAATGTCTCTGCCTTCTTGCCTCTGTACCCAACATAGAAGCCTTTCGGTAAATGTCTAAATATAGACTGACGCTGACTTGATCCAATGCCAACTGCAAAAAGTTAAAAAAAAAGAGAACAGGAATGACATAAAATCACTTCAGTCAGAATTACCCAGGTTTCCACAGAATGACACCAGTGTTTAAAATGCTGCTAGAAGGGCCCCTGGGGGTCAGTGGACCTTGATTCGAGACCCGGGCTGGGGAAGGTTGAGACCGCAGGTAGGGCCGGTTAAGTCTTGGGGATGCTTAGGCCAAGTGCCTCCATGTTGAAACTGTCGTGTTGTTTATTTTAACACTGGTAATGCCCGGCAGACAAGCACCTATTGCAATTAAAACCAAAACCAGGGGCATACATTGTGACTCAGGTGACTGAACCACATGCAGCCCCAGGGCCCAGGGTCTATCCCAGGGTCAGGGTGAAAAACCAAAATAAACAACTATTTGTTAAAAAAAAAAGTCATAAAGAAATTCAACCATGGCTTCATACACATTTCAGTGCTTAGGTCTTTAATCATCTAACGTTCTGATGCAATTATACTTCGTGATGCAGATGGGGAGCAGGCTCTGCTCACCTGCCCATTTCAGCAGCTGAAATCCTTCTACACACCCGCTCACCATCTCTCCTTTCACCTTTGTCCCCCTTTTCTCATAAACTTAAAGAAAATCAAAGGCTAATCCACTTGAACAGTGTTAACTGATCCTGCTTCTCACCTTTTTAAAATTTTAGCACAAACCCTACTTATATGCAACCTAACATTTCCCAGTTGAAAAAGTCCTTTTAAAAAAAAACAACACCTGCTTTCAATGGTAATGGAAACTAGACATTCATTATAGCCTCAGCAATGTATTTATTCTACTGGGGGAAAAACTGGCCTACCATCGCTTGAATAAAGAATGTTTTGTTTTCCTTAAATAGAAGCCTGCAGTGTAGAATATCCAGAAGAGTCTGCAGACAAATTATTAGAATTACTACAGGGATTTGGCAGTGCTGCTGAATGCCAGATCTGTACTCTAATGTTAATTGTACTTTCACTTACCAGCACAATCAGCTTGAAATTACACTAAAATAAGATACCATAGCAAGTGCCTGGGAGTCAGTCTAATCAAAGAGGTGCCAAGCTCTGTGTTGACAACTAGAAAGCTTTTTTTTTTTTTAAGCTATTGGCCCTGAGTCTTGAAACAGTTCCGTAGAGTTTACATGACCTGCACCTTAGCTGCCTGAATCACAGGAGTGCACCTATGAAACTTTGTTAAGAGATGTTAGAGGCACACCGTGGTAGCTCAGAGGTTAAGTCTGCAGCTCCTGATGGTGCAGTGCGCGTGAAAGCCAGGGACCAGCGTTCGTGGCTCAGGACCCGGGGAACCACCAACATGAACAAGTCACTGGATGGATAAACACTCTTCCTCTTCTCTCTTCCCGTCTGCCAGTTGTCTACTTGCCTTCATTGCTCTAAATAAATAATTCCTAAAAAACAAAAAGAAAAAAGTGGTCAAAGAATGGCTAAGTAAATCATGAGATCTACCATCATTCAACCCAGGTCACCCATTCGGCTGTAAAATTTAAAAGAAAGCTTCTGCCTCCACCGCCCTGGTAGCCACAGCCTTGAGTCCTGTGAACTTTGTTGAGATTTGGTTATTTGTTTTGTTTCTTACATTCCCCTTATGAGTGGAACCACTCTGTATCTCTTTCTCTTTCTGGCTTCTTTCGCTTAGCATGATCCCTTCAGTTTCATCCATTTTTTTTCAAAGGGCACAGTTTCATCGTTTTAGCAGTTGTATAGAATTCCATTGAGCATATACCATAGTCTCTCTATCCACTCATCTACTGACAGGCATTTAGGTTGTTAAACTGACTCTTTTTTAAAAAACCAAAGAAAGGTGCCAACAGGACTGAAGGTGAGCAGACAGGCAAATGAGTAGAGAGAGAAGGAAGAGAGATTTGACTTTATTTTTATTTAGTTGTTCACAATACTTGTTCTCCCTGGACCTGGGATGCGAACCCAGATCCTCAGGATGTATGTGGACTGTGCTCAGCGGAAGGTGGCTGACCTAACCACTGCTTCACCAGGGTGCACTGTTAAACTTACTCTTACAAAATTTGTTTCCAGACTCACTGGTCCTTGACTCAGTCATTGTTTAACCTTGGTATCTATTTTCTCTGCAGTGTGGAAGAGGTGAAAATAGATGCTTCCCATTTGCAGCAAAGCTCCTGAAAATAAAAACTGTTACAGAGCACCAGCATATCGTAGAGCTTGCAAGGTTACTGAAGGTCAACTCATGTTCAAACAGTATCTCCAGCAACTTAAGTGGAATCATTGTCTATAAATAATTTTGACAAAGTCCCTTTGTTACCAACAGGTCATAGAAGAGTTAGCGGGGACTTTAGCAAAGCAGTCCATGGCTTGCAAGCTCACAGTGAACTCCAGGCAGCTTGCGAGGTCCTCCAGAAACTGATGGCCCTCTTCCCAGTACTTTCCAAATCAGCACAGATGAGCAGAGAATAATGGGAGGTTCTGAGAAAGCAAAGTGGAAAAGGAAAAATAGTAAACTAGAAAATATGTCATCTGGAGTCCTGTGCAGAATTTAGCAGCATAAAACCACTTGGTCCCCGCTCTGTGACTCAGGCAGCAAAGGCACAGGCTATGAAAGCCGGAGACACAGGATTGAGACCCAGGCTGGGGGTGGCAAAAAATAAAACCTAAAACCCACAAAACTAGCCACGCCTCGGTGGAGCAGTGGTTGGGTCAATCGCCTTTGAAGGAGCAAGCCACATATCCCTGGGTTCAATCCCAGGTCCCGGGGGAAACAACCAGTGTGAACAGCTAAATTTTAAAAATTAATTGAGTTTTAAAAACCCACAAAACTATTTAAATATTAACAGGTTTATTTGTATCTTTAAATCTGAAGATTGTGACTGTATTGGTCAGTAATGACCTTCGCAGATATGTTTCTTTTTGTTAATGTTGAAAAAAGCTGTATTGAAGGAACATTACCTTGTAGTGTCATTTAAGTTTAAGGTGTCTGTCATGGTCAGTCAGCAAATCAGCATCTGTATACAATGCGTGAAGTTCGCCACCTACGGTCCTGTTCTGTCCTTCACTGACCCCTTTTTACCCATTTCCCTCCCACCCCAGAGTTAAAATGTTCTTTCGTTATCAAGTTACCGCCTTTCTGATACACTTGTTAGGCACAATCCACAGAGAGGAGAACAGAGTCACTGCTTGCCAGAAACGAGTCTGTGGTAACACCCTGGAAACAGGCATCAAAATCAACGGTCAACGCATCCATGCTGTTTAACCGTGTTACCACGTTTACAGTCCTACTCGCCCATGGTCATCCTTGCATCTCTCTTCTCTACATGTAAGTAGTTGAAGGGAGTAGGATGAATGAGCATTTTAATTTTCTTTTTTTAATTTCCTAGATTTTCATTGTTCTTCAGTGAGCGTATAACTCTAGCATGGTACATATGGGCTTTTACATTATAAAAATAATACATGCTGGTTATTTAAAAATCCAAACAAAAACAGATTACAAAAAATAAAAAAGCAAAAGGCCTCACCTTCTTTGTTCTTCCTGCCACTCTCCTTCTCTAGATGAACCTGTGTGGTTCGTTTATTGTCAGCCTGCTGGACATCACCGCCCCGATTTTCTTTGTACACACACAGATTGGTTGTTTTGTTTTAATTCAGAAAATGGGGTTAAAGTATATGCATGTTTCTAATTATGATTTAATGCTGTGAGTTTGCTCACGCCGTGTCACACATACCCCTCCCAGCGCACATGAGCGAACTCACTCGCTCAGTTTTCACTTGGATGTTTTCGTTTGTGGACTCTTGCAAAGACCATGTCTGCGAACATCCTTCAGGGATGACGCACATACGTCTCTGGGATGGAGTGCTAGAAACAGAACGGACAGGCTGTTAACTTTGCAGTCGGCGACAGAGCTCCCACCCGACAGGTGCTTTCTCCATTCCCAGCAGTCATTTCCCCACACTCTTACTTTTATTTATTCCAAAGGCAAAAAAGAAGAGAGAAAGTGGGAGGGGGGGATTGTTTCCTTGGTTACTGAGAAGGTTGAACATCATTTTCTGTATTCGTTGGCTATTTTTATTTCTCCTGTCGATTGCTTCTTCATAGCCTTCATCCTTTTTCTCATTCTTGGCTTATTTGTCTTTTTCTAATTTGTTTGCAGAAGAAATGTATTTACTCTTGACCTTTTGTTACATATGTTACAAATACTTTAGCACTGCCTGTCTTATTTCTAACTTCGTATATGGTATTTTGTTTTGTTTTGTTTGCAGAAGTTTTTTAATAAAAGTAACTTTGAAAATAAAAAGCAAAAATAGTAGTTCCTGCAGTGACATTCCATAAATATCTTTTTCCTTAACCTTTTTACTTGACTTGCTGGACATGAGAGCAACCCACAGAAAGGAGATTTGGTGCTACTGTTTCATTTAGAACTTATCTTGCTTTTTAAGTCTGTCTTGAATGTCTTTGAAACCCTACATATAAAGGGATAACCTGCTCTGTATTCCAGTCAACATTTGCTCATTTCTCAGCTGTCCTTTTTTTTTTTTTTTTTTAGCTTACTTTGGTTACTTAGAAATCTGATCTACCTACCATTCAGAGACGGTTGATGGTTTGGTTTGTTTTTTTTAAAGAAAAGGTGTATTCAGAAGGGAAGGCAGGCAGGCAGGCAGGAAGAGTGGGGAGAAAGAAACACTTATTTACCTGTTCATCTTTGTTGTTCCCCCAGCCCCATCCCAGGTCTCAAACCCAGGTCCTTGGGATGTGTGTGGACTATGTCTGGTAGCCTTAACCACTCGGCCACCAGGGCACACCATCAGAGAGGGTTATATCAGTTCCTTAGAATAACACAAAATAGGAATCCTCCCCATAGATTATGCATAACAATCTCTTTTCCTTCCCTGTCAAGTTGTACTGTTACTTTTTATTTTTTAAAAATGCTTGTGAAGTGTGTAAAGAACATTGAACTCCTTATGGGAGGAACACTAATAAGTTTAAAACAAGCCTAAGCCATTCAGGGACTTCTGTTTGCTTTCCACCCCCAGGTCAGTGTCATCAGTTCCTTTATTTACCTGAATGAGCAGTTGCTGGAGTGTCCATTTCAGAACAAGAACGGGACGCCTGGGCCCATCTGCCTCTTTCTCGCCCTCAACCCCAGGGAGGAAGCCGGTGCAGCATGCCAGAAGAAACCCGGGCAGGACGCCGAGTGGGTCGGTCCACGGTGCTGGTGGCCAGTGCTGGGGAGAGTTGTTCAGTCTTGATGGACCCAGTGCCACTCAGCCTCTCCTTGGACCTCCAGAGAGAATCCAGAATCCTGCTTCACTGAGGACACCGCACCTGCTCAACCCCTTTGGGGGTCCAAGACCACCCAGTGTCATCACCCAATGCAAAGAATTTGGTAAAGCGCTTGGCACGTAGTGGCCACTCAAGAAATGACTTTGCTGTTCACCTGAAAAGATGGCGAACAGTGTGAGTCAAGAGGGAAACACAAATCAAATCACCACAGTGTGCCACCCAAAGAGACAGTAGTGAGTGTGGGAAGGAGACAGAGAAATTGAGATCCTCACACATTGCTGGGCTGTAAAATGATACAGCCGCTGTGGAGAACTGTTTGGCAGTTCCAGAAAATGTCAGACGTAGAATTTCTGCGTGACCCAGCAATTCCGCTCCTCGGTCTGCACCCACCACAACTCATGCAGGGACCCTCCTCGAGGCATCCTTCAAATACGCAAAATAATAGACACTAATCAAATGTCCGTGATCTGAGGAGTGGATAAATAATATGTGGAGACTCCACATGACAGACTGTTACTCAGCAACAGAAAAGAATAAAGTACTGATATGTGTTGCAATAGGGCTGATGAGCCTGTAAACACATTATGTTACACGAAAGAAGCCAGTCACAAAAGACCATCTGTTGTGGTGGCATTTATATGAAATGTGCAGAAGAGGCCAAGACACAGACACAAAATGAGATCAGCCGTCGCCTGGTGCTCAGCAGGTGGGGCAGTGAATGGGCGGTGACCGCTCCTGGGGACTGAGTTTATTTTAGGGGAGAGGAAAATAATCAAAAATTAGTCCACAGTGATAGTTGTGACTAAACTAAAAAACCTTGAGTGATATATTCTACATGGGTGGATTATATGGATTTCATTATAATAATACTGCTTTATTTAATAGCAAGAGCTATCTCCTGAGTGACCCTCTTAGTCACCACAAAGGATGATGAGTCTTCAGCCAGACGACGGGCACTTCTGTGGGTCCTCTCCAATGATGGCACCTTTCGTTAATCTCTGTCGGGAGCCTTGTCCCCTTCCAGCCTTCTCAGAACCCTTACTTCACAAACACAATAGACTCAGGTTACTTATGTCACCTGGTATTTCCCTCTAATTGCAGGCAGCAAATACGCTGACCGCATCCTCGCAGGCCCTTGGGAAGATCCAGGAAGCATCTCTTCAGCAGAGTTGGTTTTCCGAGTCTTCAGTGACTTTGACCTCCTGATGCTGAGCAGGTAACAGAGGAGGAAGGAAGGTGGCTGCCCTTTAAAGGACATGCATGCATCAGTGCACCCTGGTGGCCCAGGCGCTAAGTCGGTGGCTGGAGCGGAGACCAAGGATGGTGGGGAGCAACTAAAGATGCACAAATAATAAAAATGCCTCTTCCTCCTCTCCCTACCTGCCTTCCTGTTTTAAAAAAATAAAGAACATACAGTTGATTTCCATGTAACTTCTTTTTCATGAGCCAAAACATCTCAGCGTTGCCTTCTGAGCTCTTACACACTTGGTTATCCGGCACCTGTAAGGTTAGGCTCCCCCGCGGCAGCCTTGCAGGAGCCCTTGAACAAACGCCCCACAGTTAACGTCCAAGTGAGTGTGAAGTGACTGTGCTCACAATGAAAATGGGATCTGAGGGCTGTTGGCATTGGGATGCGCTGTGGAATGGAGGCTGATGGGGCTCAGTGCTGTTCTTTGTCTCAGCATTTACCTGGCAGACAGGTAGGAAGGCAACCCAGGGAGCAGAATGCTTACTTCCTATAAAACAGAGAAATAGCAATAGGTTTAAAAGATAATTCTGGGGAATCACAAGTAAATTATATTATTTTTCATTGTTTTCCATATAATGTAATAGATCATTTGCAGCATCAGCTGGGGAACATTCCCAACATTGACTTTATGATATCTGATGCCTTATTACCTCTCTGGGTGCTGTTTGTAAATTCTGTGGCAACTGCTGAAACGCAAGTTTTCTTGTCTCCAGGTCACAGGACTGGCGTTCAATCCCTTCAAAAATTTTCATGACAAGAACATTGTTGGAAGTATCGGAAGTGTGTTACTAAGCTCTAATCATAAACTGCTCCAAGTCCATGATTTAATGGCAGATATTGAGGTAGGGCTTGATTACTAGGTCATAAAGCAGACGGGCCTAGTAACTCCAGAGAATAAGATGAAAGATGCAGTGCTTTGAAAGAAGTCATTTTCGGTTTATGACCGCGCTGGGCTTTGATATTAACAGTTCCTTAGGGCTTCACAAAGAGATCCTCGTTACTCTCTGGAGAAGGTGTTTGAGGTCAGAGTCTATATACTCATTCTTAATCCCCAGCACTGTGCTGCCTTCTAACATTCAAAGAGGAAGCGCCTGGAGTTTCGTTCCTTGTCTCTGTGAAGGAGACTGAAAGGCATCAGTGGAAGGAGTAGCTTAAACTTGAGATGGATTAATTTGTCTCCTTTTCTAGGTCATTCTCTGGAGAAATGCTAGCATGGACACTCATCCTACCAGCATCACCATGAGCACAGGCCGTTTTATGATCACAGTGAACATTACATCTGTGGAGAAATCCCTGATAGTGTGCATGGAGCCTGAAGGTCCCCTTCTGATGACACTCTGCCTGGGCTTCCAGTGCCATCCAGCCACACCCACTTCCTCAGCAACGTCACCCTCCTGAAGGGCCAGGTGTGGCGGACAGGTAAAAGCCCCACCTGGTGTCAGAAATTGACTTTGATATGCATTTGGGGGGGGGGGTTCTTTTGAAATAATTGTAAATTCACACGCAATTGCAAGAAATAAAACAGAAAGATCTCATATACTTTTTGTCCAGTTTTCCCTAATGGTAACATCTTACATAGCTATAGCATAGAAAATGACTTTATATAATGTAGTGACTTTTGATTTTATAGCATATGTGTGTGTGTGTTTCAGTCTGAAATGTGTAGATAACATGACGCTGAAGTGCATTTTTAAAAAGATTATGGGATGGATAGAAGAGTTTATCTGCCATAAAGCAAATTTAGTAAAATGTTTATTGTAGAATCTAGTTAATGACTTACATGATTATTGACTAAAATTCTATTACCCTTCTGTTAATTAAAAAATTAATAATAAATTCTTGAGAACCACCAGAGAGGTAAAATTTTAGCATAATAGGTCATAGATATTGGAATAAAGCCTGGCACCATCTCAGTCTTGGTATAAGATCAGACTGACTGCAGTGTAATTTAGAGAAGTTAAAAATTTCTGAAACATATAAATAGAATCTAGATACACTTGTCCAAAAACATATTCTCTGGATAAAAACTTTAAATATAGCCCTGAAAAGTCCTAATAAAGAACCCGCTCTGGATGCGCCTTGGCAGAGCAGTAATTGGGTCAGTCGCCCCTGAAGGAGCACAGGTCACATTCCCCTGGGTTTGAGTTCTGGGTCTGGGGGAAGCAACTAGTAAGAACAAATAAATAAACGTTTAAGATAAAATGCTGCTTCCTCTTCACTCTTCCTGCCTACCTGCCTGCCTGCTCGCCTTTATTCCTGCCTGCACCTTTCCTTAAAAAAAAAAAAGACCTTTTCTTTTTCCCTGAAAAAAAAAAATGTTAGGAAAGTTAATTCAAATGAATAAACCCATCATAGTCCCCCTTTATGACAGCCTTCCTGATGAATGAGTTTTCATGGCTCTTGCGTAGGCCTTACCAAACCAGGGGGAAAAAATCACTTCTTTGAAGAGAAAGGAAGGAAACAGGCTGGAATGAATACGAGTAGGCAGAAAGGAAGAGAGGGAGGAAGCAGCATTTTTCATTTATTCAGTTGTTCATTTTGGTTGTGCCTCCCATCCCCAGCTTGCAAAACTGGATCCTCGGGCTTTCCGTGGACTCTGCCCCAGCCACAGACTTAAGGCCTGAGCCACCAGGGTGCACGAGGAATGCGTGACTCCCCGACTCAGTTCCCGTCTCTCACGGAGGGTGTGTGATCATCAGCCTGCGCTTTCCCGTTCAGAACACACAGCTCTTCACACGTCCTGCTAATCAGTAGCGATAAACTCATGCCATTTCAAGCGGGAAGGGTACTTAGAGATGCTTTGGTCCAGACTCTTTGTTTTAGATGAGAAAACCAGGGAGTTTGGTGACTTGGCCCTTACCAACTGCCCGGTGACAGAGCCGCCCAGAACCGGTCTCTGGCGGGCAGTGCGGGGCCCTCCCTGGATGCGACTTCCCAGCCTGCCTTCGCCCTGTCTGTGGTGACCTAGGTCATCAGCTACTAATTTTGATGTGTGGTTATTTCATTTTTCTGAAACTCAAAACAGTCTCATTCATTAGACCTACGTTTTTATTTCTCAAAAGAAGTCATCTTTTACCGGAGCAGGAATAATCCATAGGCCGATTGTATCACTGGTCATTTTTCAAAAACTCATTTGTGACTCTGGGACTTGTCGTTTCTTCCTCTGAAAAATAATCACAGTGACAACAAGAACGCTAGGCCCTTTGGAGGAAAGGGTCTCATGGTGTTCTTGTCCCCCTGGAAACACAACTAGGTGCTCCCCTGTGGCTCATATAGCTAAGTGCAGGCCCTGAAAGCCTATGGACCCCAGGCAGGGTTTTTTGTTTTGTTTTGTTTTTAAAGGGAAGGTTCTGGTACCCCTATTGGAGTAGCGGTTAGGTCTGCCACCTCTTCCCAAGCACGGTCCACATACATCCCAAGGGCCTGGGTTTGCATCCCGGGGCAAGGGGAATAGCCAGAAGAACAACTGAATAAAATAAATACTTAAAAAAAAGAAAAGGAAAGGTATAGTCAGGAATGAAAGCAGCAGGTAGGCAGCAGGCAGGAAGAGGAAAAAAGAAGCTTTTTCTTTTTTTAAAAGAAAAGGTGCAGCAGGAATGAAGGTGAGCAGGTAGACAGGCAGGAAGAGAGAGGAAGAAGAAGCATTCTATTTTATTCCCATTTTTCCATTGTTCACATTGGTAATTCCCCCATGTGGGAATCGATCCCAGGGGTATATGATCTGCATCCTTTGGAGGCAATTGACCTAACCACCGCTCCACCAGGGTGCGCCACATTTATTTTACTTAGTTGTTCATCTTGATTGTTCCCCTGGACCCAGAACATGAACCAAGGTCCTTGGGACCTTGAACTGTGAACTGTGCCTGCAAGAAACTGCAGACTTAACCACCAAGCCACCAGGGTGTGCTGGGGCCCTGGGGAGGGCAGGGGGGTCATTAAAAGAATTAGAACGAAGCGCTCTCCTTTGTCTAAGGTGAGGAGTACAGGTGGGTGCTGACCCCCCAGACTCTGCAGCACGGGCCGGCCACCTACTACATCACCGCCAAGTTGAATAACAGCCAGGACAGTGCTCAGCAGGCGCCCACCTTGTTCTCAGTGGTCACCGCTGTCACTCAGTGTTACTTCTGGGACAGCCACACCCACACATGGATGAGCCATGGATGTCAGGTGAGCACTGCCCCCCAGACTCTGCTCCCCAGGGGAGTAAAGGCAGAGCTCGTGGTCACATCAGGAGCCCCCAGAAAGACAAGATCAGAAGGGAGATAAATCAGCCTGGGCCCAGGAGGCACAGGGTGCATGGGCAGGGAACGCATGTCTCCAGAGCAGATGCACCCTTTAGATCCGTCTCCTTCCCCAGAAGGAATTCTGGTCAATTCTGGCTAAAGTAAGGCAAGCAGATGTGGGAGCTGTCGTGATCAGTATGTTGTAGGTGCCACGAAACAAACTTCCTGTGAAATAAAAAGAGGGCGCTGTGCCTTAAAGATAAGCTAGCATGTTCTCCAACATCTCAGGCCAGTGGGGCACATGTCACCTTTACAGTGACTGCCTCCTTGCAGGGATCCGACCACATTACTGGGACTGTACATTTCCACAGTAGTACGTCTAAGGGGGGCCTTTTGGATTTCAGTCCTGGTTCAGTTGCACAAAAAAGGTGGTACGAGGTTATGGAAATTGTGAGACTGACCGTTAAAGATCTGAGAAAGTGTCATCCTGGCTGGAAACACAGTCGTGTGTCACTTAACAGTCACGACAGCGGAAAGACAGTGGTCCCAACCAGCTGCTTCATAGAGCTACACCTTCTAGGTTTGTGTAATGCACTCTCTGATGTTTGCACGGGTGTGCTCAGAGCGCAGGCCTGTGGAAGGAAAGGAGGGTCTCTGGAGGCATCTGTGACATGTGAGGCTTCTGCAGAGGATCTGAGGTGGGGCCTGCTTTCCTGCCCTTCTGTCCAGCTCAGTGTGGCTTGTTGGTAAACGCGCTCAGAGCAGCAAAGCCAGAGCCCATTCCTCCTCTCACAACAGCCCACCTACTGCAAAAGGCATCAAGGTGTCTTCTGCCTCCTTGAAGCCCTCAGGGATCTTGGCCTCCATGGAAGACAGAGGATGACATGGAAGAGCCTCCCAGGGCAGACCTGTTTGGTTTTTTTTTTTTAAGGAAAGGTGTAGGCAGGAATGAAGGCGAGCAGGCAGATAGGAAGAGAGAGGAGGAGGAGCATTTATTTATTTTATTAAGCTGTTCAACTTGGTTGTTCCCCTCACTACCCTGGCCCCACGATGCAAACCCAGGTCTTGAACCCAGGTCCTCGGGACACTGGCCAGAGGCAGTGAACTTAACCACTAAGCCACCAGTGAGCACTGAAGAACTTGCTTTTTGTGAGGAAATGTTACAACATGGAAAGTCATAGGATTAATAGAACAGTAAAAACCCCTAAACATGCCACATTATCACGAAGTTAGTATTTTGCTCTGCTTAGTTCGGACTTAAATAAAATGCTTCCAGAAACCTGTGTTTCCCTCGCAAAATCTCATTTCTCCTCCTTCGCCGTCCCGACTTCATGTAACAACATCATTCTTGCAGCAAATGTGGATGAGCAGCTTCTACATGCCAGGCCCAAATCTGGAAGCTGAAAGTACAGTGATGGACAAGACGGTGTCCTCACAAGCTCACGTCCCAGGAGGGGGACCCGCAAAACAAATAAGTGTGCAGTGTGTGCTTTGGGCGCAGACGGCACCGGACAACAGAGCCCTTCACGGGCTTGCTCTCTCCGTTCTGAGCTATCCACACTGCTTCCAGCGCTAATTCATTTTAACTCTGCGTCAGGCTCCATCCATTCACCTCTACTTACTTGTTTGCTTGTTTACGTCCTGCTGTTACTAGACACGGAGGGGTCCATTTTTTGTGGTGAGAAACTGCATTTTTCGCATTGCTTGCAGCTCCTTGCATACATGTGCAAAGTTTTCCTAGGAGATTCCCTCAGAACTGGGGTTACAGGACTCACAGAGATGTGCTATTTCACTTTTCCAGGTGTCTGCAGAGCCCCCCCGCCGCTGCAGACACTGGGGTGCAGCCACCAGCAGTGACTAATCGTGGCCCCGTCCGTGATGTCTGTGTGCTCCGTTAGAACCAGTGTCTGTTTCTAATTCCAGGTTGGGCTACAAAGCAGTTTCCAGGACACAGTGTCTCTGTAACTACCCGACCTTCGTCGGCAGCCACTTTCTCGTTGTGCCCAGGACAGTGCATGTTGGGGACACCATCAAACTGTTCCTTCGCGTGACCAGCAACCCTGTCGGGGTGTCCCTGCTGGCCGGCCTGCTCATCTTCGTGTGGGCTTAGAAAAGGATCAAGCAGATGTGCAGGTGAGGAGGCTTTGACTCTCAAACTTTGGTGCATTGTCTTGAGTTTCTGGAACAAGATGGAAAAGAGCACCTTCACCCACAGAGACAAGCAGTATAGTACCAGGTGGAGTCGGAGTTCAAGTGGAACTTTCCTTCAGTTTTCTTCATATCTACCGTCCCAATAGCTAGGAACTCATCTCCTTGTCTCCATTTTGTTTCTTGCAGCAAAGATCAACCCTCATATGAATTAGTTCGGTTAAAAATAAACCAAAAAAAAAATAATAACACCTGGTGCACCCTGGTGGCTCAGGCGCTAAACCAGAGATTGGGGTGTAGACCATGTCAAGACCAAGGCCCCAAGTTTGGGACCCAGGGTTGAGGAAAAACCAAAAGTAAATAACAAATATATGAAAGTTCTTCTTTCTCTCCTTCCTTCTTTCCTTCCCTCTTTCCTTTCCTTCTTCCCTTCCTCCCTCCCTCTTTTTTTCTTCTCTCCTTCCTGTTCTTTTAAAAACCTAAAAACACCAAGATGGGATATGAGTTACATTTAAGTCAATTTTTAATATAAGTATACAGCTAAACAACTTGTAAAGATTCTTCTTTTGAAACAAAAATCCTTTCATCACAGCCTCCTCTTAAGTTCTGTTCTGGATCTTTCTTATTCTCATGTAGACTTTCACTTGGACTGTAGGTCACACCAAGCGCCCATTTCTCTGTTGCTGTGTGTGTCACGTTGCCAGTTTTAGTAAATAAAAACACAGAACAGCCAGTGAAATGTTCATTTCAAATAAATAGTGAATGCATCTTTAGTGTAAGTATGCCCCAAATTATTCACTGAAATTCAAATGTAGCTGTGTGTCCTGTACACTCCCTGGTAAGCCTTCCTGGCCGTGAGGCAGGTGGAGAGACTTGATCGGTGAGTACTTTATGTTAGAAGTGTAAGCCCCAGAGTTTCGGCCCTCATCCTGCCTTCCATCACTAACTCAGGTCACCTTGTGTGTCTGCCTTCCGACCACCGCACCCCTCGCCCCTCTCTCCAGAGCGGCCACCCGCGCGCTCTTTGCTGGGGAAGCAGCGGCTCCGCTAGGTGAGGGGCCACACGCTCTTGGTTCTCTTTTTCCTGCAGGTGAAGGTCACCGTCCTGGCTGATGATGACCCCAGCTGTCAATATCAATACCTTATTCTTGTCTACACTGGATATTGAAGAAGGGCCACGACCACTGCTCAGATTCATGGACGGGCGTTCTCCATCCGTCTCCGACCACGCTTTGTGCCTTCTGTCACACAAGATGCTCTCTGAGTACCCCAGTGCCCGAGGGCTCTCTGCAGGGGTCCAGGGAGCCACTATTCCTAGAGCTAGAGTGTCCCTCTCGAGTCCCCCGTCCATGAATCCTCCTCTTATTGCCCTTCCAGGCACTTGGCAGAGGCAGAGTTTTTACCAGCTGTAGGCTGGTGGCGAGTCCTCCAGCACCATTTTTCCAACAGCATGTGCTGACTTTGGGTCTCTGTGTCACATTTAAAGTCTGTATGTTTTGGGGTTTATTTGTTTTAGTCATCATGCTATTGCACACTTAGTGGTGTCAGAATAACTTTGATTTGCACTAGGGAACCAGTGTGTGTGAGACTCACTTCGTGGGGCTGGTCTGAAATGAGCTGTGCTTGTCCAAGATCCAGGTCCCTCATCTCAGCGCTGTGACCCTGGCTCCATCTTCTCTGTGGGGACAGACAGGGACGCATGTATTCTAGCCTGGCTTTACCTGCCCGTGTCACGTTTTAGGTGGTTATCTCCCTGTTTGGGTCGGAGGGCCACAGCGAGCCCCATCACCATTGTGACCCTCAGAATGCAGTTTTCGAGCGAGGGGGGCTGGACGTCTTCCTCCTCTGCACCCGGGCCTGCCTCGGGGACTTGCACAGCCTCCGGCTCTGGCATGACAACTCCGGGCTCAGCCCTTCTTGGTGAGCGTCTTTTCTGTGGGTCTTCCTAAAGATTTGGGCCAAATAGTAACAAGTGACCGTTAGGTTAATTTATTTTTAAAAGGAAAGGTACAGGCAGGAATGAAGGCGAGCAGGCAGGCAGGAAGAGAGAGGAGGAAGAAGCATTTTCATTTTTATTTTATTTAATTGTTTATCTTGGTTGTTCCCTCAGTTCCAGGACACGAACCCTTGTCTTTGTGATGTACGTGGATTGCGCCAGCCTCTGGCTTTGGACCAAACCGCTAAACCACCAGGACATGCATATTAGGTTAAATTTTAAAGGAATAAGGAAAATTAACCATATGGTTTTTTGTGAATGGTAGCATGATAGATGCTTTGTTTTTTTCTTGTGCTTTCACTAAAGGCTGTCATGATTGTGTACAGTAAAGAATAATGGTGAAATACAGACCCACACTAAAAGTATTTCTAAGTCGGAAAAACATCCTTGGCATGTGCCCTGGCAGATTGACAGGTCTGTTGCCTCCCACTCGGCAGAGTCCACAGACCCCCCCCAAGGACCCAGGTTTGTGTCCTGGGGCCCAGGGAGCAACTGAGATGAACAACTCAATAAAGTGCTGCTTCTCCTCCCTCTTCCTGCCTGCCTGCTCGCTTCACTCCTATCTGCACCTTTCCTCAGGTATATGGATCAGGTCGTTGTCGGTGACGTGGCAGGTAAAAGGAAATGGCATTTCCTGTGCAAGTGTTGGCTGGCCATGGACCTTGGAGACTGTGAGTGTGACCAGGTCTTCATGCCAGTCTCAGAGAAAGGGCACCTTTCCTTCAGGTATTGCTGGGAAAGGGTGGTGAGTTACAGGTTTTCGAAACTGTCTCTTTTCTTCTTTCTTCTTTCTGCTCCTCAGACTGAACAGTTTCAATGGACTTGTCTTCTAGTTTGCCGATTCTTGCTTCTGCCCACACAAGTCTGCTCTTGAGCCTCTCCAGTGAATTTTCATCTCACTTAACTATATTTTTCATCTGCAGGCAGGAATGAGGTGAGTAGACAGGCAGACAGGCAGGCAGAGAGAGAGGAGGAAGAATAATTTATTTGGTTATTCATCTTGATTGATCCGTCTGCCTGTGTCTTGAACTGGGGACCTTGGGATGTATGTGGACTATGTCCAGTGGACGAAACCACAGGGCACCAGGGCACACCTCAGCTGAAGACTTTCCATCTCCTTTTTGAAATAATTTATGTATTTGTATTGATATTCTCTGAATGGAGAGAAAACATTCTCATGTACTTTTCTTTAGTTCTTTGAACATACTTAAAATAGCTGAGTTAAAGTCTTCATCTAGTGAATCCTATTCTTGACTGAAGTGGGGACAGTCTGTTGACTGTTACGTGTGCTTATGGACCAGGCTTTCTTCTTTGGGTTTTTGGGATTGTTGTTTTTTTGCCATGTCTTATGATGTTTTGTTGAAAAGAAATCATAGACTAAGGCGGCACGTCAAGAGGTGTCCTCACAGGGTCCTTGCAGCCTGCAGCTTGTTAGCAGGTGACCATGTCTGAGTCTCGGGCACGTTCAGGATGAAATCTGTCCTCCTGTTCTCCTTTACCTTTGTAGACACCTGTTCTCATCCATGATGGAAGAACAGTTCACCCAGGATTAGCTTTGTGGCTTTCAGTCGCGACTCCACATCCCTGGAGCCAGTTCGCGAGAGTCCAGCTCACTGCTGCATGAGCCTGCTCCTCTGCAGCATGGTTGGCAACGTCGTGTTCTGAGGACGCGCGCCCCACGGCCAGCAGACACGAGCAAGGCGGGGTGAGCCCCGCTGTGTGCTGCCTGGTACAGACCCTTCCCGACGCTCCATTCGCCTTGCTCTGAGGCTGGAAACATTCGTGGTGTGCCTGCCTTTGCTGCTGCAACAGGAGACCACTCTAACGCGTGTCTCACTGCCCTTGTTCATTCGCCAAGGACGCAGGCTGGCAGCACAGGAGGCTCTCTCCGCATGATGCTTCTCTGTTCTCAGATCGGCATCGGTAAACTGCTGGTACTTTGGGTGCACTGGTGGTTCAGGTGGCTGAGACAGCTGGGCTGTGGATCATGTAATAGCCCAAGAACCTGGGTTTGAGACCCAGGGCTGGAGGGAAAAACCAAAATGAAACAAATAACAGTGCTCCTTTATCCCCTCCCCTCCCTTCCTTCCTCCCTTGCTCTTTTTTTTTTTTTTTTTTTTTTTAAAGGTAAGGTTCAGGATGGCATGAAGATTAGTCAGGTAGGCAGGAAGAGCGAGGAGGAAGAAGCATTTCATTTATTTTTATTTAACTGTTCACACTAGTTGTTCCCCACTGGACCCAGGATGTGAACCCAGGTCCTTGGAATATATGTGGGCTGCACTCATTCAGAAGTAGCTGACCTAACCACTGTTCTACCAGGGCATGCCTCTCTTTAATTTGTTTATCATTTAAAAAAAAAATTAAGTGCAGGCAGGCATGATGGCAAGTAAGCAGGCAGGCAGGAAGAGAGGAGGAAGAAGCATTTATTTATTTATTTATTTACTTGGTCATCTTGGTTGTTTCCCCAGCCCTGGGATATGAACTTTGGTCCCTGGGATGTATATGGGCTGTGCTAGCCAGAGGCCATAGACTTAACAGCTAAACCATTAGAGCATGCTCTTGTTTTCTCTTTAAAAAAAAAAATAGCGGTGTGCATCAGTGGCTCAGGAGATAAGCCCAGGCCTGGGCCCAGTCCACACACAGCCCAGGGACCTGGGTTCAAGGTCCAGGGCCAGGGGAAAACAACTGTTTCACTGAGCATCTCGTTCTTTGGATTGTGAAGGACTCTAAGAGCTGACTGCAGAGGACGAATCGACCACCTGCAATTGTTTTTGTTTTTGTTTGATCTAGCCATCCCTTCTTTCATTCTGTGTTCTCCCAGAAAACTAGTTCTGAAGCATCCGTGAGGCTGCTGCTTTCTGAAAAAAAGGAGAGAAAATGAAAACTGGGAGGTTCCTTACCGAGCGCACATCCCTCTGAATAAAAAGGCCATTTCATTACTGTGTCACAGTGCTGCCGACCCGATTCACAAAAAACCGATTGACCGTCCTCCTCTTCCTTCTCCCCGCCCGCAGGAGCTGAAGGAAATGGTGGGATTCCTGCTCAGGAGAAACACCTCTTCCTCCCAGAGTGCGAACGGTCTTCATGGAGCTCTTACAACATTAACACACTGGCGAGGCCTTTATCCGGCCTTGTCCACGCCCTCTTAGGCGGGCAGGGCTGTCCCCACCAGATGGAACCCCACCTGGCAAATGGTGAGTGGAGCAGGTTTTCACAAGGAACCTCTCTCTTCCCGTCTTACCTCTCAGAACCAGCAGGCACCGCACAGCCTCCCGCATGTTTTATTTCCTGACGCCCCCCAATCTAGAGTTGACAGCTTTGCTCTCCCGGGTGTCTCCCGAGACCATATATCTGGTGATACAAAGTAAAGGATTAATTAGGAAAAGCCAGCAATAGTGTTCTCTGTCAGACCCCCATATTCCTTCTGCTTGGTTGGAGGCCTTCGAAGCTGGTCCTTTTTCTTCTCTGGAATGGTGAGCTTCTGTGATTCATGGGTTTTCGGATATAGTTTGGGGCTCCTGGGTACCACACTTCTGTGAAAGTGTCAGCAGGTTTTCGAAGTCTCTTGCTCAAAGTGTAGAATTTGACAAAATGTTGCCAATTAGTTGCATGCTGGTGGCTCAGGCGTTAAGTCTGTGGCTCTGGCATAGTCCACGCAGAGCCCAAGGACTCAGGTTTGCAACTGGGGCCAGTGGGGAGCAACTGAAAACTAAAAACTAAGTGAAGCAAGGTTCTTCCTCCTCTCTCTCCCCTTCCTACCTGTTTCCTTCCTCTTTAAAAAATAAAAATAAATTTAAAATAAAAATTCACCACTGCGCTCAGAATAGAAAATAACAGTGTCGATGTTGGGTGTAAACTCCATGGACTGGAAAGTTTAGCTTCATCAGTTAATTAACTAATAATCTCTACTACTAGTTACTAATTATTGAAATCTTTTTTTTAATGACAGGTACAAGCAGAAAGTAAAGCAATTAGGCAGGCCGGCAGGCAGGAAGAGAGAGGAGGAAGAAGCATTTATTTATTTTATTTACTAGTTGTCATGGTTGCTCCCTCCAGGTGCTTGGGATGTGTGTAGACTACGCCCAGCTGGAGGTGGCAGACCCA
Source organism: Solenodon paradoxus (assembly GCA_004363575.1). Classification (NCBI taxonomy): domain Eukaryota; kingdom Metazoa; phylum Chordata; class Mammalia; order Eulipotyphla; family Solenodontidae; genus Solenodon; species Solenodon paradoxus. Next base: position 376,395 of record RJWH01000723.1, on the reverse strand, counting down.
ACCGCTGCTCCACCGGAGCACACCCACAGTCTTCTCCTTGTTAAAGTGTCAACCTGTCATCTCTTTCCAGCACTTCCTGAAAACCACCGTCATCTCCTCCTGCTCCGAGTCCTGCAGAGACTGCAAAGTCAGGTGCGCACAGTGGGCCCCACTCAGGCTGAGCCATCTTGTGACGTCCCGGGTGCGGCCAGCCAACCGCGGAGACTCCTGGAAACGCGCGTGCTTCCCACAGAGCAAGGCCCGCCCTGGCGAAGGCGGCACACCAGGCCCTCTGTGACCCATCTCCTCCCTAACGCGCTCTCAGCTGTGGGCTGGGAGGATTCCTCCAACTGTTCATAAGGGCAGCGACCAGTTTCTCCATCCCGCGCCCAGAGGAGAGGCTGCGCTCTTGGGGCCGCCCTGGTGGCTGACAGTCTGCTGCTGGCTACTGCGGGGGTCACCAGTCTGGCCTCAGCCTTTTTCACGGCACTTTATAGCCTGGAACCGGACAGAGACCCAGCCACCAGCTGGCTCATTTCAATGGTGCTGTCTCGGTGCTTCAAAATGTCTTCATCAGCCCGCCGGTCAAGGTAAGTGCAAGATGGGTCACATCAGCGTGTGGGTTATAGTTACGGGAAACTGCTGTCTAGTGGCTCTGACAATTTGACAAAAATGTACAGTGTGAACTATGACGATGACGTCATCACAGAAGAAACTAACAAGAACAGACACATTAGTTCAGCAGAAAAGGGTGGAGTTAAGAGGGAAAAATTAAAAAAAAAATCAGCCGACAAACTACTTTGAGAAAAAGCAACAAAATTTATTTTTTGAAAGAGCTTTTAAGAAAAATGTCAAACCCACATGAAAGTGTAGACAACTGTGTAGTGAATTCCTCGGTTCTGTCACCCAGCGTCAGCATTTGCCAGTTCATGGCCAATCTTGTTTCTTGTCTTGAAGATGCCAGACTTCATATTTTACCCCTAAACATTTGAGTTTGTGTCTTTCTAAAAGAGAAGCTCTTCTTTTTGAAGCATAAATACAAACCATTATCACATCTAAATTAAAAAAAAATTTTAATCTGCTCAGCAATGAGAATGTACTTAACATTACTATTTACACACTATAAAATGATGAAGGTCGCAGTTTTTTCTGTCTATTTCACTGCAATTTAAAAATATCCATTCATGGCGTGCCCTGGTGGTGTAGCAGCTAGGTCAGTCACTTCCAAAAAAGCAAGTCGCATACCCCTGGGTTCAAGTCCTGGGCCCAGGTGGAAACAACCAGTGTGAACAACTACGTAATAAAATAAAGATGCTTCCTTTTCCTCTCTTCCTGCCTGCCTACTTGCCTTCATTCCTGCCTGCACCTTTCCCAGAAAGCAAAGTATACACATATACACATATATATGTATACAGACCATTCACTATTCAAATTTTCAGTTGTCTCAGATGTTTTAGTTTTGTTCAAATCAAGATCCAAATAAGGTCCATATGTTGTAATGAGCTGCTATCCTTCAGTATTTTAACAACAATCTAAGTTTCTCCTCCCTTTTTCTCTCATTCTCTACTATTTCTCTCATAATATATTCGTTGAAGATTATTTGTTCTGTAGCGTTTCCAACATTCTAGGGTTTGGGGGAGCAAACATGGCCTGGGGGTTTTAGAACTCCTGCCACCCAGGCCTCACTCCAGGCCAGTTAATGGCATCTCTGGAAATTTGAAAGCTTCCCAGGTGATTTCAGTGCTCACCCCCGTGTGAGATCCACGGATCCTAAAGGAGGGACAGTTTGAGGAGTAGATAGATCTGAATTAAAAACAGCTGCTGGAGAAGACCTGAAAAATAAGCTCTTTAGGAGATTCAGTTGGAGGCTTTCAAGAAATTTTGAAAAATGTGATTTACAAATTTAAAAATATTCAGAAATTGGAAGGAGAAAGCGTCATTTATAGAGATCTAAAATAATGAACAGGAAACTCAAATGATCTAAAATAATGCAAAACATGAAATACTTACATATTTTTATAATGAGATATAAAGAAAAGGAATTAGCAGACCAGATGACCTAACAAGAAGTTAATAGGAGTGGTAATAAACAATTGAAAATAATTCCACTGTTGCAAAGAAATCTTGAATTTCTCTAGTGAAAGGCCTCAACTAGTGCTCGGCATAAAGACACATCCAAATGGAGTATTTGGTTCTGGAGAGGGACCCAGACTCTGCATTCCTCCCAAGTTCCTGGGCGTTGCTGGTCCATGGACTTCAAACAGTAGTATCATTCTGAAAATGTTTCTTTGGAAAGTCAGTATCATGAAAAAAAAAAAAAATTTAATGGGGGCGGATGATTCTAGAGCTTTTGAATAAAAGTGAGACATCTGTAACATGGGTAGAAAATACTAGAAAATGATAATGTCCTTAAGTGTGCGCATGGAATGAGAAGTCCTGTTTGAGGTCACGCAGGCCTGTGTGCACTGGTTCGCATAACACCAGCTTCCCAGCAGCACAGGTCAAGTTTGTATCGCGGTCTCGACTGTGAGGGGCTGTGTCATGGAAAGCTTGGCAGCCAGGTCTTCATCCCGCACGGTGCTGCGACCCGCACAGGAGCCTCATGAGCAACTGACTGGTTTTCCAGTCCGTTACCCGCTTTACAGATGGACAGCAGCGCGTGCGGCGCATTCTCTCCGCTGCTCCCAGTCATCCGCTCCTGTCACATTTGACCCCAGAGTGAAAAATTGAAAGAGCACATTACTAAAAATGATGGCAGTGTAACAAAAAGCGAGACCGCTGGAAGCGAGCTTTCACGGACTGTAAGTGGAGTTACAGACAAAACAGCGACGAGAGACTTAGCTGAACAGCCACCAGCTTAGGGAAGTCAGTCACCGGCGTAAATGGAGGGATTGGCTGGGAAGAAAAGGAGGGCGAGGAGGTCCCGGTAGAAATAACACTGGCAAGAAACGAGCGGGATCACGTTAAAGGAACTCTCCGTCCTTGTGGCTCAGGCGGCAGCGATGCTGACCTGTGGACCGCGTGCAGCCCGAGGAGCTGGTTCGAGACCCGGGGAGGAGCAAGAAGCCAAAAAGAACTGCTGAACAAGTAAAGATGTTTCTTCCTTCCTCCCCCACTCCCTTCCTTTAAATAATTAAGTAGCTCTGAGATCTTCACAGCATTGAAAGGATAGAGCATTGGACGTCAGTCCAAAAGTAGAGCAGGATGAGCACCAGAGCCTCTCTCCACGTCATGTGCAACAAGAGGAAGACAAGCACTTACTCTTAATAAGTTTTTCACAAAGAAACACTTTAATTCTCAGCATTTCTAAATCTTTAAATTTCAATAGACTACATATTAGTTTTGTTACTTTTAAATGTTTCTTTATACCTCTGTAATCAATAATTTTTTTTAAGGAAAGGTCCAGACAGGAATGAAGGTAAAGACAAGCAGATAGGCAGGGAGAGAAGGAAGAAACATTTATTTTATTTAGTTCATCTTGGTGGTTTCCTCCCGGCCCGAGGTCTGCAACCTGGGACCCTGGGACGTGTGTGGGCTGCACCTAGTGAACTAAACCACTAGGCCAGCAGAACATGCTGCCCATAAGGTGTTTTAACATTTTGACAAGTCTTTAAGTGTCATGGGACAATCGTAATTTTTTCATTGATTATTCAGATCGCTGTGCACAGTTTCAGCTTGCAAGGTCATTGTTTTGACCTTAAAACACCAGGCAGCTGTGAAACAGCGTGATGTCTCTTATTTTCAAATAGTTCAAGAAAAAAGTAAAACAGAGGGTAAAATGTTAACTTTTATATCTTCCAAGTTTCAAGCATTTTAAAATGTTGAATAATTTTCGTCTGACACAGTTATCTCAAACATGGCACATCCTGGTGGAGTAGCAGTTAGGTCCACCGCCGCTGGCTGTGCGCAGTTCACCAGGACTGGTTCATGCCCCGGGGAGAATGGCCAAGACCACCAGTGAATACAAAATGTCGATGACTGCTTCTTCCTCCTCTCCCTGCCTGCCTGCCTGCTTCTGCTCACCTTCACTCCTCCTGCACCACTAAAACAAAATCTCAGAATGGATCCTGTACACTAAATGTAAAATATAAAACTATGAAACTTTTGGAAGATAACACAGGAGAAAATCTTTGTACCTTAGGTTAGGCAAAGAGTTCTCATATACAGTGCCAAAAGTGTAAATCATAAAAGAAAAAAAATTGATAAATTAGACCATCAGATTTAACACTTTTGCTCTGATAAAGATCTTCCTTTTTAAGGAAAAGTGCGGGCAGGAATGAAGGCAGCGGTAGGCAAGCAGGCAGGAGGAGAGAGGAGGAAGAAGCGCTGTTTTCCACTGCGTTGTTTACACTGGGTGTCCCCCCCCCCCCGACCCGCCCCCGCAGACCCAGGAATCAAACCCAGGAGTATGTGGCCTGGTCCTTCGGAAGCAGTTGACCTCACCGCTGCTTCACCAGCAGGCACCGAAAGATATTCTCAAGAGAGAAAAGACAAGCCACATATTGAGGGAATGTATTTGGAAATCCCATATCTGACAAAGGATTTGTATTCAGAATCTATAAAGAACCTTCAAAATTCAGCAATTTGAAAACAACACAATTTTATTTATTTGTTTATTTTTTACCCTAGGCCCAGGGTTCCTAGCTCGGGTCCACAGACTTTCTATGATCTGCATCCGAGCCACGCAGCGTGCCGCCAATTTTTTTTAATTGGCAAAAGGTTTAAAAAAAGGCATTTCACCAGAGAAAGTATGCACATGGCCAGTAAGCACAGGTGAAGGGGTTCAACATTACAGTTAGGGAAATACAAATTAAAACCATATGAGGTATCACTGCACACTGACTAAATGGTGAAAACATCGATACCAAGTGCTCTGGGGGATGCAGGCACCTGAGAGCGCTCACCCATTGGTGGGAGAAATGGAAACGTGGCGCAGGCACTTTGGAAAAGTTTGAAAGTTTCTTACAGTTAAACAGATGACCATCTAATTTAGTCATCCCACTCCTGAGTATTTACCCAAAAACAAAACCCAAACATATATTCTCAGACAATCATCGTGTGACTGTTTATAGCAGCTTTTTTCATAGTTACCAGAAGCTGGGGACAACTCGCTGCCCGTCAGCTGCTGCCTGGAAAAGCGGTGGTGTGTCCAGACAATGGGAGACAGACCTATGAAATGGTAAAAATAAGTGACACCGGTGTGAATGACTGAATCTCAGGTGTATCTGTCAGTCAAAGAAGCCAGTCTCAAAAGGCATCTGCTACATGACTCCATTTATCTGCTATTCTGGAATAGGCGGCACTGGTGGGATAAAGAACGCATCCGTGAAGGCCAGGGATGGAAGCAGCAGAAAGGGCTGACTCTAGAGAGGGCGGGACATCTGAGGGACGTGTCCCAATCTCACACCTGGGTCCACGGACTGTGTGTGGTCTGACCCTCAGCCTCCTGTGCCACGGGTGCCCCTGAAGGAAATACTTGATGAAACTGTCAGGTATCTCGATTGCAGTGGTGTATACACAACTCTACACGCGGTGGTGCATACACAACTCTGCACGCGGTGGTGCATACACAACTCTACATCTGCCAAAACTCTAAATTACATCCCCAAAGAGTGGCTTTTGCTGTGTGTAAACATTTATTTTCTAAAAGCAAAAAAAAGCCTCTTCACCTGGTGGAGTAGGGTTCGGGCACAGCCCATACCCCCCGAGGCTCAGGGTCCGTGTCCTGGGTCCAGTCTCTCTTCCTGCCTCTACTCATCTTCACTCCTGCCTGCACTCTCCTTAAAAAAATAAAATAAAATAAAAATAAGCAGAACCTTTGTGCTCACAGTGGCCAAAAACTTGGGAAATTTCCTTTCACTGGTCAAATTAAGTACACCACTTTTGCTGTTAAAACAGCAAAGAAAAGCAGTAAACGCAGCGGCACGGGGGACAGACACTTGGGGCTCATGGAGGGGGTCCGGCAGCTGAGAGGGGACCTTCAGGTCCTGCTCCCTTTGCTGGATAAGTTGTGCCACCCAGGCTCCCTGAGGAAACTCGGACTGGTTTCTGATTAAATAAGCTATAATGAACAACTTAAATATCTAAAAATAGGACTTTTCTTAATATATAATAATAAAACCACACCCGCATAATGGAATAGTGAATGGTCATTTAAGATGTTAACAAACGTGGAGTGATGTGGAAAGCTACTCCAGGTCTATGAAGACCAAATAATTGAACGAAATATCCCAAGTTTTAGGATTGGTTGGTTTTCAATCTATTTTTCCCTTTTTCAAATATGTATCATACATGTATATGACTCAAGGGAAAAGGAAAAGTTGGGGGAAAGTATAAAAAGGGAAAGAAGGGATGCAAACCAGTCTGTTGGCTTCATTGCGGATGTCAGTCCCTACAGTTTCCTACTTACGACGGCCCCACGAGGCTCGTCCACTAGGGGGCGACTGTAGGCCTCACCATTAAACTCCAAAAGCAGGGGAGAGAGAAAGGCCTCAACTCTCTGCTACATGTCAGGTGTGACAGGGCCCCTGAGCCCACCCTGAGGGATCACAGTTGCAGGCAGGCAGCCTGGAGGGAGACAGAATCAGATTCTTCCCAGAGAGAGATGGCAGGGTATGTGAGCCCTTGTCCTCTATTCTCCTGAGGACTGGAGCACATTCCTCTTGTCCTTGGACTTTTTTCCAGCTGGGGCCTTGGGTCTCGAACCTGGGCCCATGGTTTCATAGCCTTCACTTTAGCCACCTGAGCCACAGAGGGAGCCCCTCCATGGAAATTTAAAGATTACGGGGTACTTGTTCCTCACAATAGACGCTTAAGTTCTTAATTCTAAGTTTCCATGACTCCTTTAGCAAGACCAAGACACAGTACATAGGATCTTAAAATTCTAGCTTCTCCGGGCGTGCTCTGGTGGCTCAGGTGTTAGCCTCTGCCTGGGACACAGGCCACATACAGCTCAAGGACCCTGGGGTCCGGGGGAGCAGCTTCGGATGTAAAATGCTTCTTCCTCCTCTGCCTGCCTTCCTACTTACTTGCTTTCATTCCTATTTGTGCCTTCCTTTGAAAAACTTTTTTTTTAAATAATAATAAATGGTCTAACTTCTCCAGACTAGCTCATTAAGGTCTTCGAGAGAGGTGCTTTTGAATGATTGATACAAATTCGAAATCATTTGATAGTTGAAGCTTTCCTAGCCAAGTCGATGAAGGACTGACTGCAGGCTGAAAAACAAAGCACAAAAGCCCACAAATATTAACATCGTTTAGAGTCTTGGAACCCTTCTAGGTCCCCATGATTATGAGGAAAAAAAATTATGGAATTAATTTGCAGGCTTTCATAAAGGGAATGGGTCACACAAATGAAATTCATTCAGAAAACCCACCTTCGCCTTGACACGTGACCCACCTGCTTGGATGCGCTCACATGCTCTCTGTGGTTCTGTCCAGGTGATCGTCCTCACGTTGCTTCTCTCACTGATGCTGAGCAGGATATCCTGGCTTAACAGGGAGAAGGAACAACAAATGAAGAGGATCTTGGCGCTCTTGGGTAATTGGAGTAGTTCTAAACACTGATACTAATTTTCCCAAGAGCAAATTATACCAGAAGAGTGGTCTTCTCTCTAACCAGTTGCTTTTGCTCCTCCTCTGCCCACAGCTAACCAGTATGTCCCCAGATCTTGTGGTGTGCGCCTCCCAACGTCGTCTCGCCCCTCCACCAGCGCTCCAGCTCTTGCCTGTGTTCCAGATCTCCTCCTCAGTCTTTCTCCCTCCGAAGCCCCAGTGCTGTTTCCTGGGTCCACTGCCTGTCACTTAGTCCCTGCAGGGTTTCAGGTTAAAGAGGCCCCACACAGGATGATTTGCCTGCCCCCGAAATCCACTTCTTCGTCTTCTCATTCCAGTGCAGAGCACCACCATTCTCTCAAAGTATCGGAGGAGCCCAAACCCCCTCCCTCGCTCCCGACATGCTGTCACCGGGCCTGAGGAAGTGAACCCCTCAACTACTGACTAGACCTCCTGTCACTGAATGGACCTCCCAGTGATGGGCAAAGAAGCAAGTTGTAGAAATAATAACACGGTGTTTTATCAGGCAAAACAATGTCTTTCTTGGTTAGAGGAGTTTGCGGGTCTGTTTTTCTTTTTTAATAAAATGCATGGGAATGAAAAACTCAAATTCAGGAGAGGATTCTGGCAGAGAGAAGGATTATCATCTCAGAGGTAGACAGCAGACTTTATGCTGACAATCACATTTCTTAAGCTGAGCAGGGGACATGCTCCTAAAAGATAGTCTCCCCATTCTTTGAGATTTAAGAAAATTAATGATCTGACTTCAGACTGCCTGTACTTTCCTTAAAGAAAAAAAACCAACCAGCTTCATTAGCCCTCATTTCTTTGCATTTCTCCGTTCTCTTGAATTGCTGTGTCCTCTGCCTGAAACTGCTTGATCACTGTGAACATCCTTATCCGTCTGGACGAGCCTATCTGACTCATTCTTCAAGTCAAATGTGCCTCCGACACCTCTGCCTTCCTCGGGGGATTTGTTTTCTGTTCAGTGATTCCCCCAGGGCTCGGCACCTGCGTGCTGGCACATGTGTCCTGTTCTCCTCTTTCCATGTACGTAGCTCTAGATGCTCTCACGGTGTGGCCTGTCCACCAGCAGCGGAAGCTGAGCAGACATTCAGACACTTGTAAAGCAGTTGAGCAGATGAAGGTTAGGCCTTTTGAACCTATATTTCAAAATGGATTGTGTATTTTATAGTTCTGCTTAGTTTCATTTTTCTAAGTGTTTTTTTTTTTTTTTTACAAAATATCAGTCCCTGGTGGATTGGGTTACTTTAGTTCTCCTCAGTCATTTGAGAAGTTCTGCTTAGAAAGCGTCATTCTGGCCTGCCCTGGTGGCTCAGGCACTAAGCTGGCGATTGGGGTGCAGACCACGTAAAGTCTAAGGACCCAGGTTTGCAACCTGGGCCCAAGAGGAATAATATAAATAAATGTGCTTCTGCCTCTTCCTTCCTTACTTGCCTAAAACAACAACAAATATATGTGTGTGTGTGTATGTATTTAATATGTTTAAATAAACATGTTTATTTTCTAAAAAAAAACTTCTGGCTGCCCTGATGGCCTAGCAGATAACGTCAGTGGACATAGGTCACATACATCCCAGGTTTGAAACCCAGGGCTGGGGAACAACCAAGATGAACAACTAAATAAAGTGCTTCTTCCTCTTTTCTCTGCCTACCTGCCTACTTGCCTTCATTCCTACCTGCTCCTTTCCTTTAAAAAAGAAAAAGAAAAAAAAGGAGACTTCATTTTTTGATTAACATTTAATTGGAGGAACTCATAGACAATGTTCAAAAATGTTAATAAAACTGCTTAATGAATAGAACCTTTTTGACCGATCTATGAATTTTTCGCAGCAAAATGCCCTTCCGTGTTACCTGGTTCAAGAGAGAAGAACCACCCCATCTATGTACCTCCAGCTTATAAGCAGTCCAGTTAAGCACCCGGAAGGGACCTTGAAGAGAAGAAACTCTTCCGGCTGGCAGGAGACCTTTCAGGCATGCAGAAGGAGCGGTAGCATGCTGATACCGTGGCATGTGTCCCTGCGAGGAAAGGCGGGGTGAGAATAAACTGGGACGTATAGAAGAAGGGAAAGGTACCTTAAATTATTCGCTTCATGAAGTTCTGAATTCCAGCTCACAAGGTGATGCGGTGAGTGGAAAGATTCCTGAGGTTGGAGTCTTGAGATCTAACCGTGCGCTAGAGTAAGTCATTCTCTTTATGTACAGACTATAAAAGCACAACTTGGCCTACAGACCTCACAGGATAGAGGAAAAAATATGTTTGGAAATGCAGCTGTTCTATACATGCAAAGTAACTGGTTCAACACGTCTGCTGTTGGGGTTACTGGTTCCCTGGACCTCAGAAGACAACCAGCCATCACTTCTTGAGAGCAACGCGGTCCAAAGCTGGAGACGGGGAGGGGAAAATGCAGGGAGAGGAGAAGGGAGGCTTGGGGGCCATTTAGTTTTAAGAACTAAAACGTATTTTTATGTGCAATTTTATGTGTCTTAAAATTTCTTTGTAGTGATAAGAATATTCTGAGAAACAAGATAGGCCGCTAAAAGTCAGATGCTTTGGTTATTTGTTTACAATTACTAGGTTGAAGCATGAGAAATTGCCAATTTCTGGCTGTTTTTGACCCGTGAACGTCTACAGGCTTAGCAAAAATGAAAAAGCTACAGAGGATTTCTCAGTTGGCCACTCCACTGTGTTTTTTCTTTCCTTTTTCTCACTAGCACAAATCCTCTTCCTTGTACTGCTGATGACTAGTCTACTCCACGCAGAATTCTGGTAGATTTTACCTCTATCAAGCTATCTGGAAGAGTTTTCTTGTGGCTTCTCAGAGATCAAACTCCTGTCATTTTTATCCCTGGGCCAATCGCACCCTCCTTCCTAACCTGTACGGGGCTTACAGAGGTAAGAACAGTCTTCTCAGGGGTGGGCTCAGTTTTGCAAATGTGGGGTAAAGACTCCGAACACCCCTACCCTGTTGCGTGAGGACCTTGGAAGAAGGTCAGCTGACTTTTTCAATATGGCTGTACCTCTGCAGGTGCCCCCAGAGGGTCAGTTCCTGGACCTCATCTACACATTAGTTTATATCTGCCCACCCAAAGCCACGCAGGCCTGTGGGGGCCGATTCCCACTGGTCAGTCTCCCAGAGACTGATAAACAGGAATGAGAATTGATTCACTCAGCATGAAAAGTTACTGGAGACTCCTGTGACGGTCGCCTCCTTGTGAAGGAACCACACGCAGCTGAGGCAGTTGTTCGGTCAGCACAGAACCAGGAAAACGGTGCGACCAGGAAGGTCTGCACGCCAGAGGAGGTTTATTGACTGCTGGGTCATCTTCCCCCAAGCGTATGACATATCTGCATGACTCTTGTGTGCTTATCCCGTTTGGTTCCACAAATACAAGTGAGTGTGCCGGGAACTGTCCAAGTGCTAATGAGTAAAAGATAAGTTATAAGATGGTTTGTATCCCCAGGAGATTCCCATCATATTTATTTTCTTTCTTAAAAACAAAGGAGGACAAGCAGCAGGCAGAAAGCAAATGAGAGGAGGAAGAGGCATTTTATTTAACTGTCTTCCCCTCTCTCACGTCCTGGGCTGCAAACGGGTCCATGGGCTGTATGTGGACGTGCCCCAGGCACAGACTTCACCCCTGAGTCCCAAGGCGCACCGTGCCATCATATTTCAAATAAACTTCCAGGCACGACCTCGTAGCTTAGTGGACACAGTCGGCATACATCCCAAGGACCCAGGTTTGAAAGTCGGGGCCGGGGGTAACAACCAAGATGAACAACTAAATAAAATAAATGTTTCTTTCTCCTCTGTCTTCCTGCCTGCATCCTTGCCTCATTCCTGACTACACCTTTTCTTTAAATAAAATAAGAATAAAATCCCAAGTCAGTTCCAAAGCTTGCAAGGGCCTATCCAGTCCTGCCCTACATGAATCCACTGGCAGCCGCTCGGATCTGTCCTTCACCAGGTTAAGTCACCCTTTTAATCCAGTTTGCCCCACATTCCTGCCTGCTAACCACGAATCAGATTCTATCGATAAAAAGTCGATTTTTGTTTGCTTAAATGTATTCATAGATATTCTTTTTTATGCAATCATAATGAGATGGTTTTGTTACTTTCTCTCATAGTTCATTTTAGTATATTAAAATGCCGCAGATTTTTGTGCACTGATGTTTGTATCCTGCATCCTTACTACATTCATCTATTAGTCACAGCAACTTTTTGGTGGAATCCTTAGGGCATTGCATGTATAACATCTAAGATGTCATCTGCAGATGCTGGGTTCTACATTCCAGCTTGGATGTCTTTTCTTTCTTGTTTTTCTCCAACTTGCTCTGGCTAGGACTCCCATTGTCTATCAAATAAGGTGTGAGAAGTGGGTGTCTGGCTTGTGTTCCTGACTTAGAGAGAGAAGCTTTGCTTTTCATCACTGAACTGTTAGCTGCGGGCTTGTCCGTGTGGCCTGGTGTTGAGTAGCATCTCCCTACACCACTGAGTCGAGACTTGTTACTGTAAATGGATGTTGAGTTTTGACAGATGTGTTTGCTGCATCTATGGAGATGATCATCTGACTTTTTCATCCTTTATCTTGTTACTGTTTTGTATCCCATTGATTGATTTTGCAGATGTTGAACTGTCTTGGCATCCCTGGAATACACACCACTTGATCGTGGTGTGATATTTTTAACATGTTGAATTTGGCTTGCTAATAGGCTGTTGGGCATTTTTGTAGGTGTTTCTTCAGAGAAGGTCTGCACCTGTAGTTTTTTGTCCTAAAGTTTCTTTGTCTGGTTTTTGTATCAGGGAGATGCTGGCTGCATAGGATGATTTGGAATTGCTCCTTCCCCTTCTGTTTCTTCCTTAAGTGTTTGATAGAATCACCAGTGAAGACATCTAATCATGGGGTTTTGTTTCTTCCTGTTTTGGGAGGAGTGAACCAACATCTCCTTCTTTGACTTTCATTTTCCTGAGAACGAGACGTGGAGCCTTTTTCCACGTGCCTCTTGGGCCATCGTATGTTTTCTTTGGAGAAGTGTCTATTCATATCCACTTTCCATTCTTGATTTGTTTTTCAGTGTTTTATGAGCTCTTTATATATTTTATATTAGCCCCTTGTCAGATTATACTGTTCAAATATCTTCTCAGTCAGTAGGATGTCTTTTTGACAATGGCTCCTTTCACTGTGCAGCTTATTAATTTAAGGTTGTCCCATCTGTCTGTCTGTGCTTCGTTTCCCTTGTTGCTGGAGTCTGGTCCCCACAGTCTTCTCTAAGGCCGATGTCGTGGGACATATTGCCTTTGGTTTGCTTTTATAGTGTATTTTATGGCTTCCATTCTTACATCCAGGTCTCTGATTCATTTTGAATTAAATCTTGTGTGTATTAAAAGTGTAATCAGGATTCATTCTTTTGCATGTTTGCTGTACAGATTTCTTAAAGTCATTTGTTGAAGTGTTTCCTTTCTCCATCACATGCTCTTGTCTCCTGTGTACACACACACACACACACACACACACACGTTTAAGGGAAGGTGCGGGCAGGAATGAAGGTGAGCAGGCAGGCAGGCAGGGAGAGGAGGAAGAAGCCCTCTATTGTATTTAGTTGTTCCTCTTGGTCTTCATCCTGGGCCCCAGTCTTGAGCGCGGGTCCCCGGGATAGTGTGTGGCCTGCACTCCTGGCTAAAGCCAGCTAACCAATCCCTACACCCCCCGGGCATGCCTCCTTTGTCTACGTTATCTGACCATATTGTGAGAGTCCATTTCTGGTGATTCAGTTCTATTCCACTGATCTATATCTGTTTTTGTATCAGTTCCGTACAGTTTTGATCACTGTGGCTTTGTGGTGTAATTCAAAATCTGGGAGTGTGATACCTCTACTTTTATTCTCCCCCGACCCACCCCTTAGGAGTTCTGTGGTTATTTGATGAGTTTTTTTGTAATTTTATGCAAATTTTAAAAGTTTTAATTCTATTTCTTGAAAAATGCCGGTGGGATTTTGATGGGGATTGTGTTAACAATGCGTGTTGCTGAAGGTAAGGTGTCCGTGTTAACACGGCAATTTTCCGCACCCACGAGCGTGAACTGTCCCTCCCTCCATCTCGGTTTCTCTGTTTAACAGTGTCCTATCGCTTTTGTGGTGCCCCTTTTTGGGGTTTATTCCAAGGTATTTAATTATTTTTATGTTGTATGTGGGATGGTTTTCTTCTCTTCTGTCCCACTGTTTGCATGTTGGAATGCAGTGGGGTTTTGTATAGTGACTTTGGTCCTACTGATTCACTGCACCCATTTATTCCAAGAGGTATTTTTGGTGGAGGGTTAAGTTTTTCTATGTATATTGTCATGTCATCTATAAATAGTAGTAGTTTCACTTCTTTTACAATCTGAATTCTTTTAATATTTTTTTCTTGCCTAATTACTCTGGCCTGCTCTGGCTCCAAATGATGTTGAACTAGCATGAGAGTGGACACTCTTCTTGTTCCTGATTTTAGAAGAAACACTTTATTTTTCACCATTATTATGATGTTAGCTATGTGTTTATCATTTATGGATGATCTTTAATATATTAAGGACTGTTCCTTCTGTCCATACTTTATGAAGAGATTTTAATCGTGAGTGAGTGGTGAATCTTGTAAAATGCCTTTTCTAATCATGTGATTTTTTTCCTTCCTTTTATTGCTGTGATATATTGCATGAATAGATTTGCTTATGTTAAGTCATTCTTGTACCTCAAGAATAAATTCTGGGCATTAGCTGCTGATCTCCACAGGTGACGGCCGTCTCCCTGTCAGTTCCCCAAACTAATGGGATTATGTCTCGAATCCCGACTGCTGCTGGGTCTGCACAGGGCTCCCCAGTCGGTCGGCTTATTACCAGGGGCTCAGGTAGACATGGACTCTGTCTGGTCCCTGCATGGACGGACTGATTCCAGAACCTCGTTCCATACAACTGGCATTGGGACAGGGATCTACTTCAAGGTTCAAGATCCATAGACGGAAGGCCTGTTCCCTGGTGTGTGGATGAGTGTGGGCTCTTGTCAGGTCCCTGAGAGGACTGTTACCTGGTCACTGGGTTGGTCCCTGGGCAGGCAGGACTGACCTTGAACCATGACCGAGAGGGACTAGAACTAACTCCCAAGGTCTTTTGAGGGTCTGCAGTCAGGACCAATGTCTGCAGACCTGGTTCGGAAGGATGAATGACTGGATGTCCCCCCTGGCTCCCTGACTGGCTGGGAAGGGCTGGAACCAGTTACAGGGCAGTGTTGGCTCTGTAGTCAGATGCGGGCAGCAGACTTGCACTGATAGGTCTGTCTCCCTGAAGCTCCCTGGATGGCAGAGCTGACTGACTGGCTAGGAGAGACTAGAGTCTAGTGGCAGAATCATCCCAGGATCTACAGTGGGACTGAACTCGGTGAGCTTGTCTCCAGGTGCTTTTCGACCATGGCTAAGGAGGGGTGCGGTTGAGTCACCCCCTATTTCCTGGGCCGCATTCAGGACTTCTATCTGCAAACCTGCTTTCTAAGCACAGGCAGGATGCCTCCTCCCAGGCCCCTTGGCGTGGGGTGCTGGTAGTAGGTCAAAGACCAAGTGGTGTTCAGCCACGTCCATAGGAGGACAGAGCCGTTTTAGAATCTGTAGCTGGGAGCACAGCTGGTGAGTCAGCCCCCGGGGCGTGGGCCTGCCTTCTCCAAACTGCCCTGTCACTCTTGGACTTCACTGGGGTGTCAGTCTCCCACCTAATCCCAGAGTTCCACAAACAGCTGCCACATTATTATTGTTGAAGGGGGACAGGAGCATAGGACGCCTATTCCACCATCTTGCTCAGATCTTTCTGTTGATACCCAGCTCACACAGATCATTATCGTTATCAATTCTGATCGTTTTCCTGTTCCTTTTCTATTTGAATACCTCATTTCTTTTCGTCATCGGATTGCGTTAGCTAACAACTTTGAAACTTTAAAATAAAATGATGAGCTCCCCTTGGTAGCACAGGCAGGTAAGGAAGGCACAGGCTATGAAAACTATGGACCTGGGTTCAAGACCCGGGGCTGGGGGGCAGGGATAGTAGTGAAAGTACATTTTCTGTCACTAACATAATGAGACAACATTAAAAAAAAAAAAATTTCCAGCCCTGGGTCTCGGGTGCACCCAGGTCCATAGGTTTTACTGCCTTTCGTAGCCGCTGGAGCTGCGGGGGGTTGGGGGGGGGGTAGCGGAACACGAGGCAGCGTTTTAAATTGTCTCTTGTTCTCTCTCATCAGGGTTTATTACCGATGAGCGCTCCCTTCTTTTGGGCAACGTCCTGCTTCGTCAGATCCTCGTTCCTGCTGCCAAACCCTTTCCTGCTGGAGCGTCTCCCGGGACCAGAAGAGCCACCGGGCAAGCTCAGGAGGATGCAGACGACTCCAGGCTCCCTGGAGCCACCTGATCAGAACAGCACGAAATTGGAAGAGTGTCTGGCATTTCCAGAGTCCGGAGACGACAGGGGGCTCCCCTGGCCAAGGAGAATTTGCCACTTACTCGGGAGGTGGCTGCACTGTGAAACTGGGAAGAAACTCCAGCACCGCCGGCAGGTGAGGGAGCCTGCGCTCCGAACCAGGGGACCAGGGCTTCCGTTTAGTCTTAGGACAGTGAGGAATTGCGGGCCCATTTGAGTAGTTTTTGCAGCCACTCTACTGTCTGAGACACTTGTAGAAGTTTTACTCTACGTATTTAAAGAAATGGGCCTTTTCGTTTGAAAATTCCTTGTTCAGTATCCAAACGCAGTTATGTTTTGGTTTGGCCATTTGCCGAAACTTGCTGCTTTTCTCATCTGGAAAAACACTTAACAATTCCAGCAGCTGCAGCTGAGCTCGGGTAAATCTAGCTCGAACCAACTGTAATCTTCAGATCATGAGCAATTCAGCATCAAATTCAAATGCCAAAGCTAAATGCCAGGGACTTACAGGGTGGCTCTGTGTGTGCACCCTGGGAGTCTTCGCCGTACGTGTAGAAAGAGCCTAAGTTAAATAATTGTATCTTCATTTAAATTTACAGGAAGTGATTAATTACAGCAAAACAATGCCAACCAGATAATGACATTTCCACACCTTCCACCACTCAAAACTGAATGATTGTTAATAGAGTAGCATTTAACACTTCAAATAGTTGTTAACATTGCATATAAAATTTTATATAATTTTGATGTACCTGAGGCCTTAAATGTCAAATATATATATATGTGTGTATGTATATACATATGCACACGTGTGTGTGTGTGTGTGTGTGTGTGTGTGTAAAAGGAAAGTTCAAGGCAGGAAGAGAGAGGAGGAAGAAACAGTGATTTATTTTAGTTGTTCATCTTGGTTGTTCCCCCAGCCCTGGGACATGAACCTCAGGTCCTTGGGATGTATGTGGACTGCATCGGTTGGTGGCCACGGACTTAACCCCTAAGCCACCAGGGCACACTGAATGCCAAGTTTTGTTTTGTTTTTTGTTTGTTTTAAACATTTTTTAAAACACGTTGGTGTGAATGTTATTGTGGAAACTTCCATTTTTATAGTCCTCTAAATCTGTACTCACTCACCACTATGAAAGCCTGGGCGTTGCTAACTGCAGGACAGTGCAGGTAAACTAGACTGGGAAACGTAGCTTCCTCCCTGGGTGCGAGTGATACTGGAAAGGCAGGCCGCTCCCTCCTTTGCAGGGCGAATGGATGGCGGCCAGCCCCCTGCTTGTTTGCAGGGCTCTGCGGCTTCTCGAAGGGAGTCACCGGCTGGGCCATCACACCAAAAGCCTCTTTGTGGAATTTGCGGTCTTCAGTGCTAACGTGAACCTCTTCTGTGTGGTGACCCTGATTTTGGACTCCAGCCATGTGGGTATGAAGACCTCTTCTCTCCTCCCAGGGTATCTCAGGAGAAGGCCCAGTTTCTTTATTTTATACCATTAAAAGGCATTAATTATAGTTACTGCAATAAACGTAATTTTAAAAAATCAAATCAGTCAAGGCAAAACTAGTACATCCTTCATCCCTACTATATTCCTTCTCCTTAGAAACAGCTGCTTTCAGCTTTAACTTGTTCTTTTGGAATTAAATATATATATATATATATTAATTTTTTTAAGGAAAGGTGCAGGCAGGAACAGAGGCGAGTAGGCAGACAGGCAGGAAGAGAGAGGTCGTCCTTGGGCTGCACGTGACTGCACCCCAGGCCTGGGCTTAATGCCTGAGCCACTGGGGTCGCTGCAGCTTTTTAGTTTTATAGTTTATTTCCGTTTTCTTCTCACTTGCTTGGTTTTGCTTCTCTCTCTCATTGATTCATCCCCAAACTTTTCCTAGAACTGAAAATCATTTTGTTCAGAAATAACTTTTTATTTCTGTTTTCCTTAGACACCCTCCCTCGGGCCCCCCATCCTCTGGGTTGCGCGGCATTGGAGATTCTCTGCGCTGCTCTGTGCCCAAACCTGGGCCTCTCCCGTCACTGTCCCCTGGGATTAGCTTTCCAAAACTCCCCTCCCAGGGACCCTTTTTCTCCTGCAGCCCATCTTCCTCGGCTGACTTCCCTCATTTTGCTGGAACACATCCTTCAGTGACTCTTAGAAAGGCACAAGGGAAATAGTTGTTTTGAAGCCTTACAGGTTCAAAATGTTACTCCGTATCACTCTTGATTGCTGGCCTGTGTTTCCCGGGGCTCTGAGAGTGGTGCCTTCTCACTGCCCGCATTGCTCTGAGGGCGCAGTGAGGCCCCCACTCTGCAAGTCTTTCCATTTGTCTCAGAGGGCGCCCCTGAATCCACTTTGTGTCCTTCATTTCCAAAAGGGGTCCCTGCATTTCTGTTCATCTCCAGCGAGTTTTCATTTTCTGGTACTTCTAGCATTTTGACGTTGGAATGCCTGGACCAGTCCTCTGATTTTCTTACGTTTTGCTTTTTTATTTGCCATCTTTTTCTTCTCCTTCCCAGGAGACAACCTCCACTACCAAAACTTTCGTCGAATTTTTCATTTCTGTAACATTTTCTTAAAAAGGTGTTTGTTCTTAAATATTCCTTTTTCTTAATATCCTGTTTCAGAATGTCCTGTGCAGTGGCCTCTTAGCTCTCTGAGGATACGATGGTCTTTTTCTGCCGTTTTCTGCTGCTTAGCTCTCGTGTGTGGCTGTTTTGTGACTCGCAGTGTTGGGGCCGGTGAGCCGGGCTGCTCGTGAGTGCGGCGGCGATGAGACGCGCGCTGAAGTCCCGCCGCCTGTCTCTTCTCTGGGGCGTCAGCTGTCACAGAAGGCCCCTCCGAACTCCTGCCTGAGAGGAGCCTGGCAGCTTCTCCAAGCCCTCTGAGGACGGGTGAGGATTATGACCAGCTGCTACGTTTTCTCTTAAATCTCCTTCCTTAGGTCGGGTCTTGCGCTGTTCACGTGTCTGTGCGTTCAGCTTCTCTGTCGTGCGTCACCGTGAGAAGGGACTCGCCTTTAGTCTGCGGGCGGTGGCAGACAGGCCGGCAGTGAATAGTTGTGAGGGGGAGGGGAGAACTGGGCCTGTGCTCAGACCTGCAAGTCACTTCTGTTGTCGCTTCCCCCTGCCCCCTGCATTCAGAGCACCTGCTTCTGTGATGCTCGGCCTCTGAGGCCTCGTGGTGACATTGGTGGCTCTTCTGGGGCTTTTACATGGGCTTGGGTTTCAGCTTTCTCGACTTGTCATTTGTCTGCTTCCAGCAGTCTGTCCCTTTCATCTGCTCTTCTCTATTGCTGTTTCTTTTTCATCCCTTCACTATCACTGTGGTGGCATTTTCTAAGAAACTGGGAGAAAACAGGCGCATTCCCTTCCTCTGACTTGACCTGGAAATCGGTCCTAAACCAGTGTCCATTCCCTCTTCCTCCCAGTTAGTCCACAAGTGTCCTTCCATTTCCCATCAGGTGTTGTTTTATATTTTTTAAGAAAGCTGAGGCAGGAATAAAGGGGAGCAGGCAGGAAGGGAGAGGAGGATGCATGTATTCTTTATTTCTTCATCTTGGTTTTCCCGCAGCCCCTGGTCACAAACCCGGGCCCTTGAGATGCATGTGGACTGTGCCTGCCAGAAGCTGCAGACCCAACTGCTGAGCCATCAAAGTGTGCCAGGGTGTCACTGCTAATCAGATTTCCTCCCAGATCAGAGTAGACTTCTACACTTGTCTGTCAGTGGAGCACGAAGATTTGCTGAGGCTCTTCACTGGGTGTTTTTGTTAGTAACCGTCAGACAGAATGAACAAGACGGTACATGGCGCTCTGGAGGGTCTAACTGCGTGAGGCAGGGCTTCCTTTCGTTCGGCTTGGTTTTGAAGGAAAGGTGCAGGCAGGAGGCAGGAGGCAGGCAGGGAGGAGGAAGGAGCACGTTTTTTTCAGTGGTTCTCACCGGTGGCACCCCTGCCGCCCACCCCCACCAGGGATACAAACTCTCAGATCCCTGGGATGCACCATTACTGCGCCCCTTCGGAGGTGACTGACCTAACCACTGCTCCCAGGGGGCGCCTCTATCATACATTTAAGGGGTACCTCTTAGTTAAAATGTTTGGGGGCTTGATTAGGTGTATATTCACAGACCTTGCATGGCTTTATAAATTTCAGCAATCACTGTCTCCCTCGGTGAAGTCTGAAGCCTTTCAGTCCATCCTCATAGAAACATCTGAGTGTCGTACTGATGGGAGAATATTAGTGCTTTAGACTGAGAACGTAGCTAAATTTGAAACGACTCAGCACGTTTTCGTCTAGTATTTCTGAACATTTAAATAGTTTTAAAGAAAGGACTATACTTATTGCAACTCCGTTCACCCCACATTTGCATTGCAGTCATCAGATTTCTTTCACAGACCACGCTGAACGGTACAGAGATTGTGAGGGTCACACCCGGAGCAGGGGTTATGTCACTGACACCGCCCTCCAGGAGGCTCACCAGAGTGGCTGCCCCTCCAGTGAACCCAGCACACTTCTCCAGGAGCGTCGCATAGGCCACCTCGTGGCGCGCCTGCAGGTCTGGAGGAAATGAGTGTAGAGACTCAGGAACGTGTGACTCCGGGGACCTGAACAGCAGGGGTTGTTTCAGGGAGCAGAGAGAGGGCTGCGGTTTTCAGGACTCTGACACTTTTACTCTCGGGCGTGGTCTCCACCTCTGCGAGGCTGGACCGTTTAACTTTCCTGCAGACATCAAAGAGGGACTTTGCCTGGTCTGTCATCTCACAAGTCGTCTATTATCTACTTGTCTGTTACTACACCTTCCTACAGGTGAGTTGATATAAGAAATTATAAAAATATATAAACTCTCAAGGTTGCAGATATTGATTGCTTGGGGGAGCTTCACGATGAGCTCTTCCTAGAATCATGGGTGTGACTGTCCTGCCCAGGCACCTGACTTCAATAAAGGCTGCCTGACTTCACACAAGTATAGCTTTCAGTTTTCTAGGTTAAAGAATAAAATATTCAGAAAAAATATTACTTTATGTGCGATTGTATTACCTGAGTGTGAGGCCATGTAAGAGACCGAAAGTGTGAACGCAGGACGTAGTCATACAAACGACCGCTCCCCAAATCTGTCGGCAGTGATTTATTCCAGACGTGATAACTAATTCAGAAACTTTATTACATTTAAGTAAGAAAAAGAATGTAGTCAGTGGAAGCTTGTACTGGTGGCCAGCTTTTCCGGGCAGAACCAGGGCTGTGCTGCTCGGTGCTGGTGACACTTCGGGGGGACGACCCTGTTGACCTCGACGCGGTAACGACCGTGCGCCTGCTTAGGGTCGCCGGCTGAAAGAGCGAAGGTGGAGGTTCTTCACTAGAAAAAGGACCATTCTGGACACGAACATCATCTTCATCAGCTTTGTGGTCTTGGGGCCTGACATGAAGCGGATTTCTCTGCACAGGAAACTGGCACAATACCACTCTGACGGGACAGGTAAGCGGCACCTGAGGAGCAGAGGACAGTCCTACTGTGTCCACAGATGACTGGTTACAAAGCGTTCTTTCCAGTTTCCCTTCCTCCTCCACTGTCCCACCACATCTGTGTGCGTGTGTGACAGCAACCAGAAGGGACACAACCAGATGCGTGTCCACCGCTGGGAAACTGAGCTAGAAACCATTTCACTGCTGATCACGTTGAAGGGCTCTTCTGTCTTCATAATGCAAAGGTGGGTGCTGGTTATGCATTTACATTTCATGTATCAGGGACCTGGAATTGGTCACTGTTTTACACCCTAAGGAATAAAGCCTGAAGTGTGACAGGTGGCCATCCTTTAAATAAAACCCCAACATTGTCCACCCTTTAGACCCAAAGGGGGTTTGCTTTCTGGCTCATCCAGACCAAGAGTCCATTCGGGGGCCCCTCTGGCCCACCCTCTCTGGTCTGCAGGGGAAAAGCATCTCTTTCCCGGACCAAGTATTGCTACAGCGACTGCTTGAATCTTGCCTGCAGCCCAGCCCGCTGGTCCCAGAGCTCCCGAGGCAGCGTCCCAGTCCGCCTTGTGCTCATGCGCGGGCAGGGTCTGTGCAGCGAACGGTGTTGGCAGCCGAGGTCCATCCTGACTGCTGCTCGGCATTGCCTAGGTGTTAAGGAAAAAAAAAAGAATTATGATCAAGTACCAACTTGTGCTTATCTATGGGGGTCTTTCCAAGTAATCTTTCTGCTGCAACAGAAAATTATGAATGCATCCCTCAAATTACACGACCTAATTGGTGACACCCCTCATCTCCGTCAATCTTCCACTCAGCTGTTAAACCTGCTAGATTGATTCCAATGCCGCCAGAGGAGAGAGACTGCGACAGCCACGTCCTTAGGTTAATCCACCTCCTTTCCAGAAACATTTAGCTCAAAGGAGTTGCATTTTGAGGTTTCTTCAGCACACTTTCCAACCACATCTTTCTGGACGCTCTCATACCCTCAAGTACAGGAGGCCACACAGTAATGACTTTTAACAGAAAGGTGCACGAAGGAATGAGGCGAATAGGCAGTCAGAGGAAAAAGCATTTGAAATTTTTTATTTAGTTGTTCATCTTGGTGGTTCCCTGGACCCAGAAGCAAACCTGGGACCTCAGGATGTATGTGGGTGGCCCAGCAGGGGACACACCAACATCAATTCTTAAGTGAAGTGTTTGACCCGGTTCAGACCGGGGGCGCCGCTTCGGTCGTGGGCAGTGGAGGGACTGCCGTCACAGGAACTGATGGCGCACAGGTCGTGAGCGACGGCCCACCTTCCTCGGTCAGGTCCATCAGTTTCTTCGTGGTGATGGAAGTGAACTCGGCTGTCGTGCACCTCGCTGGCTCCCTGGTTCTACTGGCAACGGCTCGGCTGCGGAACCTGCTGCGTCGCACCCCGGAGCTGCAGGTCATCGGCAGAACGCGGAGCAGGGCCCGGGCAAGGCGGCGGGCCTCCCGCTGGGCTTCTGGACCCTGCTGCCGGGCTGCGCCATCACTGTACGCCCATTCCCAGCCTCCTTTTCTGTGGCGCGCGCAGCTTAGGTCCCCTTGCTTCCCTCCGAGAGGGTCATTGTGAGGAAACCACGAGTGTGAGTAGGCACTGAGTTCTGGAGAACAGGTGGAGTAAGGCGGCTTTTTTCAGGTAGTTGCGTGTTCACGAGCAGGATGACATCTCTGAACTGGGGTTATCCCCAACCTAGCTCATAGGATGTATGTGGTCAAATTAACTTACATGAAAACTGCGCAAAACAAAAATGGCCATTTTATGTACTTTTTCAAGATGTCGTTAATTCAGCCACTGGAGAATCTCCTTTGTGGAGATTCTTGTCACCTCGTGGAGCATCTTGGGACAAAACACAGCTCACTGCTCTCTGGCTGGTCTTTGTCCTTTTCAGTTTAACCTGCCGTTTGGGTGGAGCATCTCCAACTGCTGGACCGTCTTCAGTTGTGATGACTGTGGCTGGGCTCCTGGCTGGAATCACTCAATACAAGGAGGTGAGACGTGCCCGCTTTCCTGGCAGAATCACGTTGACTTATCACACACAGGGCGCGGCTTATAGTCTCCGCTGTGTCACCACACTGGACGGGGACTTACCACCGCTGCCCTTGTGTTAGGTAGTACCGTGCACACTTCTAAGTGGCTATTTCAGAAATGTGTCCTTTTCTATGCATGCAGTCCCAATCTCCCATGTCTGTGTTTTAACTCTTACTGCCAAGGGACACAGGCTGAACTTGTGTCCCCACCCGGTCACATTAGCATGGTTTGTTGCTTTCTCCATGGCCCTTTGATCAGTGTCTTTAAACAGGGAGGTACAATTCTAGGAAGAACTGCAATATTTGTTTATAGTTAGTACTCATTTCAGAGTCTGCAATTTCCCCCAGGAACCAACACAAATCCTTGTCTTTTAATATCAAAACTAATGTAGGAAACTCAAATGAGGATTTGAAGCCTAAGCGCTAGCATGTATAGATTTGATCAGGGAAAACAATTCTCATCGAGGCTTATTCAAATAATGTATAATCCCAGTTACTAAGAAAACAGGCACATCTTACCTGCTCTGCTGGTGGAACCACTCATGGGTCGAGCTCCAGCCGCTGGGGAACGGGCCCTCCCCGCGAAACTTTATGTCCCGAAGCGCTTAAGGAAATAACGATCAGAATGATGAGCTTGCTAACACTTTTTCAATGTATTTGCTGCTAAAGTGAGCACGACTGATGCCCACTTTTGACTTCTTGAAAATTTTCTGCTTTCATCTGAATTGTGCAATGTGAAGGGAAAATGGAGTAAACTTACTAGGAAAAACGTCTTGCCTCACAAACTCGAGCACCCAAATTACTCGGATAACCTGGAATTGCTTAAAGTAAAAAATGGCAAAGCTCAATACTTTTAACTTAAAAGACAACAATGAAAAAAAGGACTAAAAATACTAAAATAAAAGCCAGTTTTCTATGGGTAGCCTGTTACGTTTTTTGGAACATGCCTCAGTTTAGAGCAGAAGGTTCTTGGCGGAGAGCTTTTTCATGATCATTTCGTGCATGTTCTCTTTCAAGACGCTTTTATAACTCCTTAACCACATTTAGATATATTTCCCAAAATTGCTATCACATGGACTTTGAATCATTTATAATTCCACTTCAACTCACCTGCTTTAATTTTGTAAAAGCCGTGGTCAGACTTTACACCCTGTGACTCAATCATTCTTGTTCTTCCTTTCACTCAAAATGATTTTCCTTTTCAATATTTTTGCTTTTCTCCTGAGTTACCATCTAGTATGTTACATGACTATGTCCCAAACATGAGTATATAACTTACATATTTTAGGTAAAAATTCAACTGCCGGTGTTCAAACTCAATGTGTTTTACTGTCTCTCCAGGTTATAGCTTTAGACCCAATCCTGGGCTCCTTTCTGATCCTCACCAGTGTCCTCGTGGTGGCACTTGTGATCATAAACCTGTTTCTGCCATTCTAGTGGCCTTTGGAAAAAGTCCCTTGAGGTAAGTAACTCCCTGGCTTGGGAAGTGACATAGCAGCTGTTTCATGGCTGCTCACTGGAGAAGCTCAAGCACAGCTGCCCTAAGGCTGCACCGACTGCACAGACCAGCACGGCCCCGAAGTGTCCGCAGCTCTGCCAGCCATCTTCCCAGGAAGCCCATTTACCAAGACCGTACCATGTTCTGTCCACGGCGCTGGACAGAGCTGGTTCTCACTAAGTAGCAGGAACTCTCCAACACCTGACAGTAAACCATTAAAGGAAATAGTATCTTTTACTATTTTCCTGGTTATTTACTTTTCAAAAAATTTTTTGGTGTTCTGCCTCCACCACTAGCAATAACTTCAGCTTCCTCACTCTCCTCCTTTTGTCTCCCGTGGACTGAGAAAGAAGCTGCCCTGACGGATCTGCTGCTACGGAAGCTCACGAGTCTGCTGGGGATCCAGTGGCAGCAGGACAGTGAGCGGACAGCCATGACAGCCATGGTCACTGATAATGACACCTTAAGAGGTAAGTCCTCCTGGCGTGGCGTATTAGTGTAAGTACTTTTTAGTTTCTTCGCACTGCGTGGTTCAGAAAATTACAGCTGTTTATAATCTACTTTGTCAGTGAGGAAACAAAATCCCCTTGGCTACAGACTCATTTTTGTGACTCTTGACACTGTCAGGAAAGGGTTACAGCTCCAAGAGTGACTCAGGATAACCAGTTCTCTTGCCAAGCAGCAGGTTACAGAACACTCACCGCCATATTCCAGGGTGGCTATGGGACAAGTAAGTCAGAACACACTACTACAGTCTTAAAAATAGAGGCAAGCTGAGAGCTGGCTGGTGGGGAGCCCTTTCCCAGAAGAATAGTCAAGCAAACTCAGATGCTACTGAGCTTAAGTTCAGAGATGGACTCGGGTCCGACTGCCGAGGGTGCCTGTACTACCCAGGGCGCCAAAGATCCAGCTCCAGCTGGTGCCCAGTATGGGTTCAACTGCTTAGAATACTCTCCACTAAAAGCCACATTGGTACCTCATCATTTGACCAAACTAGTGGAGAAAGCAGAAGACAGAATCTTAAACTTTATTGTTACTACTAAGCTGTGAGACACAAACCAATCAAAAAAACACTAAAGAAAAGTTGCTTGAAACAGGAATATACAGATACGCTACACAGAAGCCAAAGTTCTATCTTCCAATCCCAAAGCCATCCCTGCGGGAAAGAATGGCCTCAGCGAGGGGGCGAAGAGCACATTAAATTATAACAGTTAGTGTCTCATCTATCCAGGAGAGCAGTGAACAGCTACTGCCATGTGGGCACCAAAATCTTCTGAGATCAGCTTTTAAAGGTTCTCTTGATCATAAAGTTTTCAAATGAAAACAGGACCCCCCACTCATTTCCTGTAGGCTCTCCAGCTCACTACCCAAGAGACTTGAGTACTTCTGTTAAGGCAACTGGAAGCCCCCCTTAGCCTTGAAATATGTGGTCTGTCCTTCTTTGCCAGCCAGGTAATCCAACAGAACATGCTAGAGGAAAAAACAGTACTTGTATAGTGCTTCCCCCCAGTAAAAAGGAAACAGCACTCAAAATAAAGCAAAAGGCCACAGAGGGCTCCCTGAGAATCCAGTAGAACTAAGAGGCCTTCAACTTTCCCAATAAGCTTTGCGACTGGATCCCGGTGGAACAGCGCCCTGTAGCAAGTAGTGTATACATACGCCAGTGAGAGGGCCCGGCTTCTGAGAACTGTTACAGTGGCTTCCTGAGTCCTTTTCTCTCTCATTCATATTCGAGGGAGAAAATACACACCTTGGCCTCGATTCTCGTTCACAACAAATCCCTCCGTACAGAGGGTTTGTTTCTAAGTCTAGACCTCAGCACAGAGCTGAGACCCTCACAAAGTGCTCTCCTTCACTGTCCAGCCATCTCGGGCAGCTCCGCCCACAAGCTTCCCCTCCTCGCTCTGGGGTGTGGAGGCAGTGGGGCGGGCGAGAGAACCTGCGGTCACACGGACAAGATAAGACGCACGCGGCTGCCGGCTGCTCCAGCCTCACCGCGTGTCTGTGGAGTTAGTCTCTCAGCAGTGCGGCACTGGAAAGCAGCAGAATTTGGTAGAGCAGGAAGAGAGCCCAGAGGAAGAGGGGACTCAGTGACGGTTAAGAGATGAAACGGAAGTTCATGGAGATTTTTTTGTTACAAGGAGAAACTGCTCAGGCTCCAGAGGCCTATGTTTTCTTTTTCAACTCTTCAAATCTCCGGGAAAGATCATCAAAGTCAATGTCCTCAGAAGCTGAGGTGTTGGCACCAGCGGATGCAGTGGGCAACGTGTCTGGCACAGATGGCAGCTCTGGCAACACAAAGTTGTCGCAGGCGTCCCCGGGCCTGGCAGGGGGCTTCGCGGAGGCTGCCGGCTTGGGTCCAGGACCTAGTTAAATCAAGGCGAGGAGCACAGTATTAAAACACCAGAGAAGGAGCTCAGCTCCTTGATGCCCCCAAACTACAAAACAATCAAAATACAGGACAAAGCACTTTAGAATATTACTCTTTCTTTTTTAAGTTCACAAGCTTTAGACAATTAACAGCTGTACTTTCTAATTATAGTTGAATCCTATTTATTTGACTTTCCTCTGATTAGAAAAGGTTTACCGGACAGGGAAAGTGAACATGGATTCTGTGGGGCTAGGTACCAAGTTTTTCAACAGACTGTCCCCTTTCATGAAAGTCCATTCCCATGTAATAGGAACTGATGTGTTTTCAGTTCTCCACTTTGGGGGATGATTTTAAATTATAAAATACAAAGTTCTAGAACGGGCAAACCAAAGCTATGCCTTTAGAAATGATGTATTTATGTATGTATATAGAGCAGGTCCTCCAATGACATTTCTTTATAATAATGATGAGAAAAAAATAATTCTACCTGACATTGAACAATGTTATCTG
Organism: Solenodon paradoxus; assembly: GCA_004363575.1. Classification (NCBI taxonomy): domain Eukaryota; kingdom Metazoa; phylum Chordata; class Mammalia; order Eulipotyphla; family Solenodontidae; genus Solenodon; species Solenodon paradoxus. Next base: position 348,522 of record RJWH01000723.1, on the reverse strand, counting down.
AGAACCTGCTTTCATTAATGTCATTTCACTTCAAGTTGCAATTTCTAAGAACCTGTTGATGTTCATTGAGAACTGTTTCTCAAAACTCATCAAAATATGCACTAATGTGTATTTTCTAATGTAAATTATGTCTATATCAAATATCTCCATATTTTAGAGTATCCCGCGCCGCGCCCCGCTGATTTTCTGGATTGCTGGTGGCTCGGCGGCTAGCGACATGAACATGCTCGCTGCGTGAAAAGTCACTGGCTATGTTCACTTACGATTTCTTCCCCTTTAGGGGAGAGGTCGCATTTCCAATTATAATGAAAGATGAAGCAGCAAACAAAGAACCCGAGGGCGACTAACTAGAAGTTAGAAAAATAAGAAGTTCCCGCCCTGGACCTCAGGCAGCTAAGGTGCAGGCTATGAAAGCTATGGACTTGGGCTGGAAAAAAAGAATGCCTGAAAAAGTATAATGATAGCACTAACAGAAACAGGGAACTTGGAGGAAAGATCTTGAAAACAGTCTGAGGCAGGAACAGTGCTGAGCCTTGAGGGTTTCTGACTCACACTTACCAACAATCTGTGCAGAAGAGATACACTTATCAGCATTAATGTCATCAACCTGAAACACAAAAGGCGTTACCGGAGAAGAAAGCACTGGCACTGTTGGAGACAGGTCGGTATAAGCCCCTGGGTTTTCCAAAAGTTTAGCTGCTCAGCAGAAGCAACAGAACCTGCTTCCAGAGAAACTACCCCCAGGCCTGTACTCCCTTTCTCCTTCCAACAGACAGAAGACAGTTACCATACTGAACTCTTATTGCCAAGCGGGGAGAGAGGAAAGGTCCACCACTGCAGTGTAACACATCTCTTTAACCTGATACCGTCACCCTCCAGGCAAAGAAAACTCATCTCGAAGAACCACAGCCTTAGGCTGAAGATCTACCCTGTTCCTAGAAACAGCTGTGGGAAATGCTTCCATGTGTTTGTGAACAGAACAGAAGAAAAAAACTCAGGGTAAAAACCAGAAATAACACTAAGCCAATTTGGAATGGGGGCTTCTCCCTAGATGAGTAATTCCCACTTCAAAGCCATTTTTCCAATTTGTTTCCTAAGTAATGCATCACATGGAACAGGTTCCAAAAGGCACATTCTAGCCAAGGAAACAAGGCTGGTAGAAAAAAAAAAATCATCTAACTGAACCAAAGCTGTCACAGCCACCTACACAGTTCAAGACATCATTACCATACTAGCTATTTCTAGAGTAAGTTTCAACTATGAGACTAAAATGTAAAATTAGTGCTATAGGTCAAAATTTACTAACTGAAGATTTCTGCTTAGTTAAAACAAAAATCTGGTCACTATTCCCTTACAAGGCATTGAGAATTTCTAAAACTGCTACTCTAATTATGACATTCCAGGACCAGGGTGCACCAGCTCAGTGTGAGAGCCGGCCTGGTCTAAAACAGACTGGTTAAGTCTCTACTAGAACTTTCTGAGGAATAAACAGCTCCTTCCCAATTCCTTGCTAAATGGAAGACAAAGCATTGCCACCACCGTCACCCCATTTCCCAGGAAATGTTAAAGCAACACAGAAACCAAAGCAAGAGCAAAGCTGGTATGAGGTGTTGATTAAAACTTGGCCTTCCCTGTAGTCATTATATTGCTCTCTCTTCATGGGATTCTCTCCTGCTGCTTATAAAAGAGACTCGGACACTTACAGATTCATACGATGGGGGAGTTGCTGGTATCTGAGGTGGATGAATATTGGGAAAGGTCCCCATTGGCAATCCACTGAAATCTGACTGCAAGAGGAGAAAAGCAACGTCAGACACTGCCCCGATTTGCAATTTCTGAGGTTTGTGGATGGGAAAGGAGAAACGTGTTTGTGCACGTGTGTATACGTATGTGTATACATATATATCTTTAAAGACCTGAATTCTCCTGATCATACATAGTCCTTTACATGAAGACTCTAGTAATATAAGTGGTTATAATTCCTCTTAAGAGGAATAAGATGAAAAGCCACTAGTATACTGGCACCAGGTCCCAAAAGTGCCTAGCGATCTACGTTAAAGTTTTCTCTAGGTTTTCCCACTTCATTACCTACAACTGAACCAAAAGATTTCTGCTAACCCCAATGAAATGTTTTCCACAGTATGATCACTAAATACCAAATGTTTTTACTGCTAAATCCTCTCAACAACCTACAATGCTTGAGTATATGAACAAAGCCAATCTGTCATCTTCTGGTTCACTTGCAACAATTTACATGTATGCATATTTACATGAACACTTACCGGTCCCTTTGGAAGCGGGTATGGGAAAGGAGCATTTGGAGATGGCATGGGCATTGGCATGGGCATGGGCACCAGTCCCTCAGGTCCGCTGACTGGTGCTGCAAACCCGCCCCCTCCTCTTCCAGAGCCCCCTTTCTTCACATCATCCGTGAATCCAACATCAATAAGATCTGTCTCGACTCCAGAAGGAGCTTCTGCCTGAGAAAAACAAAAACCCGTATTGTTAACCTGCATCGTCAGCAAGTGGGCGAGGTTCCCCAGGAAGCAGATCTGAGATCAGCATGAAGGAAGGTTCCTGGGGTGCTCTCTGGAGAGACTTATGGGAAAGTGAAGGAAGCGGGGCTGGGAAGAGAAACTAGGTTACAATGCAATCACAGCAAGAGGCCTCAGTAAATTCCTCAGGGAGCTCTGAAGTTGGAATAAACCTGCATTAAGTGTCCCCAGCTGAGGCAAAGGTCTGGGGTCAAGACCAGGAGGATGGGAGGAGACTCCCTGAAATGCCCAGTAACAGAATGCAGGCTACCCAGAGGAAAGACTCCAGTGTACAGAAGCGCTCGTCTTCTGAGGGCCTGTCAGCTGAGTGAGCCACCAGTCATCAACTTTCACAAGCTGGGGGAACAGATGCTTCTGTCCTGAAGTCCATGTGTGTCTGGGTCGGGTCATTTGAGCAACAGACCAAAGCAGCCCAAGGGCCTGAACAACTACTCATGATTAATCTCTGCCTTCCTTACGCTGTAAACTTCTCCAGGACGAGGACCTTGTTTCATATATTTCTATATTCTCTGACACATGGCAGGTACCCAAAAAATGTTTCAGGACTTACTTTGGATCTCGGGGCATTTCTTGCTACCCACAGTGGGATTGGAGTCTCAATTCTTTAACTTCATTGAAAAAGCAGCAATAATTCCATTTTATATTGTCAAGGTTTGTATCTTTTCAAAGTGTGTTCATTTATCTCATCTGATCTTTAAATACTGTGAGAAATGCATGCTTCCTTGTTATCCTAAAAGGTTCTAATTGAACAAAGGCTTAAGTGCCCGTGTACAATCATGAGTTAGTACCAAGAATATGGCTACTTTTCAATGAAAGTGAGATCGAGATACTCTGTGCTCTGAAAAACTAAACTTACCATGACCACCGAGTCAGGCTCATAGGGCACATTGTAGTTCTTGGCAATTTCAATCAGGTATCTCTCCACCAGGATTTTGGGTGGGGCTTCCACACTCAGTTTGTGCATTAGCTGTAAGTAAAACACCCAGGGTTAAAAATGGATCTATGCCAATCAGCCTAAACCTAACCTGTCTTCCTTTCAAATTTCCTCTCATTTTTATAGGTAAACGGAGGGGAAGATCGGACTGATTTTTTTCAATCAAAGCGCATTACAAGGCAATTATGTCTCAGTCTCTGTATACACTGACCCAGGTGTTAGAAAAAGACAGGTACTGTGCTGCCTTCTACATCTGTATTCACTCACCAGCTCCCCATCTCATTTCTCCTCGTATCACACGGGGCCCAGGGGGAGGCAAAGTCAGGAGTGACAGCCTCTCCATCAGGTGAAGGGCAGCGAGGCGGTGACTGAGCTGCCGCCAGAGCACAGCCACCTCGCCCTCACTGAAGCCTGAGCTCTCCATCAGCTCAGCCATGGAGGGACCCGCTGAATCGCTTTGGCACTGAAATGACCCCCCATCCTGCCCATGCAATGAGGAGGCTGTACCCTGTCGTTGACAGTTCCAATCTGGTTGGTCCGACATAACTTGCCATATTCTTTGCTGTACTTGGCACAAAGCTGATCAGCTACCTACAGAGGAGGGGAGAAAACCTACAGTAAATAGAAGCGGAAACCACCCCTACAGACTGTTTCAACAGTAAATGTGATTCTATTACAGGATTTCCAAAAGCCTAGTCTCTAAAGTCATGAGGTTTTATCTATCCACTGAGCTACAACTGTACACCAAACTATTACACACACTAGAAATACGATGAACAGGAGAGACTTCCTACTCTTAAGAAAGTCTGACCATCTCAGGGAAAACAGTCACTTACTCAACCACACAGCTGTGAAAAATGCCACCAAGGGAAAGTACACCTCACTGTGAAAGGCTTATAAGGAATTAGAAAAGTCAGATAAGGCTTCCAATAAAACAACTACATTGAGAGGTAAAGGATGATGAGGAATTAACTAGACAAGGAGGAAGGAAGAGTTTCCAGGAAAAGAGAACAGCATGTACAAAAGCATCTACTGGAAAAACAGGGCCAATTATCAAAGCAAAATCAAGTGAGAGAAGGTCTTGTGCAAAGCCTCGGGGGGCGGGGGGGGGGGAGTAGGTGTGTGGCAGGAAATTAAGACAGACAGGTGGATAGGATTCCTCTGTGGGGAAATGACCCGCTCATGGAAAGAAACTAGTGCCTGACAGTTTAGTTTCCAAGAAAGGGTCACATTCAACAATGAAGGCATTTGGCAATAAGCCCCACCCCTACACAAAAGAGGTTCCAATCTGCTTTTCAGCACCTGACTCTTTAAATATAAACCAATAGCCAAGGTTCAGCAAACTTTTGAGGGAAATGCCTACTGTAAATCTAAAATAGAAACAAATCACAGAATTAAACTATAATTCATATTCTCAGAGACTTAGGTAAGTCTCAAAATATAGGATGGGAAATAGGACTGAAATAATCTAGAGAATAAAAAAAGGCAAAGATGTAAAAAACAGGAGAGAAATGTGTATCCTTGTAGTCAATACCATATTTACATTGCAACAGGCAATTTTTTAATTTATCCGTCCTGCTAGACTCTAAGCTACCAGAGTAGAGCTGGGGTCTTATTTTGCTCACCAGTTTACTCCCATCCTCTCCTAGCATCCACTCTAAACATCTGTAACCTGACATTAATGTTACTTTAACTTATTTACAATTCTATAACTTTTCTGCTTGTATATACGTAAATAACATCACAATAAAAATAATTTAAGACATATCTGGGGTTACATGATTTTACTCCTTAAATTATTCAAGTTTGCAAAACACTATTCTACAATAAAGTCCTGGAAAGGAGAAAGAAATTTACAAAGCCTGCTTTAAAGGGAAGACACACAATATTTGGTCAAATAAGCAGAAACGACATCACCACCCTAACATGAAAAACTGCAGACATCACTAGACTGTCATACTCACTATTTTCAGTTCAGCCACTTCTGACTGGAGTCGAGGGGCAGCCCAAATCAGTGTGGACACAGACTCCGCCAGGCCAGAATCTAACTCCCTAAAGGGAAAAAATAAAAATTTAACCTTGTTTAAACAAACCAGCAAAACCTTAGCAGCCTCTAAAGGTACCTTGAAAATCTCACTGAATTATCACAATAACTCTAAGCCTTTCGGCCATTTATCATCCTGTTTCACTTTAGAGGGATCTCAAACTAAACAATGAGAACAAGGTCACTATGCCAGGAAATGAGTGAGCTGCGACTCAAACTCAGCCCTCTCTCCATTTCAGGTCTATGTTTTCAAGAGTTACCTACACTGAGATCAGGTCTTGAAGTGAATGGTAGGAAAAAGGCCCTTGGATAGGATGTGAGTAGCAGTAGTCCCTTCATGCCCTACATGTAGAAAGAGACCCCTTTCTCAAACTCCGGAACGGATTTGATTTAGGTCTTAGATATTGTGAGTCCTACTGCATTAGGTTATACAAGATGAGTAAACTCTAGATATCTGCTGTATTGTGCCTATAGTTAATAATATATTGTGCACCCCTATGGCTCAGCTGTTAAGATGATGTAAGGTCCAAGGACCAGGTTCAAGATGCAAGGCAGGGCCAGGAGGGGAAAAAAAAACCAACCAACCTGTTAAAGAGGGTTAATCTCAAGTTAAGTGTCCTTACCCAAAACACAAAACAAAACTGGCAGGCGAGAGGAGGTGCCCAAAGAAACTCCGGGATACGAAGAACATGTACACCTTGATTGTGGTGATGCTATGTGTGTATACGCATATATCCAAACTCAACATGAGAGGTGTATGTAGTCTTTTCCTTATCAGTCGTCTCTCCATGAAGCTTAAGAGAAAGTATCTTACTTCATAGACTGGATGAGGCCAAACCGAGCCAGCAGCAGGTCACAGTACAGCTCCAGGATCTCCATCGCCTCCACGAGGTAATCTTCTCGAATGATGTGTTCTACTCGGATCCGAGCTCGCTCATCTTTCCCAGCAGCCAGGTAGTCCGCAATCTCCTTCCTCGCCTTCTGGGCCAGTTCCGCTAAGGCACAAATCCCACTACAGTCACAGAGCAGTAATATGATGGACCCTGGCTTGTAGGCAGATCTCCACCCCTCTTTCAGTGTCCCTCAGCAGACCAGTCTCATCTCATCTTGTCTAAAATGTGCCACTTTGCTTGGGTGAGGACACTGTTTATGCAACCAGAAATTTCCACCTTAATACTCATGTTCACCTATTTCACAGTGAAAGAGTAAGTCTCTCTCCACGCAACAAAGTGGATCCATCTAACTAGTTACTAAGAGAGGCAGAAGTGTATACAGAGCCTAAAGGGTGTAGGACTTTGTATGTACTATGACTTTACAGTACTAGCCTAAAAGAATCAATATTGGGGTGCTAGAACCCAGTAATGTATTTTGATAAAGAAAATATGTGTAACTCACTTTTTTTTTTCTCCAATAGCTTAAGACGATTTATGACTAATCTTAAATTGACTCGCAAACGCTCAGCTTTAAATCCAGAGCCCAGCATGCTGTATTGTTCCTCCTTAAAGAAGAAAAGAAGCACAGTGACTATTTTCAAGTTAAAATTAGTTTAGAAACTAATGGCACTCAAGGATGGGTTATCTGGCACTATAAATCAGAATGGCTTTCTAATACAGGCAAATGACATGATCTGATTCACATTTTGTAAAGAACATTTTGACTTTTGTATACAAAACTAACGGGGAGAATAATAACTAGAAGCAGGAGGACCAAGACGAAGGCTATTAGTAAAGTCCAGATGAGACAGAAATAGCTTAGCTTGTGGCAGTCAGCAGTCCCCCACAACAAAAAAATGCCCAGCCCCAGAATGGTAACAATATTAAGAAATCTAGAGAAGACATTCAACCTACTTAGGATGTTATAGGATGCTTTCATTCAGGAAAAGGAAAAAGATCAAGCTGAGTCCTGAAGGACAAACAAGATATTTTAAAGTTAAAAGAGGGTATGATTTTCTGAGGCAGAGGGAGTATATAGATATAAAATCCCAAGTACCAGAAAGAACAAGCAGTTTTCTGGAACTTCCAAGTCCTGTACAGCTGAAGCATGGCATTAGCTAAAGTTTATGCCATAGCACGTGTCTCACAATCATAAATTGAAACCTTTTATTTTTTTTAGGAAAGGTGCAGGCAAGAATGGAGAGGAGGAAGAAGCACTTTATTTCACTGAGTTGTTCACCACTGGTTGCTTCCCCGCACTAGGTCTTGAACTGGGGACCCTGGGATGAGCGTGACTGTGCCTGGTTTGAACTGTTAGGCCACCAGAGAATGCCATAGTTCAAAACATTAGTCAACAATTATTTATAAGATGTCAAGTGCTGTAGTAAGATCTGGTGCCAGAGATCCACAGAGCATCCTTGTTCTCAAGGGAGGTAGAAAGCAAGCCAGAAAAACAGTAATTAGTTCTATTTACTGACATACTTACTCAAAATCAGTCAGTAACTAAGTAACAAACTAAAAGTAAAACTTAAATGCATCTACATGAAAAGACAGTCCTCATCTCTTATTTTTAGGGAAATAACCAAAACAATGAGATATCACCTCAAAACTTTAAGAAGGACTATTACGGTGCACCCTGGTGGAGTAGTGGTTAGGTCAGTCACCTCTGAAAGAACATCTGAGTCCTGGGTCTAAAAGGAAACAACCAATGTGAACCACTAAATAAAAAAAAAGTAAAAGGCTTCTTCCTCTTCTCTCATCCTGCTTGCCTGCCTGCACCTTTCCTTTAAAAAAAGAAAAGTAAGTGAATTCACAATGCAGGTAAACAATCTTAATTATATACTACTATATCTGGGGCACTAAACTTGAAACAATATATTTTTAACCCCCTTCAAATGTTTGTGAAATAGCTACTATACAAAGACAAGCACTGGAGATATATTAGTAAGGAAAAACACAGCTAGTATCCTCATGGAGTTTGTAGTCTAGTTAGAAAAACTTACATAAGTAACTGTTTAAAAAAAAAGTGCCAACCTAGTGGCTCATGTCTGGGGAGCAGACTTAGGCTCTTAGCCCAGGGATTTGGGTGGGGAGACACAGACAACTAAATAAATAAAGTGCCTCTTCCTCCTCTTGCTTCCTCTGAAAAACCAGTTCAAGTGCTACAAAGTAAGAAATGGTACCATGGAGTTTTTGTATGTGGTTTTGACTTCTTCAGCCACTTGCGAGGACACTCTCTCAAATTAAGATACAGAAATATTGGTGGGTCTAATGGAGTCACAAGTTATGACAAGAAAATGTCAAGTTTTTTTTAAGCCTCGATGTTTAAGTTGAGGTACAACTAACATTAACATTGTATCTGATGTGGGGACAGCACAGCTTAAAATCTATAGGGCAGTATGCAGATGTATGAGTAGAAAACTAACACGTAAGAGTAAAGACCCCCCCCAGGGAAAGGACCCACAGATACATGAGCTGTTTTCACGCCAGGCAACCTGGACATGCCTGCGGGAAGAAACCCCGACCCGCGCCGGTATTTAATCCGTTTTGCCTGAGTGAGAGGCAGGCAGCGCAGGTCATACACACACCTGTGCATTCTCTGAATGTAACCTTTCCGACCCACAGGGCACTTCAATTAGCTATTTGTTTTTAATAAACCTGATGTGTATTCCCCACCAAATGGCTCTCTCCATGAATTCTTTCTGGACAGGCCCAGAGTCTCATCAGCGTGTCTCATTCACCCTCACCTGCATCAGTATTTGTTTCAGATGTAGATCATGATTTGAAATTTGTTATATATTGCAAGATGATCACCACAGTATAGTTACTATCCATATATAGTTACCATATACTAGTTACAAAAAATTTTATGAAAACAATTCCCTTTTTTTTAAAAAAGGGAATGAGGTGCGCCCTGGTGGAGCAGCAGTTGGGTCAACTGTGTCTTAAGGAGCATAGGCGACACCCATGGGTTCGAGTCCTGGGTCCCCACAAGGAATCAACCAGTGTGAACAACTAAATAAAAACAAAGAAACAAAAAAAAAGGGAGGTGCCTGCCGGCAGAGAGGAAGCAACAGCATTTCATTTAGTTTTCCACACTCAGTTGTTTAGCTGTTCCCCCTGGACCCCAGGCCATGAACCAGGTCCCTGGACTGTGTACACAGCCTACGTCCCAGGTATGGGCTTAAGCCCCGAGCCAAGAGGACACACCTGAGAACTTTTAAGACTTACTCTGTCAACAGCTTTCAAGCATGCAATGCGGTGTTATTAACTGGAATCACCACGCTGAACATTCTCTCTCCATCACTTACTTTTTAACTGCAAGCCTGCACTTTGATTCCCTTCACCCATTTTGCCACTACCACTCCTGCCTCCAGCAACCACCAATCTGTTCTCTGCATCTATGAGTGTGGTTGTTGGGCTTGCTTTTTTAGATTCCACATATAAGTGAAACCATACAGTATTTGTCTTACTCTGACTTACTTCAACTAGCATAATGTTCTCCAGATTCATTTATGTTGTCACAAAGGGCAAGATTTCGTACTTTTTATGGCTGTGTAATTTCTGCATCCTGACTATGTTAAGTAATGCTGTAATGAATACAGGAATCATATACTTTCAAGTTAAGAGTTTTTGTTTTTTCAGTTAAATAACAGAAGTGCAACTGGTGAATCAGAAGAAGTTCTCTTTTTAACTTTTTAAGAAAACTCCAGTTTTTCTATAGTGGTTATGCCAATTTATATTCCCACCAACAGTGTGCAAGGGCTTCATTTCTTCACTTCCTCACCAACACTTGTAATTTCTTGGTTTTTTGTTAACAGCCATTCAGGAGTTCAGAGTGGTTGTTAAGTCGTCTGTGCTGGGATCCACAAACATCAATTCTCTGAGTGTTAATAGGTGAAGATGAGACTTTTACCATGTGTTTTTAAAATATCTTCAAAAGGCTTAAAAACATGAATTTTGACCAGTAATTCTAGCAAGGAACTTAATCTACAGAAATAATTAAAGCTTCACGCACAGAAATTTTAATAATTAAAAAATTAGTATATTTTAAGGCAAGATTTTGGAATAATGAATTAATATTACTTATTAAAAAATACAGTGTGTTTGGCACGCCCTGGTAACCTAGCAGATAAGTCCACCAGGTGTAGTCCACACACTGGTTGGTCCCAAGGACCAGGATTCAAGATCCAGGGCCGGAGGGAACCCCCAGGATGAACAACTAAATAAAAATAAAAAGTATTCCTTCCTCCTCGCTCTTCCTGCCTGCCTACTCACTGTCATTCCTGCCTGCACTTTTCATTTAAAAAAAGAAAAGAAAAAGGTGCCCCCTAGTGGAGTAGCTACTAGGTCAACTGCCTCTAAAGAAGCACAAGCCACACACCCCTGGGTTCAAGTCGTGCAAGTGTATGTATGGGGGGGGGGGGGGAGACCAATGTGACGAACTGAATAGAACGCTTCTTACACTTCGCTTCCAGCCTGCCCGCCTATTTGCTTTGATTATTGCCTGCAACCTTCCTTAAAAAAAAAAACAACTTCAAATTCAAGGAACTTGAATATTAAAGCTAAGGCTTAAAATCAAATCCACCTTGGAAAGCTTATAATTTATCATTTCTATCAAAAGAGAAATATGTATATAATATATAACACACATATATTTGCCTCCTTAGAAAACAAAATTAACATCAGAAAACACACTCAAGATTAACTTATGAGAACAAGTATCTATAGACAATGAAGGACACAAATTGTTAATGAAGGGTACACATAAGAAGACACAGCAACATGAAAGAACTCTGGAGGGTGTAAAGACATTTTTATCAATTTCACATATTTGCCTAACATCCACAAATGCTAGTTTGGGATCATACTGAAACAGTATGGAAACGAAAGAATTCCAGTAGTCACCGAAATAAGGTGACTTTGAAGAAGAAAAGTGTTAAAATTCTCTGAAAAAGCTTAACAAATGTTTTATACTTCAAAGAGAAATCCGATTCTGTGAAGGGAAACTGAAAAGGTTTGACAAAGTTTTCTGTATCTCATTGTCAGTCTTTTGGCTGGAGATGTGTGGGGGAGAGAGGTGCCCCCAAAGCCTACTGTAAACATATTGTCCAAGGCAGACAAAAAAAAAACAAACCAATTATTAATCTTATGATTCAGTAATAATATTTGTTAAAATCTATAAAATAAATCATAGAGCCCTTTTAGGGACTCAGCAGTCATGACTGCCACTGGAAACAGACGACATCCACAATTTAGAGAATCTAATAAAAAGAGTATCTACAAAGGCACAGATGAGATTTTAAGAAATGACGAAGAACGCACTGCCCAGCACCATGACACATCAAAGACTGAAAAGGTACGATGGGGAACGATACACCTGGAAAGGGAAGATAAAAATGGAGAAGACAGTTATATGGAAAATGCTACCAGACAGGCATCAAAGTCTTCTGTAGAGGCATACAATTTGCAACAACCTACCAGGGAAGAATCAGGAAACTAAATACATAATCCTCATTCCTCCCGTCCTCTGATCTCCTGTTCGTACCTATCTTCTCCCCTCCACTGGAAGACAGAAAATAAAGGGGCCCATAGACTCAATGCTTCAATAAGTGAACCTCCAGGGACATACAGCAAGGGATAAGGAGGGTATGTGGCTTTTGAAGTGAAAAACAGAAGATATACAACACAAAGATTAATCTACACATGACCAATGACCAAAGAAACTGGGATCCAGACCTAACAAAGCAAGCCCGGATTTGCACTGCAGTAAGACATAAGCTAACAATACCAGAAAACTGAAGCTATTTTAACTGTCTGAATGAAATTATATATTTATATGTCCTTTCCACAATGATACAGTATAGTGAACCTAATTTCAGTTCTTACACTATAATCTCTAAATTCCCTGAAATACTGCAGGATACTAAATATCCAACTGTACTAAAATACTGTATAGCAATATAGACTAGGCTAAAATGCAGAGACTGAAATTAATAACTCAACATTGTTTAGAAATTTTATTGAAAAAAAACAACAACAACAACATAAGAAGCACACCCTGGTAGAACAAGGGTTAGGTCCCCTGCCTCCAGCTGAGCAAAGTTTACATACATGTCAAAGGACACTGGTTCGCATCCTGCGGGCCAGGGAGGACAACCAAAATAAACAGCTAAATAAAAATAAAATTCTTCTTCCTCCTCTTTTCCTGCCTGTTTGCCTATTCACTTTCATTCCTGTCTGCACCTTTCCTTTAAAAAAAAATTTAATCTTTAATAAATCAGAAAGAACTGAAACAACACAAAGTACGTTCTTTAACCATAATAAACTAGAAATCAGTAACAAGAAAGATAACACAAAGTCTCCACACACTCGAAATCAAATAACATGCTTCTAAATAATCCATGGATTAAAGAGGAAGTTTCAAGAAGAAAAATTTACGTTTAAACTTTATTTAATTCAGTGAAATTTAAAATATGTAACATCCAAATTTGTGGGATGTAGCCAAATCAGTGCTTCATGGCAAATTTACAGCACTAAATGCTTTTATTAGAAAAGAAAGTTCTCTCAAAATAAAAGGGTTGTCGAAGTAGTACCCTAAGCTTCCACCATAAAGAAAAAAAGAGCAAAATTAACCCCAAAGCAAGCAGAAGGAAACGATAAAAACAAAGCAAAAACCAATGATATTGAAGAGAAAAACCAATGAACTCAAATGCTGGTTCTTTGAAAAGATCAAAAGAATTTTGATAAATATGTAACTGACCAAATTAAAACAACAAAACCCCACAAATTATCAGTCTCAGGAATGGGGGGGGGTGCTGTCAGTACAAATCTTAGAGACACTAACGGGGACTTCATTTGCAAATTACACCTATACCTTCAACTAGACAAAACTGACAAATCTCTGAGAAACTCAACTTATGAAATGTGACACAGAAATAGTAATGTCCCATCTATACTACAAATGTTAAATCTAAAATTAAGAACCGTTCCAAAAGAAAATCCAGGCCTGACAGACGTAGGGAAATTCTATCCAATATTTAAGGAAAATTAACGCCAATATAACAAGAACACTTACACCACATAAGGCTGAGACGAGCAGTAAATACACTATATAAACATTTGTTTAAAAAATAATAAATTTGTTAAATAAAAGTAAATTCCAGTCAAGTGCCATTCCACATTCCATATACAAATAAAAAGCTTGGCTCATCATCTAAAGATTATCCAATAAGTGGACTTCTATGTGTTTCAGGTTAAAATTAAATGCTTAAGTTATAACCTGCATGTTTTCCCCGCTTTAGACTTTTTTGATTAACCTGTTTTGACCTCACTGGAGAACTTCAACTGTATCTAAGCATGTATGTAACTGTAACTTTCTGAAGGCAGAAGTCATTTCTGAGGTTATTCTCATACTTTCTAGTGCAGCTCTTTGTGCAAATCTGTCCCTCACTTATTATGCTTCCTAGTAAGAAATTTTAAAATAACATTTTTATAAATTTCACTAACTTACATCATCTAAATGTTTTAGAACTAGGAAACATATATAATTTGCCAAAGTATCTTGTTAACTTAAGTTTTGAGGACTTTCTACTTGCAACAATTAGATTCCTATTCTTAAAAAAAAAAGTAATCATGAAAACCAAAGATAAGAAACTACACAAAGGTAATAACTAAGGATATGTTCTAATTACTAACATATGAAATAAATCCTTATACCAAGGACTGGTCTAATATAAAAGATCAACTTAATTATCACTTCAGGATTTGAACTGTTTCTAAAACTACCACAAACTTGCATGATTGAGAACATTAATTTTAAGGACAAAGGTGGCCTGATGGAGTAGCAGTTAGGTCAACTGCCTCTGAAGGAGGCCAAGCCACACACCCCTGGGTTCAAGTCCCTAATCTGGAGGGAAACAACTAGTGGGAACAACTAAATTTAAAAAAATAATAAAGTGCTTCTTCCTCCTCTTTCTCCCTGCCTGCCTATCTACTTGCCTTAATTCCTGTCTGCACCTTTCCTTTAAAATATTATTATTATTATTTTAGGGACAATAACCTTATAATTAGTTAAATATTCTAGCCAGGTTGCATACATGCATAAGCACATGAATGTATGTAATGTGAATACACAGATACATACCATGTACTAATATTGCCCAATACCTAATTTAAAATTCTTTTTATCATGCAGAAATTATTTTGTGCCTGTCATTCATTCACTCACCAGACATTTGAGCAGTGCTACTCTATCAAATACTAGTCTACCAAAGTGCTAAGCCACCACAAACACAAGACATTTAAATAAAACACCTAGCCCACCATAGTCGAGTAGTGGTTTGGTCAGATGCCTTTGGTCAAGAGCACAGTCCACATACATCCCACGGACCTGGGTTCGTGTCGCTGGGCCAGGGAGAACCACTAAGATTTACAACTAAATTAAATAAAGTGCTTCCTTCTCTCTCTTCCTGCCTGCCAGCCTTCATTCCTGCCTGCACCAAGCAATCGTAAGACATGACCCTAGTACTTCAAGGAGCTCACAATCTAGTGGGAACAAGTGTAAGATAAAATAACTATATCATAAAGTCTCTAAAGTATTATGAACTAGTGATTGCAATTTTAATTCTCTAATGACAATTATGAAAAAAAAACAAAAGCAGAGCCGCCTGCAATTTGGGTAAAAATCACAACATTCAGGAAAAGGGTAGTTGAAATTCCAGCCCCAGGTATATCCAGGCACATGATCCTGCACAACCAGAGGTACCTACCTCCCAGAAGAAAATAAAACAGCAACCAAAGACCATCCAAGACTGGAATTCAACCAATTACTGTCTGACAACTTTCCACTACCCAAAATTGCACTGACTGAAAACGTCATTTGCAGAACTCAACCTGAGCATGGACTAGACTGCCCTTGCATACTGTATATAATCGAGGCCCACCCCGGCCCTTCGAACACATAGTGAGGGTGCTTCTGGGCTCTGTCTTCCAAGCTGCAGCCCAAAGCCCGAATAAATGTCATCTGTTCTAACACTCTTTTGCTGTAATACTTTCTATTGCTGTCACTCAACCGGACTTTGATTTCTCAATCAACACTACCTTGTTTATAAAATGAAATGCAACTATTACTCTAAGAACATTAAGTCACACATCGGTCAGCAGCTTATCTCTTCTTTTGGCTCTTTCCAATCATCACTAGTCCCTCATCTATCAGTCAGCTCTGGGAGACTTCTAAAGCTGGACAATCTGTTCATTCAGAATAAGGGAAGGTGTAAAACCATGGACTGAGTCATTCCTCACATTATTTGGGGAGGAAGAACTGCTGTTCAATACCAGTCACGAGCTCTGTATCAATGTTTTCGTTAAGTCTGGGCAGTAAATAACCACCGTGGTCTCTCTCTAGCCTAGTGTGTAGGAGGCACACTACTAAATGGTTTTAGGTTTGTGTAAGCATACTACAACACTTGCACAATGATAAAAGTGCCTAACAATGATTCTCAGAACCGTAGAAGCTGCCCAAAGGTACAAATAAACATTCAAAAAAAACACCTGAAAGCTTTAAGGTAGCTAAAATGAGCAACAACAGGAATATAATAAAACCTGAAGTCCTAAGGGGTCAGCTTTATTATCTATAGCTCCCTGAGAGAAGAAAGTAACAATCAATAGAGGCCACAAGGCTACTTTATAGAACAATGGAATTTGTTTATATTTGAAATACTTCATTGTGAATATCTTCTTTTAAAATAAGTGATACAAGGTGTGCCCTGGTGGCCTAGCGGTCTAGTGCACCTGGGAGCAATCCCATATACATCCCAGGGTCCTGGGTTCAAGACCTGGAACCAGGGGGAACAACCAATGTGAACAACTAAATAAAAAGAAAGCTCTTTCTCCTCCTCTCTCTTCCTGCTTGCCTACCAAGAGTTTTTTTTTCAGGCATATTTAAATCCTAATCATGGCCTCTGAGCACTACTGAAAACTTTCACCACTTAACATCATAATGTGTAACTGTTACTGTCTTTATGTCTGTTCTGTTATAGTCTCTGCAACTTTATTTTAGTAACTGCCTAATATTCCAATGAGTAACAGTTTTACTAATTCCCCAACCTCGACATGTACGTCATATAAATAATGCTGAAATTATTTTATTAGACTATACCCTCTCATTTTTACTTTAAATCAGAAGAGGCGACATATAATTGGGATTTGATTCTGATGATTTTAAAGGAATCATAGTTAAATTAAGTAGACTAGAATTGGGGGTTCCAGGTATTTATAGAGGCTAGAGGCACAGAAAAAGAAGACAAATTAAAACAAATCATTTGGACTAAACATTAACACTACTTTAACAGTCACAAGATTTTAAGAAACTGAAGGACTTTAAAACATAATACTAACACTGAAACTTCAAAACACACTTTTAATAAGGATATCACCGAATCCTCCTATCCCAGATGTGGCTCTGAGAAAGCTGTAAAAACAAAATTTCCCATGAACTGTTGGATTTGTACATACAGAAATCAAAGACAGGTGTGCCCTGGGAGCCTAGCAGTTTTTAGTTCACCGGGCCCAGTCCTGATACATCCCAAGGTCCCTAGTTCAAGACCTGGGGCCTAGGAAACAACCAAGATGAACAACTAAATAAAATAAAAGCTGTTTCCCTCCTCTCTCTTCCTGCCTGCTTGCCTACTCACCTTCGTTCCTATTCATACCTTTACTTTAAAAAAGGAAAAAGAAATCAGTGGCTTCTACTTAAGGGTCATGGGTAGAGAAATTTATCAACTGCTGTTTTACTAGGCAAACAATACAAGAAAGGTTGTAAAATAAAGCATGAATCGTTCATTGTTGAGCTGGATGTTGAAGGAATCATTACAGCTTTTCTTTTTGTCTGTTTGAAATGTTCACAAGAAAAAGTTTAAAAAAATACACAAACATAATAGAAAGAAAAAAAAAATCACACTCCACAAAGTTGAGATCAGTTCTTATTTTAACTAGGAGGGGGTGAAAGTGGCTGTGCCTTTCTGTCCGATTACCTAATTGTCAATTATTCTACTAAGTAAACACATAAGGTTTTTAGTAATTGAAAACCTTCCATTTCCTGTAAATAAAGCAAGATTGACCCTGAATTGTTCATTGTCGAGCTGGGTGCAGAAGGAATCCATTCCACTCTAGACTTGACTGTAGGAAATTTTCATAATAGTTTTTAAAAATACATAAACATGATAAAAATTTAAAAATCACACTCCCCAAAAGTTGAGATCAGCTTATTACGACTGCTAGGGAAAGTACCTGTGTCTGTCTTTCCTATTATCTCATTTTTAAACGGGCGCTCTGGGGCCCCGATCCTTGTGAAAGTTAAATTGGATGGAGGGTCAGCCCGCACCTCCGGCACCCCAGAAGAGAAGCAGAGAGGAGAGGGCAAGGACACGGTGATTTGGGGGGAGGGTCAGCCCGCACCTCCGGCACCCCAGAAGAAAAGCAGAGAGACGACAGGGCAAGGACAGAGCCGCAGGCTCGTCCCAAGGTCTCTCAACAGACAGGCAGGGGGCTGAGAAAGGAGGAAGAGGACGCCTCGGCTAAATAAAAGGCAATTTCCGCCAGACAAAGGGGGGACCAAAACCAGGCCCCTGGGAACAAGCGCAGGACGCTCGCGGGCACCGGATACGCGACCTTCCCCAAGTCTCTCCGGGCTGCGGGCTGCGGGCTCGGGCGTCGCCGCAGCGCGCAAGCCGAGCGGGGCACGGAAGGGTGCCGGAGCCGCGGCGTTCCCGCCCCGGAAGAGCCGCCTCGGAACAGAGGAGACAAAGGGAAGCTCGGCGATTTCTCGAGAGCGGGGACAGCAGTCCCCCCGCCGCCCGCGGCCCCGCCACGCCCCCGGCCCCGCAACCCAGGCCCCCGGCCCGACCCCACACCCAGGCTCCTTCCCTTTCTCCTCACATACCGCCCCAGTATTTGAAGCGCGGGCGCCAGCACTGAGTGAGAATGCCTACAGGGGGAGCGCAGAGGGAGCTGGAAAACAAAAGGCCCTGACCGTCGGATGCCACACTCACCAGACTGTTCCGGGCGTGAAAACGTAAGAGACGGACCTTCGAAACCAAAAGCCAGCATCCAAAATGGCGGCAGTATCGACCTCAGCACAGCCAGCGCAGGCGGAGGGATCCGCGGGCGGAGCTAGCCACGCCCTCCTTTACGGGAATTGGCTGCGCGTCTGCCGATCCCGGGACGACTGCTCAGCGCGCTCTCCGACACCCTCACTCCGCTCCCTTCGGAGTCGGCGCAACCGGGAACTACTTCCCGCGGCGGAGGCACGCATCGTGATTTGCTGCCATGTCACGTCACCTGCTGGGGCGAGCCCGGGATTTCGCAGATCGTGGCCCAGTGTTCTCCGTCTCCGCGCCCAGTGCTGTTGCGATTTGTCCCATTCCCCGGAAAAAGCGGCTCCAGTACATCCTTTCGAAAGCCTGATACGAGGTTTGCTGCTGTCCTTTGCTGGACTCCGCTCGCCCAGAGGACCGTCCCCGGGGTCTGGATTTCTTGGGGCCGGGGGCGTGGCATGGCTGATTTCTAGCCTTTAAAGACAACTCACCGCGGTTTAGCTGACCTTTCACCCTCCTCTTAGTCACCCACCGCTGTTTAGCTGACCTTTCACCCTCCTCTCTTAGTCACCCACGGTCTCTCCTGTGCGACCCAAGCACCCTTCCCCGTTTTTAAACCAAGTCTGATTGCTCTTTCAACCAGAATCACTGCCGTCGTTATCCTGTAATTCAGTAATACTTCTTCAGCTCCACGTTATCTGTGATTTTACCTTGTCTCTGAATTCAGAGGAAAATGTTGCCTTTGTTTTTAACTTGAAAACCATTCTCTAGGCTTAGGGGCTTCCAGGCGGTGTCCCTTTCCTCTGCTGTACAGGCTGCGTCTACCAAGACCAAAATTGTGGTTTGCGGAATTGTGATGGGGCAGGCCATGTGTTACCAGATGAGGTTTAGTTTATACCCATTTAGAAATGCTGACTTTATAACCAGACAATATTTCTAAATAAAACCAGGTTCCAGGACTTCAAAATAGATAGTTTGGTTAAAGAATGTGTTGTTTTCTGTCAATGCATATATACATAAATTTAGTCTCTTCTGCAATAAAATAATGGCACCTAAAAAAGAAACGTGAGGGCAGACTGCTCCAATTTAAAGAGTCTCTGAAACAAAGCAACCAAATGTAATACGTGTGGATCTTATTTAGATATTGACTTAAAGTAATTTTATAAAAGGCGTTTTGGAGACATTTGGGGAAATTAGACTATGAACCAGTATTACATGATACCAAATAACCTAAGAATTGTTATTTTGTTAAGCATGAAAATATATTTTTGAAATATGTGAGAAATGAATACTGTAAGGGTAAAATGACGGCAAAATCCTCAATAACTTGAATTGGATGATGGCTATTGGGCTATTTTCTTTATCTTTAATTACTCTTCAAAATATTCATAGTGAACAGTCAAAAGATGAATCAAGGCGACTGTCCTTGATGAATGGCAGAATAAACAAAATATAGTACTGGGTGTACCCTGGTGGCCTAGTGGTCTAGTGCACCCTGGAAACAGTCCCACATGCATCCCAGGGTTCTGAGAACAACCAATGTGAACCACTAAATAAAAATAAATGGAGTGCTTCTTCTGCCTCGTTGCTCCTGCCTACTCACCTTCATTCCTGCCTGCTCTTTTCCTGAAAAAAAGTATACATACAGCCAATGGAATATTATTCAGTCTTAAACAAGGAGGAAATTCTGACACACTGTACACATGAATATGTAAGTGAAATAAACCAGTCACAAAGGGTCATATGAGTATGAGTCTACTTTTATCAGGTATCCAGAAACAAAGAGAATGCTGGTTGCTTGGGGCTGGGAAGAGGGTGAAGTGGGGCGTCGTTTAAGAGGTATAGAATTTCAGTTTAGAAAGATGAAAAGAAAGTTCTAGGGGTGGATGGTGGCAACTGCACAATATTGTGAGTATACTGAATGCCACTGACACTTAAAATGGTAATTTCTATGCATATTTTACCACATTAAAAGTGTTCATAGTAATTTTTTAAATCATGTCATGGGGAGAATTACATAAGTAATATATGTACTTATCATTTAAATGGAAATGTGTCATCTTCCACAAGAAAATTGGCTGTATATGAAAAGAGACTAAAGAGATAACCAAATACAATCTGAAACTCGATGGGATGGGATAAAATAGATATTGGGAGAACAACTTGGGAAATCTGAATAAGTAGTAGTTAGATATTCATTTTCATAGGTATAGTAATGGCAATGTAGTTGTGTTGGAGAATGCCCTTATTCTTAGGACATGCATGCTGAACTGTGTAGAAGAAAAAGTTCATGATTCTGCAACTTATTTTGAAATAATTCAGAAAACATAATATGTGTGTATGTGCACACGCATGTGCGAAGCTATTATATATCTTCATGGGAAATAGAACAATATGAAATTGACTTAACTGGTAGGGAACTACTTCATTTAGACCAAAAGGAGATTTCCCCCATACTCAAGTGTCGCTAGATCTATAGAAGGTAACACAGGAAGTTGTATAGTCTTCCCCAGGAACTGTCAGACTAAGCTAAGATCCCAGTAACAAACATGTTCTGCATGTAGTTTGAAAGTAGACTATTAGGAACTGAATTCAATGTCTTCTGTTTGTTTCTTCAAAATTAGAAATGTTTATTGTTTTTACTAATCTGTATATATATGGTATAATAAAATGAAAGGCCTATGTAACTTTCCCCAAGCCATTATTAGTTCTTGTAATATATCATTCCAAATATTACATATATACATATAATTTGTTTAAATAATAAACATGAACAGGATAATACTATGCACTCTGTTCAGTAAATATGCTTTTTATACCTAATATATTCTGTATACCTTTTAATGCCAATACATATAGAGCTACATCTTTAACAATGAAAGCAGAGTATTTCGTTATGTAGGTATTTAGGTAGCCAATTCCTTATTGATATTTAGGCTGATTCCAATAATTCTTTGTAAAATGCTATGTTGAATATCCTTCTAAGGATATTTGTGGATACTTTCAGATTATTTCTCAAGGACAGATTCCCATCAGTGGCATTGCTAGATCAGAGGATATGCATATTTAAAACTTTGGTACCCATGTTATATTTTGAATGATACCCACTCTCCAGATTCATATGTTTAAGCTCCAATTCCAGTATCCCAAAATGTTACTTTATTTGGATTTAGGGTCTTTGCAGAGGTAATCAAGTTAAAATGAGGTCATTAGAGTGGTACCTAATCAATATGACTTGTATCCCTACACAAAGGTGAAATTTAAACACACAGAGAAAACACCATGTGAAGATTAAGGCAGAGGCGTGCCCTGGTGGAGCAGCAGTTAGGTCAATCGCCTCCGAAGGAGCAAGCCACATACCCCTGGGTTTGAGTCCCACGTCCAGGGGGGAAACAACCAGTGTAGAGAACTAAATAAAAATAAAAATGCTTGCTCCTCCTCTTCCCCTCTCTTCCTGCCTGCCTGCTCACCATCATTCCTGCCTGCACCTGTCCTTAAAAAAAAAAAAAAAAAAAGATTCAGGCAGAGATCAGGGTGTTGTATCTGCATGCCAGGAAACACCAAAGCTTGCCAGCAAACCATCAGAAATCAGGAGAGAAACCTGTACAGACTCTTCCTCACTGCCCTCAGAAGCAACTAACCCTGCTGACACCTTCAGGACTTCTAGCCTCTAGAATTGTGAAATCACAAATTCCTTTCTTAAGTCACTCAGTTTGTAGTACTTAGTTACAGCAGCAGAAGTAACCGAGTGCAGTCCATTGCTAGAACTCTCTTCCGAAAGTTTCCCTTACTTTATCATTCTTTAGCAGTGTATGGGAATGCCATTTCCTACAGTCCCCAACTGCATTCGTTATCCATTTCATATTTTAAGCTAATAATAATATTTTAACATGCATATCTTTGAGCATTATTAAAATTGGTTGTGGTAAATAAGGTGCTCATAATAATCTTTTCCCCATTTTCCTAATGGTGCAGATAAACTTTTACAAATAAATTTTAGGTAGTGCCTAATATGGTAAACCATGTATACATACACAAGTGATGAAAAATATATACAGTGAAAATTAAATCTCCCTCTGACCCTTAGTCCTTCTCTACAGAAGTAGAATAACCATTGTTAGTAAAATTTGAGCAAGTAATTTTATCTCTATGCCTCCATTCATCATATGTAAATGGATATCATTTACTTTGATAAAGTTGTTGAGAATTAAATGTATTGATTATGAAATGTTTTAGAACAGTCTGACAGATAATGTTTAATGCTATTGAAATCCATTGATGTTATCTGCATGTAAAACCGTGTGTGTGTGATATATGCTTTTATGCATACTTAAAGGAAAGGTGCAGGCAGGAATGAAGACAAGCAGAGGCAGGCAGGCAGGAAGAGCCAGGAGGGAGGAGCACTTTGTTTATCTTATCTAGTTGTTCATCTTGATTGTTCTCCCAGGCCCACAACGTGAACCCGGGACCCTGGGATGTATGTAGACTGTGCTGACTGGAGACAGCTGACAAACCACTGCTCCACCAGAGCGCTCCTGAAGAAGCATTTTATTTAGTTCTTCATCACAGTTGTTCCCTCCAGTCACTTGGGATGTATGTGAACAATGTCCAACCCCTTACTCCACACCAGGGCATGCCAAGCGTACCATGTTTAAGTGCTGCTGCATGGATGGGCATGTAGGTTATTTTTAATCCTTTGCTTGGTAAGTACTGCTGCAATAACTGTGCATTTGCCTGTATGAACTGTGTTTATTGGATAAAATTCTCAGAAGCAGAACTGGGTCAAAGGGTAGATATATTTTTAATGTTAACAGATATTGCCAAATTCCCCTTCAAAGAGGAAGTATCAATTTCTACTACCCACAACAAATGCATGGGAGTTTCTATGCCTTTGGGAGCACAGTGTGTTTAGAAAACTTTTGGAACCCTTGAAATTATTTCAACCTTGTTAAAACCATGAAAATAAAGATGAGTGGAAAATGTCACTAGCCTAGGCTTTGCTAAAAGTGACATGATTTGGGGCACCCTTGTGGCTCAAGCAGCTGAGGGGACTAAGGTGTAGACCGTGTAATGCCCAAGGACCTGAGTTCAAGACCCAGGTCTAGGAGGGGAAAAAAGACGATTCCTTTTGAAAACTGTCTTCCTGTTCTACAGCTGTTTGGATTCTACAGTCATCACCTGTGTCCTGTCCTGTATAATAATCTCGAACCTACAATATATCAACTGTCAATGGTACAAGAACTAACCATTTACTCAAAACAATAGTTCTGCTCCTGACAGATCAGTTTCATTCAGAAGTTCAACATAATAAAAAACAAAAACAAAGTGACTCATACTGATTCACTTGAAAATCCTGTTTTGCTCTTAGGGGGAAAATGAACACATAACGCTTCTTTGGGTAACTAACCAGTAAGTCGTTTGCGTAAATGGTTATACTTACCTAGTGACTGTAACTAAAACCTGTTAGTGACAGTATACAACAGGTGGGCAGTTCAAAAGTATTCAGGACTGTTTTTGTACAGCCCCTTCAGCTAAGAGTGTTTTTTCACATTTTTAGTAGGTTATGAAAAATAAAACAGAGCATGCCCTGGTGGCCTGGCGGTCTAGCACACCCTGGGAGCGTCCCACATACACCCCAAGGTCGTGGGTTCAAGGCCAGGAGGGTGGGAGGGGGAGACAACTAATGTGATCAACTAGATAGAAATAAGTAAGATGCTTCCTTCTCTCTCTCTTCCTATCTGCCTACTTGCCTTCATTCCTGCCTGTACCTTTCCTTAAAAAAAAAAAAAGGAAAAGGAAAAGGAAACAAAACAAAAGCAAAAGAAGGGAGGAATATGCAATAGAATCTATTTACTATGAGCCTAAATAGTTACTATCTGGCCCATAACAAAAAAATTTGCTGACTCCTGCAATAGAAGAAAACACTATACATTGTGTTAAGAGAGAAGGGGAAAATGAGGGGCATAGAAAAATTTTCTTTTTCTTTTTATATATATATATATTTTTTTTTTAAGTACTAACATTTAGAAGGGGAAAATACCAGAAAGTTTTTACACTAAGAATATAAGACTATAAAATAGGCACGCATACCCTGGTGGCTTAGTGGTTTCGTCCACTGGACATAGACCACATCATCCCAAGGTCCTTAATTCAAGACCTGGGTCCAGGGGGAACAACCAAGATGAACACTAACACCTGAATTAAATAAATAAGATGCTCTTCCTTCTCTCTCTTCCTGCCTGCCACTTGCCTATAATAAATATCTATACATATATGTATATATCTAATTAAATTAAATGGAAACCACTTATGACATCATCCTAGGACCTAGAAAATATTGAGAGAATTTTTGAGCACATACAGAACTTATTTCATTAACTGGAGCTATTTACAAATGCTAGTATCTCTATGACATTTTGCCATTCCCAGAGCACATTACCTCAATTTCAGGCTCACAACATTCCTATGAAGCAGCTTAGATAAGTGATCATTAGTTTTCACAGAAGGAAAATGAAGCTTAGGGCTGTAAAATGACCAGTCCAAGGTCAACAGCTGTAAGAGGTAGGATTAGCTCTTTATCCCAGATCTTAAGACTCAATATTGTGTATTTTCCATGTATTCCTATTTTAATCCTGGTTTTATACTCAGTTAAAATATGTTGAGTGTAAATGAAAGGGAAAATGCATTAAATCACAGTTATTACTCTGACTTGGGTTCATATATAAAGCAAATTCTCAAATCAGATTGTTTTCATGACACTTATCTCATTGTAATCATCCTAGAACACTTTGCTTTTCCTAAGTGAATTCAAATGAATAAAAGCTCCTAACTCTAGATTCTAAATATAAACACAAAAGTTTAAACAATCTCCTTGAATATGTGACATTCTTATCAAGGTTGTATGATACTGGCATAAGGGTAGACAAGTATAGATTGATAGAATAGAATGGAAAATATAGAATTAATGGAGAAAGACAGACTTCTCGATGAATAATTCTAGGAAAAATGGATATTCCCATGCAAAATAATAAACTTGACGGTGCACCCTAGTAGCGTAGGGGCGAAGTCCACCACCTTTGGCTGGAGCACAGTCCACGTACATCCCAAGGACCCAGATTTGCACCCCAGGGGCAGGGTGAACAACTAAGATGAGCAACTAAATAAAATAAAATTTTTTTCTTCCTCTCTCTTCCTGCCTGCCTGCCTACTCATCATTACTATCTGCACCTTTCATTAAAAAAAAAAAAAGTCAAGTTGAACCTCCTTGCCTCATACCATAAATAAAAATGAACCCAAAATGGATCAAAAACTTAAATGTAAGAGCTAAAATTATAAAACTCTTAGAAGAAAACATAGGTGTAAATTTTCATGATTCTGCACAGGGAGATGGTTATTTTAGATATGACACTTAAATCACAAGCAACCAAAGGAAAAAAATATATGAATTGAACCTTACATAAAAACAAAAATAAGAAAGCATTGGTGCTTCAAGGGACACTATCAAGAAAATGAAAAAAAAAAAAGGTGAGCAGGCAGGCAGGTAGAAAGAAAAAAGAGGAAGAATTATCTTTATTTTATGAATGGAACAGAAGAAATTTTTTGCAAATCACATATTCTATATGGGTCGAGTATCCAGAATATTTTCATGACTCTTACAAAATAACAATAAAAAGACAAATAATCCAATTAAAAATGGGCAAAGGACTTGTAGATACTTTCTCCAATTGATCAATAATAAGCTCATGAGAAGACACTAGACATCCTTCATCATTAGGGAAGTTCAAATCAAAACCACAATGAGATATCACTTCACACTATGAATAATTAGAATGAAAGAGACAGACCAGAATGGGGAGAAATTGGAACACTCATATCATAGGTAGGAATATAAAATGATGCTTAGACTTCGTGGGACAGTTTGGCAGTTCCTTAAAGCGTTAACTAAAAAGTTACATAACCCTGCAGTTCCACTCCCAGGCATATACCTGAGAGAGTTGAAACGTGATCATGCAGAAACTGTGCACAAATGTTCATGAAGACATTGTTCAGAATTGCCAAAAAGTGGCAACAACACAAATATCAATGAAACAAATTAGATGTGGTAGACCTACACAGAAGAATATTATTTGACAATAAAAAGGAATGCCACGGCATGCTCTGGTGGAGCAGCAGTTGGGTCAATCATCTTCAAAAGAGCAAGCCACACACCCTGGGTTTGAGTCCTGCTTCCGGGGGAAAACAACCAGCATGAACAACTAAATAAAAATAAAATAAAGATGCTTCCTCCTTTCTCTTCCTGCCTGCCTCTGACTCGCCTTCATTCCTGCCTGCACCTTTCCTTTGAAAAAAAAAATGGAACAAAATACTGATATATCCTACAACATGGATGAACTGTGAAAATGTTATGTTGAGAAAAGATCCAAACACAAAAGACACCATATTGTAAAGGTGTGTTTGTGTAATGTCCTGAAAAGGCAAATCCATAGAGAGAAAAATTGCTAAGAGTGCAGGGATGAAGAATGGGAAGTGACTGCTAATGGGTTATGGGGTTTCTTTTTTGCGTGATAAGAGTGTTTTGATTAGATAGTGATGACGTTGCATAATCTATACTAAAACCCCCTGAATTATATTCTTTAAAAGGGTGAGTTTTAGGGTACATGAATTATAGCTTCATAAAAAATTTTTATATGAAGTTCTTTAAATTACCTTACCAAAACTTTTGCAATTTAAAACCCTAACAAGGTCACTGAGTCAATAAATATAAAGCAGATTAAGAAGGTATTTCAAGGAAGAGTTAATAGAGTTGAAAGTGGCAAAATAATAGCATAACTACATGAGTAGATTAGGAAAGTAGAGATAAAAAAATGAAGCCAAAAGTAATTCATCATTAATGAAAAAGAACAAGTTTAGGTGAGAGCAGAGGAAAAATAAACTAATTCCTTATTTAATATTGTTTCCCTTTTTTGAATATAACCCTTATGCACCACACCTCAGAGGCAGTTCTAGAATTGCAGGAAGAATAACATTATTGAATCCCATTTTATTTGCAAATCAAGGAGATGGAGCAAGCTGCTGAGTTTTACATAGTGACGTGATGAAGCCAAGGGGTTTCAGTGGAGGCTTTCTCCTAGTGCGTCACCTGCGAGCTCCTTGCATGTTGCAAATGTCGACTATATCAACTTTAAGGTCTAAACCCATCTAGAAGTGTTGTTAAGTATAAAGGCCAATGTTTAGTTCAGCTTCGCAGTCTTAGTCAAAACTGTCCTATAACTTCCTGGATGGCCGCGCCCTCGTGGTACAGGTGTAAACTAGTCTCTGGGGCACAGTTCACATACAGCCCAGGGAATGGGGTTTGGCTGGACGGCTAACTAAATAAAATGCTTCTTCCGCCTCTCTTCCCTGCCTGCTGCCTACCTGCCTTCATTCCTGCCTATCTACCTTTTTTAAAAATCAAAACCAAAAAAAAAAAAAAAAAAAAAAAACCACAAAAAACCCACAAACTTCCTGGATGGATGAAAATATTTCATTTAATGTCTAACTAGGAATTAAAATGTTTCCTTGAATGAAATTAAAGAATAATAATTCCTAACTAAATTTCCCAACCTAAACAAACTATCTACTACAATTGTGAAGGGACCAAGACCCTCCCAACCGGTCATTCTAGCATATAAAACACGAGAGGCAGACAGTGCTGTTATCTCATCAGAGACTTGGGGGAAGGACATTTTGCAAGAGGCCTTTATCCAGGACTTGATACTCTATCCACAAAGGTAAGCATCATGAGCTCTTTGTGGTACCAGTCATCAAAAGTGGTACTAGGATTCAAAAGAGTATTTGTATAATGTTTTCAGATACTCGTTTTACTTCATCAACCTAACAGTCCTATAGTAGACACAGCAATAATGACATTACTATCATTTTACGTCTCAGGAAGCGGGCGTTCAGAATAAAAAAGCTACTTGCTCCAAATTGCCAGGTTAGTCAGTGGCAGAACTCAAAGCTGGATCTTCGAATACCAGACCCGACTTCTTTCCTCCGAATACCCTGCTTCTCCCAGTAAGATCTGTCAGAGGCAGGCTTAGGCCTTCCGCAAAAAGGCAAAGTGATGGCTGGGCAAGTAGTAAGGTGACGACGAGTGGAGCTGTCTTATTTAGACGGTGAATCTAACCAACCACTTTCAATGGCCCTAAATGTCCCCGTAAGTGGTTCCCACAAGTGCCCTGCTTTAAATGAATCCTTTGTCCCTAGGTCTACAGAAACTGTTATGATAAAAGATGAGAATTCTGTTGGAGACTTAAATTCCTAAAATAAATCTAAAGCTTTTTCTCCTCCTCCGTCCTGACAGCTGTGCCTAGCCCCGCCCACAAAGACCGCGGGCCCCCAGGTCTCGGTCCTGCTGGTGCCTAGTGGGCAGAAGTAACCGTGAGGTCTGGGAGCTTGAAGGCGAGAGAGTTTGGGTTGATAAGTGGGAAGACTAAGCTTGGGCTAAGACAGGGGTAACCTGCGGTGGAGCTGTGGTTGGGGGATGTGGGTTTTGTGGCTAAACTCGAAGGTGGGATCGGAAACCAGGATGCGAGCTGAGAGTTAGGATGGAGTTTACAGGTCCCGGCGGGGTTAGGGAAACTGAGCGACTGCCAGGGCCGGAGACCGACCGCGGAGGAGGCGAGGCTGGGTGGTCGCGGGGGTCTGGGATTGGACGCTCCTTCAAGTCCCGCCCCCCCGGACCCTCTCCCCCTCGAGCCCCGCCCACACCGCCTGGCGCGCGCCGGGGAGCGGGGAGGGGGGACCGAGCTGGAGCTGGGGGGGGAGCGCGGGGTGGGGGTGGGGGGGAATGAGAGACGAGAGGCTTGTGCACGCGCCCCAGTCGCTACGGGTGCGCGAGCTGCGCGCTCCCGCCGTCCGCGTCGCCATCTTTTCCCCCTCCGTCTGTCTGTCTGCCGTTGGCTTTGTCCGTCTGCAGCGCCGCCCCTCGGCTCCCAGCCACCGGCTCGGCCCGGAGCCGCCCTCCGCCCGCCGGGGCCCAGTCCCGGAGAGCCCCGGCCCGGCCGGCCCCAGCTACAGCTCGGGGCCCATTGTCCCGCGGTCCGTCTGTCCGGAGGCGGGGCCCAGGGACCCGGAGCGCCGCAAACCGCCGAGGCGCCGGGTAAAAAGACCCCCGACTCCTTCCCTCCGGGGCCAGGCTGAGGATGCCGGGGCTCTTCGCCCTCGTCTCGGCCTCCGGCAGTTGGTCCTTTTGTCTGTCTGCTCCTGGGGAGGGGGCTACGGCTGGCTCTGGCCTGGGAGGCGGGGGCAGCCCAGGCTCCTACCCACCCCGGGTTCGCGAGACCAGGCCGGACCCGGCGCACTCGGCACCCCGGCCGTGCCTCTCTCCGTCCCGCTGGCGGTCTGGGGCGCCGCAGGGGCGTCGGCGCCGCCGCCCTCCCCGCGTGGGCCCAAGTCGGCCGGGCCGGGCCCCGCCAGGACGGCCCCGGCGTCTGACAGGCTTGGGTGGAGCTGGGGCCCGGGAGGATGGGCGTGGGAGTGCGGACCCGGGGATCCGTCCCGCGTCGCGGTCTAGCCGAAAAGCTTCTAAATTTAGCTTTCGGAGAAGACTGTCGTCTGAGGGTTTGTCGGAGCCGCCTCGGAAGACCTCTGGCTCTTGGCTGATCATTCCTGGGAATCTACCTGTGCTCTTGCTTGAAGAAGCCGGAGGGGCCGTGTCGGCTGATTGTACACACGCTTCAGACCAAACCCAAGTGGGAGCAGGGTGGACAGGGAGGCGGCTACATCACCGGCTTTCTTGTCCTCTCCCTTTTGACAGATACAAATCTCTGGGATTCAGGCGAGTTTACTTTGCTCCGTGGGAACTGCACCAGAGCTGGAGGTGGGAGTGCACCCTCTTTTCTTAAAGCTTGGATTTCACCCGGATCTTTCTTTTCCTTGCTGAAGTCTGTGGTGTGCCCTGGAAGCTGCAACCTAACACCTGTGGGAGAACAGGGACAGTGTGAAGGGAAGACGTTGGCCTCGCTCCCAGGGGCTCTTAACCTTGTTCCAAACACGGCAAGCTGCCTTCCTTTTAAAACAGAATCCCTCGTAGACCCGAATCTCACTGTTTACCTTTCTTCCCATCCCCATTTTTTCTTCTGGTTGGTGATGTTCAGGCAGCTGTCGTTTACGTTTTATGCTGGTTTCAGATTCGGACGTGGGAACTGAGGCGGTGTTAAATGTGAAACTGAAGGAGTGACCTTTAGGGCAATGTATCAATGGATTTTATTAGATTTTACTGCCTATAAAACAGTTGTCTCATCTCAGATCTTGCTGTGTGGTCGAGTATCCTTCTAGTGCCATTTGCTTATTTATTTTCAAGAGTCCACGACCCACAGGCTTCCTGTTTTTGAGGAAGGGGCAGCTCTTGGCTCATTTTTTTCCCTTGATCCCTCAGGTGTGAAGTCCCATTGGGTACCATCTGGTCAGTTCTCCCACTTGGCCACTAGGAGGATTGTGAGATGCAGCGGACGCTGTTGATTTAAATATGCAGATGCTCCTCTCTCTTCTGACTTGTGTTTTTAATATTGAACTATTGCCTCACGGAGATATCTGAATAGAGCCCGTCTCAAATTATTTGACCTTTCAGAAAGAGCTATATTACTTTTATCTCATGGCTTCGATTTCCACTCTTCATAGAGAGAACATTTAAAGATTAAGATTTAGTTTTTCCTTATACAGTAGAAAGCATTTTAGAAAAAAATGATAGGCAGTATTTAATTCAACTTTCCACCTTGTGAGTCCACAGACTTACAGGAAAAGATTCGAAGAGTGGACTCTTCCTTCACTGCTTCCGTTAATAACTACCTGATTAGAAAGAAATGATTGACACAAAACTTAGAATCGTTAATCTTGAGCATACTACTTTCTAAAAATTGATTTTTATTGTATACATTTGGAGTTTTTTTGTTTTTTTTTTAATTAAAGGTCCGAAAAAGAACTCTGTTTGATATGCAGATATGATAGAAGATTGCCTGAAAGCTGCTTCCTTTGCCACTTCCTCTGGAGGCCTGTCTTTGCCATTTGCGGTTTCTTTCTTCTTTTGGTAAGGGGAGGCAGGGTCTGATTACAGGTCTGAGGTCCTTTCTGGCTGCATAGAAGTTGGCATAGCAGGAGGCAAGTCTTCTCTAACTGGAGTGCAAATTATAGCTAGTAGTAGCCTCTGATAGTGCCCCTTAAGGCAATAAGCTACAATTTTATATTTGCTTATTCAACATAAGTACAATTTGAGAAGGCAGGCACTGAAAGAAAATGTAACGGGTGACCAGATCTATATTCTTATCTTTGAAAGGAAAGGGAATTGATCTTATTTTAATCTGTGTCTGTTCATTCACTGTCTTTCAAAGAAAATTTAACAGCTTCCACTACTATTCCATTTCAGATTCTCTAACATCACTTACTGCTGTGAAAGTCTTGTAACTAACCAAGAACTTTACTGCTGTGAAAGTCTTGTAACTAACCAAGAACTTTTCGGCAGGTGTTCGCTCGCTCCTGTTTCAAGGAAGTGATTGCTTGTCTCTGCTGCATTACTTAAGGGAGCGCTTCTGTGTCTCCCACGGCTCTCTTGGCTCCACAGAGATTGTGTTGAGAAGAGACACGCAAGTTGTTCGCTTTGACCTCCACTCTGGAGCATGTGAACTGGGCCCGTTTGCATTTCACAATGGGGTACTGACTCGGAACTCAATAATGTGGATGTTTTCTCACACTCCTGGTGAGAGTCCATCTTTTATATTGGACGTCAGATGGCTTTAGTGCCCTGTCATCCAGTGCCCAGCACTCTGCCCGCATCACTAGGCAGTGGCTGTTTCTCACATTATCATTTACAGGTACCTAAGAGTTTTCTGAGACGTCTCCTCTCACAGGAATATGATGTCTGTCGTCTCCAGCTAACTTCTTGAAAAAAATGCCTGGAGGCTCCCAGTGCTGTAGATGGCAGGGCCTGACTTCAGTGGCATGTGATGTGGGAGGATGCCACTGTCTTTAGCTGCCTTTTACAAGTCATGGAGTTTATCCCTTGGAGCCCACAGTACTGCTCACGCTTGGTTGTCCAGGGTTTGCCCCTTCCTTTTCTATCTTGTGAACATGACGTAACAGTTTTCTTAATCCCACAGACGGATTTAGAGTGAAAGTCTCTAAATCCTCTAGTTCTGTCTTAAACTTCTTGGGACCTTGATGTGTGCTAGAGATTTCTTTCTTTTCTTTCTTTCTTCCTTTCAGTTGTAACTAGTTTTTTAAGTGCTCAAACTATATATTCGATCTTCGTGTCTTTTAGTTTTGTATAATTTCTGGGCAAATGATATCTGCTAATAATATCCATTTTTGTCGCAGGTCCGTACCTTGCAAGGAGATTGTGATATATCCAGTCGTGAAACTGGGAAAGGCCGGAGCTCTAGCATCAGGGAAACATGTCCCGTCGGAAACAGACAAATCCAAATAAAGTTCACTGTAAGTCTTCTGGAACCTGGGAACACTGAGGGTCAGAATGGAAGGGTAATAAGAGTTTCGGGGAGAAGCTCACACTGATTCTTGAAGAAAATGGATTAAAGGTGTTGAACATAATGACCTTAGTGTGTGTCTGGCTGCTGGAGATGTTAAAAACCTGCCTTAGAACTAGGTGCTCTTGATTCATCCTTAATATTCTAGGATTCAGAGGATGCCTGCTCTATGCAGAGCCTTGTGCTAGATGTAAAGGCTTTAAAACGTTATTAGGATATATATATATACATATATATATGTATGCATTTATGTACCCGTATATATGATTATAATATAGCCACACGTATGTGTATACAGATGTATACATTTATGTGTATATATAGGACATGTATATGTGAAAATACAAGATAACATAAGCTGAGTGCCCAGTAGAGATGCTGCAGACTGTGTACTACAGAAGTTAGGAAGAGGGAGGAGGTAGTGATAACCTGAGGTAGTGAGAGAATGCTGGATGGAAGAAGCCCTAGATCATGAACTTGAACTGGGCCTTAGAAAATAGAAAATGGATTTTTAAAGAGGAAAACAGAGGGAAAATGATGTGAGCAAAGATACAAAAGGGAATGCATGTGATTTTCTAAAGGAAAAACAACTACATTTGAAAAGATAGATTAGTCAAGGAGTTAAGAAGACTAAAGTTTATTTAAAATATACTGTATGCCAGACACCGTGTACCTTATCTTAATTTATTAGCTAATTTCAAGAGTAGGAGAAAACAGTAGAAGCAGAGGAATTAAGAGGACTGGAGCATTTTATAGTTAATATGATAAATGTAGCAAATCTCCACATACAACTAAATCTTCAGTTTAAGTCCTGGAAAAATTTTATAAGACAGAACAAGTTGGATGCTTCAAGAATGCTTGTAGAAGGCTACTTTATGTGAAGGTGAGTGGTTTAGGTAGGAAGGATTTAGAAATTACTGCTAAAACAGTAAAATTGACTGGGCCTGAATGTAAGGTTGTCAAGAGAGAAGTATCTAGCATAGGTAATGCAGTACAGAGAGCTGGGAGGACAGTCTTCTCCACTTTGTTGAAGATGAGTGTTGATAAAAGACATAGATATGCTCCCAGAAAGCAGAGCAGGGAAGGTACTATTAGAGGAGACGATGGGTTCACAAACAAGGCAGTCATAGCAGCAGTTAAGCAGTTACCACTTGGCCAGAGAGACTGGTTACATCTGAGGGAAGCAGCTGGCGATGGAATGGTGAGGCCGGGGAAATCTGAAGGCTCTGAAGGCTCGTGGAGCCGATGTCTGCGTTGACAGTGTACATCCGCCAGCTGCCTCGCTTCCCACCGTACTCAAACCCACGATGAGCAGGTACTGGAGTTGGAAAACAGATGGGCAAACAGGTCATGGAGAAGGAGCGAATATCACCTATCCACAGCTGAAGAAATGTAGATTCCAGGGTCAACGCCACGAGCTTTGTATTGTGGTAGAGTCGGTGGGACTCTGCAGGCTCTTTGGTGGAGACCATTAAGAGGGCTGTGAACAGAAACATTCAGCTACCACTAAAGGCAGGCCCTCTGGGAGGAGCTGTGTTTAGTGATGCATTTGGGCAGGGAACTGTGAAGGCTTCTCAGGCGCTAGACTAAGTTTTGACCAAAGAAGGAAAAACACTAGATTTGCTGGTGTCTGAGGACTTTCTGTTCATGTACTATGTGGGCACTGAAGCTGATCTTAGCTTTTTCAAAAAGTCACCTTCATGTTGCCCATGAAAATCATGGTAAGTAGAGGTACTGCCAGTCGTCTGACCACTTGAGTCTCCTATCCCCTTTGCAATGAAATAGGACCAATCAAATGTATTGAATTTAATGCTGCTTGTCTATTTAAAGTAAATAGAATGAACTTGAGGTCTGGCGGGCAGGAAAGTCTGCAGAAGCTTTGCTTGAATGTCAGAGTCAATCAGCACTTGAGCAGAGTAATGACTGCGCTTCATTAGGTCTGCTTTCTGGGAAGAGGATTGTGTGGCAGGAAGCTCAAAGCTGGCCAGAAAGAATGTGTTCAGAATTCCACTGCTGGAGTCCGGCAATGCTCGTCAGATGCATTTTGGAGCCGAGAGGCGGCTGTTCTGGCATTTTCTTGGCTTTCCTCGGGACCATTTCTGTTTCATGATTCTCAGAAATGCCCACACAGACTTTTGTGTTTGCCCAGTTCATTAACAGATTTGATGTCGAATATGTGGAATAAAATCTCATAATTGGCACACTGGTGGAGCAGCGGTTGGGTCAGTCGCCTCTGAAGGAGCACAGGCCACATAGCCCTGAGTTCAAGTCCCAGGGCTGGGTGAAACAACCAGTGTGAACAACTAAATAAAAAATAAAATAGAATGCTGCTTCTTCCTCTCTCTTCCTGCCTGCCAACTCGCCTTCATTCCTGCCTGCACCTTTCCTTCCTTAAAAAAATCCGTAATTGTTAGTCACAGGGAAGCTGCTGATGGGCTGAAATCTCAGGCCTCTTCCCTCCCTCCTTCCGCTTCTCACCGCCTTCTGAGTACACGTTTCTGTCAGCTCTTTCTAGAGAGGTTGAAAATACAGTCCCTTGCACACGGTGATTCGTTTTATTTGTACCAGGCAAACCACAAAGGAACACAAAACTTTTCCGAGAGATATTTGTGTTCAGATTGAAAAATACGTGAGACAAAAAACTTTCAACTTCAGTTAGATACTTTTCAGCCTTCAAGAAAAAAGGCCTTTCTCTTCTAAAAAGCACTTCTTTTGTCTCTGTTCATCCCGTCAGCATCCAGAGGTGAATGAGTGCTCCCAACACGTGCTAGCACCTGGGCTACAGACCGTCAGCTCGAGATGGGCTCGAGTGAGCCCCTTGCTCACACTAGCTCACTTTCCTGCATTTGACATCTGCTCTCTTAGAGTACGTTTCAACTATTTTACTTCATTTCACTCAGTTGGAAATTGCGTTTATTTAACCACCAAGGACTGAAGAAAGAATTGTAAAATCATTGCCTTTCTAATAACTTTGACCTCAGGTTTCTCACCCGTTCCACAAACCTGCTTGCTTGGCCCTCTTCTTATATGGACTGAAAAACCTTAACCAAGTGAAACAATATCGAGAGAAAGAGAGAGAGAGAGAAAGAGAGGGAGGGAGGGAGAGAGAGAAGGAGGGAGACAGACAGACAGCACCTTGCTTTTTGCTGTGGCTCTTAAAAGATGCTTTCTCAGGTTTTTGTTTGTTTGTTTGTTTGTTTATTTTTAAGGTGCAGGCAGGAATGAAGGCAAGTAGGCAGGAAGAGAGAGTAGAAAGTTTTTCTTATTTAGTTTTTCATACTGGTTGCTTCTCAGCCCGGATCCAGGACTCGAACTCAGGGATATGTGGCCTGTGCTCCTTCAGAGACTATTGACCTGACTGCTACTCTGCCAGAACACACTATCTTTCTCAACTATTAATAAACACATACATTAAATAAGAAGGTTGTCCTACATTAATATCAAGAGATCAGAAGACTGTTTTTTAAAGGAAAGGTGCAGGCAGGAATGAAGGCAAGTAGGCAGGAAGAGAGAGGAGGAAGAAGTATTTTATTTTTTTCTTATTTAGTTTTTCACACTGGTTGCTTCTCACCCCAGATCCGGGACTCAGACTCAGGTGCAGGCAGGAATAAAGGTGAGTAGGCAGGCAGGCAGGCAGGCCAGCCCTGAGTCTCAAATCTGGGACCCTGGGCTATATGTGAACTATATCCACTGGCCTTCTTTGCTAGGCCAGCAGGGTATGCACACCAGGAGATTTTTTTAACCTACTCCAATAGTTTCAAGATAGAATGACATGATAATTATATATTATAAAACAGGCAATTGGGTAACTTTTTTTTTTTTTTTTTTTTTAAGGAAAAGTGCAGGTAGGAATGAAGGTGAGTAGGCAGGCAGGCAGGCAGAAAAAAGAGGAAGAAGCATTTATTATTTTTATTTAGTTGTACATCTTGGTTGTTCTTGAACAGTTGACCCAACCACTAACTACCTCCTTGTGAAAGGCTAATTCTGGATAGATTTCGTGATTAGGTAACTAGTGACTACTGGAGATTATTCACTTACTGTATCTTTCCTTATGAGGTCTGCCAAAATCACTTTTAAAAAATTGGTTCTATGGAAATAATACTGCATTATAACATTAACTAGGCTTAAGGTATACATGATGGCAGATTTACATCAGTATATAGTATGGTCAGTTTACCTCCATTTCCTTCACTATACAATTAATTTTTTTGCCCTGTTTGTACCCCCACCATCCCCATCTATCCTGCACCAACTGATTAGCTTTTTTCTTTGGCTAAAAGTCTATTGCTGCTTGGTTTAGTTCATTTTTAAGTCTATTTTTGTTTAATTCATTTGTTTGCTTGCTGTCTCCACCCACCACATGTGAGCAATGTCATGTGATGTCTGTCTGTCTCCTTCTGCCTTATCCAGCTAAGCAAAATTTGTTCCAGGTCCATCCATGTCATTGCAAATGGCAGGGAAAAAAAATGTGTTTTATGTTTTTTGCTTTGTGTTGAATAGCCCTGAGGAATAAAGTTTATTTAGCTTAGCCTTTTTTCCAAGTCAGGAGTCAAAAAAAACTCAAAGAGCACAGATTTCCTTTTCTGACTGCCAAAAAGGAATAGCAGAATTAGTTTATCCCAATTATCCTTTGTGAGGTTGCCAGGAAAAGCCTTAGATAGGGAAGTCATATGGAATAGAGATTCAGTTCTTGAAGGCTGAAATATTTAGATATCAAAAGATGTTGAGTTCAAGTTGATGGAGAATGAACTGAATTACTAGCTGATCTTGAGAGGTATATTCCTTCTAGATGCCCTTCTATTGTCCAGTGGTGATTCCCTAGTAAGAAAAGGGAGCGGGGCAGTGTCTATTAGTATGTTACAAACCTTGGTGGTTTCTGGTTAGAGACTTCACTGAAGTGTCACTGATGAGAATAGTCTGCCCCTTGATAACTGTATGCTGGTTCATAATTTGTCCCTTTAGTGCCATATCTGCCCATGGCTTCCAGGTCCAAAAATATGCACCTACCCAGACAATTCAGTAACTGTTCCACTTGGCTTTGGTCTTGTGGTGGCAGTGGAACTAACAGGGAGAAATTAAATACTTTACTTCAGTAAGGAAAGAAGAGGAAGCACTGATACACAATTCATTTTTGGTTTTCCCTGGCAGTGATTTTTATCTAGTTGGTCATCTTGGATATTAAAAAAATGGACTTACAGCAGCTTATTTTTTCCTTTGCTTGAGGACTGTGTGGCTGGAGTACACTTGAACTCTAACCATCTCAAACCCACTCACTGTGTCACAGAAGTCATGCTGTTAATTATCACTAATCAAGGCATGTTAACTCATCACATGGTATCAGGACCATCAAATGATGGTTCCATTTCTCATATATTGGCTAAAAGCATTTTTTTCATTGCAGCAACTTTGATTTTACACATTAAAATAACCTTATATGTATAGGTTCCCCATTCCTCAGATATATGTCAACACACCCTACCCTCTACCACATCACCAAGTGTTCTTCACCGTTGTCTAGTGGGCCCCTCTCCTCCCATTCCCTACTGCTAACCTCAGTTCTGTTGCAAGTGTCCAAAGGTTGCTTTTGTTTCATCTGTTCCTTAATTTTGTCTATTCACATTCTACCTATGAATAAGCTCATCTGGTACTGTCTTACTTCTTTTGGCTTATTTCACTGAGCATCATCCCCTCTAGATCCCTCCATATTGATTTAAGTGATAGGATTTCATCTCATCTAAGGGCTGTGTACTATATACCACATCTTTATATATTAATATGGAGTTGGGCTCTTAGTTTCCAGTTCTAAACTATTGTGAACAGGGCTGCAGTAAACATGGGGGTGCATAAATCTCTGCGAATTAGTGTTTTTATATCTTTTGGCTCTACACACAGAAGTGGGATGGCATACCTGAGAGCATTTTTTTGATCTTTGAGTTAGATGATCCGTCTCTCATGGTATGAAAGTAACACTGGATCAGAGTCGTTCTGTCACACAGAGGCAAGCATTTGTTTTCAGCAAAGTCACTATGATGAACCATCTAAATGTCTACTTATCTTTGTACTAGAAAATAGTTATAAATATTAGAGCTGGACACATGTGGGTCTGAATACCTAGCTCCACCATAGCCCTTACTTATCACTACTCCTGAGTGAAACATAGGTAGTAATATCCACCATAGCTTTTTTGAGAATTAAGGTGAAATAACAATACAAGGCCTTAATGTAGAGCCTCACAGCAGGGAGTGCTAGATAGTAATTGTTGTTAATGGTCAGCACTTAGCCGGTAGTAGGTGCTCAATGACTGCTTGCTGAATAAATGCTAAGTAAGTTACACAAAGCCTAATTCACACCACTTCATTTGTTGCCTAAGAACTATGTGGCTGGAAGTACACCTGGTCAGGTCAGCTGCCCAGCTCATTCCTCCCACATCATCATATCCTGTCTCAAAAAGTGAGCCTGTCAACTTCCCTTTCTGGCTTCAGTAAGAAAGCTCCTGGTTTATTGTCAAACATTTCATTAGGGCTTTTTATTATTCTCTCTTGGTGCTGGGGAATGGGAACTGTAGTTTCCACTCTGACTGAGATAATGGAAACCTTGAGAAACTCAATTCTCTCTTCTCCTCATGCCTGGCCTCTTGGAAATAAAGAACATTTCATGTTAACTCTTCAGTAACCAAACAGGTCCAGTCAGCATTCAGCAGAAGCAAATACATAATCAAGGATGACCCAGGGCTTTTGGATACTCCATACCAAAAACCAAAACCAAAGTAAACACATTTTTCCAAGGAGACTAGATGAAATATTACTTGTTGCAAATTAGCTGGCATGTTTGAGAAGCTTATTCCTCACCAGAAATGAATTCACATTATCTGTTTTCCTTTTAGTCCATTATTCAACCAGTTGTTGATTTGCTTATGGCTAATTCTGATAGTCAAGGAAGACTTCAGAACCTATCTTGGAAGGAGAGTGAATGAAAAATGAGCTTAGAGAGATTATTATTTAAAAGGATGATTTGAAGTACTAGTTTGTAGTCAAAGATAGAGTCAGGGCCATCATGATACCACATTGAGATTGATTCTGAGATTGTGCCCATGTTTTTACTCTCTTCATCCCATCCCTTTGCCTCATATTGCCTCTGTCTGCTCAATCCTGATGGAAAGTTGTAAGTTAAATTCTGAAGTTAAATTTGTAAAGTAGCAATTGATGACTTTTTTGAAGTAATCAAGATTAGGAGTTAAGAGACACTAGTGATGCTTCCAGAGCATGGGGCTTACTGCTAGGAAGACAGCTGTACCAGCTGTACCACTAACGGTTGGAGGCAGCAAGCTGACTTGGAGATGAATGACTCCCCCATAGGGCATCTGCCTGTCTTCTACCTTTGAATGGGCGACTTTCCAACCAGCTTGTCTAGGGATGTGCTGCCCAGCTGGTGGCCTGACTATTTTTCCTTGTGACCACCAGGGGATCAAGTATTTGCTGGGCTAGAAGAGCAAGCCCGCCAGGCGATGATGAAAACTGATTTTCCTGGAGACCTTGGCAGTCAGCGACAAGCTATCCAACAGCTAAGAGATCAGGACTCCAGTAGCAGTGAGTTCTGCACCTTCTGGTAATGACTCAGGGCAATGGGAGAAGAATTATTAGAGTGTGTGTGCTGTGGGGATTTTGCATGGGTGTTGGGAGGAAGACATTGCAGAAGGAGATGTGTGACTCCTCAGCGTCCCAAAGACAGTCTAAGGTGTATGGGCATGTGGTTACCCAGAGAAGGAACAAACTTGGTATTGTGTCTTTAACTCATGGACGGTCGTACTTGGCACAGTGCCATACACAGACACGTGTATGGTGACTACGGTATACGGGGGAAGAGGAATAATTAGTGCACAAACAGCCCCTGGGTTAGGGCAAATGGAGAAAAAAAAACCCTATCTCCTAGGGTCTATTTTCATCATAATTAATAAAATCTAAGAGTGGCATTAACAAAAATTTTGCTTGAGGGCCCAATTTTAATGTTATACAAGAGGATTTGCTTCCCACACAAGCCCTAAGTGGATCCCTGTGGTTAAGAGATAGAAAAGACTGACTGGTAATCAGTAAGCCTCACGGATCATCTGTTCCATGCCCTGTTTAAACAAATATATTTTGAGATGTGTCATTTTATAGGATGATTTCTATAATTTAGTCATCTCATCCATCTGATAGTAGCTATTATTATTGTTGATTCAGAGTGACATTTCTTATTTTTTTTCACATTTGAGGTGGAGGAAAAACAAAAGAGGGAGAGTTCTGCAACCTCCTAGGAAGTGCATTTCCCATTCAAACTAATAATTTAACAACAACAAGAAATAATTTGGCAACAAACTGATCCATTACAGAAAAACAAACCCAAACGTGCGGGAGCCACGTTTAAGTTAACACTTAGGAATGATAACATCTATAAAAGTCTAATAGGTTTCCATTCTAGAAAAGATGTATCATCATTGTAAATAGTGTACTAATTTAAAAAAAAAAATCTTTATAATAGAGAGACATGTCTGAATTTTTGATGTTACAAAAAGGTGCTTATACAATATTGTCTTAGACTAAGTTTACAAGTGTTCCAGATAATCCAATGAGGACACGTGCTATGACTTGATTTAATTTGTTCCAGTCCCGCATACTGGAGATGGGATGATGGTGAAAGTCTACCCAGGAATTGGGATAGGGCTGGAGTCTGACAGCATCCCTAGGCACGGCTTCTCTTGTGATCTTCCAACTATGAGCACTTTTTTCCTTTCAGGAAAAAAACCTCTGTTATATATATTTTTAAATCATGTTTTTCCTATTTATCAGTACTAGGAAAAAAATCTGCTCATCAAGACTGCAGATCCCCCAGCCACCGGCAGACCTCCTCACTGCCTCATCTTGTACCCTAAACTAAAATAAACTCAATTCTTAGTCCCAAGAAGTTGACTTCATCCTCAAGATTGATCTGTCCCTTCCACTTAATGTGCTCAGTTATCCATCAGATATGCAAAGAGCCAAAGGAACAGTGACCGCTGACTTAGCCCAGGAGGCTGAGTCACTGGCAGTCA
Source organism: Solenodon paradoxus (assembly GCA_004363575.1). NCBI lineage: Eukaryota > Metazoa > Chordata > Mammalia > Eulipotyphla > Solenodontidae > Solenodon > Solenodon paradoxus. The sequence goes on along the minus strand of RJWH01000723.1, from coordinate 306,376 downwards.
GAACAGTCAGCCAGGTGCCTCTACAAAAGGCCTGAAGTTGGTTGCTGGGCAGTTTTGCAACTGTACTGAAAAGCTCTTTCCCTGTAAAGTAAAATCATTTTAAACTAATTTACTACTTCCTCCTTGATTGATAAAAGAGAAGAGAAACTTGGTGTCTAAACGCACGTGTGTGTTATCTGTGTGTGTGTTGGGTTTTGTTGGGTGAGAACAGACGAACAGGACTCAAAAGAATAATACATGTGATACCATGAAGAAATTGTGCAGGAGGGTATGGAGAAAAGTAAGAAATTCAGTGAGAAGTGCTGGTAAGTCAGAGGTGGTGTGTTGCGGGAGTGAGCATGGCGTGAGGCGTGTGGGAGGTACAATTTGAAGTGTGAGGTATTTGGGACCATGTGTAAGAAGGACTATTTTTATGACAACATACAGGGCCCAATAACTATTTGCAGTGTAATTCTGCCTCAGAATTTTTTAGTATGTAGATGGCATTATAAGCAACGGCTATAGCTGGTTTCTCTTGAACATGACTTATACCCAACTAAACAATGACATAAACTACATTATGGAAGATCTGAAAATGTTTTCCATTATAGCTGCACAAACTCTAGAGTGGAAAGCAACTCAAGATGTATTTGTGCAAAAATCAGAACAAGTGACCAGTCTGTGTGTTCCAGGTGACAGTGAGGGCGATGAAGAGGAGACCACACAAGATGAAGTCTCTTCCCACACATCAGAGGAAGATGGAGGGGTGATCAAAGTGGAAAAAGAGTTAGAGAACGCAGAGCAGCCTGTTGGTGAGAATGAAGTGGTAGAACATGAGGCAAGTGACATATGGCTCCTTCTGTTCTGCCCCGTGCCTCAGCCAGCTAAGAATCCCCTCTCTGACAGCCTTCTGGGTCTTCCCATGCAGCCTGTCTTCCTTTGCAGCACCAGTTACCAAGCCCAGACACAGAGTCTCGTCACACCCAGTGTTCCTTTTCCACCCACCTCTTACTACAGCCAGCCGGGTATAGCTTTCCCACCCCCTGCTTTCCACACAGAGCCTCCACCTTTCTGAAAGATCAGCTTCCTTCCTGAGGTGTATTCTTGAATATGCTTGCAAATTTAAATCAAAGTGTTATCTGAGGTGGCACCTTCTCAGTAAATTGTTTGAGGATTCCTACAAGGAGCATGGCAGGGGGAAGCTAATCCTCTGCACTTTACCTTAGGAAGAAAACAGATAAGCTCTGTCAGGGGTAACCTGTGTCCTCATGGCAGGAAGATCTGGAGAAAATGAAGAGAGGAGCAAATTTGATTCCCTTCGGCCACAATGGGTACTTAAGACTGACTGTGCTAGCAGGCTCTATTCCTTTTAACCTTTTAACAGGCTACCATGTTCCAAGAAGGAGGGGCAGGGAAGAGACTGCTAAGCGATCTTAATGAATTGCCTCCTTGTTGAATTGCAGGTCACGGAAAGTTTGAATTCTGACCCCTTACTGGGACTCTGCCAGTGTCCCCTCTGCCAGCTCGACTGTGGGAGTCGGGAGCAGCTGATCGCTCACGTGTACCAGGTAGACATACAGCAGGGCAGCTGTGCGCCCCAGACGTGGCTCCAGCAGCTTGCTCCGCCTGTGCTTCCAGCTCCCTCAGGAAGCCTGAGAGGTTGCATTCATCAGGATTCCACTCCAGTCCTCAGAACATCGTAGAGAATAAGTGGGATATGTTGGATAATTATGTTCTGGCTTTCTAGGCAGACACCCTATGAAGATTCCCTTTTTTTTCTAAATTATTTAATGCTCACTTTTAAACAGTAAAATGAACATCTGTTAATGAGAGCTTTGTTTTAAAGAAAAACTGAGTTACTAGAAGTGTTTCTGAAATGCTGGAGAGGGTGGCATGGACCAGGTAGATAGGGCCTAGGAACCCGGGTTCTCCTCCCAGGCTGGGATAGGGGAGAGAGACCAAAAATAAAAAAAAAAAATAATAATGCTTCTTCCTCGTCTCCCTCTCTTTAACAAAAAGAGAAAGCGAAAGAAATACTGCAGCGAGTCAGAGGAATCAGAGCGCCTGTGCTCTTGCCCCTGCTCTGCGGAGCATCTGTGTCTTGCACACACTGACAAGGCCTCCGCACTGCAGCCCGCATTTAGTGGGCTCATGTGGAAAAGCATTTCTTCAGAAGACTGTGCGGAGGATTGAATGAAAGGCAGGACACTGAAGTCTCTGTTGGTTGCCAGGCTTCCCAGCCAGCATCTAGACTTGACCTGCACTGCTCCCTTCACGTGCACTCGCACCTGCAGTGCGGAACAAGCAGACAGTACCCTGAGCATGAATTCTCAGGCTCTGAAGCCCCACTGTTCTTGAGCCAGCCACGTGTTCTGGAGTGTAGTCAGAGCTCAAGCTGGTGAGTGTGAGCAGCGGCCTGAGTGGCCTGAGCCTCAGACTCCTACTTTCCCAGTGCTAAGCAGCAGAATAGTTGCGAGTCCCTTGTTCTGAGACGAAGGAAAGGGAGCCTTTCCCCGAGTGGGCACAGATAAGTGGGCACAGATGACTCTGGCGCTGTGCTGACAGATGGAGGCTCTGTTTTACAGCACACCGCAGCAGTGGTGAGCGCCAAGAGCTACGTGTGTCCTGTTTGTGGCCGAGCCCTGAGCTCCCCAGGGTCACTGGGTCGCCACCTCCTAATCCACTCGGAGGACCAGCGGTCTAACTGTGCTGTGTGTGGAGCCCGTTTCACCAGCCATGCCACATTTAACAGGTTAGCGGGGCACCGGATCCTCTCGCCCTGGGAGCAAATCACTGGGTGTGGGTTCTGCTGGCCAGGTCAAAGCAGAGGCCGCAGATAGGTTATGCAAGGGCAACTGCCTCTTATCTCTTTGGAAATGCAAGTAATGGGGCTAGTGAGTATGCCCATTCATTCATTCGATTCCTACAAGGGAAACGAATGATTTATTTCCCGCAGAGTCATATTGTCCTCTAGAGGTTACAGGGGGCTGGAGGACCCTGACGTGAGGACATGGTCTCACTGTGTCCCAGGAAGACTGGAACTGTGTCCTAGTCTCATTTGTCTGACGTATGATGCTGTCGTTGGAGGGAGGAGGTTGACCAGTGGACTGCCCCTCCCCTGAAGGACCACTGCCTCCCACAGCAGGACTTGCAGCACAGCTCTTACAAAGCCCATCTTTCCGGCTTGACTGAAAACACACTGCAAAGCTCATCACACTACTGGTGTTTGCTGTGGCAGTGGCTCATTGCTGAACTCCACGTGGGCTTGAAGACTTGGTAGAAGCCCTCGCTCAGCAGAGCAGGAGCAGCGTGGAGATGAGGTCTCTGCTCTCTAACTGACCCCTAGTGGCCAGTGTGGAGCCACTGGCCTGGTAGGACAAAGGCTGGATGCTTGAGCCTTACTGGAAGATACTAACCATCCACAATGTTTGCTTTCCAGTGAGAAACTTCCTGAAGTACTTAACATGGACTCCCTACCCCCAGCCCACAGCGAGGGCCCCTCCAGTGCTGAGGGGAAGGACAGTGCGCCTTTCAGTTCTCCAGTGTACCCTGCCGGAATTCTGCTTGTGTGCAACAACTGTGCCGCCTACCGGAAGCTGCTGGAAGCCCAGACCCCCAGCGTCCGCAAGTGGGCCCTGCGGCGACAGAACGAGCCTTTGGAAGTCCGGCTGCAGCGACTAGAGCGAGAGCGCACGGCCAAGAAGAGCCGGCGGGACAATGAGACCCCCGAGGAGCGGGAGGTAAGGCGCATGAGGGACCGTGAAGCCAAGCGCCTGCAGCGCATGCAGGAGACAGATGAGCAGCGGGCACGCCGCCTGCAGCGGGATCGCGAGGCCATGAGGCTGAAGCGGGCCAATGAAACCCCAGAGAAGCGGCAGGCCCGGCTCATCCGAGAGCGGGAGGCCAAGCGGCTCAAGAGGCGACTGGAGAAAATGGACATGATGTTGAGAGCTCAGTTTGGCCAGGACCCTTCTGCCATGGCAGCCTTAGCTGCGGAAATGAACTTCTTCCAGCTACCTGTCAGTGGGGTGGAGTTAGACAGCCAGCTCCTAGGAAAGATGGCCTTTGAAGAGCAGAACAGCAGCTCCCTGCACTGAACCACATCCTCCTGCCTGCCCTCCCAGTCACCCCACCTAGGCCCACAGGGATCAAGTGCTAGCGTCACGCCAAGGCCCTCTCCTTGCTGCCAGTGGCAGGCTGGGCTTGTGGCGGGTGTGCCTATGCACCCCTGGCACGCGGGAGCGAGATGGTGGGGTCGGGCGGGGTGTGACTCAGGGCAGTTCTGGGTGCGGGAGCAGGCAGCCCAGGGAAATGAACTCCCAGCCCATGGCTACAGGGCATGCTTAAGAGGCTGTGCGCCCCAGCGCGGCCACCGAGTACGAGGGAATAAATTAATTTTATCTTTACTGGCCCTTTCCTGACTTTCTCTCAGTTTCACGCTGGCAAGTGAAGTGACCTGAGACCTGGGTGGAACGTTTTTAGGCAGTGACTCAGCAGATTGTTCTTTTCTCAGGTAGGGTTCTTGGGTTAGCCTGTCCGAGCAGAGCCTTATTTGGGCCTCTGCAAGTAAGGAAAGAACTGGTACTTAATCTGGGAGGATCCATTCCCCCACCATAATGAAGATACCCTACAGTCCCAGGGACTAAATCTAGCTAGTAGAAGCCTTCCTGCATTTTCTAAAGAGGATGCAGCATTTAAAACTAGGTGCTGGCTACTTTCCCCAGCAGAATTCAGCTTATCAGACTTAAAATTCCCAGACAGCAGTCAGTTGCATCTAGGAATATGTTCATAGGAATAGTTGCAATATTAAGGTCCATGCTAAGGAACTCCTGTTTGAGAGAAGAGGTACTCCATATAGATAGATTAGATTAGATAGACAGATAGTAATACACATTCTTTTTCTAATTCTCCAGAGTCTAGCTGGGAAAATAAAACCCAATTAGGAAATTGGGGATCCAGAATTAAGGTGACAGGAGAGCTCAGTAGAACTCAAGGCTAGAGCAAAATGACTCCTGGCAGTTTGTATGGCTGCCAGACCATGGAGGAGACAGGAGCTGAGGTCATTTCTAAAGTTTCTGGGATGGTGCAGAACACATGCCTACACCAAAGGTTGTGGACAGTTTGGATAATTATAGGTCTTGAGGTCTAGGAAGACGTGTCCTAGTTAAATTGTAGCCAGAAAAATAACTATGCCAGGAATGTGGACCTCTTCCAGTATTGCGACAAGGAAATTTGGATTCCTTGTTGAGCCCCTTAGTTCAAGGCTAGTTTATAGAGTTAACTGGCCCCCACTAAGTTAGGGTTAATTCCTGTCAGGCAGGCTGAAGTATGTGCTCTGAAAAAGACCAAGTTTAATAAGCTTACTGCAAAATACTGGATATTTATAAGAAAGTCAATTACTTACTTGAGCCAAAAGTCTCTTTCTCACAGAGCCACATGCCCGAGTCTTATCTGGGATATTTAAAAGTGACTGTGTTCAAAGATTATTCTGGACACTATACATAGACCATCTCATTTAATTCTCACAACAAACTATTATGAGTTATCACAAATCAGGAGTTACATGCCTGGATTTAAAACTCTGCACTACCATTTAACAGCTAGGTAGTCTTGAGCAGGTTACTCTTATCTCAGTTTCCCCAACTGCAAAATGGAGAGAATACTAGCAACACATGATCAACATACATTAGTATTAGGACAGTGTATGGTACATAGCGAATGCTCAACTGGATCTGAGTATTTCACCACTTAACTAATACCAAGCTTTCTAAGTTAGATGCAGTAGCTATGCCTGGAGCTGGAAATTGCCAGCAACTTCTGGCAGTCTTCTGAGGTAAAGAAATTAACTGGAAAAAGGGCCAGCAGTGAGGACATCTACAGGTCCTTCTGAGTGATGAGGCGCTAGCTTCAGGTAGACTCGAGTCTCCGGAGTCTTCAGGCCATGCTCGGCACTAGCTCATGCGCTCTGTGCCCAGCTCACAAAGACTGGCACCGTGTGCATTCAATCACAAGCTCTCCCACAAAGGGCTTCTGGCCCTTGCCCCATGGCCACCATCTAAAGCTCGAATAGGAAGAAGGCGCAAACACCAAAAAGAAAAGCTAGTAGTTTATATAGATAGATATATAGATATATAGATATTGATATATATATATATATATATATTGTGTTTACATAGTCCACAAGTTAAATGCGGGTATCCATAAGAAGAGCATTAACAATAAAAATACAATCTGTGTGTAGCCAAGTACAGAGACTTAAAATGGTAAAACAGCAAAAAGGATTTCACAAAAGTACAAATATACAGTACAAATTGATTTATTTAAAACAGTTACAAAAAAGCACAACAAAATAGAGATTATCCTTAGAATTATTAATGCTTTGTTAAAGATCAGGTAGGATTAGAGGGTAAGAAATGGTACTGGGTAGGGGGAGCACCTGACTAGTTCTAAGGCTTTAGATACAATGCAGTTGATTACATGTTAATTCAGCCATTACATACTGGGGATAGTAGTTGGGGGATCAGTAATTTATCTACAGGGAACTCCTACACAAATCAGATCCATCCAGACCTCCCCAGTGCTGTCTTTCTCTACTCAGGACCCTAAAGCCACCTGATAACATGCCCATCCTCCTTTCTCCACCCCATTCCCTATCCATATATTCTTCCCTCCCCTAAGGTGCTGTGCAAGCTGAGAGCAGTCCGCTCTCTGCAGCTGGAACATATATACATATACATGTATATATATACATATACATGTATATATATACATATATATGTATATATAGATATATAGATATATAGATATACACACTGTTTTGGCTACAGGGATCCTGTGTGTGACTAGGAATGTTGTAGGGAACAGCCTTACTTTAATACTTCAAGTTTGCCATGAGTACAGTCTCTTCCCCCAACAAAATGTAGATTCTCTCAAATGCGAGTATCAAGCAAATGAGGGGTGAACCCTGCCTTCAGCAATACCAGTAATGCGTTAACCACTCACAGCTCACAACTTCGTGCAAACTCCCTATCCAGGGAGTGGGTGTAAAACTGTGTCACCAGTTCTTTCTCTTGCTCTCTAAAGGGTCTTAGTCCCCATGACGGTCATAAAGACGGAAATAAATGCTTGCAAGTTTGACAAAGGTAAAGGCACATGGGCTGCTGCCACAACTGCAGACAGGAACCCAATCTGAGGCCATCTTCACTGCTGGGCATCTGCAGTAGGACGGCTGTGGGATCACACAGACTGAGTTTGCAATCTACTGGGGAAGGATCTAGGCTTAACAGGAGAACTAATAAAGAAACCTTTAGTGTGAAAAGTGCATTATTACTACTGTTCTGCTGGGGAGGCTCAGCAGGGCAAACTGCACCAGCTCTCCTCCTTCCGCCCCAGGCACTGTGCATAGTCTGCAGTAAGTAGAGTGCAGTCGACTCTAGCATCCAAGGGCCAGCATCATCCCAGGCCCACACCAGCCTTCTGGCCCCAAGGTGGATCCTAGAGTTGAAAGAGCAATTGACAGTTGCAAAGACCTAGATGCTTATTTTATTATTGCATAATGTGGGAGCCCTTCGCTACCCCAGGGAAACTGGAAGGTGAAAGCTTTCCAGCAAAAGGCTAATAGGCTCGTGGTCAACATCCAACCTAGCACAGTTCAGCTCTTCAAACTGTAGTGCGTGCTTTTCCCCATCTAGACAGTATTGTAGCTTCAGTGTGGCCTACTGAACTTTACCCTCGGAGGTCAAGTCTCACTAAAACCTGGCCTCTTCCCTATTTACTCTGCTTATAAGATTGTGACCTAACTCTGATGGTCAATTCAATTAATCAGATCATTTTTACTCCAATGGACCCAGGCCTTTTCCCAGGCAACTCGTGTCTCCTATTCCAGTGCCGACCACACAACTCTACACTACGCCTGCTCGTCAGGAGTTTAAATTACACCACCATCCTGTGTCTCTCCTGAGGCCCACTGGTAAAAACAAAACTCAAGCCAACCTAGAGGGCTATTTCAGCCAAACTTCAACGCTCTCACAACCCCGAATCCACATACCTGGAGAAGAAAACCCTCCCTGGGATGCTGACATAGACCCTAACCTGGTTCCCATCATCCTTTATTTTTAAAAGCAGGATACGAGATACCACTAAGAAGTTAATATACCAAAAAAGCTCACTAATAGTCCCTCCTCAGAGCCACAGGGCTCCCCACAAGCACTGAAGTCATATCCCCTGGACTCACCAGCCAACCAGCAGCACTTCATACTACCCGTTCAATGTAACTTTGCTGTGACCTAACACCTGCACAGGTAAGAAAGGACAGGGTGTCTGGATTTCATCCATATGGCCACAGACACGGAGAGACAGGAAGCTATGAAGGGTAGCAGGCAGGACAGCGAACAGACAGCAGCAGTGGCAAGGCAGTACATACCAAAGCCCTTGGTATTATGACCAACTGGGACCAAGACTATAGCGGGTTGAGCCCAGATCTGCTGGGGCCCTTCCCCTTGGGTGCTCAGCTCTAAACTCCCAGATCCCTACTCTTCTACCATGCCCCCTGGCCCCAACCTCTACAAACAGTAACTTGGTGAAATGATCATCCAAGACTTAGCTCAATTCCTTCACCCAGTGGTCCTATTCTTTGAGGGGATAAGCCTTCCTGTCTTGTTCCAGAATTAGGAATCCTCCTTTCTATCCAGTGCTCTGGGGATGATCCACCGCCGACAAAGGGCTGACTGATCGACTGAGTCCCAGCCTTCTCCAACTCGCACTCCCAAAAAGCTGACAGCTTCCCATTCAAATGCTCACTCTCTCGAAACCGCTCTTAGCTCTCTAGCAAACTTAAGAAATTTTGACAAGAAGAATGGACACACCACTTATTTTGCATGCCTGGAAGAAAAGACTGAACCAGAGGGAAAAGGCAAGGGGAATGCCACCGTTCTGATGGTGACTTAGTGCCCAGAGCTGTTTTTCCGGTGACTATACTTTATGAAACTGTTTAGCACACCTGCAGTGTCAAGTATTAATATGTTGCAGATGCAAAGCATGGTTCTAGGGGAGCTGCCGATAATGCTTCAGCAGCAAAAGACAAGAAGAGGAACAGCAGCAGGAAGATCAGGGCCCGACTTGTCATGGTGCAAAGATTTTTCAAGGATTAGATGGAAGTTAACCAGGCTGGGAAGTGGAGGGTGACTGAAACTACTTGGCCTGTGTCTGGTAAGACAGAGATCTGCTCCCATCATCAGGTGACTGACTTGATGTCCTTGGGACATGTCTGAGTGTCGACTGTGTGCACGTCACTAATTGTAGTTGCTGAGCCTCCCAATGAAGGATGCTTCTGAGAAACCTGTGCAAACGAAACTCCCTAGCAACGAGTTGTGCATGGAACAGTCAGAAATGAGGCCTTCCCCGGGGCAGTCTTGAGAGGATTCCTCGCTGTGGGGAACAAGCCAGAGAAAGCAGCATTCAGAAAGAACAGGGGACGGAAAAGGGCAAGGACATGATCCCACACGTGTACAAGGCTGAGTGTTCACCAGACAGGGTTGCTGTTTGGTTCCGAGGTGAACCAGACTGACAGACATGTGATCTGGTCAGCAGCATCCTGCAGACAGGCCTCCGGCAGCTGGCTAACCAGGTAACTGCTCTCGAGGAATGAAAGAGTGGCGTGTTGGGCTTGTAGCAAACAAGCCAGTCTCAGTCACTTTGTTCCCCTAGGAGAACAACCTTTAGCACCTGAACACTAAGAATGACTCCATTCTCAGAACTCCCCTTCCCCCCAGGAGGTAGGTAAGATTTTATCCCGTTTGGCAGCTGGGGAAGAAGTGAGAGCAGGACGTCACGGACTTGCCTAGTCTTTGACAGAGATCAGACCTTGGAGGTTTGGGACTCCTGATGACAGGCCAGGTCTCAGCCAGTTCATCGTTGAAGGACATGCCAGGATCATGTGCTAGGAGACGCCTCATCAGAGAGCTGGGTGGACAATACCCTGAGTTGCTTCGAGAGTCTGAAGACCCCCAAAAACAGACAAAAAAACCCACCCACCCACCTGAAAGCTGGTGGGAGAGCCTAATTCTCAATACCCAGTAGAATCCCACAGCCAGAGCTGATACTAAAAATCGTGAGGAAAATGTGGGCTTAAGACATGGGAGGGTACGTGCAACTAAGATGGAAAATACTCTGCAGAGGAATACGCCACCACAAAATGAAATCTTAGAGATATCAGGTATTGAAACGTTTCCAGACCATTCCAGAACCCTAAGAGCTGACTCTGGGAGGGGATGGCTCGGAGAAGCCTGATTGCTAGGGTGGATGGGTAGAGGGGGACTGTGAATAGAAATGTCGGATGGGCCCAGCCCAGCCAGGTGTGTCTGCCCTGACCCAGGGCAGAGCCCCCTTCCTGTTTCTGCACCAAGCTCTTCAACTATAGAAAAGGAAGGGACATGATTCTAAGTGTTTTCAAAAATAGAAAATACTAGAGGTCTTAGTCAGGGTGGAGAAAACCAATGTTGCAAGAAGGGAAAGGCAGTGCAGCTACAAACGAGGCCTGGGTGAGACGCCATGCAGAGGTCAGGAGAGCAGGTGGGAAGAGGATGGAGGCAGCGCAGGCACTTCGGCACAACATAGACAGAGAAGGGGACAGGGTGTGGGGAAGGGGTCCCCTGGTGCCTTCTGAAGTCACCATTACCAACTAGAGATTCGGTACAATTTTAAAGTGGGTCTGGTACGCGGAGAGGGGGCTTTGTTGGGTTAGCTACCTTTCCAGAAGCCCTGCCTAGAGCCTGTTCAGTCTGGTCATCAGGTCTCTGTGCCTGAGTCCTCTGCCGGGGTCCCCAAGGTAGTCCTTCCGCCTGAAGGCTGGAAGGGCTTCTCTCTCCCGGTGCTAGAAGCCTTGTAGGAGGAACAGGGAGGAGATGGGGAGGGGCTGAAGCCGAGGATCCAGAATCCGGGACGAGCACTGCTCCTTCACACCCCAGCCACAGACGTCCATAACGACATCCCCCTTTAAAGTGCACAGCTCTCCAAAGAAGAGTTCGGGGTGGGAACCCTCTTATTTCCAGCCACGGGGCTTTTTGCCCTCCCACCACAAAAAAAGGAAAAAACTTCAGACAGTTGAACTGCTACTATAAGCTGTGGATCATCATTTTTGGCTCGTTCTTGGCTCCGTCCCCCAAACACCTGCTCCCAAAGCCCACCTTTCCTCTTCCAGGAGCTAGGGAGGGGGAGGGGAGGGCAGGGAGGCCCTGATATTTGGAATGTTTCTTATCCTGCATGCACCCTGCTCCTGCCTCGGCACAGGCCCGCTCTCCCCATCACAGCACCCTCCGGGGCCAATCTTCCGAGGGGACTATGGGGTAATGAGCGCAGACCCTGCCCCGGGAGACTGCCTTCCTGCCTCCCTTTCCCCACAAATCTCACTACCAAGAGAGCCAGTCCCTCTTAGGCATGTGCAAATCCTCTGCCTGCTCACGGTGAAGCCCAGCTCTGGTGTGGAAGAGAGGTTCATTTTCCTGCATTGGAACGCCCTTCGATGGACAGCTTTACCTCCTGCGGGATGAAAGAGGGACGGAGCAGTGCAGCCCGTGCCTCCTCTCCTTGCATGCTGTATCTTTGGAAGCTCGGGGCTGGCCAGCAGGCCTGAACACCAGACTCCGGCTGGGAGGGCTCTACCATTTGGGGGCCCTCGCCTGGTGGCTGGCTCTTCCCCTCACTGTCACATTGCTCTCTGGGTCCCAAGACTGTCCTCTCAGGCCTTTCGCGGGGAGGACCTGGCTGGCCTGGAGGAGCGCAGCTGGCCTGAGAAACGGAGTTACTATTTAAGCTCTGTAAACTGATAGAGATGCAGACATCTCCCACCTGTAGCCGCTGGCAGGGCAGAGAGAAGAGCTGTGCAGTCCGCCCAGGGCAACAGGAGGACCAACCCTGGCCATACACAAAGAAGGGGTGCTCGGGGGGCACCTCGATGCTCACTTTGCTCTGCTGCTCGCCGACCACGAAATGCAGCAGGACAAATCCAGGCCACTGGCTCTCCTGAATGTCCACGACCGTGCTAGAGTCAATCTTCAGCCCCCCACTCACTTCGGCACTGCGCACAAAATCCTGGGTCTGGAGGTCCTCCACGCGCTTCAGCTCCCCGGTAGCCAGCTGGATGATGGCGCCTTTCATGAAATGGGAGGGCACATGGGAGGAGGTAATGGGGGGTGGCGTTGGCTCTTTGTCTGGGAAGGTGGTTCTGGCTTGCACATCCAAAGTTGATGCCACCAGGATCTCTGAACCCATGGGCAGTAGGCCTGGGTCAGTTCCAGTGGGCATCAGGTTGCCATTGGCTACAACCATTGCTTTGGGTAAAGGTCTATGTTTCACCGGTTCCTGATGGGACTGCGGGTAGAACCCTCGGGCCTGATTTTTCTCGGCCATCTCCGCTGGGTTCCTGGCTGACCCTCGCCCCTCACCCTGATGGTCAGGGGGATGATGGGACAGGTTGAGGGGGCTGGGTTCATCCTTCCTCTGAGCTGTCACCACACGATGATCCTGAGAAGCTAATGCGCCAACTACCCGCTGGACCTCAAGGTCGGTGTCTGGGGTCCCTCGATGGGCTGGTACCGCCATCTCCACCCGTGCAGTCTGAGAACCTGCAAACAGCTGTCCGTCTACTACACTTTCCACCATGGGAACAGGTCCCTGGCCTTCGCCCTTGCTGTTGGGGGAGTCAAGGGCCTCGCTTTCCCGCCTTACTAACTTCCGCTCTCGCTGTCTCTGTCCATTGGCAGCGGCTGCTTCCAGAGCAGACTGGCCCTCCTGAGGGGTAAGAACTGGGCTGGCACCTGCCGCAGGGGTTTCATGCAATGTGTACCCAGCAGGTAGCCTGGACATCTGGTAATAAATGGGCATCCGGCCTGGAGCGAGGTCCAGTGGCTGAGTGCTCGCGTGATGGGGCAGTTGCCCAGGAGGGGAGGTGGCAGAGGGGCCTTTGCTGAATGAGTGGGCTGGAGATGAAGCCTGGGGGGGCGGAGTGGCTCCTTCTGCCAGGAGCGAGGCATATGGCACAAAGTGTGGAAGGTGAGAGGTGGCGAGGTTGGCAGAAGGAGAAAGGAGGGGACTAGGTAGGAAATTAGGTGGCACAGCATAGGGAAGGCTGTAAGGAGACCCAATAAACTGCAGAGAGGTGGACGGGAGCTGAGCATAGTGGATTGGGGGGTAGTGGATTCCTGGGTGCTGGATCAGTGAAGACGCTACATTAAATGTGGGGGGCAAAGGGCTCATGTTCACCACAGATGGGAGGCCAGTTGGGGAGAAGGTAGCAGGTGGCACAGCCACCTTATACAGCATGCCATACTGGTCCACTGTCAGACCAGTGATGGGCTCAGCTCCGTCACCCCCCAGGCTGACTCTGGCTCCTGCCTGGCTCTGCCCAGCCACCAAAACCCCTCGGGACCATTCAGAGGCTTCACTGGAGGGTGTGTGGTTGGTTGAGCAGCTGGTAGTTCTCCCCGTATCCTCGCTGGTCACGGGAAGGTCTCGTTTCTTTGGTGGAAGGCATTCCTGACTCCTCTCATGAACAGGTTTCATATTGCTCTGTGGTGTTCCTGGAGCCTGGAAGGAGTTGGCTTGCTCCTTGGGGCATCAGAAGGGGCTTCTCTGTGGTTCCCCTGCACCCCTCTCTGCTGTTGGCTGGGGCGCCCACATCTGCTAGGGAACAAATCAGAGGCAAAGAAAAGTAACCCAGGGGTGAACCAAGTCAGGGAAATAGCAGGAACTGTGCCCATGGAGCAAGACGTAACAAGGTGGACTTCTGGGGAAAAAGGTCCAAGAAAGGGGTTGACAAGAACGCTGGCCTTCCTCAGCCAGCCTGGAACAAGAAACAGACCACAAAGAAGTACAAGAGCAAACATCCAATCGTGCAGAATTAACACGTGGGCTCCACAACCCCCAAGACAAACGGTTTCATGATCCGCTGTATCTCAGATGGGGACCATGAGGATTCTCAACCTTCTCCCTTAGGGGCGACTGGAACACACTGTATTTGCTGCTGGCTCTTTTTTCCTATGATTCGCCTTTTGCCACCAAAGATTACTGTGCCATCTTCTTTCCTGAATGTATGACCTCATCCTCACTTCCTTTCCCGGCCTAATTTGGGTTATGATCTCACCCATCTCCATCCCCTCCACCCTAAGCCTGGCAAACTCTTCTCTTCCTTTGCCTCATACAACCACTACTTCAAGGATTCAAATGTCATTAAGTCCTAATGTCTGCTAAATCTTGCTGTTTTAAACCTTACTCCTGCACGTCATGAAAATTAGTATCTTCTTGGTCCCATGAAATACTACATTCAGATTTAAGTCCTATGGGGAAAGTGATTGTATCAACCTGTTCTCAACTTATTTGCTGTACTTACTCCTCGCCAAGGAAGAGAAAAAGGAATAAAACTCTTCTGCCCTCACACAGACTTCTTCCCCACTCTGGCAAGATTTCTCATTGACCACCTTCAATTTGCTTTTTTTCATTCAATCTCTTTGTTTTCTGGTGTAGATTTCCTTCTCCATGTGGATCTATTCTAGGCACCACTCCCTAAAGTTCTAGTTCCACTCCTCCAAACATGCCTGTTTACTGCTATCTTAAGTCTATATGATTCTTAAGACAGTTCTCTATCCCCTTCCTCTTATTGTCACCTTTCACACATGCTCCTGACTACTGTTGTCAGACATCTATTTTGGCCTGAACACTTACATGCATGTAAGCAGTGCCACCTATTTTGAACCACGCTCCAGCTATTTGGATCTGTAAAGAGTTTCCGTTACACTCAGCTCTTTCCAGGCTGCGTCCTAGAAGCTTTTCTGCAACGAGGTATCTAAAGTGCCCGGATTACCTGAGCCTCCAGTGGTGTTTCTGAGCAGCTGTAGTAAGAAGCAGTGTCCAACCCGCTGGCTTGGGAGCCTAGAGGACAGAAACGGGGATAAAGTAAGCAGAAGCCCTGCCTCCAACCCTCCCTACTGTCATGAGAGGCAACTGCAAAGCCACGAAGACATTAAACCTCAAGAGCCCCGGCCTCCTCCTCTTGTCCAGAGGAACAGCACATGCAAAAAGAGCGCCTGGGCAGTGGAACAGAGGAAAAACAATCTCTTAAACTCCCATTTGTAGAAGGGACCCTGGAAAAAAAAGGTTCATGCGTCTAACTTCATTCTTCTTTATAGTCTATTCTTCACTCTCTAGTGGTACCTATTTCTCCTCCAAGTTTACATTTACTTCCAATTTCAATTTCAGGTAAAATGTGTACAAATAAAAAAGACAGATCAACATTGTTTCCATGTGAATAGTGGAAACCAGAGAGAATCAACTTCATGGATTTCACCTTCATTCATGGCCAATGAAAACAGAGACGTGGAGGTTATTTAAATGAGAAAAGCAGCACTAGAGGAAAAAGAACAATTATTTATGTTTCTGGGGCAGAAAAAGAGGTCAAGGGGGAGTCATTCAAGGGGAAGCCTTATTAACAGATTTTCAGGGTACAGAAAATGGGCTGAAGTGTGTGTGTGAAATTTTCTGGGTGATGACTTTGTACCAAGTGCTACAGCAGGTGTAAGAGAAACTGAAAACTTCACCTTGGTCCTTGTGAAGCTAACACAGGAGAATGAAAACTCACAGCAAACTATCAATATCTGAATCTCCACATGCCAGAGACATCAAGCACTGAAGCAGGGAGCTTTTAATATCTGAAAACAGAAAGTAGTACTGACCACTATTTAAACCCACCCACTCTCCTGTCCATTTGGGACAGAAGCCTACAGGTCTCAAGCCAAACCGAAGTCAACATTTCTCTCAAGACTGGCAAGGCGAGGATATGGGGGAAATGGCGAGGAGACAGGAAAAGGAAGGCGGAAAAGGCAAATTCTTAGTTCCACAAACACAAATTACACGGTGAGCCCAAGTCTGGAATCGCTTCTTTAACAGCAGTTTCTGTAACTGAAAAGCTGCTAGCTTTCTCCATTCCCACCAGAAATTGGGGTCACATCCTCAATCCCCAAATGATCCTTGTTCCCAGCAGCTAAAATGTTCAAGAAAACCTGCCTCTGGGTCATTGAGGGGTTAGCCAAACACCGCTAATAAAAGAACTGAAAAAGGCAAAAGGTCTGCGGGAACGACAACAAAGAGTCAAGCCGTGCTTCCCACAACGTAAAACACTTTGGGAATCTGAAACCTCGGCCACTGGACGGGTTCAGCGAAGACTTCTCTGGGGGAAGACGCCGCTTGTGACCCCCACCGAGCTAACGGGGAATGGGGACCGTTCCGGAGAGCTGCCAGCGCTGCCGGCAGAGCCCAGAACGAAGAAGCTGAACCCAGACCGAGACCCGAATTCGCCGAGACGAGAGGTGTGCCCTCCAGAGAGGGGCGCTTGGGAGAAACTGGAGGGGGTTAGGGTTTCCCATGAACCCACAATTCTTGCTCCCACAAGGGTAGAGCCGGAAACTGCAAATTCCACATTTACAGAATGCGGGTCGATTGTTCTGTCAGAGGGGCAGGGACGACGCCCGCAGGCGATGCTTCCTTTTTAGGGGGGGGCCCCTCCGCGCTGCGAGGACTCCGACACCCCAACCCCGGGCACACAGCCGCGGGGGGTTCCGGGCCTGAGGCCGCCTTTTGGGTCGGGTCGGAAAAAAGCGCGCGGGGACCTAGGCCGGGCCTTTTCGGCTCCCTCGGTCCACGGTTCTCGGGCCCCGGTCCGGCGGGGGCAATGGGCTCCGGGGGGCCACTTCCTCCGGAGCTCCGAGTCCAGGCCTGCTTGGCCTCACGGAAGTCGGCCTAGTGGCCTTCACGCTCCACGACACTCACCGGCCCATCTCATGGCGCTCCTCGGGCTCCTCCAGCTCGTCCCGGAGCTGCCGCAACCGCGGCCGCCGCCATCCCCCGGCCCCGGAGCCGCCCCGCACCCAGCGGCCCCCCCCACAAGGCCGGGCGCCTGAAGATGGCGTCAAGCACGTCCCGCCCCCGGCACGGGGAGATTGCGTCACGGGCCGGGCAGCAGAGCGACGCCCAGGCGTACACGGGGTGGGAGGGAACTGGCCAGCCTTCTCTCGTCTCCAGCGCCCCCTCTGGGTCACGTGAGCAGGTCTGGCCACGCCCCCGCACCCCACCCTCCAATGATCACGCAATGTGGCCACTCGTGTAAAATCCCGGAGATGCCAAGCCGATCTCTAGGCTTTGGTCACCCGCGACTCTGATCTGCTGGACTTCCAGGTCGTGACATGTGAAGCCTCCTCTTGGGAGTCTCAGAGTAACCGGAGACGACCTGGGCCCTGGAAAATAGATAGGCCCCTGGGACACGGGGTGGAGATGGAAACCCTTGAGAAGTGGCCTCTTAAAAGTGGTATAAAAAAACCCACCGTGGCCGCGCCCCCGTAGGTAGCGGTTTGGTCAGCTGCCTTCACCTGGCTCAGTTCACATACATCCTAAAGATGCGTCTCGGAGCCGGGGAGAACTACCAAGATGAACAACTAAATAAAATAAAGTGCTTCTGCCTCCTCTCTTCCTGCCTGCCTCTGCTTCTTCATTCCTGCCTGCACCTTTCCTTTTAAAAAAAAAGGGGTGGGTGTGGGGGTGGGAAGCGAGCCCTGGTGGAGTGGCGACTAGGCAGTCCACATGCATCGCAATGACCCAGCTCGCGTCCGGGGCGGGGAAGCAACCGAGATGAGCAACTAAGTACAACGAATAAGGTGCTGTTCTCTCCTCTCTTTCTGCCTACAGGTCTCTGCTCACATACGTTCCTGTCTGCACCTTTCCCGAGGGGCGGGGGAGGGGGATCGTCTAGGGGAAGGTGAAGTGGGTGACAGCTGCTTAGGTTAGTGGGAGAGGGTTGACTACTCCATGAAATATTAGGTCACCATTCATTGCAAATGAAGTCAACTTCATAGGAACATGAGCACCCAATCATTTAAGTGAAAAGAAAATGAACAGTTTAATTTGTGCTTTGGTTACACCTACGTAAAAAAACCCACAAAATAAAAAAGTAGTAATGCATATACAGATGAAATCAAATTAAAATCAGAAAAAGTAAGTTGCACTCTTGGAGAGATTAAATTCTGAGAGAATTTTTACTCCTTCCAATTTCTGCAAGCACTGTTCAATAAATAACAATTGATTTTTGCTTGATTTAACAGTACTGGCAGGGCTCTGGTCCCTACTCTGTAGCTCTCTATCATTAGAAAAGTCATTTTACTATTTTGTTTTTAAAGGAAAGGTTCAGGCAGTAATGAAGACAAGCAGACAAGTAGGCAAGCAGGCAGGAAGAGAGAGGCAGAAGAAGCATTTAATTTATTTTAGTTGTACATCTTGGTTGTTCCCCCCACCACAGGAGCATGAACCCGGGTCCTTGGGATGTACATACACTACACCTGTCCCCAGGTGGGGAACCTAACTGCTACTCCATCAGGGTATGCCTCATTCTGCTACTTTAGACCTGGGTTTCTACTGCCAAATGAAAGGCTTGAATTAAGATGAAGGGATGGGTGTAAAAATGTCGATAAAAAAGCTCTCAAAACATTTAAAGTGAAAAAATAAGCAAATACACACAGTGCGATATAATGTAGTTAATGTTAATGTAATACGTGTATAAATACATAATTACATTTATGTATCTTTGCATAAAGTGGTAGAAGGATACATAGCAACCAGCCAACTCTGATTATCTCTGGAGAGGAGAGTGGAATTAGATGTTTGGTAAAAGGAACAAAAGGGACTTGCATTATTGTTTGAAATTTGTTTTTGTTTTTTTAAGCAAAGTTGCCGGCTGGAATGAAGGTGAGTAGGCAGGCAGAGAGCCAGACAGAAGAGAAGAATTTATTTGTTTTATCCAGTTATTTATCTTGGTTACTTCACTCCCACCCCCACCCCTGCCCTGGATGTGACCTAGGTCTTTGGCATGTATGTGGATTGCACCAGCTGGAGGCCACGAATTTAACTGCTAAACTACCAGGATGTGCCTATTCGTTTAAATTTTTTATAAGACTATTATATTAGAAATATCAAAATGAGTAAGTTAAAATACAGATAAAGTATTTGTCTCTAAGAGTCTTACTAGGTAATCCTTAGACCTCAATTTCTGTATTTTCCTCACCACAATGGGTACAACATCCTGAATGTTCATTTTCAGGAAATGAACATTGAAAAATTCATTTTCAACATCCTGAATGGCTAGTCAGCTGAGGGTTTTATTCCCTAAATATTAATAATATTATTAATGACAGTAGTTTTCTTTCTCAGTTTGACCAGGAAGGAAGTTCTGTGGTTACTCAGTGATTCCTTTTAGTACTGTCATTCTGGTTTCTACTTCATTGCTTACCTCACTAAAGAGCATTAAAACTGACAAGCTACAACCCCTTGGGCCACAAGGTGTATTAAAGATAGCCGGTTTCTCCCAGATCAAGATCAGAGAGCTGCTTCTCCAGACAAAATTAAAAGAGCAGTCACTGGGAGATGCAAGCAAAAGAAGTTTCTTTGTCTACTAACCATTAATATTATGACATAGTGCAAAGGCATGTCTGATTTAAAAAACAAATGAAAAAACATGTTCTGTTGGGTGAAACACAGATGATTTCCTGGTTAGGTGCTGCTGTCCCCAAAGGCTAGGTCTTATCTCTGCTGTATCTTTCTTCCTAAAACTCTTTGCTCCAAGCAGTTCTCAGGTCTTTGGTCGTACATTTTGACACAGGAAACTCCATAGTGACAGTTTGACCGGAATATGAGTGCTGTGTCAGCAAATGTGCTTGTTAGACTTTAGACACTAAAATAACCATAAACTCCCTCCTTTCTCCAACAATCTGCATTAATCTCTGGAATCTGGATAATTTGCTGTTTAAGTTACTTGTCTTATGTAGATTACAGTCTTCCACAATGAAACTGGCCCCAATAATCATGGAATGACATGTCACAGACACCCCAGACTGGGAGACTTCCCTTGCTCTGTCTTCTGTGCCTATTTCCTCATTTCTACTCGTTGATGTTGCTTATTAGCTCTTCTTAAACTCTCTTATCTGAAGCTGCATTTTCTTTCACTGAGATTTTTTTTCCCCCCACAGAGTTTGAAGAATTGATGACATGTAAGATTTTTAAAGGTATTTGGAATATATGGGGACTGCAAACTTCATTTTCAATCAGTTTTTTTCTACTTCTCCCCTTTCCCTGGATTCCAACTGAATTCCTTGTATGTCTGTGGAGAGAATTTGAGCTACTCTGTTGGAAGGGAAATGACAGAAAATGCTGCTAGGCTGTGCAGGGCATGTCCTGTGGCTTAGGCTGCTGAGACGCTGGTGTGCAGACCACATACAACCCAAGCACTTAGGTTCAAGACCAGAAGCTAGGGTGAAAAACCAAAATGAATGAAATAAAGATGTTTCTTTCTCCTCTTCCTTCCTTAAATGTTTCTTCTTTCTCTCCTTTCCTTCTGAGAGAGAGAGAAACAGAGACAGAAAGATGTGTTGAGAACTTGGGAAACCATGTGTTTCATTACACGAGGGGTGGGTGGCTTTTTTCACAGTCATATGAAAATTGTCGTTTTAGGACAGGAACTGTCTTTGGATGCCAATGGCAGAAGTAACAACTTATCTCAAATATATGTTGAAATTCTAGTGCTATTGCCTGATACTTGATTATTTTTCAGAAAACTCTTCTAAAAGTCTACATGTAGAAACATGCAAATTTCAAGCTCTGCTTTATCTACTTGTCAGAACAATTCTATGTCATTTTCACATGCTTTTAATGTTATGTGACGTCTTCAGCTTCCAGTGGGGATTTCCCTTTCAAATTCATTAATATTTCATTTGGAAGGAGGTCCTATAGTTAAGTGTCTGGTATATTCTTTGGAGAAGGGACTCTTCCTCTTTTGTCTACTTCCTCAGACACTTGTCAAAGACTGTCATTTTTATCAGAAACTTTCTGCAGAACTCTCAAAAGTTTCAGTGCAAAACACTGACAATTGAAATAAGTAGAAGGAAATCTAGCCCTATTTGAATTACAAAGTTTTTTTGGGGGGACGTCAGTCCACAGAGAAGCAAATGCATTCAGACCATTCCTGAGCAGCGAGGAATTCCTTCCATGGCACTTGTTGAATAAATAAAGTGGATGTGGCAAACGTAGAGCCCTCGTGACACTGATAAGTCTCTGGGAAACCTGCTTAACAAGGTGACTCGTGAGGTACCTTGTGCCTTGTGATGAAATTATGTTCAGTTCTGCCTTCAAAGATGAACACCTTTGGGTCAACTTGCAACTGGTTGTCAAAGAAAAGTGAATATATAGCAGTACAGCAAGCTGACTCTCAGGTAACTGCAAACTCCCTCGGTTCCTCAGATGGTCTTCTAAGCAACTATGAGATTTAAAGGGATGTTTCTGACTTGTGGGAATATGAAGATCATTATATTATAGTGGTCAAAATTTTCTTGACTATCAATAACTATTTCTATTTATTTATTCATTTATTTATTTATTATAAATAAGGAAGGGTACATGCAGAAATGAAGGCAAGTAGGCAAGCAGGCAGAAAGAAAGAGAAGGAAGACGCGTCTTTATTTTTTATTTTTTATTTAGTGGTTCGCACTGATTGTTTCCCCCCCAGGCCCAGAACTCAAACCCAGGGGTATGTGGCCTGCATACTTCGAAGGCGGTGGACCTCACCGTTACTCCACTAAGGTGTATCTACATTCATATCTTGATTATGATATTGTGCTAAAGTTTTGCAAGATGTTGCAAGTAGGAAAGTTGAGCAGAGGGTACCCTAGATCTCTCTGTATTACTTTTTTTTTTTAAGGAAAGGTGCAGGCAGGATGAAAGCAAACGGAGGCAGGCAAGCAGAAAGAGAGGGGAAGAAGAAGCATTTTATTTAGTTGTTCATCTTGACTGCCCATCCTGGCCTCAGGACATGAACCTGGTCCACAGTATGTGGACTGTGCTCTCTGCCAAAGGCAGCTGACAAAACCGCTACTCCACCAGGACAAACCACTTCTTTTTTTTTTTTTTAAGAGAGAAAGGGAGAAGATGAAGAAGTATTTTTAAGGAAGAAGGGAAGAGGAAGAGGAAGCACTTTATTTATTCATTTATTCATTCATTCATTTATTTTTGCTTTTCCCTCCTGCTCCAATCTCGAAGCCCGGTCCTTGGGCTTTACATGGTCCATGCCCCAACTGCTGATTCTGTGTCGGAGCCACCAGAGTGTGCCTGTAGTATTTCTTACAAAGTGTCTATGGCTCTACAATGATCTTAAAATAAAAGCTCAATTTAGAAAGCATTTCCATGTGCACCCCTGTGGCTCAGGGACCTGAAAAGGACCTGAAAAAAAAAAAAAACTGCACCTTTCCAAAGGTGCATAAAACAATGCCCAGATTATTGGACTTGTCTATCCCACAGCAGAGAACTTTATCTAGTCAAACTGTGGCAAATGCGCAGTAGCTATTATGCTTGAGCTCTTAGGGAACATTTTCAGGAAATCTCCTTACTTTTCTTCAAATGCAACAACAAAGCTCTCTATTCTACCAGGTAAGAGTTCAAGCAATATTGCTCCCACGAATGGAAGTGACTGATAAGTGTTGTCTTTAAGTCTAACTTATTTTCTGCTTCTTTTTTGCTTTTTCCTCTTTCCAGTAGTCACATGAGCCTCAATAAACTGAAAAACTGCTCCTCTCTGATTATGAGGGTTCAGGGCAAATAAATACCGCGCATAACTCATTCTCTGAGTGCTGTGTGAGACCTGCTATTTACTACTGAATGACTGTAATTTATTGATAGGGTGGCGGGTGTTACTCAAACTAGCAAGTTGATTTTTAGGCAGTTTTTAGCCTTGTCTTACTGAAGATGTTTGGGCATTTCTTAGGTTGCAGGAGTATAAGGAAAACCCCAAAGGAGTGAAGTTTCAGCAAACCCAGTGGTACCTAGAATTGTTGCCTTAGAACAATAAGGATGGCATTGACTGTGTGCACAGAACTTGTACATTTTAAACTACATGCCCTTGGGCTCTTTTATTTGATCCTGATAATCATGTGATAGATATTATCGAGATAAATTTTATCCTCTTTTTATATATGAAGGAATGAGTGATTTTGAGATAAGTAAAGCAAATGATCCCATTTTATCTAAATGTATTCCTTTTTATTTCTAAAAGAAAGGTGCAGGCAGGCACAGCTGAGCAGAGGCAATAGGAAGAGAGAGGAGGAAGAAGTCCTCCATTTATCTTATTTAGTTGTTCACCCTGGCTGCCCGCTGCCGGCCCCAACATGCAAACCTGGGATCCTGGATCTATGTGGACTGCACTCAACCGCTACTCCACCAAGGTGTAACTAAATGTATTCCATTTTTTCAAGGAGGTAATATTCTCAATCTTTTATTGCTGCAAGATTCTATTTGTAACACAAACTGTAAAGTGGTCATACAATAAACATTCATGGACTGGTATTGGTTTAACAGCAGGTCAGTATTTATCTGAAACAAGTCTAGCTGAGATGTCTAGGGCAAAGGTCATTGCCCTGCTTTGCCCCAGCTGAATAACTTTCCAGACACTGAGCTTTGCATTTATTTCAGACTTGAATGCTGGTGCATGTCAAGATTTTTTGCAGTGAAAGGGTAGCTGTTTATTCACAATTAGAGGGTGGGCAACACTTTTAGGGTGTGGTAAACAGATAGGACATACAATTTTCAGGCTCGGATTTTCATGAATTGTGAAAAATCCTCTTTCCCCAGCTCTAGATTGATTAAAAAGGTAGTAAGTTGATAAGGTAGTAAGTCTTTACTTCTGGTAGTGGACAGGCCTGGGACATTGTTATGTGTTAATCTCCAACATTTCTTGCTTATTCTATGGTGAAAAACCAAAGATATTTTCCATCTGAAGATTTGGCTCTGGTTCCAGTTCAGTCACTTAACTCCCAGTCATGTGACTCTGGCCAAGTCACTGAAACTATCAGTCTCAACTTTCTCCACTGTGGAATGCAAATAATATTATAAAGCTCATCCAGGTATAACAGACCTCAAATGGAACTGTATACATGGAAACATTGATGTCAATATAAAACATGTCAGGTTTTTAAAATATTTGAATTGCAAAAATAATGTGCACTGTGAGGTATTTCTGAAAAAAAAAAAAAAAAAAAGGTACGTTGAAAGGATAAAATACAGATCCTTTGTCTAATCACCCCATTGGTTCTGTAACAGGGGTCAGAATCCAGAGGACTCATTCAAATAGATTGCTGGACTCTACTAGCAGAATTTCTGATGAAGTATTTCTGGCCTGGGTCCCAAGAATCAGCGTTCCTGACAAGTTTTAAGGTGATGCTGATATTACTGGTCTGAGAATGACACAGAAACACCAAACTGATGTGAGGCTTATATGGTGTATGTTAAATGTATATATATATATATATATATATATATATATATATATATATATGTATACTTCTGTCTATATATGTGTGTAAATCTATAGATATACATACATACATATATATCTTTTTGTTTTAAGAGGAAGGAAGGCAGGCAGGAAGGGAGAGGAGGAAGAAGCATTTCCATTTATTTATTTGTTCATTTTTTTAAAGTTACTTCATTTTTTAATGTAATTTAATGTTTTAAAGGAAAGGTACAAGCAGGATTGAAGGTAAGCAGAGGCAGGCAGGCAGGGAGAGGAGGAAGAATCAATTTGTTTATCTTATTTAGTTGTTTATCTTGCTTGTTACATACACACACACACACACACACACACACACACACACACACACACACACACACACCAGGTCCTCGGGATGTATGTGGACCATACCAGCCAAAGCTGCTGGCCTAATAGCTACTTCACAACAAATAAGGGCACTTTATTCATTCATTTTCAATTGTTCCCCTTGGCCCCCAGTCATAAATTCTGGTCCCTGGGCTTGATGTGGCTTATGCCCCAGCCACCCAATTAATGCCTGAGCTACCAGAGCATGGCATCGCATATGTTTGTGTTTGTTATTTGTGGTTATAGGACTCATGATCTTAAGTAATGCCTTTTAACTGGACAGACTCCTCTCTGCACATTCACTGTTCTGCAGGTGTGCTTTGTGCTGCAGCCGAGCGGGCCCAGAAAGCAAAGGAGGTTGCTGACTGGCTGCTGGGAAAGCGGAACAAGCTGGAGTCTGAGCAGAGTGCATCATCTGACAAGAGTACCTCATGGAGGCCATGGAGACCCTGGAGCTGTACCATGACCTGCTGCTCGCTTGGTTCAGCTTGATTCAAGCCACAAAGTGAGACCTATTCATCGTCATCATTTCTCAGGCTCAGAGGTGTGACAAAATATCCCTGCCCCCTAATGAGGGACGAAGGGAACTCTAACTGGCTGGGATTGTATGAAAGAATTTCGTCTCTCTTTTTTTAAAAGAGAAGATGGAAAGGAGAGGAGGAAGAAGCATTTTAGGTGCATATATATAATATATATATATATTACATATGTGCACATACAGATAGGCATAACGTACAGATATACGCATACTCATATATAGAGAGAGCACTATATTCTAATATCAATTTAAAAATGTGTTTAACATTCTATTTTGAGCATTGTCCATGGGCTGTCTTTGAAGTAGGGGAGGAAGGGAAACATAAAACCCCGAGTTTCCCAGTTTTGTGCATTCTTTAGGGGACTTGATTCTGGTTTGGCTGAATCTGTTTCTACA
The DNA here is from genome assembly GCA_004363575.1 of Solenodon paradoxus. NCBI lineage: Eukaryota > Metazoa > Chordata > Mammalia > Eulipotyphla > Solenodontidae > Solenodon > Solenodon paradoxus. The sequence continues at coordinate 280,736 of RJWH01000723.1, read as the reverse complement.
CTAACCTGGGCGGTTCCTCGACTCCAGTCAGAGGTGCATGAGTTGAAAATTGTAAGTATGACCTGTTTTAACTGCCTGCGCCACGACTGCAATGAGGGTATCACTAGTGTTACTTGTTTAGAATTATAGAATCGCTCTTTTTTTCTTTTTTTCTTAAAGGAAAGTTACAGGCAGGAATGAAGGTGAGGAGCCAGGCAGGCATGAAGAGAGAGGAGGAAGAAGCACTCTATTTATTTTCATTTAGCTGTTCACATTGGTTGTTGCCCCAGGCCCTGGTTCTTGAACCCAGGAACTCGGGGTGTCTGTGGGACTGCTCCTAGGGTGCACTAGACCGCTAGGCCACCAACACATGTCCTGTAGGATTACTCCTAAGGAATAACCAAAAACATTTTTTCCTATTGATCTTTAAGCAAAATATGAATACTTAAAAAAAAAAAGAAGACAACCATAGAAGAAAATAAGCCTTACCTTAAAAACAAATAAAACATAGTTTGAATTTGGGTTTATTTTCTGGGAAAAGTGATGTCGTTCTATATATTTAGAATGAGAGCTTTTTAAGTTTCAAAATGATCACCTACTTAAAAGCAAAGCAAAGCACTTGTTTTGTTGTTTTGAGTCTATAAAAATATAATTCCAATTGGTGATTTGGAAATGCTTTTACTTTTTCAGTGGTTCTTCATCTAAAGCAAATTTACCATAACTCGATGAAGCGTGTTTGCTCGCTTTCTTGGTGAGTTTCCTGCAGTATCTAATCAGCTGTGTGCAAAGTGCAGTCAAGAAAACGGGCAACCGTGTCAAACCAATGAAGACTGAACTGTCAGCTGTACTCTCTCCAGAGACACACATTTTTCTAAACCTTAGGTCTTTGTAGAAAAGCTAGAGTCGAGAGCTGATTTCTTTATTAAGAAATCACACATTTGGTGTACTCTGGTGGAGTAGCGGTTGAGTCAGTTGCTTCCGAAGGAGCAGGCCACATACCGCTGGGTCTAAGTCCCGGACCTGGGGAAACAACCAGTGTGAACAACATGAAAAAAAAAAAAAAAAAAAGAGAGAAAGAGAAAAGAAAGAAAATACAATGCTTCCTCCTTCTCTCTTCCTACCTGTCTGCCTGCTCGCCTTTATTCCTGACTATACCTCCTCTTTAAAAAAAAAAATGTGGTTTCCAGAGTATCAGGTGAGAGTTAAAACTGGTGAAATTTGCACCTTTCTCTTCCCACATACTTTTCCTAACAGAACTTGGCTTCTGCTAACTTTCAGGTGACCCTTCTCAGTGGTTAACAGGAGAGTGAAAACCAAACAAAGATGAAGGAACTGAAAGGGTTATACCCTGAAGTATGTGCTTTTCCTTCTGAAGGTCTTTACTTTGTCTCTGGGAGATTTTGCATTTTAATAAAGAGCTTTGGAATAAAGACTATACAATCTAGAGGCATGAGTCATTGTCATTTAGTCTTGGTGAAAAATGAGTTCAGTCGTGAAACAACACATATACAGATTCTTGTGTCACCATTTGTGGACCATGAGGCCTCAGGCAAGGGACTTAGACTCTCAAAGACTCTGTTCTTAGTGATCTAAGAATGGGCATAGTGATAGTTAATAGCTGTTACACATCTCATAAGTGTGTTGAGATGATTAAATGAACTCACACATACAAGGAACGTAAATGCAATGTCTGGCATAGAGCCAATATAATCAAGTTTTGCTTTCAGTCATCGTGATTATCATGGAGAGTGGTTTAAGGTTCCAGAAGGTGGTGGTAGACTGTTTTAGGACAAGAGGCATTTCTCTCCAATGCCTCTTGAGTTATTTCATGTGGGGAGTTACTTATTCTAGCAATTGCTAAGGATTTTGCTGATGACATCTTTATAAAAGATGGCCTCCTATTGTGTTTAGTGCAGGCTTGAAGTAGCAAAGTGGGGGTCTGTCCATCCTCTGTGTTCCCACCAAGCTGCCTTCTGATTGCTAGAATTTTGGCTTATAGTTAGGGGGCATGGTTGTCTCTGCTGAGGCTTCTGATGATCTCCTGATAGGGTCTTTTACTCTTTTATTCTCTTCCAAAGAGTTACAAGTAAAATGGCATATTGTAAAATTGTAAACAATGCAGAGACAATGAGGAGTGAAGCCACGTGAAATGCCACTTTAGATGTGCCCAAGGGCTCAGTCTTTGGACCTCTTCTCTTTTTTCCTATTCCCTAAATGATTTTATCCAGCATTATGATTTTCAACACCTTCTTCATGGTGAAAACTATCACATGAATATAATTAGTTAAGGCCCTTGGGTCGATATAAACTCCTGATTTTTAGATCTACCTGCCTTCTCGACATCTTCGTTTAGATTCTTCAGAAACTTAATCTCAAACTTAATCTCGAACTTAACATGTCTGGAAATACTCTGATCCTTTCCAAGAAGCTACTCATTCTGTAGTTACTGGCAATTCTAATTAAGGTAAATATATATATTCCTCCCCCTTAATGGAAAGGTGCAGGCAGGAATAAAGGCACATAGGCAGGCAGGCAGGAAGACAGGATGAAGCATTTTTATTTTTATTTTTAAATTTAGTTGTTCATCTTGGTTGTCTCCCTCAACCCCAACCCCAGCGTGGACCCCAAGACATGAACCTGGGGCCCTGGGATGCATGTGGACTGTGCTAGTCTAGAGGGAAAAAAATCTTTTTTTAAGGCAAAAATTTTGATGTCTTCCTTAATACTTCCCTTTCTCTCAACCCCAACCCCCCAATTCATCTTCAACAAATTCCCTTACTCTACTTTCTCGATATTTCTAGAATCCTGCCACTTACTATTTCCGCCTGTCTTGCCCACAGGCATTCCTTGCCTGGACGACTGCTGCAGCCTCTCACCTGGTCTTCTGCTTCTCCTCTTCCTCCCCATTGACTGATGTTCACTACAGCAATCAGAGATCCTGCTATTACCTAAGTCATTCATGTCACTCCTCAGCTGTCACAGCTCTCCAGTGACTTTTTATTTCACTTAGAATAATAAGCAAAGTCTTTCCTATGAGTAAGGCAACCACTTACACCCACTCTCCCCTCTTCTGGCCTCGTTCCCCCGACTCTCCCCTTGTTTGCTCTGTCTCAGTGACACTGGCCTCATTCTCCTGTGTTCTTCAAACACACCAGGCTGGTTCCCACCTCAGGACCTTTGTACTCCTGGTCCCTCCCTTTCCCTTCAGTCTTCACTTAAATGCTCTCTCCTCTGGGAGGCCCTTCCCCGGTTACCGTCACTGAAATGTTATCCTCTCCCTTCTCTTCTGCTGAATGCTTTTTCTCTCTTGCTTTCTCTCCATCTAACCTACTGCTGAGGTCACCCAGCCATCTCGTTTATGATTTGGCTCCACTAGAATATCAGCATCCTGAGGTCAGGGACTTTTGTCTGTTTTGTTGACTGTGTCGGTTTATATTAACTAGTCAACGGATTTTGTCAAATGGATGAATAAACCCAGAGTATGTTGCTGTTAAAGTTTGGTAAACTTTCTTGTAGAGATAATCTCTACAGATTTTAAGTCTAGTTCTTAACCATTGATGTACTGTGGTGTCTGACCTCTAGGGCACTCAAAACAGTCACTATAAGAGAGAGGAGGCGAAGGAAGGGGAGGATGAGGGGGGAGAGGGGAAGGGGGCAGAGAAAGGGGGAGGGGGAAAGGGGAAGGGGGAGGAGAAAGGGGGGGAAGGGGAAAGGGGAGGGGACCAGGAGGGAGGGAGGAGGAGGAGTGGGGAGGAGCCCTCTTTGGGCTAGAAAGCCTGAGATTTGCTTTGAGTTATCAATGACTTCCTCCGGACTCTTAAGCTTTATGGGGACAGGGATTATGTCTCTGTTCATCATTTCTTTCCCAGTTCTTCCAAGAGTGCTTGGTGTATACTAGGCATGAAAGAAACAAATGTGTAATAAATTGAGAATTTTGCAAAGTGAGTCTTGCCTTTTGCCTCAGGCTGAAGTCCCAACAGACTTGAACTGTAGGAGGAACTGGTGATCCACTTGGGGTGTCTCCAGTATCTGTACCAGGGCCCTTGCCTGTGCCGTCTCCCAGGCCCTGTTTCTCATCCCTTCCTCCTGAAAGGCAGGTTTGTATGGGTGGAGATGATGAAATCTGGAATGGGACTACAAGTGGTGCTGGAATACATTTCTAAATGGGCCTTTTGAATCATGAAATGCTCATCGTGGAGTTTTTTTTAAGGCCAGAGACCATATTTGCAATCATTCAGCTGATATTTGATATGCTTATGCTGACTGAACTCATGAGAAAATGAGGCTAGAGTCTTTTATCACCTTGACAATATCATAGCAGAAACTGTAAAGATCTTTTTTTTTTTTTTTTATGAGAGAGACACATTTGAAAAGTAATGTATAACGATTTAGATTCAAGTTTCAGATTAGGTTTCTTCACTGTATATGTATTGAAAATAATTTCCCCTCCTGTTGAAAATAGTATAAGAATTTCATAACTTTGTGTATTTAAGTCTAGAGAAGTCAAATAACTAAAATCTAAAGAGCCATAGGCATTACTTTTCTTTACTCTTTGTTTCTTTATCATGAAATAGAGAAATTATTTTATTCTTTTTTATTTTGATAGGTATTTCTGATCTCATGAAGCCCTACTTTACTTTTTGAAATGTTATAATTTCAGATACAATTTAATGCTGATTTTCCTTGTTGACATCATTTGTCTGACCCACACTTGGCACTGCTCACTTTCTACAGCTGGAATACAAATTGTCATATTCAAAAGTAAAACACAGTCAGCTTTATTACGAGAAATTTAAACATACACAAAAATTGGGAGAATAATAGAATGACCTTATCTTGTTTTAAAGGAAAGGGGCGGGCAGGAATGAAGGTGAGTAGGCAGGCAGGATGAGAGAGGAAGAAACATTTTTTATTATATTTTATTTTGTTGTTCATTTTGGTTGGCACCCTTGATCCCAGGTTTTAAACCTGGGTCCTTGGGATGTATGTGGACTACATCCGGTGGCCTTATCCACATGACTACCAGGGCGAGTCATATAATGTCCTTGTATATACTCAACACTCAGTTTCAACAGTTATCAGCATCCTGTTGCTCTTATTTCACCTATCTCTTCTTATCAATTTTTTTCAAGAGAAAAGGAATTTAAAGCAAATCTCAGCTGCTGGATAATTCCACCTGTGTAGCTAATTCAGTAAGTATCACCAGCATACAGCCTTTGTTTGTATAATATAAAAAGTCATTACGATGTTCAAAATAATGAAAAATAATTCCTTAATATAATACTCAGCCCATATTAAATTTTCCTCACGTCTCAAAAATACATTTTCATAATTATTTTTGTTGAAATCTAGATCCAAAAAGAGCCACGTGTACCTGATTGACATATCTCTTAAGTCAGTTAATCGCTCACACTTCCTTCCTCCTACCCTTCTCTTTTTTGCCATTTATTTGGTAGAGTCTTCTGATGTTATTAAACTGAATCTTCTTTCACAAGTAGCATCTGAAGGATCAAATTAAAAAGATTGCTCACTTTCGTACAAGGTCACAAGTGACAGAAAAAGCAGAACCATTATTCACGCCTCAGGCTAATTCCCAGAAGGCATAAAAAAACTCACCTCAGCCAAGAAGGAAGCTTGATTGTGATTGTGATGAAATTAACTTAATTTTAATATATATATATATATTTTTTGGCCACTTGGGCCAGGCGTCTCAAATCCAGGTCCACAGTTTTCAAAGCCTGTACCTTAGCCACCTGAGCCACGGAGCGGGGCTGATTTTAATAAATATTTATTGAAGGTTTACTATGAACAAAATATGTGTTTGGAGCTTAAGCTAATCACTTGCTTTTTTCTTTCAGAATGCCACGTCCAGGAAAAATGTTCTTCCTTTCACTGGTTCCTAGTAAGTAGAGGATGTGCTGGTAGAATATGATATTGCTTGAAATTCATGGAAGAGATTTCAGTTCTTATATGACCACTCCTCCATTAGTGAGAAAAGTTTATGAGTGCTTTAATAGGGGTACAGTGTGTTCCTTTGTAGCAGGAACAGTTTAACTAACAGTTTTCAATGTGAAGGTGAATGGTGTTTAGATATAAGATGGACTTCCCAGTTTTCAGGAGATTCTAACAATTAGCAGCTCATGGTCAGTAGAAACAGATAGCACTACTCTTAGGGGACTCCTCACTGCGAGAAGCCTGTTTTAATGTAAACATATTGTGTTCAGGCCTCTGACCTAAACTTGATTTGCATTAGACCAGATGGGCTAAGCCTAGACCCACCCAGGAAACTCTTGAAGTTGTAGGCAAAATGTTGACTCAGCAGGGAGATGATCTGTTGTTTTCATCCAGTCTCCAAGAGCTCTTTAACACAAAGAAAAGTTTTACAAACACACATATTATTACATTAGAGAGAGAACCATTGACTTTAAGAGATGGAAACGATTGTAAAGAAGAAAACTTCAAACCCATACCAGGTGTCCTAAAATCTGTGCCAACAGGCTGTGTCTCAGACTGATACTCAGTCAAGGACTAAGAAATTATGGGGTTTTCAGCATTTCAAGTCTCAGGTTACGATCTTTAAAGTCAACTTCTTCAGAATCATAGAGGTCAATGGATAGGCTTGCTTGAGGTTTTATATCAGAAAAATTAGGCAACATAAAGTTATCAGAACTATTCTTGGCTTTTGATTCTGACTTTGGAGAATATTGGGGGTTGAGTTCTGGACCTGCTCAGTTCAATAAACATAATTAAGAGTCACAACAAGTTATCCTCCAGAAAGAAATCCCAGCCTCAAAGACAGGAGACTAGTATTTCTTACGAGTGCAGTATGTAGTATGACTGGAAAACCCCCCATCATGCTGGTGGTGGGAGTGGTTATATTTTGTTGCCAAGCTTCTATTCAAGGGAAATCTGGTCTTTTTTCAAAAGCGTTATTTTTCAAAACACGTACCAGGACAACCTAGTGAGGTGGTGGTTGTGAAAACTTCTTTTGCCAACATATATAATTATTCCTTTCTCTTAAAATTCTCTAACTCTTAACAGGAAAACATCTATACACCCCTATGTTCATTGCAGCATTATTTATAGGAGCCAAGAAAAGGGAACAACCTAAAACCGAAATGCCCATTGAGAGGTGACTGAATAAAGAAGATATGGTCTGTATACACAATGGAATACTACTCAGCTATAAAAAAGATGAAAATCTTGCTGTTTGTGACAATATGAATGGAACGCAAAGGTATTATGCTAAGTGAAGTCAGTCAGAGGAGAAAGACACAAATACAGGCTGATCTCACTTAGACGTGGACTCTAAAGAAACAAAGTGGCATGCACTGGTGGAGTAGCAGTAGGTCCACTGCCTCTGGCCAAGCACAGTACACACACACATTCCAAGGACCTGGGTTCTTGTCCAGAGTCCAGATGAAACAATCAAGATTAGCAACTAAATCTGATACAAATGCCGCCTCCTCTTTTGCCTGCCCGCCTGCCTACTCACCTTCATTCCTGCCTACACATTTTCTTTAAAAAAAAAAAAAAAAAAGAAACAAGGCAAATGAAAATATAAAGCAAAACAAAAATTAACCCGGGGACACTAACACTAGAACTGTAGCTACCAGAGGGGAAGGGGGAGGAGGGTGTGAGTCAGGGATAGTGAGTGTTCAACAGTGTTGAAAAGTTATTAGACATGTGTGCTTTTGAAAAAGACCAGATTGCTCTTGACTGAAAAATTGCCAACAAAATATATCCACCACCACTACTAGCATGATGGAGGATTTTCTGTTTTTCCAGTCATACTATATACTGCACTCCTAAGCAATACTAGCTTCTGTCTTTGAGGCTGGGATTTCTTCCTGAAGGATTACCTTACTGTGACTTAAAACTATTGTGACATAAAACATCTTAGGTAGCACTTGGGGCTGCCTCTTGAAAACAAAACAAAACAACAACATCTCTAAAGCAAAGAGTGAGCTTGGCTGAGCCTTATATCACTCAGAAGGAACAGATAATAGATTTCTTAATGCTCTTGGGAGAAGGGCAAAGAGTGCATGGAGTTGACTGTTGTAATTTTCATTTTTACATCATTCCTGGCTTTGATCATAACTGAATTCATTCCATAACTTCATTCCTAAGCGCCTTTCTCAGGCCAGGATAAATTAGGGTTAGGGAGCATGCTTAAAGGAATTGTACAAATGCTTTTGTGAAAACATTACATAAACAGCAGAGGAACTCCTGGCTCTGACTTTCCAGCTTATTTATAGATTAGGGTGACTCAAACGGTAACAAAACTGGCCAGGGGCACTGCCTCTGTGAACATGTCACTGTCCTTCCCACAGGGTGGCATCCTGTCTTCACTGTCCCTTCTTGGCTGAGGTCTCTGGCACGTGGAGAAGCAGGAAGAGTTCCTTGCGAAAGATGCTGCCCATATTTCTGTAGAGAGAGAGACTTTTCCATCTGCTGTAAAGGTCATGTGGCTTCAGATGCCCATACTAAGTCCTTTAAGAACCCACTGCCTCTGTGCCCAAGATGGAGGGTCTCCAAAGTATCACAGCTTCCAACCGACATGCCATGTCTTCCAAGAGCCCTCTCAACGCTCTGGTTTCCAGTGACCGTTCATTTTTCTGTCTTAGAAACAAAAAAAAAAAGCTAGAGCTTATCTGCTGAGTAATGATAGCCCCGCTTTTTTTATTTTTTTGAGGATTAAAAAAAAAATCATGGCACGCCCTGGTGGAGTAGTGGTTGGGTGCAGTCCACATCTATCCCAAGGTCCCAGGTTTACCTGGGGATCAACCATGATGAACAACTACATGCCACTACTTTAGTGGGCTGTCGATAAATACTTCAGTTGAACTGTGAGATAGTACAAGATGTTCCTACATTCTTAGAATGTTTGGAACTTCTCAAAGAGGTTTCACACACTTAATCCCTTTGGGTAACAAGTCACTTTACATTCTTTGTTTAAAAATTGAAGTAATATTGTTTTACAACAAAAAAATAAGTTTTAAAACTTATTTATTCTATTGCAGTAACATTGATTTATAACACAATATACATTTTAGATGTGCAAGTTCACACTTTTTTAAAGGAAAGGTGCAGGCAGGAATGAAGGTGAATAGGCAGGCAGGCAGGCAGGCAGGCAGGCAGGCAGGAGGGGTCCTGGAAGAAGCATTTTATTTAATTTAGTTGTTCATCTTGGTTGTCAACCTGCCTCCCACCTGGGTCCTTGGGATGTATGTGGATTGCGTCTGGTGAACTTAAAAGCCACCAGGGCTCACCACAAATTCACGCCTTACCAAATACATGATAACATACCATGTCCACCAACAAATTTCTAAGAGTCCTCTATCCCTGTCCCTTTTCTCTTACCCTGATCCCCCTCTTCCCCTCGGGTAATGTCAGCTCTGTTGTCAGTGTCCAAGGGCTAGATTTTGTTTTGTTTTGTCTTTCTTTCTTCATTTTACATACGAGTGTGATCATCCAGTATTGATAATAAACCACTTACCTCCCTTTTGGAAGAAAGCAAGTCATAAATAAATACTGGCCAGTTGAAGAAACAGGTCCAGAGACACAAAGTGAGTTAAACTCAGCCAGGACTGGGAATGGTGATCTGACCGGGTCCGTGCTGCTTTAGTTTTGTTTGACTTTTTGGTTGTTACTATTTGTTATACTGAAGATAAAATTTATCAATATTAAAACCATAATAATAAAGATCTTTTCTCCTAGCCATTTCCTCTTCCTGGGAGTTTGCTTAATCCTTTTAGACTGTTGCTGTCTTATAAACAAACATCTTCTGTTATTTGGATTCATAAAACTGTATTATACTATAAGGACTTTTCCCCCCAAAAGGTAAGTCTGCCATTCTTACATTTCAGTGTTATCCTTCAACATTTTATGTCTATATATACTTTTTACATAATTATATACCATTTTGTAATATTTAAAAATATCTTCCATATCGAGATAATAAGGATAATTATATTCACTTTTATTGCCAGCATAGTATTATTCCACTTTATAGATGTGCTGTAATTATTTATCCGGAATTAGGGACTGAATTTGAGTAGACAAGGACTAAGTCTTCTCAAACATCACTCTCTAGCTATGGACACTGAAAATACTGGATAATGATGACTATGCTGTATTTTGGGTTAGTTGTTTTTAATTTTCAGTTGCATTTGAGGGGAGAGACTTGGTATTTATAAAGATAAATATAAATACAACAAACACATGAAGGGAATTTACATTTTATAATGTCCGCCATTTTCGATTTCCTTCCCCTCCTCCCTATCCACCTCCCCTCCTCCTAGCCCCCACACTTTAGAGGAAGGAAGCAGTCAGGAATGACAAAGTAGGCAGGCAGGCAGGAAGAAAGAGGAGGAAGAAGAATTATTTACCACCCTCCCCAAGCCCCTCTCATTCCCTATCGTAAACCCAGGTCCTTGGGCTTTAGGTGAACTATGCTGAGCTACAGACTTAACACCTGAGCCACCAGGGTTTGCCAAGGAATTCATGCTATGGCATTATTATGGTGTTCTAGTTTTACACTACTTTTTATCAGAGAGGAAGGAAGGGAGAGGAGGAAGCATTTTTGTTTTGTTTTGCTTTGCTTTTAGGGAAGTAAAGAGGAGTAGGAAGAAACATCTTTATTTGGCTTTTCATTTTGGGTTTTCAGTTCAGCCCCAGGTCTTGAATTGGGTCCTTGGGCTGTGTGTACTTTGCACACCACCGTCTCAGCAACCGAGCCATAAGGGAGCCGCTTACACTACTATTTAGTAACAAAGGGATCTTGGGTTGCACGCTACAGTAGAGCATTAAGGGGATAAGCAAGGATGGGATCACGTAACCATTCTATTCCCCAAACCATTTGCTTTAGGTTGATTCCACACAGTGTGGAAACCTCGCTGGGTGTGTACGTGTTTAAAAAAATGACATATTGCAGGACCTCAGTGGACAAATATTGTGGGTGGTCTTTCAGGAAGTTAGTTTCTCTGAGCCTCAGTCTTCTAGTTGTAAAACTAAGTTACTTATGTTTGCCTAGACTGATTTAGGAGGTTCTCAGGAGGATCACCTTCAAATTATACAGATTGTAAACTAAACAACGTCATACCAATATTTAATAAAAAAATTAGTCGATATTATTACAATGTTCGCTTCTTTTCTTTCCAGTCACTTGATCCGCTTGAGTAGCTTTAGAACATTTTACAGGTAGGTCTACCTGTAGGTAGGTCATTGTTTGTGATATGCTTGGAAATTCCTGCATCAGAGACTTAAGACAAAAGTGCAACCTCATGTATAAAACACTGAAGTCCTAAACTCAAGCTTTGTGATTAGGTCCATTGTCTTTGGAATCCAGCCTTGTGCTGTGGTTTATTTACTTTAGGGAATACTTTACTGCCAATATATCTGTAAGATTTTAGTTTAGGTAGGTCACCTTTCCTTTAAATGGCCAAGTTCACATGGACAATATTCATGTCGGGGTTAGTAATTATTTATCAAGCCAGGAACTGTCTGGTTAGACTTTCCTTGGCTCGGGTCATTAGTTCATGAAGTCACGGAGAGAAAGCCCACTCTGGAAGGGGTTTAGTCATCATTAGTCCAAATGCTCTCTTTCTACATTTTGAGGAAACATAGGCCCTGAGAGTTTCATTTGTCCATTACACGCTGGGTAGCGGTAGTCCTGGGCTTGAAATCCATTCTGCGTCATCCTCTCTTTATAAAATAAAAGACACAATACAATCACAGATTCCAAGATCATTTGGTGTAGGCTCCTGAAATCAACCTAAAGAGAAAGACTAAGGCTCAAAGGCGATAAGAAGGAGTTTGGGATTCTTGCGGATTAGGACGGACTCAACCGGAGCAGCAATCTCCAGGTTGTCTCGCCTCCCCACGCCCTCCGCTACCTTGCTGGCCCGGCCCTCTTCAGGTGGCCCCACCGCTTCGTGGAAACCGCACTCCCCCCACAACTCCCGCCTCCCCTTCAAGCGGAACGAATGTCCGTCGGCTCCGGGGTCGGCCGGATCTTTCTAGCTCTGACTCCTTGCAGAGGTGACTCGGCAGCGACGTCTCGCGTCATCAGTGACAGCCCCGAGTTCTTGCTACGCTTTGCGCCGCTCTGCCAGGAGCAGTCACCTCCTCCCTGGCAAATAGTCCTCGGCAGGGTTGGAATTCTTGGATACTAGAAAAAGGGAGCCACGAGAAGTCGCCCCTGGAGGAGGCGGAATCGACCGGGATAGGAAGCCAGGGACGGAAGTTTCCGTGATTGTGTGTGAAGTTAGTTAAAAACTCCCTCCCACCCTCCGCCCTCCCGGGATCCCTCCGCCTGCAGTAGCGGTGGTGCGGCCGAGGGAGCCGCCATTTTGGATGTTCGGTTCCTGCTGCCACTGCTGCCGCCACCCCCGGAGCTGCTGGTTTCATTCGAGGTTTCGGACCGGTGAGTGTCAGTCGCGGCGCTCGGAGCATATTGCTTCTTTTGCCGCGTGCCTGCCGGGAGCGCTCGGCCGGAAGCTTCCTGTCAATCCCGGGGGTCCCGTCCCAGGCAGGGGGGTTGGGTGAGACGGGAGGACCGAGACTGGGCCAAGAGGGGCCCGGAGCCCCGGGGCCCGCTCGGACTTCTTGAGGGCCGACCCCGAGGCTTCGGCCCGGGAGGCTGTGCGCGCGGCGGCGCTGGGGGTTGTGGCGTTGCCGGCAGGTGCGGGACGCCGTAGACCCGTTGACTTTTTCAGGCTGTGCTCTTCCTTGGAGGACTCATTCAGGGAGCCCGGGGTTAGCGGGGCGGGCCCCACCGCCGCCGCTCTCCTCCCGACCACGTATTCGCGTTCTTGTGTCCCGTACCCAAGTCGAGTCTCTCGTAGAACTCTCTTCAGCCTTTCCAAAGGCTTCGTGAATCGCTGTCTGCCCCTGCAATGCCGTCCTCTCCTCTCCTTACCGGACGTCGGCCTCGCCTCCCTGAACCTTCCCATCAACTTCTTTCCCAATTTTCCGGTTTCTCTCTCTCTGTCTCTTTTTAAAAAACAAACAAACAAACAAACAAAAAACTCCCCTTCTAGTACCCGGCTGACACTTCTCTCCAACTCCTGGTCCTGCAGACGTCAGTTTCTAATAATTCTCCCGATCTTCCTGACTGCCTGCCTGACTCAGTCGGGCGGTTGATGAGGTTTCCCTGGTAGCGATTGGAGACCAGTCGAACCGCTCCTCCGGAGTGTGCTCTAGCAGCAAATGTTTATAAAGCTGATTAAATGGCTTTGGGGGAGGAAAGAAGCTGTCAAATGTTTTCTTTTTCGTAGATTCTCTTCCTGTGCTGGACACTTAACTTTTTGGCACTTATTAATGTACTGAGACTTCTGTATTTTTCTTGGTGTTCTATATCCCTGGGCAAAGAATTCAGATCTGCCTGCGAAGAAGAATTTTAGTTTGACGTAGGTAGTCAGGAAAGTTAACTTTTTGAGCCGCTGTGGGGATTAGCTAGCTAAAGAGAGGAGTGAATGAAGACTGCTTTGTGATCTTAACTTAGCTAGCTTTGGACAGTAATGATTTTTGCGGATTGGTCCTAAAAAAATACTTTGGATTGACTGAGTTTATTGGAGGAATAGTTGGATTTTAAGTATTTGTTTCCATGAATCCCCCCAAATACTCGTCACTGTACACAGTAATTTTTTGGTTTCAAAATATAGACTGTTGAGGTAATCATAATCTCACCACTTTCATTCTACTTTTAAAGTAAATTTGCACTATAGCATGCTTGAATAAAAACATGTCACAATAATTCGCCGGTTATTTCCTACATTTCAGGTTAGGTGAGTGTTTGAATCACCGCTATTTCATCTCAGCCCGAACTTTTTTGCATCTGTAAAAGTGAAATAATTTGAGATTGCTGCTTAGTGACTAATGAAATTTAACTTTTTAACTTGAACTGGATCACATCTTTTAATACTTCTAATCCATGCATACAAGCATTCTTATCAGGTAGATACATTCCTGTACTGCTCATGTGATGTCTTAGAAGACTGTATTCATTTATAGTCAGAGTTCCTGTTATTTGTTTTAAGGAGACTTTTGAAAAATATGTAAGTTACTATTTGTGTATTTACTCTGAAGTTAGAGAGTTTCTTTTTATGGTTTAAAGAGCAAACTGAACATCTGTGGCATTCTCATTTATTTGCCAAGTTTATCTTGTAGTTGCTATTGAAATATTCCATTTCTAATACACTCTACACCCCTGTCCCCAGCAACACTTTGGAAGCAAGGTATTGGACGAACTATCAGATGGGTGTTAATTGAATTCAGTTCATTTCATGACATCATGTACTGGTACTTACACATCATTCTTGGTTTTGCATTCATTTGGAGAAAGGGTTTTTGCCTTAGAAATTATCAAAAGAGTAGAGTTAGTGCACCTTTCATTGATCAGCACATATGTGAATGTCTACTTAGTCTAAGGTTGTTGAGTGTATTTGAAATCACATTATAGTTTAGGAAACCTAATTTTCTTTTGGGTGCAGTTGGTTCGTTGTCCTGTTATCAGATGTTTCACTGACAGCAGTTTTAGATTTGAGTGTGAATTTTAGTGTGAACTATATATAAAGTAAAAAAATTGCCAGCAGTGCCTTGATGATGTTTCATCCTACTATTTTTAAAAAAAGTGTGGAAATGAATGGTATGTGAAGACAAAACCCCTTTTTTTTTTCCTCAATATTTGTAAAAACTGTACAAGTTAAAAAAGCTGAACATGTGGTTTCACAAGATTTTTTTTACATTGAGTTGGGGAAACTATATGCCAAAACATTTCCAAAATGCTTTATGCCCTTATTAGCATTTGGTGAGGATTTAAAAATTTTGTATAGACAGCAGAACAATAGCAAAACTTTAAAATTCTGATTTAAATTTAGCTTCAAAAATTCTGTAACTGTTCCCTTCCTTCAAACTGTGACAACTTGTTTAGCTCTTTTCAGCGGTTGTAATTCAGTTTTTCGTTGCTTTATGATTTTCAGTTCTTGATGTTGTTTTTCTCTCATTTTTACTTCAGTCAAGTTGCTTTCATGTAGGATATTTTAAGTAGCGAACAATTTTAAATGAAAAGGATATACAGATTTATTTAAGCTCTTTTATTTCTTGGTTGCAGGTTTTAAAAATCATATCCTTGTCAAAAAAATACTGAGATTTTTCAAGTTGCCGTTTTGTGTAGAAAATTTTATTTCAATAAAGGTAGTCATTCTGCCTTGAAATACATGTAAGATTTTTTTAATTTGGCATGAGTTCTGGTTACTAAATGAGTAATCTTGTCAAAATTTGAAGGATCCATGGGGACAGTTAAGTCAATTACCTCTAAAGGACGCAAACCACATACCCCTGAGTTCAAGTCCTGAGACTGGGGGGAAGCAGCCAGTGTGAACCGCTAAATGGATATATAATAAAAAATGCTTCTTCCTCTTCTCTTCCTGACTACCTGCCTACTTGCCTCCATTTTCATTTCTGCCTATAGCTTTCCTTAAAAAAAAAAAAAAAAAAAAAAAAAAGAAGGGTTCTGAAGTGGGGGAAAAAAACCCAAAACAAAAAAAATTCTGCACTTGCCAAACTTGCTGAGTCAGTATTAACTAATATTTTAGTATAAAGGACAAGGTTTAGGATAATAATATTGAAGTAAGAAATGTTTTTTACTTCACTAGGTACTTGGAAGTTTTGCTTCTTTTTTGGGCCTGCGGTGGGGTGGGTCTCTTCTTAGATCACTGGAAAGAGACAACAAGTTATAAATACTGTCAGTGAAAAATAGACTTGGAAGTAAATCATTGTACTTTTTAAAAAGAATATAAGAAAATATATGTGATATTTTTACTTTCTGAATAGTGACATCTTAAAGGCAAATCCATAGTTTTACCCCTTTCTCTGTTTTTATAGTACAGTCATCACAAGTCACAGTGTAATCTATGCAGTTGCTCGCTCACTCCAGCTTGTTTCTTATTATATTTGTGTTTTGTTGAACAGCCTAGGCTTTTCAACTTGTCTGACTTAAATGGATTCTTGGGAAGAACAAATAAGAGAAAGATAGGAATTTAAATCTTTGGAACTTGTAAACTATTTGCTCTTCCTTTCTTATAAACTTTTGGATTTAATTAAGACTGTTGGCTCACTGTGTTGGCTCAGGCTTTAAGCTCGGGGCTGGGGTGTAATCTATGTAAAGCCCAAGCACACAGGACCCAGGACCTAGGGCCAAGGCGAACAACAATGAACAAATTTAAAAAATGCTTCTTCCTTCTTTTTCCTTTCCTTCTTTGACCAGCCTTCATTCCTGCCATCATTCCTTCCTCTTTTTTTTTTTTTAATTAAACTCATAATGTAGATGATATATACTATTTGGTTATAAGGGCTTGTGTTTTGTACAAGTTAAAGAGTTCCATTAGTGTTTTTACGACTCAATTTATCAAAACTATTCACTAAGCCTCACTGTTGAGGAATTTTTCAGTTTCAAAGGTTAAGAAAATTAAGGGAAGTTTTTTTTTGTTTTTTTTTTTAATTGCTTTTAAAAAGTCTGCACACAAAATTTGGTTCCTGTACCACTTTCTTTAAAAACATGGTGAAAATATTGATTTGAGATGAAGGGAGAAACTAACTGAAAAAATTAGGCGAACTGTATAGAATTTATTCTTTGTAAGTATTGTTTTTATGATTATTGGAGGAAAACTTTTTTTTTTTTTGTCCTTTTAAAGGATAGGTGCAGGGAGGCTGGAATGAAGGCTAGTAGGCAAGCAGGCAGGAAGAGAGGGGAGCAACAAGCATTTCATGTATTTTTACTTTAGTTGTTCACACCTGGAACTGGAGCATATTGTCTGTGCTCTTTCAGAGGTGATTGACCTAACTGCTACTCCAGGGTGTATCTGAAGGACGACTTAAGAACACAGAGCCTCTTTTTTTGGTAGTAGCCATATATGTGGTATTTTTTAATTGTGTGTTTGTTTCTACCAGTGAAGACATGGGCTCTAGAAATATTTTATGTTGAAAGCTTATTAAATAGTGTTCATCATTTAAGAAAGTAGAACAAAGGAGGAACTATTTTACTAGCATTGAGTTGTGCTTTTATTTCTGTATACTGAATTTTTTGCTATTCCTTGAATACGCTGTTCTTTCATTCTCTTTGTACCTGTTCTCCCTATACCTGGAATGTTTTCTTTTTCTCTTCCATCTAGTGACCCTGTTCATCTTTCCTTTAACCCCAGGCAAAGAGGTGTAGTACTTTTTCCCCTCAAGCGAAGCTGTGTAGCACTTTTTTTTTTTTTTTTTTTTATACTTGTTGAACTGCCTACTTTTTTCCTTGAGCTTCTGGAGAAGAATTTATAGCATCCCTAGTAGTTAGACAGCACAGTTTCTGCCACTTAGTAGCCACTCTGCTTAACAGGTGATATATATGAATGAAAATACTATGGAAAAATTGTTCGGGTCTGTAATTGGTTGGTGCTGGAGCAAAACGCAGTCCTGAGTGAGTCATGGGAATCTGCTGCAGCCCCAACTGGTGTGGAGAGTTGATGTCAGTGAAGTTTATTTTCAGATTGACAGCAGTATACAAAACTGTCTCCTTGTGCTTGAAAATATTATTTAAATGTTTAATTCCAAAATTGACTTTATTCTTTTTTCTTTGTGATTTACTCAGACTCTTAAGGGAAAACTCCAAGTGACAGCAAAGAAATCTACTCTTCCTGCTATCTTCTTTCTTTTGAATACCTATTATGTAACTTACTATGCTGAGGAAATGTAATAATAGTAAGTTGCAAACTTCCATCTTTTCCCCCCCAAATGGAAATATGTTTATAGTTCCATGATTTGTTACTGATGCTCCCTTTGTGTTTGAATAATCTACTTAGAGTGTTGTTTTTTTCAGTTTTTTTGATTGTTTTGTTTTTTTAAAGAAAAGGCGCAGGCAGGAATGAAGGCAAGCAGGCAGGCAGGCAGGAAGAGAGAGGAGGAAGGAATATTTTTATTTATTTAGTCGTTCACCAGGGACCTTGGGATATAGGTGGACTGTGCCCGGTGAACTAAACTGCTAAGCCAATAGGACATCCCTAGATTTGTAACCTTTTAAATTTACAAAATAGTAGGTCTATCTATTATAATAAATGAAAAAAATTTAGACATACTTTAGAAAAATTACTCATATTCCTCAATCCCTTCATTATTACTTCCCAACCATTTTACCAGGTTATGGGTATAGTTTATTATTTATCCATGTGTCATCAAGTAATTTGTGCACTAATATAAGATTCTTTGTTTTTACAAAGGGGCAGTAATAGTTTTTCCTACTTTTTTAACCCATCAAGGTCAGTATACATTTTCTGTCTTGGTTTTAAACATTGCTGTTATTTCTCAAGGTGTGGATGTAGCTTGCATAACTAATTCAGTTATTTTCCTGTGGAATTTAGATGGTTTCTAGATTTCACCATTGCAAAATGATAATAAATAGATAAGTGGAAAAAAAAAAATCCTTGCCCTTGTCACTGTTATTTGTTGATACTTTGTGTTTCTGTGGAATGGTGTCTCCAAGGTGGGATTTTTGGTTAAAAAGAAGTATATATTAAATTTATTATTGCCAGGTTACTCTGTAAATGGGTTTTCTACTTCCACTCCCAGTGGGTTCTTCATATCATCACATCATTAGATGTAGTTACTTAATTTAGTTTTTACTGTTCTGCTAGATGATAAGTGGTTGCAATTTTTTCTTATTTTAATTCCTTTATTACCAAACTAGCCTCTTTTGATGTTTTTTTGTCTATTTGGATTTCCTTTATTGATAATTCTTTCTTTATGTCCTTGGTTCATTTTCCTTTAATTTTTCTCATTTTATTTTGTAGAAACACCTTATGGAATGTTAATTCTTTTATCATATGGCACATGTATTTATTCACCCGAAGTAACTTTTTTTTTTTTAAAGAAAGGTACAGGCAGGAATGAAGGTGAGTAGGCAGGCAAGCAGGAAGAGAGCAGAAAAAAAGAAACATTAAAAAAAGTTTTTTTAGTTGTTCATACTGGTTGTCTTCCCCTTGGGATTCAAACCCAGCGTTATGTGGCCTGAGCACCTTCAGAGGCAGTTTATCCAACTGCTGCTCCCCCAGGACGTGCCTGGAATTAACTCTTACATAGTGAAATAGGGGGTCTTATTTGAGTTTTCTTTGTGTAGTGAGCCAGTCACACCAGGACTAAATAAGCCTTTTTCTTTAAATGCTTCCATTAAATGTTTCCTTAACATATATTAAGTTCCCATATGTTTGCTCTATTTCTGGATGTTATGTTTTTCTTTTCCTGTACCACTATTTTACTGTTTTGTGTATAACTTATAGAAAGGTACACTCTGTTAAGAAAAGTTTCTGTTACTGTACTTTTTCACTGAAGAAATCTTAACTGTTCTTAAATATTTATCTATATTCATTGAAAATAATTCTGTTAAGTTCAGAAAACCTCAAAAAAAAAAAATACCCATTGCTTGGAATTGTTCTATATATGTGTAATAATTTTGGAAGGGTTAACTTAAAAAAAAATTTTAAGTTAGTTTTCTGGTACACCCTGGTGGATTAGGGGTTGGATGCGGTCCACATACATCCGAAGGTCTGGGGTTCTCATCCCAGGGTAGTGGGGAACAACCAACAAAAATTATGCAACTAAATAAAATTATAAAGTGTTTCTTTCCTCTTCTCTGCATGCCTGCCTACTCACCTTCATTCCTGCCAGCACCTTCCCTTTAAAAAAAAGAAAAGAAAAATATGCAGACGTTAGAGACATCTGTATTCACACTAGACACACATAATCTCCTTGAATACTTATTATACTCTTGGGGCATAAAATTTTGTTTTGAGAATTTTGGGACAGTTAATTTTGGGAAGAGAGAAAAATCGTTTTTTATTTTATTAGTGTCAAATTAAAGTATGATCATATTTATTGTTTATTTGGTCTTTATTGCTTTTCATGTATCTTAGTGCACTTGAATTGTCAGTAGTCATGTTTATAATTCATGTCTAGTTTTTGAAATTACAGTTCTGGTGAATTTTCATTACAGATAATAGAGCATAAAACAAGAGTCTTCTTATTGTGGCATTTTATAGGCCATCTAGATAGTGCTAGAAAAAGCACAGTAGATTCCTTTGGAGGGTTTTTCCTGGTGTTTGCTAGGTCCTTTGAGCATTCTCAGCCATACTTAACCAGTCTTTATGTGTATTACACAGTAATCAGCAGCAAAATTCATTGATACCTAATTTCTTGACGCTTTTCTCATTGTTTAGCGAGAAACATATTCAGTCTTGTGTTGTACAGGAAAGGAGATAACTTTAATACTGAAAAATTGCTTTTAATTTGGTATTTCTTTTTAGACTTATAGCTCAAATTAGAGTTAGTGGAAGAAGGACCACATAGCATCAGGAGCCTCCGCTTTCTGGTTATACCTTCTTTTTGAAGCCTGCTATATTGAAAAAATTGATCAATGAATTAAAATGTCTTATGTTGCCTTTAAAAATACATTTTCTTTTTAAATTTTGTTACTGAGGTACCAGTGATTTACAGTGCTGTATGTTTCAGGAGTACAGCTTCATCTCAATGAATGAACATTCACACTCACCACCAAAGGTCTAGTTATCATTCTTTGCTGTTCACTTCTGTTGGTTCCTCTCACCCCTTCCCCTGACTTGATTGTCAGTAACTCAGAGCTCACAGCCAGGTAGTATGAGCTCGGGAGTAGGAAGAATATTAACTGAGCAGGGTAAAATAGAGGACTGGCTTGAGTCCTGTCTGCTTTAACTGGTGCACCTTTATTTTGTGTGCTTTGGAATGGACAAGTACATTTTCTTTAGATAAGAATCTTCTAGCGTTTATGATTCAATAAACACAGCATTTATCAAGTTCCCATTTTATAGGCAAAGGGAATACAAGGATGAATGAGACAAAGATCTGGCTTTATGAGGTTTATATTTGATGGGAATAATAAATATTTCAAAGAAAAAAGGCCTGAGGATGGTGGTGTTGTTGTATGATTAAAATATTTGTCCCCCAATGAGATTTGTGGAGATTTTAGAAAATAACCATTTTTCCCTTTTGGGGATAAATTTTAGGAGAAATGGAGCATATGCAGACTTTGTTTTTTTATCTTCCTCTTTGCTTTAAGATTTCTTTCCTATTCTTTAGAAACAGCACAGTTGAGGTATAATACACAAAAATAATATATGTTTAATGTATAATTTTATGAGTTAGGATACAATTTTATATTCAAGTTTTTGTACCTGTGTGTTCATTGTTAACTGTTAAATGGTTCATTGAGTATATTGAACCATTGCTTGATGAATCAGTCTTATTATAAAAACTAATTCTAGTGCCATGTGTAATTTATTAACATTCTTAGGACCTTAGGGGAAGTTAGATGCGTTTTTGCTAGCTTCAGACCACTGTGCTGTGTGTGTGTGTGTGTGTGTGTGTGTGTGTGTGTGTGTGTGTGATGCTGTAATTTTTTATCTAAATCTGTAAATTAGGGTAATTATGGTGGAAGTCAAATGCAGAGATTTTCCAGTAGTTTGATGTTTTCCTTTTGATTAGTCATATAAGAAATTTTATAGGCTAGAAATCTACAATATAAGGTCATAAACTTTATTTTTATTTATGTATTTTTAAAATTATGGTAAAACCATAATTTTCAGTTGCACACTGCAGTGTTTCCAACTGTAGTCATTGCGTTGTATAGCAGAACTCTAGAATCCACTAATCTTGCTACTATGCTTTTTGAATACTTTTCTCTACTATATATAGGTTTTGTTTTGCTGCTGTTTTTTTGTTTCTTTCTTGCTATTAGGTGACATTTTAACTGCCCAAGTGTCCTTTCCTAAAACAGTTTCTAACTCCTGCCCCTTTCCTCTTCCAGTTTTCTAATTTGTTCTCTTCGGGAACAGGTTGAATGAGAACTGGCAAGTAAAGTAGATGTTTTAGTGTGTTGATGTGACGTTCTCTCTGTTGGCTACACGAGATTATAAAAATGTATTTTGGAATCTCAGCTTTGTATGACTGAAATATTACTATTAAGTTATATTCATACCTTATTTTTGAAAGAGTAATTGAATTTATTATGATAGATGTTTAAGTTGTATTTTAAGGAATCTTATGGCTTTAGAGTATCTTGAAAAGCAGCTAAAACAAAAAATAATCAAATCTGAATGTTATAATAAAAATTGTTTTCTAGACTTGGTTGTGTATAAAATTCACTGCATAGATTCAGCATATTTGGTGTATTTTTTAATAAGGAAGATTTCAGACATAAACAGAGCAGTTTTTTTTCGGTGTTGAAAATTGACCTGGGGACACAGGGAGTGTTTGTGTTATTTCTCTTACTTGGTGTAAATAGTCAGATGCATTGCTGCAAAAGAATCGTTTGATGTTTGAATGGTTGACCCAGTGAATTATGACATATGTGGGTGGATTCTGACATGCAGCGTATGCGCTGTATTACCTCAGGTTCATGTATTTCTGTGTTGTGCCAGGGAGTTTGGGTTAGAGACTGTGGACTATACTATGCTATAGATCTCTTTCTCATGGCATTTTGGTATTGCTGGGCAGATCCAGAAAGCACTTAATTTAAAAAAAGAAAAAAAATGTATATTGCATTAATTCGATCATGACAAAATTTATTTGATAAATTTAAATATAATTTTCTGTTTTGTCATTCATTGATCAGCATGTTCTGCCTCTTTTTATCATTTGATTAGAATTATAAAAGATCTGTTTTCTTCAGTAGACATTTGCATTCTAAAGGACAGAGACCTGTCCTTGCCCAGCTCCCAGCACCCAGTGCATTGGCTATCATAAAGAAGGCTCGGCAAATATTTATTGAATGAGTGTGGCACTTTTTAGTATAACTTGTTTCCCTATTACTTAGGTCATCTACAGGGTAGTGTGACTAATTGAATTGAACAAGGAAAAAGGTGTGTGAAGCTAACTTCTGATTGCACATTCTCCTTTTCTTCCCACTTTGAAATGGATCTAAATGATACTTATGTTGATGTCAATTATGATACTGTATTTTCTGTTTTATAATTGTAATCTTATCAGCCTTGACCTGTTAAGTTATTTATTTATTTTTCTTAAGACCTTGATCCTGCTGCTTTCTGTATTCAAGATTCTGAAACTTAATGTCTAGTATTTCAGTTAAGTAGAATATATGATATAGTTGCTCAGTTGAAATTCAGTTTATTTTTTCCTTGTATAGATCAACTCGACAATAATGAGGTGACTGCATTTGCTTTGTAAAGAGTGATATTTATAAAATTAACAAACAAAATAGAATGATATATTGTATGATCATCACATCTTTGTTCTCATAGATTTTTAGAGCTAATCTGTGCCCCTTTTTAAAAAGTTGATGAAACAGAGGCTTAGACAAGTCAAATGACTTGCCCTAGGATTCTTGACTGACAATAGTTGATTATTATTGTAATTAAAAAAAAATTATTTTGACTTTAGAATTTCTTTTAAGTACATTCTTTTCTTTAATGCGATTTCTATGTCTGATTTGTAGGAACTGTTCTGTTCATTGGCTTTGCTTCTTCATAGTGCACATATGAGTGAGATCATCCAGTAATTTGTCTTTCTCCTTTTGACTAATTTCACTTAGCATAATCCTCTTGGATTTCACCTTTTTAAAAAATAGCTGAGTAGTATTCCATTGTATGTATGTATATGAATGTATGTATGTATGTATATGTATATGTATATCTATATGTGTGTGTGCATAGAAGATGTGTGTCTATGTGTATATACACACTACATCATCTTTATTCGTCTGTAGGTTGGTACTTAGGTTGTTTCTATTTTTTGGCCACTGTAAATAGTGCTTCAGTGAACACAGAGGTGCATGTATCTTTCTGAATTAGTGTTTTCATGTTCTTTGAATAGAAACCTAGAAGTGGAATTGCTGTATCATACAGTGCTTCTATTTTTAACTTCCTGAGAAACCTCTATACATATCTGCATTTTCCAAAGTGACCACTAATTTACATTCCTACCAACTGTGTATAAGGGTTCCCTTTTCTGCACACCCTGACCAACAGTTATTATTTACAGTCTTTTTGATAGAGGCCATTCTCACAGGTATGAGGATCAGTAGCTGATTTTCGTTGTGATTTACATTTCCCTAATAAGTGATGATGAACACTTTTTCATGTGCCTATTGGTCATCTGTTTATGTCTTGAGGAATTTTTTTTTCTTTTAAAGGACAGGTGCAGGCAGGAGGAGAGGGAAGGAAGAAGCACTTTATTTTTATTTAGTTGTTCACCTGAGTTGTTCCCCCTGGTCCCTCCAGGACCCTGGAATGTCTGTGGGACTGCTCCCAGGGTGTACTAGACCGCTAGGCCACCAGGGAGCGCTGGCATGTTTCATTTTTTCAAAAACTATGTATCCGAAGTTTTTAAAAATTTTGAGTTGCCATTCAAAATATAAACATCTTAGTTTCCAAGGCTTAATAATAATATAACAGGGAGAAGAAGCTAGCTTCCCAGACCCAAGTCTGTACCCCAGTATTTTTTTCTTTCCTTTTAAAATTCTTTTAATTGCTGCTGTTTACAATTCTTCGTGTCTTTGGTGTGCCTCCTTCCTTTCATGCTTTGGCCAAAATATGATCCAATTTTTTTCTTCTTTTTCTTTTTTTAAAGGAAAGGTGCAGGCAAAGGCAAATAAGAGGCAGGTGTGTCTGTCCCTGTCTCCCCATTCCCCGACCCACTGGCCTGGGACTCAGTCGCAGGGTATCTGACATGCATGACTTTGGAGGCAAGTGACCCAACTGCTACTCCACGAATTTCTTGTTCTCTGCAGGATTTGAAATGACTAGAATTTTCAGAATAGGCCTTCTTACATAGTTATCGAATAAGGAGAAATACAGATTAAAAAATACAAGCTCCTGAAGCTGTATTGTTGTTTTTCACGTATTTAAAGTATTCTCCTTCGTCTCATTTTGCCCATTTGGAAGTCCAAAAGGACATAATGTAACAGGCAGCTTTACTGACCTGCCTCTCTCAACCTGTCACCTAGAAACTCCTTTCTAGACAAGTTGATATTTTGTGGTTCAGGTCATTAGAGCCCCTTTTAGTTACCCAGCCTTCCTAGGTTCTAGCCCTAGTTTATTGGCACAGAAAATGACTGTCTTTCAGGTGAGACTTGTCTTAAGCCATCCTTTAAAGAAGCATTTAGTGTTATTCAGTACACTCACATCACACAGCATTTTTCTCAAGGTTTTATAGTAATGTTTTGTTTCACTAGTGCTTAAACTTAAGCAAGTTGGAACAATTAGTAACTTTCTCACTAGTCCACATAATACCCTAGGTTTATACGACTACAACTGATAAAATAGATCTCGTTTAATTGAAGGACCTTTTTGTTTATTAAAAAATAGTACTAACATACAGTAAAATTAGCTTTTGGAGGGTTGTGCAGTTTTGTGAATTTTAACACGTGTATTGATTAATGTAATCACTACCACAATTAGGATACGATTCTGTTAACTCAGAAAAACTTCCTCATGCTCTTCCTTTTAAGTCCCATCCCAAACTTATTGACTGGAAACAATTGATCTATAGTTTTATCTTTTTGAAAATATCATAGAAATGGAATCATTCAATATATAACCCTTTGAGACACTTCTTTCACTTGGCATAATGTCTTGGAGTTGTGTGTTGTGACTTGTAACACAGGTTTGTTCCTTTGTTATTGCCATGTAGTGTTCCGTTTTATCATTCATCACATTCTGATTCCAGTTTTGGGAATTATGAACAATGTCTTAATGTTCATGTTATAGGTTTTTGTGTGAACAGAGGTTTTTTGTTTCTTGATGCCCTGGAAGAGTAGCAGTCACATCAGCCGCCTCTGAAGGAGCATAGCCCACAAAAAATCCCAAGGACCTGATCCCAGGGGGCATAAACAATGCAAACAACTAAATAAAAAAGTACTTTTTCCTCCTCTCTCTCCCTGCTTGCCTACTTCCCTCATTTCTACCTGTACCTTTCTTTTAAAAAGAAGTTTTCATTTCTCTAGGAAAAATTCCTAGGTGTGAGATTGCTGGGTTATTTGGTAAGTGTATGTCTTAAGATCAAATTAAACTGCCGAACTATTTTCCAGAGCAGCAGCACCGTTTTGCATCCCCACCAGCAATGTCTGAGAGTTCCCAGTTTCTTTACTTTTTCCTCCCAGCACTTGATATTTCAGCCATTCTCATAGGTGTGACTTTAGTTTGCATTTTTACATAATGTAGTTGAGTATCTTTTAAATGTGCTTATTCATTATCCTTACACTTTTTTGGTGACGTGTCTCTTTTAGGCTTTTGTTCATTTAAAAAATATAGGTTTGTTTGTTTCTGCTGTTGAATTTTGAGAGTTCCTTTTATATTCTGCAAGCAGGTCCTTTGTTGGATATATGATTTATAAATATTCTAGGAAAAATTTTCATTTTCTTAAGTCTTTCATATAGTGATAAAAATTTAATTTTCTAATTTTTATAAAATCCAGTTTTATAATTTTTCTGTTATAGCTTTGTGATACATTTGAGAGTTAGTGTTTGTTAAAGGTGTGCGATTTAGGTCGAGGTTCAATTTTTTTTTTTGCATATGGATGGCCAGTTGTGATGTACATTGAGCTGTCCACAGTAATACCTAGTTGTCATTTTGTTAATATTAGTAGCTTGCTTCCATCCCTGATGTCGGTAATTTGTGTTATTTCTATTTTTATAGTCTGACCAGAGTTTTATCATTTTTTTTTAATTCTTTAGAGAACTAGCTTTTGTTTCATTGACTCTATTTTTCTGTTTTTTATTTTCATTTCCTGTTTTTTATTTGCTTTTTTCAAGTTCTTTTGGGTTTATTTCGCTCTTTTTCTGGTTTCTTAAAGTAGACACAGGTTGTATGAGATGTTTCTTCTGTTATGATGCAAGTATTTAACGATATACATTTCCTTTTAAGTGCTGTTTTAGTGTCGATCTTAAACTTTTAATTTTTTTAAGCAAAGGTACAGGCAGGAATGAAGGCAAGCAGGTAGGAAGGCAAGAGACAGGAGGAAGAAAGATTTCATTTTTATTTATTTTTACTTAGTTGTCCTTGGGGTGTGTGAGGTGGGTCAGCAGAGATGGCTGACTTAACAGACTTAACAGCTAAACTACCTACCACAAACTTTGAATAATGTGTTTATGTTTTTGTTCAGTTCAGTATATTTACTAACTTCCCTTGATGTATCCTCTTTCATTCATGCACTATTTGGGAATATACTATCTAATTTCTAAGTACATGGAGATTTTTTTCAATTAGCTCTCTGTTAATTGAGTTCCGGTTTAATTCTATTATGATTAGAGACCATACTTTGTATACTTTCTGTTCATTTAAATGTATTGACTTTTAAATGACCCGTGATATTGTTTGTCTTTGCGGGTGTGTGCTGTGTGATAGAGAAGAATGTGTATTCTTCTGTGGGGGTTCAATAAATGAGGGTTGGACCCAGTTAGTTGATGGTGGCATTTGGTTTCCTGTATCTTTGCCCATGTGGTAATGCTGATACATTTACTTTGGGAGGAGGTGTTATGATGAAGTCTGTATAATTGGGGGTTTATTCATTTTTCCTTTCATACCTGTCAATTTTTATTTTATATACATATATTTTAAAGGAAAGGTGCAGGCAGGAATGAAGGTGAGTAGGCAGGCAGGCAGGAAGAGAGAAGAGGAGGAAGCACTATTTTTTTACTTAGTTTTTCACACTGGTTGTTCCTCTCACACACATACACCCGCAACTAGAACCCCAGAGGTGTGTGAGCAGAGCTCCTTTGGAGGTGATTGACTTAACCACTGCTCCAACAGGGCGTGCCTGCTTCATATGTTTTTCAACTCTTAGGTACATTTGCAAGTAGGAGTGATGTTTTCTTGGTGAATTCTCTCCTATTCAGCAGTGGGAGGATAGAGTGATTTATGCCATGCTCTTAGGGTCACAACTACTCTGGTCAAGAGAGTAGAGTTTTCCTTCCAGATTTTAGGTGCCTGGTTGACTCTTTCTGTCATTACTGTTCTGCCACAGCCACCAGCATTGCAGTGTTACCTAGGGTTTGGATGGAGGGAAGGAAAAAGTCAAAAGAGAGACTGCCCTTTATTGTCCTAATCTTTCTTTTCTTGCTTCTTGGACCAGAAAGAGAGGGTTTTTTCTTTAAGCTTCTTCTCTGTATCCAGTGAACGCCTCTGGGTTTGGGGCTGCTCCCTTTCTCCAGGCAGAGTCCTCAGGTAGCTGGCATGCATTTTGTTCAGGATTTGTAGTTTGCCTTTAGCGGCGGAGAGACAGGAGTCTTCACAGAGTGTTCCCTGGTACAAGGCAGAACTTTTTGTTTGATTTTGATCTTGGAATGTGTTTTCTGAAATATACCAAATTCTTTAATAATGTGACTTAACTTTTGTTTTTTCATCCATGCCTATTTTTGTGTGGTATATAAAGAAATCAAAGTAGTGCTAAGTTGTCACAGCTTAAGGGAAAAAAGAACTGCTTTTCTTTACTCTAGAGGCAGCATAGTCTTGTGGGAGAGTGTGGAATTGTGAAGTATCACGAGGCAATTCAGGCTAGTAACTAATTCTGTGACCTTGTTCAAGGTAGTTAACAGCCTGGATCCTCAATTTCCTCCATGCAAAGAGTGGCATGACTATATTTTAGCTGTATTTCTGTAATTCTATGATTGATAGCTGAGAATTGGGGCTAGATGTAGAATTTTTCTAAGTCTTTGCTTTGTAGAATCCTTGAAGTCTTCATAGAGAAACGTTACTAAATATTAGTTGCTGTAGACTTCTTTTGTTCTCTATGCCCTATTAGTGTTAATGATAAATAAGATTGTTTTCGAAAGTAGAAACACTGAACTTTGTACAGTAAAAAAAAACTGATTTTATATTTGCTTCTTGGTTGCTGAGAGCTGTAGTAATTTTATGCTTTTCTTAGTTCTATTCCACTATGTTGATATTTCATATAGGTTATTGGTTTTTTTTTTATTTTTTATTTTCTTTTTTTAGACTTTAGCTTACCCTAAAATTTTAGTATTGCTTATCTTAAATTTTTCTTATTCTAAAGTCACAGGTATTTATGGTTACTGTGAAAAGGGTTGTTCTTTAAATAGATGTTTGTTTTCTCTTTTGTAAATTTATTTTTATATTCTGAATATGTAAGTCATTTGTCAAACAGGAATTGAGCCTGTTCTTTCCTCTTTCTGTGACTTGCCATATTTTCATAATGGAATCGTTTAAAGAGTGGAAGTTTTAAATTTTTACAAAGTCCTTTTTAAAAAATACTTTGTTTAACCTATATATGTTCTCAAAGATTTTCTCCCGTGTTTTCTTGGAAGATTTTTAGCTTCAGTTTTGATGTTTAGGTCTACGACCCTTTACCCTTTAAGTTACTTTTCATGTATAATGTGAGGTTAGGAGCCAAGGTTAATTCTCCTCTGGCCCCACAGAGACATCCACTTGTGCCAGCACTGATTGCTGAAAGACTGCTGCCCTTTCTCCTGTTGAAGAATCTTGGTTCCTTTGTTGAAAGTCAGTTGAGCATATTTGTGTGGTCTATTCCTAAACTTTCTATTTTGCTCCATTATTCTCTAAGCCTATCCTTAAATTCAATTCCACACTGTCCTGAACACTGGAGCTTTGTAGGATTCTTGAAATTAGATAGTGCAAATCCTCCAACATTATTCTTTTTTCCATAATTGTTTTGAGTATGTAGTATGTAATACTTCCCTCCCTTTCTTAAAACATTCATGAAAGTAGGCTGTGCCCTTGTGGTGCAGGTGGCTGAGACTCTGGCTTGTGGATCATGTTAAGCTCACGCATCACACCTAACAGGCCTGGGTGAAAAACCAAAATAATTAAAAATTCTTCTTCCTTTCCTTCCTCCCTTCTTTGCTCTCTTAAAAAAAAAAAAAATCATGAAAGTATGACACTAATCATCTTATCCCCTGAGATTGTTTTATTAGTTTTTCCTCATCACATTTCCTAAGTAAGAAGTGTAGAGATGATTACTGTCTTTTGGAAAGGTGTTTTAATCTGTTAATTGGTCTTCTCTCCTGATGTCTTGTTTTTCTGAATTGATGTTTAATTGTGATCATATTCACTATTCATCTGTTACTTTGTTGAGCTTAGTTTAGTGGCAGTGGAGCATAAAATACATTTTCTCTAAGGTTAGATATAGGTCTTTTAGGATTACTTTAAGGATTTATCAAAGATTTAGACTGAGTTAGTTTCTAAGATATTTTGATACTAAAGATAAGCTTCACATATTATTATATTCTTTGCATTATTTTGCCAAATTTAATATCTAACATTTTTTTGTTTGTATTCTTTCCAGAATTCAGCTTCTATCACTGAAATCTTGAATTCTCTGTTTATTTAAAGGAAAGGTACAGGTGGGAATGAAGGCGAGTAGGGAGGCAGGCAGGAAGAGAGAGAGGAAGAAACTTTTTGTATTATTTTCATATAGTTGTTCATACTGGTTGTTGCCCCTGGACCTGGGGCATGAACCTGGGTCCTTGGGATGCATATGAATTGCACTCCTTTGAGGGCAGCTGTCCTAACTGCTACTCCACCAGGGAGTGCCTTAAATTCTTAAAATCAGAAATTTATGTGGGAAGGTGGGTGCGAATGGTTTTGATATAAAAAATGTGAACATTTTCATTTAATGTTTTTCCACATCCAGAGGATGCCAGCCCCCATCAGATTGCGGGAGCTCATCCGGACCATCCGGACAGCCCGAACTCAAGCTGAAGAAAGAGAAATGATCCAGAAAGAATGTGCTGCAATCCGGTCATCCTTTAGAGAAGAAGACAATACATACCGGTGTCGGAATGTGGCAAAATTACTGTATATGCACATGCTGGGCTACCCTGCTCACTTTGGACAGGTAGGCTGGGCTGAGACCACATCTAGCAAGAATACTCTGGTTCGAGTGATGGTAGCTCAGGAAGTGTCAATCTTTTCCTGTCCAGGAGGTACTTTTGATAACCTTGTAATCATTGTGGAGCTCAGTTGAATTGAGAAAGAAAGCTGCAGACCTGGAAAGGCATGATGTTGACATCACTGTTTTTTCCATTGGGAATCTCTCCTGTGGAGAGAGTTTTGTTGGTGGCAGCTAGTTCACCTGGAGATTGACCACAGTTAACCAGTAGCATGTGATTGTTCTGAAGAATCTGAGCTATAATGAGTATTTTAAGAAATGTTTGCTAAATTTTTTCTTAATTATTTTCTCTTTGCCTGATGATATTTAAGGAGGAACACTGATGACAACAAATGTTTCTAAGTCAAAGAAATTAAGTGGTTGCTGAATAATGGCATTTAAGTGTTTTGTCCTGTCTGTGCTTTGGCTGCTGTGACCACTGTGCCAGTTCACCTCCTCAGTCTCCCCGCCCCACCACACACTTGCCTGGAAGAGCCAATCTGGGCGTTGAGCATGACGTTTTTGGTGATGCTTTCTTCTTTCCAGTTTATGCATGATTGGGACACTGAATCACAGAGAAGGAAATAGAGTATTGTTTTTAATGTTTGCTAATGTTGTTAAATATTGATTTACTTGTTTAAGAATTGTGTTATATACTGCATAGTCTTTTTTTAAAGATAAGGCTGCAAAATTAAGAGAAAGAATGCACAACACTTGGTAGGAGAAAAATACCACCCAGATTTCCACTATTCAAGGATGACTGTTGTTAATATTTTGATATATCTGTTTTATCAGGAAGGATGGCCACCAGCTTATGTTCTGTTCAATTCAGTAACTTCAGTGGAAGGAGACACCCACCCCACTTCCAGTTAAAACAAAAAAGTATTGGGACTGAACCTGTCAGAGTGACTGGTTAGTTTTATGCTCATTTGGGCTTGGGAATGGTGAGATCATCCTCTCTAGAAATACATGATTGAGAATAGGAGAGCATTAGTTCCCTAAAGGAAAATTCAGGTGTTAACATGAGAAGAAAGGAGGACCAAATAGGAGGCAAACACAGCTTCTTCCTATAAATAAGCAAGTTAAATGTCTTTGCCACATCAGCAATTGATCTAGGTGCAGATCCTTATATGCATGTAAGTGCAAAGCAAGGTTTTCATATATTCCCGTTGGCAGATTTGAAGTAGACACTTCAGATAGAGTTACAGAAATCTGCTGTGTTGGGCTATAAATCACCTATGGGAGGAAGAAACTGGAGACCTTCACTTAGGAATAACCACTGTTAACATCAGGGAAATAGTGACTTACATACTCCCAAGGGAATTCTGTAAAGACAAACTCAAGAATTAAAAATCATATGATAGACGTAAGACTTTGGTCATATTTCATGTTGTAAAAGAGCTACCTTTCAATATGTATTTCTAAGATTCAATTCTATAACATGTTTATATAAAACATACTTCCAGGTTTTTTTTAAGGTGGTGTTTTTTGAGGCGTTTTAGAATTTAATTATTTGAGGAAAAGTTACTTTTTGGTTGGAAAGCTTTAATACTCAAGAACACTGAACTAAAATTTTGATATAAAAATTGAAGATTTTTCTGAGTGGGAATAGGATTTATAATTTCAAGTCCCTTATTCTGTTTCCTTTATTTGCGTAAGTCATGGTCTTTCCATATCAGTAATTTGGTACCCCCTTTTGGAATTTCCTTTATAGTGTATCTATGATAAGGTTCAGACTTAGATTGTCTCACCTGCTTACATGAATCACGGTGCTATTTTCATTCAGTTATGTGTAAGAACACCTGCCCTTTAATTGCATTTTATTTGTTAGATCTGCGCTGTTGATTTTAATAGCCACTGGCCATGTAGCTATTGGTTTCTTGGAATGTCGCCAGCTCCACTGAGGCAGCTGTTAAAGGAAAACAGAAGTTAAGGGTACTTGGTGTTGCAGTTATTGAATGACTTTTAAACATGTTTTAGGCCCCTTGGGTATGTGAATCTACTTTATCAATTGTAATATTAATGAGACCTAAATATAGTCCAAGTATTTCTGGTGGAAATGTATTATGCAAATTGAGATATCTGTAAGTGTAAAATACACACTGTATTTAGAAGCCTTAGTCAAAAAGAAGATGTAAAATAACTTTTTATGTTGACTATATGTTGGAATGATAATATTTTAGATATATTGGGTTAAATAAAATTTATTATTAAAACTAATTTCACCTGTTTCTTTTTACTTTTTACTGCAGTATCTAGTGTGATGCTGTCCAATAAAAATAAAATATGAGCCAGGTATTTGATTTAAAATTTTTATTTTTAAGTCTAAGTTTTACCATAAACCCATGAAGTAGATACTATTCTCATATAACAGGTGAGGATATTAAAATTTAGAGTTTAACTAACTTGTTCAAATTTACATAGTAAATATTAGGGAAGAAATTAGAACTTAGTCTTCAACTTTAAAATCTGTTCTGGTGTGTGTTTTTTTTAAGGTTCAGGCAGGAATGAAGGTGAGCAGAGACAGGCAGGCAGGAAGAGAGAGGAGGAAGAAGCATTTTATCTTATTTTTATTTAGTTCACGCTGGTTTTCTCCTGGAACTGGGACTCGAACCCAGGGTTACGTGGCCTGTGTTCCTTCAGAGACAGACAACTGACCTAACTGCTTCTCCACTCAGCATGCCTCGTGTCTTTCTTAAACACATTTCAGAAATGAAGTTGGGTATCTAAAGAAGTGGACAGATTGCAGGAATAGAAAATAGTGACTTGGGGACTAAATTCTTGCATGACTGTGTTTTGTTTCTCATACACAGTAAAATTGCTTTGAATTTGCTGCCAGCAATAAAAACCAAGAAGCTTCTCATAGAAATCTGAATTTCTATGTTTTTTTGTTTTGTTTTGTTTTTAGAAAATCAGGATTTGACAACACTCGATCCACATTTCATGTGGCAGTAGTAAGCTGCTTTGGTGACCTTCTCCAGGCAGGACATGCCTTCTCTGTTTCTCCCCAATTCCAACCAGGCCTATTATATCTACTTACCTATTACACTAGTTTTAGTTTCATCAGTATGCATAGCGTTCCCTCTCGTTAGGCCTCTAAAATTTTGCAGTATTCTCCATAAGGTCTTCCATATCTTTGGTGAAACTTATTCATAGGCTCCTTGGATCTCTTGTTCCTATTGGAAACAATATTGTTAAAAATTTTAAATAATTATGTTGTAGATATATAAAAATAGAATTGATTTTTATGTGTTTTTCTATGTAGCAATATTGCAGCGCTTAGTTCTGAGAGTCCCTGTAGGCTCCATTGTGTCCATATAGTCAATATTATTTTCTGCAAATAATAATTCTTCTCCATTCCTTTGTTTCTTATTTCCTTACTGTACTGTACATGGAGTATAGTACTGAAAGGAAGTGATGATAGTGGGCATCCTTGTCTTGAGCACTTAAGCCTATACTGTTATCTCCAAATGCCTTCTTACTTTAAAAGAGACCCATTGGAAAGATGGCTGATCCCATGTCTAGGGCAGGAAATGCACAAAATAAGCTCACACTGTCTTACTGGGCCAGAAAGCAAGAAGGACTACATAGATATTAAAAGGTCGTGCAAACAGGCTCTAACACTAGAAAATTTGAACATTAATAAGAATCATTATAAATGATTGAAACATAATAGCTGAGTTTTTATCAGTGAGCTCATAATAATATTTAAACAAAAATTTAAATTCCATTAGTTGTTTTTGGAGGATAATAGGGAACCAACTCTGTTTTGAAAACAGGTAAATAAAAGGAAAGAAGAAAATATGTATCCTGTCCTACCTTACGAGGAATTCCTTCTGAAGGAACTATGGGTGACCCACTGGCATATATAGAGAAATAGTTCAGCTAGTAAGTGAATAAGGAGTAAAAGAAAAAATAATACCATTTTGCAAGCCCTGACATTCAGTGCTACTAATATCACAGAAGAGAGTCACCAGAAATAATTACATGTCTCCTAATGAGTGTTCATCATAATACCTGTGAATTATTATTTTTTCTTCTCATGGTCCCAGGTATTGAACCTTAGCCCCTGAGCTATAGAAATGCTATGTTTATATTTGTTAAAGCAAAACAAAACTGAAAAACCTGAATCTGAATAAGTCTTCCCTTCTGTTTGAAAAGAGAAATTTATGCAAGTGTTCATTGCAGCATTGTTTTTAATAGGAAAACAATGGAAACAATCTCTATGTCCACAAAAGAATAGGTAAGTTATGGTAGATTCACAAGTGGGTTGCTATATATAACAATGAATGTGACTGAATTAGAGCTTCTTACCTGGATGTAAGTAATACTCAAGATGTTGGATGAAAAGAACCAGAATACTGTATGAATTTTATATAAAACTGGATATATTCAGAAACAGTAGTCTCTGCATATATAATAAGGACATAAGGATGGCGATCATGAATAGCAATTTTTTGAGTTTCAGTTGCTCCTGGGATAGAAAGAAGGGAAATGTGATTGAGGCAGAGTACACAAATGGGCTTCAATGACATTTGTAATGCAAAATTTAAGATAAAATAGGGTAAAATGTTAAGATTTGATAAAGTTGCCTGGTGGATTAATGAATGTTATATGATTTTTGCGTGAAGTGTTTCAGTTTTCTCAAGAAAAAAATGGGATGCACTAGGGATTTTAGGTTTTTTTTGTTTTACTTCTACTAGAAGAATGAAAAGACAAGTCCTGGTAGATAGATTTTTTTTTTCCCCCCAAAGGAAAAGTACAGGCAGGAATGAAGGTGAGCAGATAAGCAGGCAGGAACAGAGAGAAAAGGAAGCCTCCTATTTTATTTTTGTCTGGTTATTCACATTGCTTGTTTCGCTTGGATCCAGGAGGTGAACCTAGGTGTTTGGCATGTACGTGGCCTGCGCTCAGCTGGAGGTGGAGGACCTAACTGCTGGGATGTGCCAGTCTATTATAGATTTTCTGCTGCAGGCTATGTAATGGTAAAGCAGTTGCATGCTTGTTTTTCAAAAGTGTGTGTTTCTATAAACTGAAGAGTTATTTCTGAATGTTTCAGTTAGATAAAGGTAGCTTTTAAAAAGACCTCACCAGTTGTGGATCCATTTCACAAAATTTTAATTGCATCTCTTTGTGAAGGTGATTGTTCACATTATAAAGCTCAGATGTTGAATTTGAAGGCAAATGTGTATGTGCATTTGAGCTTATGGAAATTGTTCTAAAAGCTAACAAAATTGGTGCAGCTCTTTTTTAAAGGGCAACCAAGTTAAATGTTGATAAAGGGCAGCATTTGTACTTGCTTCAGAAAAATGTAACAAGAGCAGAAACTTGGTAAATTTCTTTTAAAAAATTGCTTTGAAATGAAATTCAATGAATACTGAACTTTAACAGTTAGCTAGAAAGTTTGTAAAAATTAAATTTAGTCTCTACCTCAGAAATACTCTATCAGAATATTTTAGGGCTGACCTATATTTTTCAGAACTCTCGAGGTGATTTTGATTAGTCATGTTTGGAAATAACACTTTAGACATTGTTTTTGTTTCAAAAGGGCCTTATAACTTTAGTCTCAGACTTGTTGCTACTGGCTACCTGGAATGCTGCTGCTGAGAATCAGGCCACTTCAAAGTTCCGCTGGAGAGAATCAGTCTACTTTGCCTTGAAGGAAGGGAATGGACATCTTTCAGTGTGGTCTTCTATAATGTGGCTCATTTACCTTAGTGATGAGAAACTAAAGTTGTTGAAATAGCTTGTTTAGGTCTCTGAGCTAGAACAAGGGTTACAGAAGGCTCAGGTTCTAACTTCAGATTGGTTTCTTCTCTTCCACTATGTGTATGTAAAGACTAAGTAACTTTTCCCTGATTCTTTCATGTTTTCTTTATGTTTCTAACTTGAATTGGGTGCCCTTCCTCATTCGTTTCTATGCATATATGTGTGTATGTATATGTGTCTCCAAATGTTTTTCATATGTCTGCCCTTCTGTGTCAGTGAGACTGTCTAGCACATTGGTTTGTACATGGCAGGAGTTTGTTAAAACGAAAACCACAGCATATCAAAACAATTGGAAAGTAAATAGAAAAAAAAATCAATGAGTAACAAAGGATTATAACATTCAGGACTTTGGGATGGAAGGTAGGGGGGAGAGGGAGAAAGTTGCTGTGAAAAGCAAGTACATAAAGAGTGGTGGTGATGGTGCACCCTTGTGGAATAGTGGTTGGGTCAGTCACTTTAAAAGGAATATAGCCATGTACCCCTGAGTTCGAATCCTCGGTTGAGGGAAAACAACCAGTATGAAAAACTAAATTAAACAAAAAACAAAAACAAAAACAAAAAAAATGCTTCCTCCCCTCTCTTCCTGCCTACCTGCTCACCTTCATTCCCACCTGCACCTTTCCTTTAGAGAAAAAAAAAAAAAAATTGATGTTGACAAAGGAAAAACTGATAGTAGGTGAAGAATAGAAAACTTAACAGAAAACAAGTCAGCAAGAGAATTAAAAGAAAGAATAAACATACTTAATAAACTATATCACACTAATTGAATAGCATGATAATTGTTCAGTATGAATTTTAAAAAGACTGTTTCTAGTTACTGAGTGGTATTTTCATAAGATTCTGGTCTTAAATTTTCAGTCTTTTTCATAAAATGATTCCAAGACAAATGCCTTTTTTGTTAGTATTTATTGTTAAAGGAAAAGTACAGGTAGGAATGTTGGCAAGCAGACAGACAGGAAAGAGGAGGGCGCACCTACTCATTCATTCATTCACATGGATTGTTCCTTACCTCTGGTCCCTGGTCTTGAACCCTGGACCTTGGGATGTATGTGGGACTGCTGTCACGTGCACAGGTATATTAGACTGCTAGGCCAGCAGGGTGTGCCCTATTTTTTTAAATACATGAAGTTCAACTTTGGAATGGGAAACAAATATTTCCCTTAGTTTTGTTTTTTTCTTTAATTATTACTTTAACTTGTTTTCTCTCTATAAGTTAAATACAAGTTTTCTTTAATCCTTTTAATTTTTTCTTCCTAGTTTAATATTATTTATCTTTGGCATAGATCGTTGATGTAAAATTTAAGAAATACGCAAGGATATATGATGGATCCCATCTCCTCCCATTTAAAATATATGTTGTAACACTTTATTTATTCTTTCCTCATTAATCTGAAGATTGACCCGTATCAATATGTAAAAAACTTCATTATTTTCGTTCAACTTTTTTAACATGCTCAGCAGTATATCCAGCATCGTATTCTATTATATATGTTAATCATTTATTAAACTGATGCTTTACCAGTGTACATTTATTTTTAATCTTACGGCTGAAACTACACTAGAATTGATTGATTAATATTCATCATTTTGCACTTGTGTGAATACAAGTGTAGTGTAGGTTCCTAAAAATGGAATAATGGGGTCAGAGGGTATGTATATTTTTAATTTAGATAGATCAGCTCTTTCTTACTACAGCTTTTGGCAGTTTTATTTCCATTATTCATGCTTTTACACTATTAGACAGTTTTTTTAATCTTTGCTAATACAATAGGTTAAAAAGTAATATCTCTGTTTGGGTCTGATTTGTTTCTTTTTTCTAATCACTTTATTGAGGTATATTTTGCATATCACTCTTTTGCAGTTCACTCTTTTCAAGTGTACTGTTCAGTGATTATCTTTAATTTTCCTTGTTGGATTTTCATTTGTTTTAGGAGGTTAAACTCTTGTTTCATATGTTCAGTTTTTTTTTTCCTTTGTCAGTTTTTATGTTGGTCTTTTTAAAAATCAGTTTGTAAGATCCTTTTCTAGGATTTCATAGAGTTTGGCGTAAAAGCCATAGTTTTCTGTTAACTGTGTGCATATAAACACGGAACTGTTTGCCATGGTCTTAAAGCATATGCTAGATTCGTGGGTTAGACTTGTTTCAAGGTGCTTCAAATGAATAGTAGTAGTCCTGGCTACATCCGAGGTTCTTCCTTGATGGGCAGGTACATTTGGTTGATTACTCTTTCTGTTCTTTAACTCATGCAAGTCTGTAAGGTGGATGCCCTCTTGTCACATTTTCCCTCACAGTTGTCACCTTCAAAGGAACCAGTGTTTACTTGAAGCAGAGTGCTTTACAATCAGGGAAATGCTATAAAGAAGTTAATGTTTGTTCTTTTAAATTTTCGTGTTTGCCGTTTAGCATTTAGGTAATTTTTAAACAAGTATCACAAAAAACAACACATTGTATTCACCAGTCACTGATGACTTAGTGAGACTCTTAAAACTTGGCTCTAAAAAATATGAAGCAATATTAATGCCTAAAAATATCTTCTTCTCATTAGTTTATTTTAATAAACATTTTTTGGATAACTTTTTTATATAAGGCCTAGTGTTTGCGTGAAGCATGATTCAGTAAGGACGATGAAAATCTCAGTGATTCCGATCCTTGGAACACTTTCTCTTACTGTTGTTTATTTATAGAATTATGAAACAGGAAGATTTAAAACCCTCAATTTGGAAAAGAGTGTTTGGCTTTTCTAATAACATATTAGCTCCTGATTTTATCTTTAACCTCAGCAATAATTTTTCTGCTGACCTTGTAAAAGTGGCTTTTATCATCTGTTTCAGAAATTGTTTTTTAAATTAAATCAAATGTATAGCAGGAAGGGAAGTTTTGTTCTACAATATTGTCTCTCCCACAGGGCATTTAAGTTTTCCTTTGGGATCCTAATTATAGGCCTTTTGAGACTTCTTTGATATGCTCACGATAGTATGTCATTCCACTCTCTTAAATGTTTTTAGAGCAGGTGCTTTGAGCAATTTGTAAATAGCTGTAATAATTTTATTTGTAAACTCTTACTTCCCTCAATTTCACTTTTGAACTTACAGGCAATTCATATGGAAAGTAGTCTCATGCGATCTTAGATCCTGTGTGCACAGGTCTGTATTTGAGCCCTTTCTTTGGCATTCAGTGATTTCTAAGTGGGAGCATGTGGTTTGAAAAACTTCCTGGCCAGTCTAACTTACGCATACCCTTTGAAAACCATTTGCTTTAGAGGGAATGTTTGTTAGCCTTTTCCATGTTAGTGAAGATGAAATGATAAAACATATCAATCAAAATGATTGTGACATTCTGGAAAGACTAAGTAGAGAAACAGACTAACTACGAGAACTCTTCAGCTCTGATCATTTTTAACAATTTTGTAAAGAAGAAATCATAAGACATTTTAGGTTAATTTCACCAGTGAGTTTTCCTCTGGCTTTTTTCTCTTCTGTATTTGATTCCTAACCCCTCTTTCCCATAGTAGTACTTGATTCAAGCCCTGATGTATCTCTCCATATTATAATAACATTAGTTAATGTTTATCTCTTCATTTGTATGGTCCTGATGTTTAGGATAGTGTTTGGAATTTTGAGGTATTTCCAGTTACTGACTTTTTTGATACTCCAAATTGGAACCATACTCACTTAGCATAGACTGGTAATTGAATTTGGAATTGGTTCTATTAATAGCTTCTTATAATCTTTACTAGCTTCTATTTGAATGAATTTATAGAACTCAAGTAAAAGTCACAGATGATTTGGATAGCAGATATCAAAAAACCATAAAAAGGTGACCTAGAATTTAATTACTATTATCAAGATACACAAAGGTCTTAAATCTTTGCCTTCTCTTTAGGCAGTTTGATGATTCAGGTTGTATCTATTTGCATTAGTCGTCTACTGACTTTGGGTTGCAAACATTTCTGTTGTAGATGTGGCAGCAATTTCTTAATTTCTTTTTCTTTCTTTTTAAATTTGTAGTTGGAGTGCCTCAAGCTTATTGCCTCTCAGAAATTCACAGACAAGCGCATTGGCTATTTAGGGGCTATGCTGCTGTTAGACGAAAGACAAGATGTCCATCTTCTCATGACCAATTGTATCAAGAAGTAAGTGTTACCGTCTTTCTCAGACAACTCCTTTTCCATTTAGGCTTTGCTTGTACTATGACCTCAAGAGCTCCTGTTTACTCGTTTTATATTACTGTCCAGAATACATTTGAATTATTCTTGGTTCTGTAAGAAGCTAAGCAATGAATTAAAACTTGTGTCGGGGTAATCTAATGAAGTGAGGGCTACTGTTCCGACATAGGAACGCAATTTAGCAAGAAGTAAACATTTGGGCTCTCATAGAACAGAAAAAGCATTGGTAAAGCCAGAGCTTTCTTTTATTTCCAGGACTTTGAATGCCATGAATAATAAAATGTTACATTTTTCAAAGAATTACCAGTGTCTATGCTGAGAAAATACCTTTTAAAAGTAAAATGAGAGGTCTTGCTTATC
This sequence comes from Solenodon paradoxus, assembly GCA_004363575.1. Taxonomy (NCBI): domain Eukaryota; kingdom Metazoa; phylum Chordata; class Mammalia; order Eulipotyphla; family Solenodontidae; genus Solenodon; species Solenodon paradoxus. The sequence goes on along the minus strand of RJWH01000723.1, from coordinate 239,532 downwards.
AGTGACCTAATTGGAGATTTCAGTTGCATGTGATTATACTTAAAGTTAGAAATTTTTATGTGTCTTTTTTCTCTAATGGCTGCTTTATTAATTAACTAGTTTAGTCATGTTTGTCTAACAACTACAAACCATGGAGTGCTTTCTCTATGGAGAAATTAGAGATCCTGAGCAAGGAATTGGCTGTTCTTCCCAACATCCTCCTCCTTTTTTTTTTTTTTTTTTTTTTTAAAGGAAAAGTGCAGGCAGGAATGAAGGCAAGCAGGCAGACAGGTAGGAAGAGAGAGGAGGAAGAAGCGTTTTTATTTATTTTTATTTAGTTGTTCATCCTGGCTGTTCCTCCTGGCCCTGGGATGCAAACCTGCGTCCTTGGGATACATGTGGACTACATTCTGCTGGAGGCAGTGGACCTAACTCACTACTCCATGAGGGCACACCCCAGCATCCTTCTTATAAGAAATTTTTGTTAGAAAGTTGTGGAAAGTCTGATGACCTTAAATTGAATAGTTAAAGGCACTTCTTCGTTTATTTTAATTTTTTTATATTTCGTTGGCATTTGAAGTACTTATATACTTGACAAAAAATAGAAGCAGGGGACTACAAGGTGATCAAATTTGTATATATTGAATTCTTTTATTTTTCTATGTTAAAAACTTTCCCAATAGATAATGGAAAAACTCAGAATGAGAATTATGATTTGGTTGTAAATGTAGAGCGTATCATTTAAGTATGTTAAATTTGTGAACTTAATTTTGGGAGAATCTTGTGTTTTGACCTTGAAATAAATATTAATAATGGAAGCACTAAGTTGATTCATTTAGTCAGGAAATATTTATTGCATACTTGTGTACCAGAAGCTGTTACAAGCTTTGGGATTGGAGAATTATGGACTGACTCCTTGGTGTCATGAAAGCTGCAACCTATGCGTTCATCATACTCTTTCATGCATTTACTCTGGACAGGCCTCTTGAGAGTTTCTTTCATTTTTGTTCTCACACACTCTTATCTCCCTTATTATTCAAACCTTCTCTCACATGCTGGTAACCTGGTAGTTCTGCCTAGCAGCTAGTTCCTGCTAGGGTGTGAATGCCAAACTCAGAGATAGGTTTGTAGCTAGTAACAGATGAGAACTGAAGCACACAGGCAAAGAGATCTTTGTGTATAATTTTAATGAGACCTAGCCCAATCCTAGGAGAATTTAAGATAGAGTAACTTGTTCACAGTTGGGAATTGTTCTGCCACTTTAGTCTAAGTTAAGTCACAGGACTTAGACTCATTCAGTTTTGTTTTGTTTAATTCTGTTGACGAATGTTGTGTGTGTGTGTGTGTGTGTTTTGTTTTACTTTTTTGTGTTATAGGATATCACAATGAAGAGGTAGTTTTTATGCTTAATAGTGAATGTTTACTTCATTATTCATTGACCTAGAAAAACTCTTGGACATTAAAGATCTTGGAGTTAATCCTTTAAATATTAGATATGCCATTTTAAGAGCTTATATTATGCACATATTCTTAATCATTGAAAACCAGAATGAAAAGTCAACTAAATATTCTTGGGATTTGAGAGCCTCTATGGTAAAGCCATAGCTTTTTACTAGTAATTTTTTTTCTTATTTATTGAGGGAATTTTGATTTATAAAATAATATATGTCCATAGGTACAAATATATGACATCATACCACACCCACCATCAAATTATCAAAAGTCCTCCACTACTGCCTCTGCCATCACTTTTTCCTGGTAATTTTACCGTAAACATTCAAATTGATTAAAAAGCAAACCTGGATACATCCTGGTGGAATAGTGATTGGGTCAATTGCCTTCAAAGGAGCAACCACATACCCTTGGGTTCGAGTCCCGAATCCGGGGAGCGGGGTGAACAACTAAATAAAAAATAAAGATACAGTTTCCTCCTTTTTTTTCCTGCCTGCCTACCCATCTTCATTCCTGCCTGTACCTTTCCTTAAAAAAATAGATAAACTAGCACACCTGGTTAAATGTACACTTTACCCTTTTTTCCTTTCTTTGTTCTTTAGGGAAGACTAAAATCATTTATTAGTTCATTTAAAATCATTCATAGTAAATCTACTTGTTAACACAAATAATATATATAATAATATATAGTAAGCTATTTTCCAAAATAAAATTTAGTGAGAAAAATGGCATTATTTTACATTTTTGTAAATCTCTTAAATATTTGGCCTAACAGAAGAGAGTTAGATTCTTGTATTTACTTCTGCATTCAGTTTCTTGTGTTGTTTTAATTGAAATCCAGTCTTTCACATAATGTCGGTAGAAAAAGAAAGAGGGCTTACTAGCCTTCTCAATTATCTACTGTATATTCTTCTTTAAAACTATACCCAAACTCAACACATGGTAGTTTCCTGAAGGTAGTTAAGGTATGAATCTAAAATTGTTGGTGACAGTATGAAGCTGAAATTATGTAAATGAAATTTGGTTATTTTATTATATTTTGCAACCCATTGATCTGTCCTATATCTTACACTCTGAATGTTTTTACTCATCCATACTTTGGAAAAACTTGATTCACCAAGGTAAAATGTTGGTAAGTTGTCAAGTTCATGGTCTCAGTACAGGTTTTCAGAATTTTCATTCTCATTTCAAAGCTTGGATTTTATCATTGGCAACAAATACTTCCAGTTGTTGCTCTTGAAGCGATAGGTTTACTTGACTCTTAGGGAAGATGTCTGCGAACACCCATTTCTTAATGACAATAGTTGTCCGTCAGTTATTTTTCAAAAGCAGCTAGTTCACAGCTCAGCTTGCAGATGAAGTAGGTGCTTTTCTCTTGTGTCACTTTACTTCAGTAGCGGTAGACGTACTTCATGTAAACCTCTCATTTGTCACAGCAAGTATTAAAAAATGTGCCCTCAAGAGTCAGGATTTATTAAAACTATCATTTTTTACTGCTTTGTCACAGGCAGTTTTAAATGACCTTCCTCCTTGCCTCCTCCTGTGCAGGTGCGGCAGGAATACGGTGAGTGCCACGGCTCTGATGTGCTGACGTCGCTGTGGTTTTCCCACCATGCTTTTGTACCGTGGTGTACAAATGTTGGTACAGTTGACAAATATGAATATAATTTGCTTCTCAGGGGACCCCTTGAAGCAGTCTTGAGTACACAGTTTGAGAACCATTGGACTAAAGGACACGAACATGTTCTTGAAGTTGGTTGTAGTAGCGCAACGCATAAGAATTCAGCTTCTGAATTGCAAGAGTTGATTCTACAGATGAGTTTGCCTGTAAAAGCTTTTAATATTTCAGCTTTTCTGAGAGTAGACTTGAAAATAATTTGAAATAATTTTGTACAGTAATCAATGTCTGCTAAAAATAGGATGTTGTTTACCCAAAAATGGAGCTTACTGTAAAGATCTCAGTTTGTTAAAGGTGGTTTCATTGGCTCATTTTTTAGTAACCTTTCTCTTGAATAAGTGTAAAAATTAACATTAGGGTTAATGCTATCATAGGGTAAGATAAAAGGTTTCAGGGTATTCCATTTGTGATGTTTAAGTCATCTTAAATGCTCTAGCAGTAGAGATTGTGTTTTTTGGTTGTGTGTGTGTATGTGTGTGTTGATTTTCTGAAAAGATTTTGGTCAAAGGATATATATTTATGTGTATTTATAGTTAGTAGTAGAGCATAGTAAAAATCTTTTAAAGATACAGTTTGCTTCATATTTCTGTCATTGTCAGCTTTCGCTTTCTATGCTTTGATGGATTTTCTAACTTGATTTTCAGAAAAAACATGTCCAATTTCTGTTGCTTTGGTATTTGGAAATGTTGAATTTCCCTATAGGAGGGACTGTCAGTGAGTTTATGCTATTGGTAATATGTAATAAAATTGGATTAGACCTTTTTTGCAGCAAATAATCTTAACAATTATTCTCTTTTTTTGGAGAATTGTGACCTCGTTCTGAGCTCTCTGGTTATACTATGAAGCTTCTTCACAGGCGCACCAGACAGAGCATGTTCATTTCCTCCTCCCTTTCTTTTGCAGCGACCTTAACCACAGCACGCAGTACGTGCAGGGGCTGGCACTTTGTACTCTTGGCTGCATGGGCTCCTCAGAGATGTGCAGAGATCTCGCGGGAGAAGTCGAGAAACTCCTGAAAACCTCCAATTCTTATCTAAGAAAAAAGGTAACTTTTAATGAAACCAAAGGTCTGTGTTTGGATTAGGATTATTATAGAGATGAGTTGACAATTTATTCATGTCTGAATCTATCTGTGCATAAAATGTATTTTAAATGATTATGAATCAAGTGCTTATAAATCATCTTTTTTTATACTAATTTTGGAGATTTTTTTTTACATGGCTCATTTACACTCCAGTTGATAGTGATTGAGAACACTGTAATTCTTCTGTTTTCAAGGACATGATTTTAAACAAATGTTAAAGGATATCCTAGCTGGTATACTTAATTATTTCCTAAATTACTTGGTTCTAAGCAGTATGAAGACAAAGTGATAATGAACGTATCTTTAAACGTTTTTTTTTTTTTTAAATCACAATAGCTAGTGTCTATCCTTAGAAGGACAATTCCATTGGGAACTAGATAATTTTTAAGGAATGATATAGAACCCACTTTTGAAATTGATATGTCTGATGGAATAGCAATGGAAGACTCATTTATTTGTTGAGGTAAAGACTTAAATATTTTATTGTTTGAGACTCAAAACTTTTGCAAACAAAGGGTGTAAAATTTAGTAGTCCAGAGAATGAACACATACTATCATTTGGTTGGCATTTACTGTGCCTCTCTATTAAATCTGTAAGACAACTGTTGAAAGGTCTAAGCTGTTTTCCAAGATCACACACAGTTACTGATGGCTGCAAACCAAAGCCAGGTTTGCTCTTGTTCAGAAGGTACTTTACTTCATTAAATAAAACTTCCTTGCAGATTAGAAAATGCTCCCTGTCCCACTTTATAGCACTGACATTATAACAAATCTTTTCTTGTTAATGTATCTTAATTTTTATGGTTCTTAGCTCCAACAGATAGTAATTATTTGTGCATTTGTGTGTGTGTATATGTTAGGGGGTGGGTAACTAAATTAATATTTGCATCTACCTTTCTTCCCTCCAATAAACAAACTAAGGCCATCTTTTCTTTAGTGTCTTTCAAATGATTTTCTTGATATTGACAGCGTGAATTGGTATAGATGTTATTAAAAGTAACAGCACATTTAAAGTGTTTGCAGTACATATCTTTAAATTGCATGATGCTTTTATAAAACCTTGCAATTATATTATTCTTATTCAGAAGAATAATTATCATAGATGGAATATATACTATTTAATAACACATAATATCTATTTTTTTACTCTCCCCAAACTCTACCTAAGCTGTATTTAACTTGATAAATTCATGTTAATCATGGTCTAGTCTGGAAGTTTTTATCCACTGATTTAGCAATATATGAATAAAGGGATAGGTCATCTAAAAGTTCTTGTTAATGAAGTAGTATGAATTAGAAAACTAACCAGTTAATAAACAATAAACCCGATACCTAACTTATTTATTTTTTTAATAGATGAACTAGTTGATAAATGTTATTTTTGTTATTATTTTTATAAGATTGCTTTCCCTGGCTTATTTGAAATTAATCCTTTGACTTTTTTTTTTTTTTTTTTTTCCATAGGCAGCACTGTGTGCTGTTCATGTCATCAGAAAGGTTCCTGAACTTATGGAGATGTTTTTACCAGCAACAAAAAATTTATTGAATGAAAAGAACCATGGTAATGTGACTTGGATGCACTTCTGAAGTACTCAGGGAGGAAGGGAAAGAGAACAGGCTTCAGGCAATGTTGGTCTTCTGTCTCAGGCTGTGGAATTTTCTTTCTCTTGAGCTTAGACATTTTCTAGGAAGGTCTGTCAGTTTGATCTCCAATTCTGATATCCTGCTTTTGTAATTCAAGATCGACTCCATAGTAAACTTGTTTTTCATTTTTGGTCCTCTTTTACTATATTAAAAGTACTATATCAAGTCATTAATACTCATGCAAAAATGATTCTAGCATGTGTAAAACTGATTTCCTGGCTATTTTATAATAGAAGAAAAATTATTTATTTCCTTGTGATAGGAGTATATAAGATTTGTGAAAATCCTTTTAGATTACTCATACTAAGAATTTGTAATGGATATTCATATATACAAATATAAATGTCTTGAGAAAAATAAAATGGAATGTGGCTTTTTTTTCCCCAAACATTTTATCCTTGTTTTGAAGTCAGTAAAACTGGTTTTGAATAAAGAAAATTCATGTGCCCTAAATACTAAGAGGAAAAATGGTAAAATTATTTAATTTGATTCATTTAGTCCTTTGCCTAGAAGGCTCAAATATACATGTTGAACAAATGAATGTTTACGGCATTTAATTCATATTTAGTGAAAATTGTTGTGAGATTCTCTTCATTCAGTCTGGACAAGCACATTCATTTTGTCATCCACAGTTACCTCAGAGTTTTAGTTTGTTTTTTCTGGAAACTTAAAATCCTTAAGATTTTTGCTTTATGCTAATTTAATTTATGCTAATTGTCTATTAGAACTTAGCTCATAGCTTATTGTTCAAGTATGGAGCAGATGATGCCCAGCTTACATTGACTGCGAGCCTGTCCTCATGGGTATTCTCAGAGAGGAAAACATGCATTGGTTTTATCATTTTTCAATAATTGTTTTGGTCACACACTTGTTTAAAATACCCAATTTGACTGACTTGACCAGTATTAATTCAGTAAGCATCTGTTAATACCTCTTTGTATTCACCTCAATGCTTAGATTCTTAGGGAGATTAAAAAGCAAATAGCAGCTATCACTTTTTTTGGTCAGTCACTTTGAATTGACCTTCAGAACTTAAAGCCCTGTTCTGTGAAGTTGAATAATACAGTTTAAAAAATTTTTTTCACCCCTTCCTCCCAGCCCTGGATCTGAAACCCAAGTGCTTGGGCTTTGCCCAACCTTGACCTACGCTCTCACCGTGGAGCCACAGGAATGTGCCAGGCTCGTTTTTAACTTCCATGCACTCTTTTCTTTCCAGGTGTCCTTCATACATCCGTTGTCCTCCTCACAGAAATGTGTGAGAGAAGCCCAGACATGCTTGCGCATTTCAGAAAGGTAGGTGCCATTATGCCTAAGCCTTTTTTGATTGAAAAATGGTTTTCCTGAAAAGTATGTGATTTTCTCACTTAAGAATTTTCTTTTGAAAGGAAACTATGAAGCTGAATAAAGGACTTAACCAGCCCTGCTGTGTGGTGGGGCTGGAAGCCAGATTTAGGCATTTACGTGCTGACAGTAGTACAGCATTTCCCTTTCATAACAGGAGTCTTCTCTCATTGTTGGCAGACACACCAAGCTCTCCTCTGTTGTATCTGCTGTTTTCATAGTGAAGTCAGGAAATGTAACCTGAGGTCAGATTACAGACAGGAGAGAGAGGGAGAGAGAGGGAGGGGGAGGGGGAGGGGGAGGGGAGGGAAAAGGAGGGAGGGAGAGAGAGGGAGAGAGAGAAAAGAGGGAGGGATGGGGAGAGGGAGAGAGAGAAAAGAGAAAGGGAGGGAGGGAGGGAGAGAGAGAGTGTGTTTTAAAGGCAGGTACTTTCTTTTTGTTGTTCTTTCAAGGTGAAAACTTCAGACTAAAAGTTGACATTACTTTCATCTAACATAGGGTCCCCCACTGTTTATTTGAGGCTATTGACTCCTGTGATAAAAGTCTCCAGCTTTTTAAAGTCTTCCCCCTTTCTTACAGCATTCAAAAGTGGAAATTTTTGTTTTCTCCACTCATTTTTAGAAGACAGTAAGGAGAACTCAGAGAAAGACTATTCTTTGGGTAGTTACATGCATTTAATTCTTTTTACAGGGTGCTGAACACTCCATAAATGAGGCTTAGTGGTACTTTAGGTCTAGTGAGGCAATATTAACAATTTTTTTTTTTTTTTTTGCCTTTTTTCCCTTAGAAGTTCATGTCTTGATTATATTATTGTAAAATAGTATGAGACCCGTATCTGTCCCTAATGCTTGCTCTGTATGTTTTGTTCCTGTTGTCTGTTTGGAATCCTGCTGTATGTTAGAATGAGAAGGTAAGAATTAACCCTCTTTTAGATGGTGCATGCTGGCATTAGGTCCTTAGTAGCTTTTGTGTATCCATCCACAATTGTGGCTTAAAAAAAAATACTAATGCTGCAGCCGTGCTTAATACTATGAGTTATTTGTTCTAGCATTTTTGGCTAACTTCCTAGTCCAGTTTTTGTCTTGTCACTTAAACTCCTGACTCCAAAGTCAGCCTTGGATTTCAGTTGCAGCCTTTCTTGAACTGTAAGCCTCCTTCTCTGCCTTTATCTTCACTTGAGAAACTTGCAGCAGTTTCCCAGTGGCTTTGGTGATGGTAATTCCAGATCAGTTTGGAGCCGTGACACAAAACACTGCTTCTTTTTGAAGTAGATATTTTAGAGCCATATGTGGGTAATCTCATACTTTAAAAATCTCTATATACCCCTGAGCTTTTAGTTCAGACTTAGAGCTCTTATTTTCCCTTACCTGCATTTAATTTTGCCTAGAAATTTCAGAATATTAAAAGAACTTTGAGGTAGAGTGGGTGGGCATCAACTGATTTTCATGGCTGCAGCCTTTTCCTTTGTCTTACTTTGTTTGTCTTGTCCTCAGTAATAGTAACTTGCATTATTGTCTGAAAAATAAAACTGGGTTCCAAGAATTTATATGCTGAATACTTAGATATTTGTGCTTTTTGTCCCAAGATGCTCTTAAGTGGTGTGCTGGTCTTTGGTGGTGAACAGTAACCCAAAGAAAAAGGACTTCTCCAAGAATCCAATCAGATTAACAAAAGTAATGAGGGCCATGCATAGTACAGAAAGCAGGCCAGTGGGAAATTCATAAGGCGAGTTGCTTTTTTGTGCGGAGATTCTAGTTTTATCACCACATTTTAAAGCAGTTTATAACATTTTATTATTTTCCTCTCTACTATGAATCTGTCCACAGTTGACAAATTTAATAAGGATTCTATTAATGTCACACAGGTTATGTTCTCTTGCATTTAGAATCAGCCTAAGTATTATGGATGTTTTTGAGTGTCTGTGGTGAGGATAGCTTGGCTGTGTTTTACTCTTGATCCTCCTTTAGAGTTGCAGCGCAGAGACGGGAAAGCTCTCATATGCGAGAACACAAAATGGAGTCGGGGCAGTTGGGCTTGTTCTGATTTGCCTCCAAGAGACGCAGTTCCGTTCCCCACGGACGCTTCTAAATTTTAGGTCGTGAGAATTGTCTTCATAGCTAAATTGAGACTTTTAGATGGAGGTTGGAACAGTTCCTATTGTGGTAGACATTTTGGAGAGGAGGATTTTAATCTTTAGCGATTGATCAATAGAATGAAACAAATACTATTTAAACATGTTTTCAGCTCAACCTGACACTCAAGTTGTTTCTACTCTGTTTTATGCAAGTGCTTGAGGTGCTTGCAGTAAGGAAGACGAGAAGCACCCTGGGCCATAAGTAGTTTCATCAGAAGGCCCAGTCTTGAAAACAGACAAGTCAGTCTGCATAACTAAATGCTGACATTAAATTTTCACCCAAAATTGTGCCATAGGAGAAAGGCAATTACTCATGACTACGATATCTAGTTTCTTAAAGACAAAGATAGTTTCCATCGCCCTTTCCACTAGATCACGTTCCTGGCTCTTGTATTTCCTGTTACTCGTCGAAAAGGACATAACTAGCCCTATCTTAGGAGGAGAGAATGTTTTTTCTCTCCTGGAGGTAGTACGTTTTAAACTAGACTTTTAAGAGTATCACACTAGTAATATTTTGGGTACAGCGGCATTTCGTATCCAGACGTTAAATGGATTGCGGTTGACCGTGTCTGTGCCACCTGGTATGCGTCACGTTCTACAGGAGCAGAAATGCATTTTACCCTGCAGGCGTCTGTTTTACTTGATTCCCATGGGCTTTCTGACATATGATTTGTAGTATCTTTATATATATAACTGTGGAGTAAAATATTCAGTTTGTTTTTCACTCAAATGAAATACATACTCTTTTTGCCTTCTTGACCTAAGTACTCCTAAGTTATAGTTATCAAACATCAACAGTATACCAGTATGTTATATCAGTATAATTTGCTTGGACTCAGACCTTAGCACCCCTTTTCTAAGCCAAATTACCTGCCTATGCGTGAAAGATTCTTTGATGTTTTCTGGTTTCTGACACACTTTCTTCCCTGCAGCTTGTGCCCCAGTTAGTCCGCATTCTAAAGAACCTCATCATGTCCGGCTATTCACCAGAGCACGATGTTTCTGGTATCAGTGACCCCTTCTTGCAGGTAAGGTTGAAAAAATGTTTTGAATAAATGTATGAAGTTAACACCTTTGGGAGCACACCTTTGTGGCTCAGATAGCTTGAGACCATATAAAACCCAAGGACCTGAATTCATGACCTTGGTCCTTGGGGTGAAAAACCTAAATAAATAAGGAAATATGTTTCTTCTTTCCTTCCTTCCTGCCTTCCTCTCTTCTTTTTATTTACTTACTTATTTACTTACTTACTTGCTTAATTAATTAATTAATTAATTAATGTATTTATTTAAAAGGAAAGGTGCAGATAGGCAGGAAGGCGAGTAGGCAAGCAGGCTAGAAGAGAGAGGAGGAAGAAGCACTTCATTTATTTTATTTAGTTCATCTTGGTTGTTTCCTCGCTGGCCCCAGGTCTTGAACTGGGGATCTTGGGATGTGCATGGGCTGAGCTCAGTGAACTAGACCACTAGACCACCAGGTTACACCCCTTCCTTTCGTCTTAAAAATGCTTCTTTCTCTTCTTTCTTCCTCTCTTTAAATAATAAAATAAAATAATGCCTTTGGAATAGATCCTAAATTTGTGTCATGTAGAAATTTGGTATTTGATTAATTACATTAATAAATGAATGATGACACCATTCTGTATTGTAGTAGTTGAATAGATTAAAAGAGTAGGTATTAATAGTCACAATTATATGTACTACTTGAACAGTGAATGCAATACTGTTCTGCGGGTGGTAGTGTTCTTTAGCTGTGGAGTGGTGAAGTGTGAGTTGTCTAAAATTAAGACACAGAAGCATGTATAGCTTCTCTAAAAGATAATGTTTAAATTTCTTCTATTTTTGACCATTACTAGTGTGATCTAAGGCTTCATTTAAGTTGTTTGAATTTTTTATAAAATAAGGTTCCTTTTGTGTCAGACACAATTTGTTGATACTTCTAATATTTTTGCACCTTAGGTACGAATTTTGCGGTTATTACGAATTTTAGGGCGAAATGATGATGACTCAAGTGAAGCTATGAATGATATATTAGCACAGGTGAGTCGACTAAACTTACATTGTATTAGCTATTCATTTTAATAATAAGTAAGGAGTAGAATGATTGTTGTTATATGGACCACTTTTTATTTGTATTTCCCCATTGGTACTTGTAATCAGTCACTCATTACTTCGCAATATTTTTTGGAACCGTTGTTTTATCACTTACGTTCTGTGTCTTTTTCAGGTCGCCACTAATACAGAGACTAGTAAAAATGTAGGAAATGCTATTCTTTATGAAACGGTTTTGACTATCATGGATATTAAGTCAGAGAGTGGACTTAGAGTAAGTGTTTTTAAATGTTTTCTACCCCCTACTGTTTATGTACTGGCATGGACTTTAGTACTTCAGAATTGAATTTCATTTAGAAATTGATGTTAGGGAGGAATTATTCTGAATGTATAATGTGGTTTGGTATCTGGAGTACCATTCCCTCTTAGTGAAAGCTTAATGGTGATTATAATAAAAAAATCAGAAGATCTTAGGTATAGATATATTTTGATTTTATTGAGTGGAGACATTTTAGTATAAAGTTTTTGCTAGTACCACAATTTAAGTTATATTCATCATTTTTAAATAAAACATTATATTGAGTTAATTTGTTTTCCTTAAATGCCTATTTTTATTTAAGAAATAAACATAAAATAAGAAATTGAAATGGTACAAACACTTTGCCAGGAAAAAAATGTCTGCTTTTCCTTTCACATGTAGACTCACTTCTTATAAGTGGGAAATAATATTTTTTCAGAGATGTTTCTCCATATTCAAATGTGTCTGTATTCTTTCCCACTTTTTAAAACTTTTAGTTGAAATCATTTTAGACTTACGGAAAAGTTATAAAAATAGTTGAGTTCAAACAAACTGGTAACTTGTCATATATATTGTTCTGTACCTTTTTTCACTCCTCATTGTTTTGGGACTAGTTCCACATTTATTCTCATCTTTAAGAACAATATCAGCGTGGTGGAATGTAACGAAAGTTTATCATTTTAACCCATCTCTAAGTCTGTGTCCAGTGGCAGAAAGCACATATGCACTGTTGTGCAGCCGACACAACTGCTTGTCGTTAGAGCCTTTTGATTTTTCTAGCCCGAAAATCTGTGCCCATTAAATAGTCACTCTCCATTATCCCTTACTCCCTGCTCCTGGAAGCCACTTTTCTTTCTGTTTCTATGACGATGACTACTTTAGGTACTTCATGTAAGTGGAATGAATACAGTATTTGTTCTTTTGTGTCTGGCTTATTTAACATAATGTCTTCAAGATTCATTTATGTCGTAGCGTGTGCCAGAATTTATTCTTTTTAATGGCGGTATAATATTCCATTTAATGTATATGTTTCCATCTAGCAAGTTTTCTATTAATGGACTCTTAGTGTGTCTCTTATCATTTGTGATTACAGACAGTGGAATAGTAGATCTTTGTGCATATGTACAAGTATGTAACTAGTATAGTTTTCAGATAAATTCCTTGGAGTGGAATTATTGAAAGGAGGATATATTTCATTATAAATATTTATAATTATTGCCAGATTTACTTCCAAAAATACTATACCAGTATTCTTCCACTGACAATAAAATTCTTTAAACATTATATTCTGGCAATTAATATTGAAATAGAATATGGTTTGTAAGAGTTTTCCTTCAGAATTATTTATTCATTTATTCATCCATTCATTCATTCATTTATTTATTTTTGCTGGCAGTCTGTAAAGTGCCAACTGTCACCTTTAATGAGAGGCCAGGAAGTGTTCCTTAAACAATATAAGTATGTAATTTTGCTAGTTACTTAACTTGTGCTATCATTTGTCTTTAGGTCTTAGCCATAAACATTCTGGGCCGCTTCTTACTGAACAACGACAAGAACATCAGGTATGCTGACTGAACGTTGTCACGTGGGGTTGTATGCTCAGTGTCTTCAAGAGTGACTGCTCAAGACCACACACGTACATGTTTTGAGTGATTCAGGATTTCTGTTTTTTAGTTTGGCCTTAAAACTATTTTGCAAGCAGTTTGAGAATTTGCCTTATGACTTAAGTATTGTTTCTATTTATACTGTAAATCAGGAGTCAGCGTATTTTTTTCTGTCTAGGAGCAGAGGGCCCATTTAGGCTGAATGACCTTAAGGTCTCTTCCCAACTACTCAGCTCTGCCTCATGGCATGAAAGTGCTGCACACTATGTAAATGATGAGTGTGACTTTGCTCTGATAAAAATTGACATACAGGTGCATGCTTGTGGCTTAGGCAGCTGAGGTTGATATGGGTGCAGATTACATAAGTTCAGGGACCGGGACTCAAGACCTGGGATCTGGGGAATAACCCCTCACCCTCCTCAAAAAAAATGATAGACCAAACATGACAGCAGAGATGGATTTTTGTAGGTGGACCAACCATAATCTATTGACTGCTGCTCTAAATAGAAATACTCATTGTGGTATCCTGAATTATCTTCTCTTTCCAAAAGAATTTTTAAATAATTGGATCTTAAACTCATTTTTGGGATGGACCAGTATCAAATAAAGGCAGAAAAAATATAAATAATAAAATTGAATTTCATCTTGCATTTTGGAACTAAGGCCTGAGAAAACATAGTATATGCTTATTTTATTGTACTGTTGGGAAGAGTTTGAAGGAATTGAACCAGTCTTTTTTGGGCATTTAAGTGGACTTGACCATAAATGCAAATCTAAATGCTAGACTTCTCCTGTTTGCCACTATTTTAGTGCCTTTTTTTTGCCTTTAAAATGTTAGCATTATGTTCACCTTTCTCTTTAAAAAGTATTTTAAAATTTATACTTTGGTCTTAAGATGTTTTTGGTTATTTCTTACGCAGAAGCAAGCAAGCTTGAATCTTACGTTGTAATTCTCTTCACCTTTGTTTCGTGTAGGTATGTAGCGCTGACATCTTTGTTGAAGACCGTGCAGACAGATCACAACGCAGTACAGAGGCACCGAAGCACAATTGTGGACTGTCTGAAGGATCTGGATGTCTCAATAAAACGGTAGCCAATTAGCTCTGACCCCCACCCCCCATAACTGTGTAATTGTTGTGAGAGAATGTTGTCAGTTTTATATTTGATCATTATTTTCACAGATGAGCTCACTGCACCGTAAGTCCTTTTTTAGAAAGGATTGGCAGAGGGAAGTTTGGGTCAATTAAGGAGGCCAGTAAGGAATGCTTAAGTGTATAACTCGTTCTTTGATAACTGAAACAGATGAAGATAAGTTGGGGAAAATTTTACTTACCAGAAGTACTGTGTTTTGTGTGTTGGAGGATGAAAATAGAGTGATCCATCGGCTAAGTGTTTTATCACAATGCTGACACTCCAGTTGCTGACAGCACACGCTTTCTCACAGCGCTTCTCCCCCAAGATGCTAGAGGCAGTTGTTTTCCTTAGAGCGGTGAATTTAGGAATGATTGTTAGGCAGCAGATAACACTTTCACAAGGCATTTTTTCCTCCACGGAGTATCACTACTGGTTCTTCTCGTAGGAAAACAGCAGATGTTTGTAAAACCTGCTTATAGTTTGCCTCAGTGCACTTTTTGGTTGTCTGTTCAAATCCAGAACAAATTAGATTTAAAATGATCTCTGAAACCGTTTGCTTAACAAACATTTATTGATAATGAGTTCCTCTTTGCCAAGAACAGGTGCTAAGTGCTTGGCCAATCTCAAGGTCAGAACTCAATTCAGTAGCAACAACATTTACATGGTGCCTGGCAAAGAATTTATAAGCACATTTTCACTTGGTTCTCAGAGCAAGCCACCAAGGGAATTGAGGCAATGACATCCATTCTCAGTAAACAGATTAAATTATAGTCTCAAAGGAATCAAATTACTTAGTCTGAACCTTACTCCTGGTAAGGGGACAGACATGGAAATAGAAATCAGGCCTTCTGACTTGTCTCTATAACTTACTACTGAACTTTGCATTTAAAAAGTAAAACGTCTGTCACTTTGACACATAATGTTAAGAGCTCATACTCTGAAGACCGAAAGCCTTATTTCAATCCTGGCTCTGCCTTTAATGTACTTGGTCTAAGTACTTAGCCTTTCAGGGCTTTGCTTATCTCATGTGTAAAATTTGGAGAGAAGAGCACCCCTTCATAGGGTTGTGCAGGTTAATTGGGTTTATGTAGTTAAGTTGTTACGCACTGTGGAAGAATTAGCTATTGCTGTATTTATGTAAGGATTGAATTTTTTTTGTTTGTAGATTAGCTAAGATGAAAATACTTTCTCTTAAATTGGTATTTTTGAAGTCAATTTATATGCATATTTGAGATTATTGACAATATGAAAAGAAGCATATAGTAATAACCTTAGAGAGTTTTTATATGTTAAACATCTCTACTTTTGCTTTGGTTGCCAAAGTTGTTATGTGGTTATAGACAATTTTATTTTCTCTCCTTACACATGCCCTTTTTTCCTTTTCATGACCCTCTTTCTCTTTTTCAACTTTTTCCCCATACTTTATTGAGATATAATTGACATGACATTGTGCAAGTTTAAGGTATACAGTACATCGACTGATACAGTTATATATTGCAAATGACTACCACCATCGCTTTAGTTAACATCTGTATCGTGTCACATAATTACCTTTTTTTTTTTTATGGTCGGAACATTTAAGATCTGTTCTCTCAACAACTTTCAAATATATAACTCAGTGTTTTTACCTACAATCACTATGCTGTACATTAGGTCCCCAGAGCTTGTTCATCTGCTATCTGGAAGTGTGTATCGCTTGACCAGCCACTTAGCCCATGCCCCTGACCCTGGTAACTACAATTATAGCTTGTGGTCTCTGTGTGCTCAGTTTTTGTTTGTTTGATTTTATTTTTCAAAGGAAAGGTGCAGGCAGGTGTGAAGGCAAGTTAGGCAGGTAGGCAGGAAGAGAGATGAGGAAAGAAGTATCTTTCTTTTCTTTTCTTTTTTACTTATTTGCACTGGTTGCTTCCCCAAGACCTGGGTCTTGAGCCCAGTGGGATGTGGCTTGCTCCTTAGGAGGTGATTGACCCAACCACTGTTCCACCAGGGCATGCCTACATGTCAGTTTTATTTTTAGCTTCCCACGTATAAGTGATTACAATACAATATTTGTCTTTCTCTGACTTATTTCACATAGCATAGTGCCGTCAAGGTGTGTTTTTATTTTAATCGCTTACATACCTTTTGTTGTAAACTATGTTTTACATTATCTTTGGACAAAAGTAGGTCTAATAAAAGAGAGTATGGTGACTTTACATATGGTATGTTTAAGGAGTAATGCAGAGATATTATCATTGAGTGTTAATTTTATTGCTTCTCTTTTTGAGCCTTTTAAGTATTCTGCTTTCAACTTCATAATGGATTACTGAACTCAAACTTCAGTTTTGGTTATTAGTAGTGTAATCTCATGGAGATTTTTGAAAAATTTTGAATGAAGACTTAAAATACTGAAACTGACTGGGTAACTTTGGTTGTCTCGGGTGCAAGGATTGGGATCACAAGGTCGCTCACGGGCATTAAAACCTCTGCCTACATCTGTCTGAGAGTTGAGAGAGAGTACATCTAGGTCTGTGTTTCATTACCACTGTAAATAGCACAACTTTTTTTTTCTTTTTTTAAAATTTCCCCCGGCAAGGCGTGCAATGGAATTGAGTTTTGCCCTGGTAAATGGGAATAATATCCGTGGCATGATGAAGGAATTACTTTATTTTCTGGATTCATGTGAGCCAGAATTTAAAGCAGACTGTGCATCTGGAATCTTTCTTGCTGCAGAAAAGTAAGATTTAATTTTTCCTTTTATCCATACAAGATGTTTAGAAACTTTGAAAACGTAGGGTAAATGTTGTAAGCATGTTTAAACCATGTAATATTGATTTCAAGCCCCTCAATTAGAATTTAGTTGTGAGAAGGCCAGTCTAGGCAGCATTATGTATGTTGAGACCAAAAAGTAAAGATCCTGCTTTTATAAAATCTCTTCCTATTTCTGTTCTTTAACCTTTCATCTATGATGCCATTTTTATGAAGAAAATAGAAAAGTTAAAGCATCTGATTTGTGTTTTTGTGTAAAACTTTTAGGAAGACTATCTCAAAATTTTGGTATTTGTCTATTTTTCCTCTTCCTATTGTGAATTTAAAGGAATGAGTTCTTAATCCTGTATGAACTGTGTCTGAGAATATCCTTTTTCATCCTTCTTCTTTCTTCTTTCTTGCCCTGAATTTATGGTTGGTTTTCTGAGAAACTGGAGAGAGAGTCCCATTTCTCAGTGTTGTAGAGAAACATAATTCCTCTTGCAGTATTGTGAGACATCTGAGGTTTGACTGTGAAATCATTAACCTTTGAAATGGAAATCTCTGCTAGATTTGAATGTAAAATGTAGCCAAATAATCACCTCACCTGTGAACCTAATAAGGACAGCAAGACAGGAGTTTTGAAAGTTACTGAGCAGAGTATAATTTACAGGTTCCAATTTTTTCACCTGGTGCCATTATTTTCTCAGGTATGCACCTTCCAAACGGTGGCATATAGACACAATTATGCGTGTCCTGACAACGGTAAGTCACTGTTTTAGTCAACATATGCTAAGAGCTGGATGTGCTGTTAATTGGGGAAAGCCCTTGTTCCCATGAGGACATCTGAATTCTCGTGTCAGGCAAGGAAAGTGCACTGAGAAATACACTGAAGAAGCATGGTGGGGTATGATGATGGCTGGAGAGGGTGGGATGTGGGCCAAGTATTTCAGGCCAAGTGGTCAGGGCAGGTTACACAGAGGAGTTCGGTCATGTCTGAATAGAGTTTAGTCACAGGAGGTTTGCGAAGATTTGGGCCAAGAGTGTACTAATCAAAGGGAACACAAGTGCTATAAAACCCTTCGGTTGAGGCAAGATTGGCCAGCACGGAGAGCAGCGGGAAGGCCAATGGAGCCAGCGGGGCAATGGGACGAGAGTGTCAGTTGACGCAGGGCCAAGACTCAAGAGGACCTCATGAGATTTAGGAGTTCATCTTGAAGGTGACAGGAAACCATTGGAGGATTGTCAATGACTCTACCTGTATTCTGGATTTAAAGTGACAGTTTTAGAAATACTTTCTATAGTATTCAAGAATTTTGGAGCTTCTCTGTTTATCATTCAGTTGATAGGTGAGAGTAGGAATTTAAGAGTCAAAAAATAAAAAGTATAATGATATATAAAGAAAGCATAATTTTTATCTTTGTCTGGTTTGTCACCGGAAGTTGATTATACCATAAAAGAAAGTGTTCACAAAATTGGCCCACTAAAACTGAAAACTTTTATAGCAAAAAGGAGGAAGCCTACAAAGTTAAAAGACAACTAAGAGGAAAATATTGTAATCTTACATATGTCAGCCTATAAATATTTTAATATATAAATAATTAACGATTAATAGGAAAAATCAAACACTGTAATAGAAACGTTGGCATTTGAACAGGGTATTCCCAAAAGAAAGAAATGGCTAGTTAACATTGAAAAGAAAAACAAAACCCTTACTAGTAAAGAAATAGTAAGTTAAATAAAAGTGAGGTATTATTTTTACTAATACCTTTTTATCTAATTCTAGTGTTAGAAAATAGAGAAACAGGCAGTGCTCTTCCCTTTGTGTGGTTATAAAATGGTGCCACTTACCCAAACTACAAAATGTAGTTTGTAGCATTTAGTAAAAATCATAATTTTTACCTTCTAATCCATCAGTTCAGTTTTAGGACTTTATCTTGAAAAAAATAAAAGGGCGTATGTACAAAAATGTGTATCTAAAGGTGTTCATCCCAATCTTGTTTGTCATAGGAGAGACTGCAAACAGCTGAAAATCTCCCAATAGGCATTTGTTAAGTAAATAATGAAAACCTTTATAGGAGGGAACGATAACGTTGAAATTGTGAGAAAAAAGGATTATTGCTGTGGAATTCTGTGATATACTACTTTCTTTAGTTTCTGTTCAATGAATTAATTTTGTGAAAGGTTAAAACTAATAAATATACTTAATAATGGGGAAAATTATATTCTAATAAAGACATGAATCAGGATACTTTTTTTATAATAAGGCTCAGAAGGAAAAAAATTTAAACGGAAGCACAGTATTTATCAAAATCCACATTTGAAAATGCTTCTACTTTCATTTTTCCAACTAACATGTATTCTTTTATTATAATTCTGTGATTTTTTTTCTTCGCCTGTCAATGCGCTGGATTGTAATAATTGATTTTTGACTGTTGCATCAGCCTTCCATGCCTGGAATAAATTCCACATGATCGTGGTATATTATTATTTTAGACATATTATATTTGTTTTGCTAATATTTTTGAAGAATGTTTGCATTTGCATTCACATGAGATATTAGTCTCTAGTTTTCTAGTAACATCTTTGACATTCTAGTAGTGTTAGATCTTCAGTACTTTGGGATTTCTCAGATATCTTTACTGATTTTTAGTTTAATTTTGTATGATTTTTATTTTTTTAAATTTAAGATATTTTTAATGCCTCAGAATGTGGTCTGTCTTGGTGAACATTCCTTGTGAGCTTGAGAAGAATGTGTATTCTGCTGTTGGATGAAGCATCTAAGATGTTAATTAAATTATATTGACACTTTTTCATTTAAAACACTCAGCTTTTTCCCATTAGAGGAGTGTCACTATCTAAATCATACCACAAATTACCTGTTTTTTAGCTTCTCATTTTTATTTTGTCCATTTTTCTAAACTTCCTGTATTTCTTTTCTTTTTAAGGAAAGGTGCAGGGAAGAATGAAGGTGAGTAGGCAGGGAGGCAGGAAGAGAAGAGGAAAAAGCATTTTTATTTCCTGATTTGATCAGTTGTTCATCTTGGTTGTTCCCCTGTGGTCCCATGATGTGACCCTGGGACCTTGGACTGTATGCGAACTGCACCCAGCTGCTGCTCCACCAGGGTGTACCTCCCCCTATATTTTTACAGGAGGGGTGGCCTAGTCAACTGTGATTGTTTATTTGTTTTCTTTTTCCTTTCCAAAGTACATATGACTTGGTCTTGTCTCAGTCTTACACATCAGATCCATTCTTCTGTCCAATAATGGGAGGATGACTGAGGTGTGCTAATATTAGGCACAGCTTCCACTGTGTGTGTTTCCTGTGCAGCGTGCTTGTCCTAGTGCTTTAACGAGGCTAAGATTCCTCAAAAATTAGATCGCTTTATTTTATTTCATGGTTGTAAATAGTGTCTCAGATTCCCTTAGTGAAGAGAATGTTAAAGAGACCAAGTTAAAGTATGAATAAATAACACCAAATATCTTCCATTCCTGAGATTAGTGATTGGTTCTGTAACATGTATAAACAATAGCTTTTAAGGGACAGTCTGTTTTAAGCTCAGTTTTGGAAAAGTTACAATTTATTTAATTTTTACCTTATTAAAATGCCCTTTGTGCTATTTACATTCATTCCTCTTTCCATGTTCTCAGTAACTTGAGCACTGTGGCTAGCCCCTGTGATTTAACGCTGGTATTGGAGAATTGTGGGAAGAGAGAGGTGGTTGTAATTCAGTTCGCAGTGAATGTGCTTCTTAAATTTTTGAAATCTTAGGCCTTACCTGTTTTGAGTGGAAAAGTCTTTGCTTTGGACAAAGAGGTGGGTTTTATTTTACTTTTTGTAAAATTAAAAAAGTTAGTGAATACTCCTATAAGACAGACAGACATAGGAGTTTGAACTGCCGTGGACCTGGTCACTGGCTTGAGCTGTGGGGGTTCTGTAGTAGTGCCTTTAACAACAATAGCTAACATCTGCTACCAGTACTTGTGTCCCAGGAGTAACGGTCTGCATTTCCTTTTAGGCAGGAAGCTATGTTCGTGATGATGCAGTCCCCAACTTGATACAGTTAATAACCAACAGCGTGGAGATGCACGCCTATACTGTCCAGCGCTTGTACAAAGCCATTCTCGGTGATTATTCTCAAGTAAGTGCTTCATTTGTCTTTCTGTTTGAAGGAAGAAATTATCCTTTATAGTTCTGGTATGTTCATATTACCGACACTCTAGACATGTCAAAAAGACCTTTTGATTAGATGATCTATGATTCCATTAATCCTTGCAACTCTTTTTGGTCCCCCCACCTTGGACCTCTGGTCATGAAGGCAGGTCCTGCATCTTAGCAACTAGGGTACTCCTAATCCTTGTGACTTTTTCTTTTTTTTTAACAAAATGTTCAGGTAGGAATGAAGATGAATAGGCAGGTAGGCAGGCAGAAAGAGGAGGAAGGAGCACCCACTTATTTAGTTGTTCATCTTGGTTGTACCCTTGTAGCCTGGACATGAACCTGGGTCCTTGAGACATACATGGTTTGTGCCAGCTGGAGGGGCTGACCTAACCACTGCTCCATCAGGGCACTCTGCTTGACTTTTAATGGTGACTTTCTCTTTGACAGCAACCTTTGGTACAGGTGGCTGCATGGTGCACAGGTGAATATGGAGACCTTCTTGTATCAGGCCAGTGTGAAGAGGAAGAGCCTATTCAGGTATACTTGTCACTTTTGGTTTAGTAGGGGAGATCATTCTTTTGGTTGTAAGACGGTAGTGTTCAATGAAGAAATGAGGTTGTGAGCCCTTGAAGACCGTTTAAAAAAATAATACCTGAATTATATCGGGAAACATGCCAGTTTTTGAGATGGAATTTATTGAGCCATCGTGCGATTTTTTTTTTTTTTTTTTAAATTACCGTAGGGTCCACTCCCTGTCAGAATAAACAATAATATTATTTCTCTTATCCTCTGGCTGGTAAGTAAGAAGAAATGAGACATATATCCTTGTTTCCATTTGTTTGTTAAAGATGGGCCATAAAAGTATGGCAACTCTCTTTTCTTCCTCTACTTCTGACTTTTGAAACTTTAACATGCTTCTCAGTCCCCCATATTTTCCTTTTTTTTAAACCTGTGTTTGGCTAATGGATCAGCTTGGACATTTACTCTGGCAAAGCACGGATTATGTGAGATGCTTTGTTAATGTTGGTAAGGTTGTCTTTCTTAGCAGCATCCTATGATTTGATACCAGATTGAGATATTGTTACAACTTACTCTATATTGTCTTTTTTTCCCCCTCCCCAGGTAACAGAGGATGAAGTATTGGATATTTTAGAAAGTGTCCTAATCTCTAATATGTCCACCTCTGTGACACGAGGTTATGCCCTCACTGCCATTATGAAACTTTCTACTCGATTCACCTGTACTGTAAAGTGAGTATGGAGAAGTAGAGTGAATTTTAAAAAGCATTATTTCAAGAAAAAGCAAACATAGACTACTAAAATGAATCATATATACCTATTACTCCACAATAACAACCCTCAGTTTGTAGTTAATTCTTATTTCATTCTTACTTTGCTTCCTCATCTTCCCCTATTCACCAGTGATTATTTCGAAGTAAAAAGTTACGGGTTTTAAAGTGAAATTTCTAGTGTCTAGTAGTTACTCTCTAAAGGAGGATTCTGATTTGCTATAAATTCTGAGACTCCTTAATTGAGAGAAAATTGTGAAGGTTTTGCTGTTTAAATCTTTAAATTTTAGTCTTTACTACTTTGAATAACAATTAATTCTTGAGTCAGTTTTCCCAGCTAATTTAGCTTTAAGATGTTCTGCTTTAGGGTTATTTTTCCTCCCTGCTTTAGTTTTTAATTTAAGGCCTTGTGAAAAATATTTTTGATTGACTTTTTAAATTGTAAACTAGAAGAATTTAATATTAGGTGATGATATTTTTATAGACAAGAGTCTGGTACTGTGATGCTTGTTGATGATAAAAGCTTATTTCAAATTTACTAAAGAAGAGAATGAACAATGTATGTTTCTTTTTTGGCAGCAAATTGATCATTGATACTCTTGTCTAGCAAGTTTTAGAGTATGGGACATATGTAATGTCTTAACATTACAATTAGAGTAAATATAATGATGAATGGTGATGCTGAGGTGTTATGTTGAATGAAGATAAAGACAATGTGTTTTCTTCTTGAAAAATTAGGTAAATTAAGAAAAGATTAGTATTATAAAAAATGGACCAGAAAATCTTTGTTTAAACATTATTTTCTCTGTTTGTAAACTTTCTTTTGGGTGTTTGAATTGTGTGTCATTTTATCTCAAAGCCGAATTAAGAAAGTGGTCTCCATCTATGGAAGCAGCATTGATGTGGAGCTCCAGCAGAGGGCAGTAGAATATAATGCACTTTTTAAGAAATATGACCATATGAGGTAAGTGAAAAAAACTAGCAATGCATGTACCTCATAGCATCCTGAACAAATTGTTAATGACATCAAGACAGGAAGGGAGAGTCATTTTTTGCGTTTCATCAAGGTCCTTTCTTCACAAACCCTATTTCGTTGTAATTGCTTGACTGCTTCTGTTTTGTCTATCTTCTGTTCTGCTTAGTCCCTAAAGAAACATAAACTGTTCATTTCATTATCTCTTTTGGTATGAAAAGTTTGCTTCAATTTTTGTTTTATTTGGTTAAAGAATGTGAATTTTATTTTTTCAAGAGAATCTCATTCAAATATAATTACTAATATTTTGGTGCATGTCACCCTCCACCCTTTCCTATTATGCAGTGTCTTCTTGACTGGAGACTAATACCCACTGACCTTTCATTCTGATTACCAACAACTCCCAAATGCTGAGGATTTACTTGGGCAGTTTGTCCATTCAAGTATTCTTGCTTCCTCTTAACTCAGATGGGAATTTATGTATTCTTGTAATCCACCGTCTATTTTAGTGTGTGTTTAGTGGCGGAGAGGGAGGGGTGATAGCTCTCCTTGTTTCACTCCTTTATAGTTACGATGATTGTTTTGGGTAGGGAATCTAGGTTAACTGCCTAGAGTGTAACCACTTCAGATTCTTCTAAGGTCTGCCCTGCTTGAGAGAATGCCTGTCATGGAGAAAGTGACCACAAATGGCCCTACTGAGATTGTGCAAACAAATGGAGAGACAGAACCCGCTCCTCTAGAGACCAAGCCGCCGCCCTCTGGGCCACAGCCTACCAGCCAGGTAGCTTTTTACTTGTTATCCGGGAATCCTGATGATCATATAGTTAACCAGTCTCTTACTCGACTCTCTCCTCAAGCTGTTTGTGGGTCGACTGATGGTTTTCTTGTTTTTTGTTTTTAAATATTGAAAAAGTTTCAAGTCAGATGTAGATTCAACAAGTGCCTGATACATTAAGGTATTATTTCCTTGTTTAGGCCAATGATTTATTGGATTTATTGGGAGGAAATGATATAACACCTGTTATACCAACTGCACCTACAAGCAAACCAGCTTCTGCTGGTGGAGAACTTCTTGATTTGCTGGGAGACATCAACCTTACAGGTGAGACCAAACTGGAGTTACTTAATGCTTGGATAGGGATAAAGTCCTTGGGGAGAAATTACACTCATCATAGACTTCCCTCACACGAGTCAATTGAAGATGGGAGAGGCTAAGTGAGAAAATAGAATCTCTACAGTATCTGATCTGTAAGTTGCCATGCTAATTCTCTAGAAACAATGGGAATTCCTTAATGTCCACCTTTTAATTTGAGACTACAATATTTTAAGATGGAGAGAAATTTCTCTTTCAGGCTAGAAAAGAACCGTATCACTGTCACCTACTTTTTCATTACTGTGCTGAGATAACATTTTTTCTAGGTTTCTTCTTTTTTTTCTTTAGAGGAAAGCTGCAGGAAGGAATGAAGGCAAGGAGGCAGGCAGGCAGGAAGAGAAAGGAGGAAGAAGCATTTTTTATTTTATTTTTATTTAGCTGTTCACACTGGTTATCCAAGCCCCTGCCCACTTCGGCCTGAGATGTGAGCCCTAGTCCTTGGGATGTATGGGGACAGTACTCCTTTGGAGGCGACTGACCTAACTGCTGCTATACCAGGGCACACCTCATGGTTCGTTTTCAAGAGCTACAGCCATTTGCGAAGAATGGAGAGATATTAGTTAACCGACTATTTAAGGAATGCTTTCCTTCCCTCCCTCCTGCTTTCCTTGTTACTAGAGCAGTGGAAAAACAAGAACATCCATACTTACAGTCTTCAAACATAACTTTCCTTTTGGGTAAATTTTTTCTTTATATGTAGTAGACATTTGTAATTGATGTGCTTAATGATAAACTATACCTTTTTTTAAAAAAAAAAAGATATGTACAGACAGGAAAGAGAGTAGGCAGGAAGAGAAAGGAGGAGAAGCCCTTTTATTCGGTTGTTCACCAGTGGTTGTTTCTCTGGCCCCAGGTCTTGTACCAGGGACTTTGGGGTTGTATGTGGACTGTACCTGGTTTAAACCCTTAGGTCACCAGGGTATGCCCCAGTCTATATTCTTTGGTGTTCACATTTGTTTTAGCTTCTTGGGTTTTGCTTAGCTGTCTATATTTTTCTTTTCCTAGCTAATTTATTTCAGAACAGTTTTAAAAATTTACAAGTTTTTTTCTCCCCCAGCCCCCAGACCCAGGTACTTGGACTTGATATGACCTGCATCGGAGCTGCCTGAGCCACGGGCGTGCATCACTTCTTTTCTTAATTTCTGTCTTTCCCAGCCCTGGGTTTCAGACCCAGGTCCACCGCTTTTATAGCCTGTGCCTCAATCACCTGAGCTGCTGGGAAGCACTCCTTGTTAATTTTTAATGTGTTGGTTTTTTTCCTAGTGTACTCGAATATTTTCCTTCAAACATATTTCAGCCTGCCTTTATTCCATTTTGTTAATACTTTTGAAATGGTAAATTTTCTGTTTCACAAATAGTTTCAAATCTGTTTAAACATAAAATGGGTCCTCTTTTTTTTGAAGAATTTCATATGCGTCTTTTAGAATCTTGATTTCTTTTATGATGATGTCCTATGGTTGCCCTCTATTGTCTGGTCCTCAACTTTTCTTACTTTGAAGGACCCATTAAAAACAATCTGGTGATTTCTTTCCCCTTTTCCATTCCATACCACCCTTCTCAAGGAATCAGTGTTAAGTTTTTATTATGTAATATATAACAACTATAAAACTCAATAAATGCCTTGATTTGCTTAGCTTGTAAAATAAAATATTGAGAGATTTGTCATTCCTTGGTTGCTTCCCCCTCATCTCCTTATCTCTTAATCCCAGATGTAACTGCTGTCTGTCCTACAGCAGTGTTTAACTTTGGTGTTTACCATTTCTGTACGTTTCTGGATACCGTGTATAATTTTGTTTTGCCAGTTTTTACCTTTTTAGAAATGGTATTCAACTGAATGTTCTTTTTCATTTTTTATTTTTTGCTTAGCATTTATGACAATACAAGTATGGATTTGTAAATAATATAGATTAAGTATATTTCTAGTATATTCATATTTTTACAGTGGTATATGGGTAATATTTGATTTTGTCAGTGTGCCAGAATTTACGTATCCGTTATCTTCATGATGGACATTTTGGTTGTTTTCAGTATTTCTGGAGAGGTTTTTGGGTATTATTACTGGGAGGATGTTACTCGCATTTAATATGAGTCGAAGCCAGAATTGAATGCTGCTGACGATCGTGCAGAGTGTACAAGGCAGACCCCCCCACAGTAAGGAATCATCTGTTCTGATATTTCATGAGTTTCGAAGTTGAGGGACTTCAGGGAGATGCTCATGTAAGCTCTCCTACTTACAGATTGTTCTCCACTTTGACAGCATCAGTGTGCGTTCTCACGGCACAGCTTAGTCCCATGTCCCGTGGCACCGTATTCTTAACTGTCTGGCTTTATCAGACACGAAACTTTTCATTATTTTGATGATGTGACGTAGCGTATCATTGTGGTTTTAGATCCCATTTAAAGATTGAGCCATCTTTTCATAAGATTTTCTTTTCGTTCAGATTTCTCCTTCTGTGTTTGACTTGTTCGTTTTTCTTACGACTTTTAAATTGGATTATCTTTAAAAAAAATTGATTGTCAAAGATGTTTATAATTCTGGATACTCATCCATATGTTATTATGTAGCAAAATTTTCTGCCAGTGTATTTTTTGAAGTTTTTTTTTAATGAACATATTACTCATTTTATAGTATTTGAATTTTCAGTTCTTCCCATTCATGATTTATGCTTTCTGCATCTTGTTTAAGTACTCCTTTCCTTTTTCTTTCTTTCTTTTCTTTTCTTTTTTAAAGAAAAAGTGCAGGCAGGAAGAGAGAGGAGGAAGAAGCATTTGTATTTTATTTTTACTTAGTTGTCACGCTGGTCGTTTCACTCCGGGCCTGGGACTCGAGCCCCGGGATGTGTAGCCTGCTCCTTCGGAGTCGATTGACCCAACTCATGCTCCACCAGGATGGGCCAGGAACCCTTTCCTTAACCTGAGATCATGCTTCTCTTGGTACATTTGTCACGCTGAGGTTGACTTTCTGGAATATTTTCTTTAGGTGCTCCAGCTGCTGCTCCTTCCCCTGCCTCCGTCCCACAGATATCCCAGCCCCCCTTCTTGTTGGATGGGCTTTCGTCACAGCCTCTCTTCAATGACATCGCAACAGGTACGATTACTGTGTTACCATTATTAGAGAAATGAGAGGTTATTATTGAAGAAAGGAGGTAATAATTCTTCGAACATTAGACGGACTGCACTTAGACTGATCTCCCTGTGCTTTCTCAGGCATCCCCTCAATCACCGCATACAGTAAGAATGGCTTGAAGATAGAATTCACCTTTGAACGGTCAAACACCAACCCCAGTGTCACAGTGATAACGATCCAGGCCTCCAACAGCACAGAGCTGGATATGACGGACTTTGTCTTCCAGGCTGCAGTACCAAAGGTACTATAGTGGCTTCTTTGCCTTTTCCCTTCATTAAAGATTGGCTGATTTTTTTCCTATACATTTGATAAGGGATGTATTGTAATGTTTAGAGATTTAACTCCAAATAATAAATGTAACTACTGTGGTTCATTGAATTATGTCTTTTGCATTTTTTAGAGGAAAGAAGCAGGCAGGTATGAAGAGTAGTAGGCCAGCAAGCAGAGAGAGAGGAGGAAGAAGCACTCTATTTTATTTATTCAGTTGTTCCTTTTTGTTGCTCCCTTCTTGGACTTTATGCAGAGTACGCTGCCACAGCTGCAGACTTCATACCTGAGCCACCAGGGCATGCCTGGAGCACGTCAATTTTAGTGAATGCTTCTTATTGGTCATCACTATTCTCACCGTTAGTATTGAGGTTAAAGAAATGACATTCTAATAGAGAAGAGTTCTACAAGGTGGTCTATTAATTTCAAGGGCATTAAAGATAGATTGGGTTTCAGTAATAATAATAACTTAAAACTCATAAATTCTAACGGGTTAAAGTTAATGAAGATAAAAGACTTGGAGTGCCTTGGTGGCTCAGGCATTAAGTCTGCGGCTCAGGCTTGTAGTTCATGTAAAGCTCAAGGACCTGGGTTTGCCACTGGGATTTCAGGGGAACAACCAAAATGAATGAATGAATGAATGAATGAATGAATACATAAATACATAATGCTCTTTTCCTGCCTGCCTGCTTCCTTCAAAAAAAAAAAATGTCTTCTAGTCACTGGATCAGAATTAAAAATTTTCATCTCTTGATGTGTGAAAGAAGCATTCTTCCTTCATTAACATCTAGTTTAGTATTGATGTAAAGACTGCTTGTTTTCATAAATTGAAGTTTTGTTTTTATTAAGTCTTAGTTTAAGGAGTGTTTATGTCCATCTTTGAGTAATTTAAAACTTTGAAAAAAAGATTTAGAATGAGGCTTAGGCAAAATTTTTCTATAAAACACAAAGATTGTGTTTTAGGTTATATGGTCTCTTGCATCTACTCACTTCTGCTGTTGTTAAAACCATAGCATTATTTGCTGCTATTGTATAAACCATAGATAATATGTAAATGAAGCAGTGTGACTGAATTCTGATAAAACGTTATTTACAAACCAGGTGCCTGGCTGTTCTTGACCCACGGCCATATTTTGCCAACCCCTGGTTTAGACTAAGTTTCTGATCTTTGCCATGACAGGTTAAGTGTGACATCCAGAGAGCACACTTTTTGAAACTGAAGGATTTTTAAAAAAAAAAAAATTATGGCTGTTGCTGACTTTGCAACTTTCTCTACTTGCATTTTTTTTTTTTTTTTTTTTTTAGAAGCAGAATAATGTCGATGTAGAAGCAGTAAGTGAGTGGTTCAGTATTAGTTCTGTGACCTTACACAAGTTACTTAATCTCTGTTTCTTCATTTGCTAAGGCAGTAGTGATAATGAGATCTAGTTTATAGGGTTCCTTTGAGGAGTTAGTGAGTTTTATGTGCCAGGTGCTGTTTGAAGCACTTGCCCTGTGCTCAGTCCTCCACCCATGGTACCTGCTACAGCTTCGGGGTTGACACGTGTTGCTTTGAAACGCTCTTCTAGCCAGCACTCGTCTCTGCTGTAGCACACGGCCTCACCCTGGCTGCTGTGCTGCAGAGTGCTTATTTGCACATCTCTTGGACTTCAAAATATATTTCATTGATTCTACTCTGCACTATTTTTATTCTCTCTGGAATGGAGGTGCATTTTTAAGTTGACACCTCACCTTGCCACAGTTTCATTGGCAGTGTTTTCTTTCTCAGTGGCACATAAAATGTGTGAATGACAATTGTTGGCACCTTAAATTCAATATAATAAATATAAATAGCTAATAGTACTTCAGGTTACATAATTTATCTTAGCAATAGTATTATAAATAAGACCAAAAATAATATCTTGTACCTTGAGATTAAATCTCTACTCTTGTAATTTTCACCTTAGATAAGACAGGTAGCTTTCTCTCTCCCCTTTCATTCCCTCCCTTTCTCTTTATCACCCTCTCGCCTTCTTTCTCTTTAATTATTTAAAAGACTAAATTTTCAGAATTAAAAAGAATTGTACTTTGTAGAATAGCTAAATTATCTATACTGTGCTGTGCTAACATGGTTTACCTGTCTTGCTTGTATCACCTTTTTTGTTTTTTTTTTTTAAGCTGAAAAACAGCTCATTTATTCAGTCCAAGTGTGTAACTGCCCACCATTAGCTGCCTGTGCCCCCTCCCCCGCGCCCCATCACTTTTCTCTCTTCTCTGTAAGCAAACAAAACCAACAGGCACTCAGCACACTGGTGTTTGGCTCTCCCGTGTCTGTTGTGTACAGGCTCGTTCTGCACATCATTTTCCTGTGATGGTCCTGGTCCTCGGTGGGACAGGCCTGTGCATTGCTCATACACATTCACCAACCGGCTCCTTCCAGCCTCCTCACCTCTGTCATGTAGCACATTCCATCACATTCAGGCTGCAGAAGACAAAAGTTCAGGACCATCCAAATACACGGAAGCATTCAGGCTTTATTTGTGACTGGTATGCTGGTTTGTTATTTTTAGAAAGCAATTTTTGTTCCAGCCTTTTTTAGCCATAGACACCCATTTTTCACTTGTTTAGTTGATCAGTTACTATTAAGTGAACTTCCAGAACAAGAACTGGTCACCTTTTGAGAAGTTAGGTTAAAGTCCTTCTGCCAGAAAGGGAAGAGTGGCTCATTGTTAGTTTTCCTGGTCAAAGACCTAACAATGGGGGTTTGTAAGTACCTGAACAGGTAGTCAGCCTACATATGATGAACTGTGGAATCTGGAGAACAAAGAGAGTAGTAGGAGGCACATCTATTACTTGCGCATCATCTGAATGTCTGACTCTTTTATTTGTTGACATCACTGACATAGTTTTCTAAAGAATGCCCTTTGTTCCCCCAGACATTCCAGCTGCAGCTTCTGTCTCCTAGCAGCAGCATTGTTCCAGCATTTAATACAGGGACCATCACGCAAGTCATTAAAGTTCTGAACCCACAGAAGGTGAGCAGACCATCTCAGCAAGGCATAACCACACTTCTAGAAAACTCTGCTTTGTTTCTCTGGGGTTTTCTGACTCATGTCATAGAAGCAATCTGTGAAAATGTCTGGTCTAACTTCCTTGTTCTTTTGTAGAGAGTAAACAGAGCCCAGCATAGTAAATAGTTTAGGGACATCTTATGAAAATGCAGCTTTAAAAACTTCTCTGTTTGAGGGCTTACAGACCTAGGTGTTTGGAGTGGCCTTGGGGGCTTAGATGCTTACCCTCTACATACATCTTTTGGGGTAAGAGAATTGTGTGGACCAAATACCCATACTTACTGCTGTAATTATCAGGTATACACAGCAAAAATGGAGACCTTTTTAATGAAGCAGCTAAATCAGCGGCAGTAACTGAAATTAAGCGTTATCTAAGAGAAATAAATTAACTCTACTTAATAGTAATCAGTTGACCGGTTTTCAAAATATTTTTGAAAAGCTTCAGAGAATTCCTTCACCTTGACAGGTGTCTAGTAGTGTCTCATAAATACCAGTATGATTTCCTTCTCTGGGTAATGCCTTGTCTTTCCTCTACTATTCACTGTATTTTAAGTGTCTGCCTACAGCACAAGCACAGTACTTCGATGAGTAAAAATTTTCCTAAGGCATTAAGTGCAGCTTTATTCCTGGAACTGCACTTATGCCGCCTATTTGCATATCCTGGTGATACATAGAGTAGCAGTTTTCTTAATGCATTAATATTTGAATTTGGCTACATAAGTAAAAAGTACTTAACCTTGAGTTCTCTTGCAACTACTACCATTATCTGTAAGTTATCTCTTTTTGTATTTTTTCTTTTATGCCTTGGGGATGAAACCAGTTTGTGTTCACACTCGTAAGACTGTAGGTTTTACAAACAAAGCAACAGTAGATCTGAATGCAGAGCATGAGTGTATGTTTACTGGTTTTTCAAGGGGTGAATCTTTTTGAAAAGCACTCAGCAAATGTTGCTGTGAAAATGCTCCCAAGTGGTTCTATCTTTTTAATGCAGCTCCATGTTGGAAGCCAGCACCACAATTCTAGAGGTGCATGTTCTCCAACTGCCTGGTGTTGGCGCCTCAGCTAATAGAGTGCTAGGTAGTTTTTGTTATTTCCCACATGCCATTTTAGAGACAGCTTTGCTTTGAAAGATTCTGTTTTCTCTAAGATTAAGAGTGAACTGGGCAGAATCAAGAATTTTACTTCTGTGATTAATTTGGGACTCTCTTTTCTTCTCACAGCAACAGCTGCGAATGCGGATCAAGCTCACATATAATCACAAGGGCTCAGCAATGCAAGATCTAGCAGAGGTGAACAACTTTCCCCCTCAGTCCTGGCAATGAGGGTCCAGCATCGTTCTCATTCTTATCCCACTCAATCAAAGGAACTCTGGGAAGGAGGTTGTGATTGCTGGCGAGTCCCCCCAACTGTACCATGGGCATGAGGAGCTGAAGAGAACTGTTGAGGAGGATTTTCCTGAAGTTTTTGCTGATCTTGAAGCATTGTTAAAGACTAATCTCCTCTCCTCCACTGTTGAGGCCAGCTGCTTCTGGAGGCTACTTTGCACTCTTCCTCCTCTTCTCCTTTTTCCGCACTTCTCCACCCCTCCCACATTTACAGCCAGAATCAACATTCCTGGGCCCTTGAGGAAATAATTGCAGCTGGTCTGGAGGAGAGGACTGGAATTCACGGCAAGAAAACACTCACTCTGTCTCTGCAGCATAGAGTTGCCCCTTCTTTCTACTGTGTTTCTCTGTGAACTGGGCGAGGTGGGGTATTTATTCCTCACTAGCTGGGTTACCATCTTCAGGCGCTTTTTACATCCGGCATTCAGAATGGAAATGTAACAATGGACATTAGGGAGCCCTGCCTTTTTCTACTGGTTCCCCCAATGTTTGAAAGAGGCACTAGGCTCCTGGTAGCCTTTTCTGTGTATTGCTGTATACACACAGACACACACATGTATGTTTGTTTGTTACCAAAAACTGGTCAGACCTTGAGAGGTTGTTTGTAAACACTGGACAGATGCAGTTAAAAGAGCTTTTGTGAGATTTGGCATGAAGGATATGGTGCTCTATTTGTAATAGAAACTTCCAAGGCTCTTCCAGCTCCCCTCTCTCTCCATTCTTTAGCTGTAGTCATGAATACTCTCCATGATTTTCAAAATTGATGCCCCTCGAAGTGCAAAGCGGATGACTTCTAAAAGATATATTAGTCATTAATACCCCTGTTTCCACCACAAATTGGAAAGTTTCTCCTAAGCCCATAACTTGCCTGTTGAACTACAGTGAATGGGTAGAAAGAGGAGTTCACCTTTAAAGATCAGACTCCTTGACAAAAGCACCTTTGCCCATAGGAAGAGTGCTTCTCAGA
The DNA here is from genome assembly GCA_004363575.1 of Solenodon paradoxus. Taxonomy (NCBI): domain Eukaryota; kingdom Metazoa; phylum Chordata; class Mammalia; order Eulipotyphla; family Solenodontidae; genus Solenodon; species Solenodon paradoxus. The sequence continues at coordinate 206,034 of RJWH01000723.1, read as the reverse complement.
CTCCTCCTGGAGCATCTCGGAGTCGTCATCTCCAGTACTCCAAACCTCCCTTTTTATTTACCTGAGCCTGGCTTGGACCTTGGCATTCCGTTCGAATTCCTTCTTCTAACTGGAACATTTGTGTTGTATGTGTAACACTGGCACTGAAATAAAGACCACACGGTTAAAGAACTCTTTCCTATATTGTACTTTATGGTGTTGGAGTGGAGCCTTGTATCTTCCTGGCCCCCATGTCGGAGGAAGTCCCGTAGGGTAGGGAATATCTTCCCACGTCTTGAGAAGCTGGTCTCTTGAAAGAGGCCAGCCTCATGAAATTTCATCAAAGACAAGCGGTCTGGAGCTTTTACATTCGTGCGAGTGCTGAGTGCTTTTTAGGAAGGACCCTGGTGGTATCAAACTTTGGTGTTGATCAGCTAAGGTGACTTCCCTGCGGCACATGTCGAATGTACCGTGTGCGTTCAGTTGCACAGGTGCCATGTCTGAGATACTCAAATCAGGAAAAGCCAGGCCCGCCCTGCTCTTCAAATGTTTGTAGTCATTACTGTATCGAGTACAGTACTACTTTGGTTTTGGTCGTAAACCTGGGTACAAATATCCATTTTTTCCCCTTCTTTTCACCAAGCCTTTACTTAAAATCTTCAGTGTATTGTCAAATCTAGCTCTGTATCAGAGGCTAGACTATTACTAACATTTGACAAACTGGAGTTGAACCTGAAGGCTCCAAAGGGGTGACTTTCTGGTCTTCTTAGGACGCAAGAGCAAGATCTGCTAAAATTTTCTCCTCTGCGTAAATGGTTGAGTCATGAACAGGATATTATCTTGTGCATAGTTTTCACTAAAATAAGTGTGGACTAGTTTTACATTTCAGACAACTGCTCTGCCCGTGCAGTGAAAAATAGCCTTTAAAGGGTTCTCTGCGGACTGATTTCATTTCACTTAATGCTGTGAAACATGATAGGATTAACGTATTATTGGTGGATTTCTTGAATAGAATTTGTCTGACATTCCTCTTTGTGGTAGAGGCATTCTTTTCTCTCTCATGTTTATAGCGAACCAGCTCACCTTTCTTTAGTTAAACTGGGTTGAACTCTGCTGAAGATCATGCTCTAAGTCAGTGCTAGCTAATGGAGCTGGAAAGGTCTCTGGTCCGGTAATGAAGCATCTCCTTCGGTGATCATACATAGTTTTGGGGTAGAGTTAGACGATCATCCATTGCTTTGTCTAGAAGGAATAAAAATCATGGCCTTAACACAAAGGGTGCTGTGTAGAATAGGGAAGTGGCTTCGGAGGGGAATCCTGAGCACCATGCTGAAGGACTAGCTGCCACACACCTGCCTAGGATACTGATGGTTGTGAAGACTGTTTCAAATGATTGACTCTTTGAAAGCTTCCGTGTGCCTTAGTTTCTAGGATCAGAATTAGTTCTCCTCTCACTTGGCCTTGCTGCTAAAAGGAGAAATTTCTTAATTTCTATGAATACTTGCACATTTCAGTAATTTCCTTCCCTAGTAGAACCATATTCAAATTTGGGTAGATTTACAACTTTAGCGTCATTGTGAGGAGAGAGTGATTTCCATGGCTGTTTTAATAACCCTGGGGCGATAGCAGTGAGCCTGGACACACTTAGGTGGACAATTTCACATGCACTTTTACCTCATTTTTTCCCTCTTCCAGGAGCTTGTATCCTACACTCTCCCTTCCTTTCCCAGTAAATCCTAAGGGAGATTTCCTCTAAGTCATCTGAAAAAAAACTGCAGGAAGGGTACTCTGCCCAAGAAGCTTCCTCCCACTCTGCTCTGGTGCTGTTACCTTGAGGTGATTTGAACAGTCATGGAATGTTTTCTGCTCTGTGTCTGGTGATCATCCGTTCTTTTTAAGGTCTTATTTAAAGAAACATTCCTCAATGTAACACTTGGGAAGGGATTCTTTGCTCTTGCTGGGTTAAAGATGTGGTTTGTATCCCTTGTTTGTTCCATGCTTTTAAGAAAATAGACTTGTCAGAGTGTCCCACACTAACGGTTTGAGTATGTCCATCTTCTGTAGAACATGCTTCCCATTTTTCTGCTCTTCCAGAGGAGAGTGCAAGTTAGGGGATGTTTCGAGGCTCAACTTCATTATTTCTGCATTGGAAAGCGCTCGAGCTATGAGAACAAGGGGAAAGAGAGCGTTTGCAGGTGTCTTTTTTTTTTTTTTTTTTTTTTCTAGCAAATGTATTTTATCCACATGGTTCTAAACTGAGCGCGCTAGAGAACAAACAGTGGATATTCAAGACTTTTGCAGTTGGCAGACCGGTGGGTCATGTATGTGAACACGTGAGTTTGGCAGTGGGAGGATCATTGACGAGAGAATTGCTGAGAAGTCCTGACGTTTAGAACACTTTGACCAGCTTTGGCTCAGGAATGTGGGGCTGCTTGCAGAACTGAAAGTGAATAATGACTCTGTTTTTTTCAAGCAATAGCAATGAGTGGGTCCCATCTACTGGGTCCCAGGATCTGGAGCCCTTCAACAGAAGAGCTTCCGTGAGGTGGAGCATTGGAGTTTGTTTTTGTTTTTGGAACCTGCTGTTGCGCTTTGTGTGTTTTGTTTTTTGTTTTCTCTTTGGGGCCTCCTGGGAAAGAGCTTCTGAACTCTTTTCTTTGTGAACTCCCACTGTGTCCCTGTAAAAGTCCCTTTTCTTTCATAATGTTGTAAGTTAACATTTTCACGAAGCCCCATCACATCTTCTTTACTGTAAAAATATTAAAAGGCTGTTTCCAAGTGGGACAGCTAATGAAGTTCTAATTATTGCAGACATATTTTTGCGATGTAAAGAAATTTAAAATTAAATGATAAGTCTAGAGGCGAGTGAGGAGTAAAATGGATGTAAACATTTACATGGGATGCATTAGAATTCTGCTGTGTGTATTGTCTTTTGGTTGAAACAAATTATGAACAGTGACTAATAATAAAAAGTCAATACTCAATGATTTAAAATTTGCTTCCTCGCTTCTTATAAGTGGGTTATAGAAGCCTTGGATTAATTTTTTCTTTTCTTTTCCTGGGTCTCTGGCTTTCATAGCCCGGGCCTTAGTGGCCTGAATGACAGGTGGATTAATTCTTACTTGAGAGCTTTGAGCTAAACTTCCTGAATTCTTAATGTTCCTTTTACACAGAAATGTCACCAAGAGGAACGTGAACAACAAAAAACTTGCAGTAACAGACAATGAAAAGTGCGTTTGGAAAATTTAACTACATGATTATTTCCATGCTTCTCCATTAGGTGAATTCTCAAGGCAAATAAATTGTATCAAGATGCAACGTGCATAAGGGAGTGGTCAAGGGGTTTGAGTGATAAGCGTCTCACTGTGAATAGTTCAAGTGTATCTGTCACTGGGAAGAGGAGGACTTGACTGGTCAGAATGAACTGTATTTCATGATCTCTTTTATATGAACTCTTCCACAGCAGTGAGGGTGATTAATGTTGGAAGCTTTCAGCTTTCTATTACTGAGATGATCCCTGACAGCCCCTTGATTGAGAAGTGGGGAGTCGAGAAAAAAAAAGGTTGTAGGCATTGGCAACTATCTAGTTTATGCAGAAGTGCCTTTGGCACTGCTTGATAAGTGACATTTTTATGACCTTCCCTTATATGTGGCTTAGTTGAAATTCATCTTTGTTTCTATTATTAAACTTAGTTGACACTGTCATGTCCATGGGAAAATATAAAAGCTACGATAGAAAAGTTTAGTACGTAATAGCTTTCAGATATGCATTTAACAGAACGATGAATAGTGTTCTGATCTGAATTATAATGCAGAAAGACCAAATTAAGTTTTTGTCACTTTCAAGGGCTTTCTACACTATTTCCTCCCCTAGTTCAGTTGTCCTTACATTCAAAAAAATGTTTAAGGAAAATAATTCTGTAAACCTTGAAGCAAGTTAAAAACACTGCCTTTTTATTTGGAACTAAAGTAAGGGATTTATAAATTTGCTCAACGTGTGGTTGGTAGAATAACAAGGGGTTTAGGCCTAAAGATGACTTTGTCATCAAAGGATGTACTAAGGTCTGTGCCTCCTCTACTGTAGTCTGACAGATAGGAACTTTCCTTCTCCAGACTGTCATTCTATTTTATATGAGGGTTAGGAAAAGAACTATACATACGTATGTTTATGTCCCTCCCCAAAGCCCCCCCAAAGCCCTCCCAAAGAAGGGGAGATTGGTATTCAGGAAAGACAAAGAGGAGGGAGTCTACTGAGTTCTCTGTTGCGTGGCTTGTTCCAAACAGTGATTTTTGTAGTGCTGAACCTGCAGTGAGGGCACGGATTTTTGCACAAAAAAATCCCAGAGAAATTTATTTTTAGGGTTAGTCTCAGCAGTTTACCATTTCCAGAAATTAAAGTTACATAACCCTTGGCATACATCATGCACACTGCCTTGAACTGGGGGAGATGAATATGTGACCTTTGAAACTATAAAATGTTAATGGCAGTACACGACTGAAAAGGAAACAATTAGCTGGTTACTTACTGAATTGGATCTTAACTCATGGATACCTTTAAAGAGCTGCAAAATCTGGACATGGCTTTTTTTGTTTCCTTTTGAAAGAGGGATTTTTGTTGTTAAAGAACTAGTGAATACATAACTTTCAGTATATGCCTATATTTGCAATTGATACTTCAGCCCATTAAATCATTAATTAAAAAAATAATCTACCACAGCTATTCTCCAGTACAAACTCAAGTCCTGGAACAAGATCTCCTTTAGGTAACCAATAAAAAGCTTCTCATGAGATCTGGAAAAGGAAATGTGTAATCCTTCAAGAAATAGGCTTTTAGAAACACTAATTCTGAACCACATTTTTTTTCTTTCCACTGTCTGTACTCAGTCATACCCACTTCTCTGTCCATATTTCCCTAATATACTAGTGTCTTGCTGTAGCTAAGTCACCTAGTAAATACTGAAATGGGAATCCAACTACTTTGAGAAGCTTTCTGGAAAATAACCTTCAAGAAAGATAGCAGGAAAACTCAAGAGGCAGACAGCCTAAGAGTTAGGACTCACCACCACAATCACAAATATTTTTTAATTCAGCAAAAGGAGACAAATGAAGATTAGAATTTTGGCATATACAATAACTCGTGATGGGAGAAAGTAGTGACCAACTTGTATAAAAAATAATTTTTATTGAGTCAGAATCTTTGCAAGAGTCAAATTTTGTCTTAGAATTTGAATTAACTCCAAATGGGTACATATCTCTTAGCAGAGAGAAGGCAGAGGCTGCACTGTTAGATCTCAAAACTCTCCAACTAAGCCAACAATTAGTCTACACATAATTGCAAACTAAAACAATGGATAACAAATGATACCATCTTTACCAATTACTTAAAGATAATGTACATATATACACATTTATGACTATATATACATAGCACACACATGTATTTAACTTTAGAAATTCCTTGAAGATTTATCAACACCTGTGTAAGACACTGAAGCGCTAAAAATCCGAGAGTATTCCTTGGAAAGTTTAGAATTAACAGTGACAATAGCCTAAGGAATTAAGCAGATCTTAAATTTGGAAATTTAGAATTATAGTGGTTACTGTGAATCCCTACTATGTTTTCTCTGCATTCACAACACCTTCATAATAACTAGTAGGCAAGTATTAATTTCGACTTCACAGCTAAGATTCAAGACTTAGATCAGATAACTTGCACAAGGGCGGGAGCTACAAAGAATTAGAGCTGAGCCGGTCACATCATTGCAGGAGTAAATCAGAAATGAACTTTTAAAGATGTTTCTGAATTATTCTTGTATATAGTAAGAGAGCTCACAGATTTTTACCCCCTTGAAGCAGAGAACAGGATTCTGATCATTTTACTCCAGGAGGAAAGCAGGGAATTAAAATAAGTAGCTGGAGATGAGGTAACATTTTGTACACAAGGTGGAGTCGAATGTGCTGAAGAAGGTCGTCAAAGAAGAAAACAGGCCTTAAGGTGAGTATTCTCAAGTTTGTTCCATGGTTCCAGTGAGGGTGACAAGCTAGAAACAGGAACTGTCTGGACAGGGAAGGACAGTAAGTTACTAATTCCCGTCTGCCGGGGGCAGCGTCCAGTCTGGCAGGTGCAGGCCGCACCTGCCCCTAGTTCTGCCCGTACTTCGGGGGCGGGGACAGCAGTAAAGGCCCCTCCCTGTGCCTCAGTCCTCTAAACCGAGGGCGGCGAGCAGCGGAAGCCTAAACCTGCTGTGACGCCAGGCTCCGCCCGCTGTGTCCGCGGCGGCCAGCGCTCCGGCGCACGCGGCTCCGCGGCGCCCGGGCAGCGCGGTGCCCGCAGCTACGCAGGTCCGGCGGGGTTGCGGGAGGGGCGGGGCCGTGGGAGGGGCGGCCCGGGGGCGGGGCCGGCGGGTCCTCGCGCGCGCCGCCGAGGCTCCGCGCGCCGTCGCGCCGGCCGGGCGTCCGTGTGCAGCCTCCGCCGCCGATGGGGGAGGTGGAGCCGGGGCCCACGGGCCCGCTCGAGCCCCCGGAGCCGCCCGAAGCGCCCTCGAGCCACCGGCTGGCCGGGATCCGGGTCCTGAAGGTGAGGCGGGAGGGCCGGGGGGGAGCGAGGGCGGGGAGAGGCCGCCTCTGACTGGCGCGGTGGCGGAGGCAGCCGGCGACCCCCGCCCCGCGCCGGTCGGCACGCTCCTCGGCTCGGCCGCCCCGCGGCTTGGCCCCTAGCGCTGCGGCCCCGCCGAGGCCTCCGCGCCTGGCCCCAGCCGAGGCCTCGGCCGCCTCCGCCCGCACCGCTGCCCATCCTTGGCCGCGCGCCACACGCCTCGCAGGCCCACGCCTTCGGTCCGGCGTCCGCCTGGCCGCCGCTGCCCACCCGGCTCCTTGGGACTCGCAGGCCTCCCTCTGGCCTCCCTCGGCCGCGCTTCGGGGCCCGGGGCCCGTCGCTCCCGGCCGGAGCGCGCGGGACTGGAAGTACGCAGGGCTTTCTCCCCGGACACCTGAAGACATCACCCCAGCGGGAGGATGGCGCCGGTGATTGGCCCGGCGCTGCGGTGTCTCGGGGCCGCGCCGGCTGAGCGGGCCGTCCGGCCGCAGGCTCAGCAGCGAAGTTCACGCCGGGCTCCCGGCTCCGGGGCGCCCCGCCGGCCTGGAAGGACGACCTGCCCCGCCTGGAGGGAGAATCCCCGGCGGAGCTTAATCTTGGGAATCGCTGGGCGTGTTGCCGGAGGGAGGAGGGGCCGGGCCAAAGCGGGGCATTCCTGCTTGCGGGGGCCGGGCTGGCAATCCAGGGAGCCGGTAATGGGGGAGCAGTTATGCAACAGGCAGCTAGTGGGGCTTCTTGGCAGGAATTGGGGGGTGTAGGAGGAATGAAAGCAGATGCAGGCAAGGGAGGCAGTGGAGCCTTGAAGATGATGACTAGAAGTTTAAATGCACCGGGCATGTTAGGGTGGGGAAGGGACGGCGAAGATTAAAAGGAGGCGTTGCGGGCGATAACTGGATGGAGGGGTTTTGTTTTTGGTTTTGTTTTTTCTTACTGACCTTGGGGAATACTGAGAGGAAATTTCCCGTAGGTCAGACAGATACAGAAACTAGGTGTCCTTCTGGAGATGGACTGGATTTCCATTTACAATTCTGGAAGAGGAATCAGGCAGGATTTAAATTTGCCAGAGAGAAAGGAGAGAGAAAAAACGAACTGGACGATTTGTTGTGTTTCAAGAATAGTTTGCAGAACACAGGAAAATAACATTCTGTTAAAAAATACATTAAATAGTGGTCCTGAATTGGGGTTGAAGGTAAGCACTATATACCCGTCACTAAGATCATGGAGCACTGAAAACAAGGTGAAGCCTCTAGTGAAGCCATAGAACGACATAAAATAGAACTCTAAAACAGAAAACATTTTTTTTCTCCTACCGCCTCCCAAACTTAAGGCAGTGACTTAAAGAACTTTTAAACAGTTTACCTCCACTTCTGCATAAACCTTGTACCTACTATAATTTATTTAATTCAAGATTACAAACAGAATGCTCAAAGGCTTTTGAATGTTTATTTAAAACTATCAGGTCCCCAAAATATAAATTGTGAATGAACTAAAAGAAAAAAAAATTAACTGGCTTATCAGGAAATGGCAGGTCTGACATAGGTAATGCCCTCTGGCCTGGAGGGTAAACCACCCTAGCTTTTTCTTTAAGTAGCTCTTATTTGGTGGGGAAGGAGTTGTGGGAGGGAAAGAATTGGGAAATCAGATAGTCCAACCTTCCCAGCGGTTCCCAGGTGACAAGTCCCAGAAGGTGGTCTTATTTATGGTGCTGAGCTGGTGAGTGAGAGGCTCCTAGTGTCTCAGGCCCTTGCATCCCTTGCTTTATTGCATTAAATCATCCTTGCAAATATCTGAGATTGGCTTTGGAGAATAGGTGCTGTGTGTTTTACATACAGAAGTTCCCTTAAATAGCTGCTGGTTGGATTTTGTGAAAATGGAAATGAATATGCAAATAGAAGACTTTCCTTTCCGAATTGGGAAGAAAGACAGAATCTCCTATTTGTTTTTCTCTGAAGACCCTTTTGAAAAGGTTTATCATTTTTTTCTTCTAACTTTCATACTAAATACTAAATCATAGACTTCATTGTTGTCAAGTAATAGTTACTGTTGTCAAAAGACTAATAAAACTAAACCAGTAGAATTTAGTCAAATTAGATCTAGGTCTAATTTGTAAGGGCATTGGAAAGTTTCATTCAAAATCTGGCCCCAGGTTTATTTAGCAAATTGCCATTTAGAATGTACCCCTGTAGAGTTGTATTTGGAATAGATTGTTGTTATTATTTTTAAGAGGAGGCAGGTAGAAATGAAGGCAAGTGGACAGGCTGGCAGGGAGAGGAGGAGGAAGCATTTATTTCTTATGTAGTTGTTCATTTTGATTGTCCCCACCCCAGGTTGTGAACTTGGATCCTGGGCTTTACCTGCTGGAGCCAGCCACCAGGGCGGGCCTGGTATAAAATGTTAATACTCATGTAAGAGTGCGGGGAGTGTCCTTGAAGCATACATTAAAAAAAAATGTTTCCTATAATTTGGGGATTATTATTATTTTATATATATTTATTTATTTTTTTTTTTTTTAAATTCAGCCAAAGAAATGAAGTCTAGTTAGTGAATGCCTTGAGTTCTGTTTTTTTCAGTAATGCTTTCAAGTTTGTATCAAAATAATGAGTGAGTATGGTTTTTAAAAAAAATAGTACCAAAGGATTTTTAATGTACTAGAATGTTCTTCATCTTTTATCTCATACTACCCTTCTAAAATACTCTCTAAGAAGTGTTGTACTTCTGGAGATGGATTCATTGTTCTAAAGTTTTGAATTCAGGAGCAACTCTCCTGCCTTAGGTTAGTTCACATTCTAATAGAACTCCTGGGAATGGAGAGTTACTCCACTGGGCCCTGTTTTTACCAGGCATAGCTTAGAGTTAATTGCATGTGGGTGTTTTATAGTCAGTCACCTTTGAACTGATCACAGTCCTCATATATTAACGTAGTTTTTAAAGAGTCAAAGGCATAAAATTGAAGTGGGTAATTAATTCATGGCTTACTCTAAAGAATTTTTCTTTTTAGATACAGCTTTAAGCCTTAATTGTGCTTTTTTATACACTTGTTTGCTATGTGAGATGATTATTGTGTTCCCCTTTAGGTATGTTTGTCATTGTCAGTAGTTCTTATATGAGAGTAAGGGAGGGAATAAAGTGTTCTCAGTCTTGCAATTCCCATGAAATAGTGACTCTGAAAATTAACAGTGTGTTGGAGGATAGTGTGCTAGGCAATACTGGCTACTAAGGCCTTTCCTGCAGTTACCTGATGCTTTAGACAGTAGAAAAAGAAGCACTAGGCAATTCAGCAAGAGTAATGATAGCTTAGCAGCCCATCTAAATGGTTGCTAAAAGGCTTTGCTTAGTGTCTAGGCCTTTATTTAAATTTATTTTTCTGAGAAAATGATAAAGACAATGAACTTGTGGCACGCCCTGGTGGAGCCGCGGTTGGGTCAATCACCTCTGAAGGAGCTCAGGCCCCAGGCCCCTGCCTTTGAGTCCCAGGACGGAGAGGTGGATGGGTGGGTGGGAAACAGCCAGTGTGAACAACTAAATAAAAATAAAATGCTGCTTCCTCCGCTCTCTTCCTGCCTTCCTGCTCACTTTCTTTCCTGCCTGCCCCTTTCCTTTTAAAAAGAGGGAAAAAAAGAAAATGGGCTTGTCAAATTCTCTCAATAAATCAGTCTAACAGCAGCCATGTCTGGCTTCAGCCTATCCTCTTTTTACCTTGTTTCTGTTTATCACCAGCTTCTGGACTTTATTTTAGCCGGTGGTATATACAGTTGGTGGAACCTTCCCTTTCACTGCAGGGACCTCTCCTCGCCCCCACTCTTTTCCAGATCCACTTCCTGGCTGTTCACCTTTTAGTCCAGATTCTGGAGCAGCAGATGTGCCCCTCTCTCTGGTCGGGTTCCACATCTAGATTCTCAGTTGGTGATTCCTCTTGTGAATTTTTGTCACCCCATTGCCAGGCCACCACAGGTTAACGGATTGGAAGATTTAGCCTTTTCCCCCACCTTGAGGTGGATCTTAGTGGTGAACTCATTTTTCACAGCTGCCAAGAAACAGAGAAGAGCCCAGTGGACAATCAGAGGGAAAGGCAGTATCTAGGCCTTTTAAAGGCCCTGTCTTAAGAGAATGACATCTAAGTTCTAGCTTAGTGATCTGTCTTCATAGAGTGGAATGAATGTATCGTATAGCCATGAAGTACTTCTTTGAGATAAATGGTGACTGACAACATAGAAGAGTCAATAATGTAAAATTCGTTAATAAGGAATTTATAGTCTTAAGGGAGAAAAATGCATATGCATTAAAAGTGACTTAAAAATTCTTACAGGGGAAAAATCATGGATGAACTAATACTCTTCTTAAGGTCTTTCTTAAAAGATTGAGAATTTCAGTGGACCCTTATTCGATCTTAAAACATTTTTTTTGAAAGAAACTGTGATTGTTGTGGGGAATAGTATCTACCTGGTGTCTCTAATAGCAGTGAGCAAAATTTCCACTGAGTGCAGTTTTGTATAAATGTTACTGTACCATATCAAATACTGTTTTCAGATGAACCAGTTGATGTTTTCTAAAGATTAAAAAAAAATTAAACTATATATATGTATGTGTGTGTGTGTGTGTGTGTGTGTGTGTGTATATACCTTTTTTTAAAGAAAAGGTACAAACAGAAATGAAGACAAGTAGGCAGGCAGGAAGAGAGAGGAGGAAGAAGCACTTGATTTATTCTGTTTGGTTTGTTCACCTTGGTTGCATCTGGTCCCTGGGCTGTGTGTGCACTGTGCTCTCTGCAGGAGGTGGCGGACCAAACTGCTACTCCACTAGGGCACACCCGCCTTTTCCATCTTTACAAGTTGAGTTTTTTGGTGCTACAATTATCCTCAGATATTTAATCTCAGTAACTACATAAATAATTGCTTTATTTAGAGGTATTTCTGTTTTCTAATAAGGACTAGTAGTGCAAGAATGCGTTTGCTTTGTATCTGTTAAAAAGAAAAGATTGTATAGTTCTTAGTAAAAGTGGAGATTATTTTCCCCCACGTTTGCTCAGCTTCTTGTCAGAGTTAATTGGGTTAAAGTACAGACTGAGAATACATTTCTGTGATGTCAGCTGTATTCTGCATGCACATCTGTCACCTAGGTGTTAAGGCACTGTAAGAGGTTCTCAGTGTAGAAGAGAGGAAGAAATTTCAAATAATTAGAACCCATTGTGATGCAGATGGTGATAGAAATATGTTTAAGATGAGATTCTACTGAGGAGAGAATAGTTATCAATTTTTTTTAGATAAGAGGAGAAAAAGGATGAAAGCTATGGACAGCTCCTTAGAGAGGTGCCATCTGTGTAGGGTTTTGGAGAAGACAGGTCATCTGGACAAGTGAGGGACGTTTCAGACAAGTCACAGAATTGTGGAAGTTGGTGTATGTGGGGAGCTCTAAGTTGGAATATGACTAAAACACATGAAAAGCCATGGGAAATGACACTGGAGAGGAATATCAGTGGAGAATTCTTTTTTATTAAGGGAACATAGACGGTCCATTATAAAAAATAGAGCAGGTGAGGTGTTGATCTTTAGAAACTTGTATTGCCTTAGCAATTGTTTTTGCACTGAAATAAACCGACTTCAGTGTGTGAATTTCACAGACCTAAGTTATCAGATGTAACAGTAACTTTTTGAAAACCTGATGGAACTGGAAGGAATATATTTGTGCAATATTGATTGCGTTTATACTATACTTATTAGGAATATGAAGCAGAGGGAGGGACGGGATCCTAGAAAAGCTTTCAATTTACATATAGAGACATGTACAAAATTGTTTTTCATAGCATTGTTTCCAACAGTGAAAAATTAGAACCAAAGTAAATGACATCAGTAGGCAAATGGGTGAATTGCACTGTGTTCATATACTGGAGTATTATTCAAATGAGCAAGTTCAGTGTTCGCATGGATATATCCCTGAACCAATGTTGAACCAAATTTTAAAATTACAGGGTGAAACAAGCATGTTAGGATTTAATGTTTAAAATCATAAAAAATGCTATGATTTATAAGTATGTCTATCTCTATGGTAAATATTAATATTCGTAAAATGGTAAGTTCCAAATACAGAAGAGTGTTTTTGGTGGGGAGGGAAATGGAACTGTGGTTGGGTCCCAGGTAGTTTTAACTATATATGTAAGAGAAAAAATATGTGCATATGTGTATGTATATATGCACACACTTTAGAATAATGATCTGAACTACATGTGACAAAGTATTAAGGTTTGTGAAATTTGGATCGTAGATACACAGGTATTTTGTTATTCTTGCTGTTTTTCTGAAAGCCTAAGAAAAGAGGATAAGAGGAAATAACGAATGAAGACTTGAACAGCTAACAGTCAAGAAAATGAAGTTTTCCAGGTTAAGGGGAAGTGGGGAAGTGATACTCAGCAGAATATTGGTGAAAAAAGAGTGAAAAGGTGGGGCGAGAACTGAACATAGCAAGTTCAGTAAGACATTTCTAGCTAATGATTTCTTTCTTGTGTTTTAGAGAAATATGAAATGCAATGGGAGTAGAAATTGTTTGAACAGGAGAAGTAGGTTTGGTTCTCGAGAACGAGACTGGCTGAGAGAAGATGTGAAGAGGGGCTGTGTTTACCTTTATGGAGCAGAGATGACCACTGCCACCACTGCCTCCGCCGCCTCCGACTTACATCTTGTCCTGTGCACAGTAGAGACGCCAGCATCAGAAATCTGTGCTGGAGAGGGAAGAGAAAGTCTGTATTTACAGCTTCACGGAGACCTGGTCAGGTAAGACCTCGTTGCTTAGTATTCCTACTGCAATGTAAGTCCTGTGTGTTTCTCCTTGGAGTTGGGCTTTAGGATTTCAGTCAGATTGGAACTGAGGTTGATTATGGAGCCACTATGCTTAATAAAGATTTGTCCTTAGAATGCTGTGACTTCATGATTCTTGGATTTAGAGACTCAACTGCAAAGGAAAAATTAACAGTTGTTTTATTTGGGTGATATAGCTAAATTTAAAATAAATGATTAAGTAGATAATTGTATATGCAGTCAGATGGAAGTTGAAAACTATAAAGGAAATGGAGTGATAAATATATATATTCATACGTGTGTCTCAATGTGAGTTTTAAAACTAATGGTGCTGTCTGCAGCGTATAGTTGACTTAATCATTCTCAGATCTTTTATACTAATATAGAGTTCATTTATTTAATGACTGCATAGTATTCCGTTTTATGAGTCTGCAGTAATTTCAGCTCATCTTCTATCACCAGACCTTCAGATTGTTGCTAAGTTTCTGCTACAACAGACAGTACTGCCAGGAGTGTCCGGTCTGTCGTTCTCGCTCTGTGGAAATGCCCTGTAGGATGAACCCCTAAGAGCAGAATTGCCGGAGGATAGCTGTCTTCATCATTTTGATATATTTTGTCCAGTTCCTCTTCATAGATGCTGTGCCTTGATGAAGAGTATAAAAATGTATCTATTTTCCCCTTTCCAGGACATGTTAGTGTTAAATTTTATAAGTAAATCTAGACGTGCTCTCATGCATGAGCACATGCTTGTTTACAGCAGTGATGGTCAGTAGTTTTCATATTAGGGAATCATAAGTCAGCATTCCAAGGACAAATCTGGTTTTCAAGGACAAAAACTTAGATTTTTTTTGCAAATTCAGTAGGAATTTTGTTATTTTAATTCCATTTATCAAAATGAAATTTTAAAGGTTTAAAAACAATTTATGTGTTCTTAAATTTTTTCTAGATAAATGCTAAGAAGAAAAGTGTTCTCATAGTAGTCTCATTCTGCAATAGGAACTCTTTGATTCACTTTCTAAAAAAATTAGTAATTCTTTTATTCAGACATTGTGTAAGCACCTGTAGGCTTTCTTTCCTTTTCTTTCCCTGTAATAAGTGTCTTGAAACAAGTAAAGCTGCGCATTCATAACTGTTGAAAGTGAGAAAGGAAGCTCCCCTTACATCTAAAGTGTGGTGATAATAGTAACACCTTCAGGTGAGATTAAAAATTGATGAGATTTTAAAAGTCTACACTGAGGTTTTTTTCATGTGTTCCTTTTAGGATTTGTATTATTTCCTACAAAAGTAGTTCAGCATTTGAATGTTTTCCTTGTCACCATTTAACTCGGTTCCTAACCATTTGTAAAAAAAAAAAAAAAATCTTAACACTGATTGCAATCTCATTTTATCTGGTAGAAAGCCTTGACCTTTATTCTAGCTGATCATGATTGAACGGAGTTCACTTTAGACACACTTAATGAAATTTCTTCACTTGTATATGAATACATAATACAAAGATACTGGACATACAGAGAAATCTTCACTTAAACTGGCTTGCTATTGCTAGCTTTGTAGTCAGTTAAGAATCTAGTAAATGTGATATAGTCTACTTTTGTGACTCTAAAAATTGCGAGTTTAGCCCAGTGGCCTTGGTAATTTTTTAATATAATAGCTCAAATAGCTCTTTGAATATGTAATTGATTTGAAAATACTGAAAACACTATTGAGTGCTGTGGCTTGAAAGAATGAGTATATTCTTCATGACAGGAGTAGGTGCCAAAGAAGTCTTGCCCAACCAGGGGACGAAGCTGATTATGATGATAGATTTTAGCTACTAGCTAGATTTTAGATAGATTTTACATGTTCTCTTTAAATCCTCAGAATAACTCCACGGGAGGTAGGGTGCTATCATTCCTTTAAGAAAAAAATTTCAAGGTCACACAGGCACTGGAGGCATCAGAAGGCTTAGATAGATGGTGGACTTTGTTCAGAGTAAAGGCCTCTTGGAGAAGAATTGGCTCAATGTCCTCTACTCAGTTTCACTATTTAATCATACTACTTTTAAAGATTTTTTTTAGCTCTCTTAATTAACTATTCATTGCTTGAGTTCTAGCCTACATTTTTCTAATCAGAGGAATAGATGTTTCATAATAATCTTTTATAAGATAGTTGACAATTTAAAGTATTATCCTTTTTAATGACTTTTTGGCTGCTTACTGATGTTTGATAAGTGTCCATTGTAGACATTTTTGAAAATTGGAAAAATATAAAGGGAAATAGCAACATTTTTCAATGCTACTATTTTTTGTAGATTGTCTCAATCTTCACTGTGATCTTATGAGAGCAATGTTATTCCCATTTTATAGATGAGGAAAATGAGGCTTCAAGAAGTTAAGCATCTGTGCTGGAATTCGAACCCTGGCATTCTGATACCAAATTCCATATATTGTCCCTCCCTCCTTCATAATCACTTTTTTTTTCAAGATCTTTTTTGCAGTGTGGGTCATAGCTACTGGGGATTGCTATCAGCATTTAGGGAGCAAGGACCAGAGAAGCTCAGTGTCCTCAGTGTGTGGGACAGTCTTAGATGACACGGAATTATCCTGTTCAGAAGAACAGTGACTTCCCTAATGAGAATCACTGAGACCGTTTCCCTTCATTTTATAGATGTGAGACTGGCCTGGAGAGATCAGGTTAAACACATTCCTTAGCAGCCTAGTGTTAGTGTGTAGTTGGGACACAAGAGTCTTGGCTTTCAGTTCACTGCTCTTCACCCGATACCATTTGGTCAGTCATTTTTGTAGAACTATCTAAGTGATAAATGACTCACTGGTGAAACTTAGTGTGATCATTGCCTTCTGTCTGAAAAGTTATAATAAGATCATACATAACAAAATGGAATGCCCTCTTGGCTCCAGTCAGATTTTTGCTTTTATTCTTCGTCTTCAAAATGACTAAGATCTGTATGTTTGATATACTATCTTTTAAGATAGACGGGGAAGCAATAAGGTGTATATTATAGAAAATAATACCCTGGGATTTGGGGTCCTCTGTTTGGGGTCCTTTTCTAATATTGGCTTGCTGGGTAACCGCTTGGCATTAAAATTTTGTTGGTTTTGATGTTATAAAAGTGGGATGAAAAATTCTGTACCAGTTTTCCTAGACTTCACAAGTGAAAGAACATGGTCCCCGATAAGATGACTTCTGACTGACTAGCTACAAGTTTGGGGATTCCCATGACCCCTTCATGTTAAATACTTCCCTAGAGTGACTCAGAGAACTCAAAGTGCTGTTTTGCTTAGCCGTCACAGCTTTGATTTAAAGGATATAAGTCAGGATCATCCAAATGAAGACACAAATAGAGAGAGGCCTGGGTGGGTCCTAAAAGCAACACTCCCTGATCTTGCCCTGTCGCCCTCCCAGGGCACGTATATTCACCCACTAGGACCTTTGGTACAGAGTTTTATTGGGGTTGGCATGAGTGATTGTGTGATTGAACTCAATCATTGACTATATGATTGAATTCAGTTTCCATCCCCACTCCTCCCCCAAGGTTCAGTTGGCTCTGAGCCGCAGTACTCTGATCACGAGATTGGTCTTTCTGGTGACCAGTTCCATATCCTGAGTCATCTTTTTTCTTGGCGTAAATGCGGAGAATCTAACGGGGTCTTGAATAACTGAGACACTCCTATTACCCAGGAAACTTCCAGGATTTAGAATCTCCCTCCAAAGAACCAGGGATGTGAAACTTGTAAGGTTCTTTATTATCCAAAAGTGACACATAAAAAGCAATGTATTTTTCAAACGATGTATTCAGTTCAATGAAATATGGTACTTTTAAAACACAATTTTTTAGGTTTCTTAGTAAATTAACATGAAGTGCTTTGAGTTCTTCTTTGCCTATAAATTATAAAATGATGTAATTTACCTAAAATAAGCCAGATTTTGTAAGGAAACAGACATAGTTCAAACTTGGTTGCCATTATATACTAATCGTGTGACTGAATCTCTATTTGCAAAATAGACATGTCTTTGTAAAGTGTGAGGCACCTCCAGAATAGTGTCAGGTATGAAATAGATATTCAGTGCAGTGTCCTTATTGTATTATTATGTTCTGTGTATATTATCTATATTATTGATTCTAACATTCACACATTCTAACTGTGTAGACCAGGGATTGAACTTTAATCTGAATTTGATGTAGAATGCTTCTGTTTTTTTTGAGGGGGCCTTTGATACAATGTATTATTCCCTATACTGAGTTTTAGTGATGTATACTTTCATCTCCTACTATTAACTAGAATTCTTGTGAAATAAAACTTGAGACATACCCTGGTAGTCTGGTGGATAAGCCACTGAACACAGTCTGCTTGTGTCCCAAGCAGGCAGGTTCGAGACCTGGGGCCGGGGAACAACCGAGATGAACAACTCAGTGAAATAAAATACATTTTTCTTCCTTCTCTCTGGCTCTGCCTGTCTGCCTGCTTGCCTGCATTCCTGCCTGCACCTTTCCATTGAAAAAAAAGAAAAGATACTTGGAATGAAACCTGTTCTTCTCTTACATGTGTCTTAGCTTTGGGCATTATTTGTAGTGACCATTGACCACTCTTCTCGTCTAAGCTCTAACCTGCTTGATAGTGTCACCATCGCCGCAGTGGCTGACTGCACTGGAGGTAAACATCCGCAGGCACATGTATTCACACTTACAGGGCCTGTCAGTAGCGGGTTCTAGAAGCCTCAGAAGCACACTGAAATGATCACATTAATCTTACAGTCTCTCCTTAACACTGTGCTGGAAATACTTCAAATGCGGAACAGAGACTTTCATTGTCAGCGGTACTCTCCTCTACACCTGTTTTGTAGTATAAAACTTTCCTTTGATTAGTGAGAAATTTAACAAAGAGCTAATTACCAGCCTGTTAACCTTTTAGAACTTTAAAATACAAAATTGAGCTGTAAGCATATTATATAGCATTTGCTTCCTCTATAGTCTGTCTTCTCTAAAGCAGATGCGTTTGATGAGTAAATGAAATTAGTCCCTCATTTTTACTTGTTTTTGCAGTTCTTGAGATATTTCTTATTTACTCATTTATGCTAAATTAATTGGAGCAGATGTGAACTTCTCTTGATTTTTTTTTTTTTCCTCCCACCAGGAAAAATACTCTTCTTTGGGTAGAAATACACAAAGAGCATTTCCAAATCCTACAGAATCTTTTAAGTAGACCAGAAAATTTGATCATGTAAAATATTGTCAGAATTAAGATGTTTTGATTTCTCTTGAGCTGGTGAGATTAAGCCTAAAAGTATTATTTCTTGGTCCTGAATACACGATCGCTATATGGAAAGGTAGTATTGAAATGCATTGAACTTTGTATCTTAAAATAATAGCAGGTTTCAAGTAGGCTTAATATTATGTTGGGAAGGTGTCTTGTATACCTCATAAACTGCTGCGTTTTAGAAGACCCTGAGATCATCAGGCCTGACTTGATTACTGTAGTCTCCTCTAAGATATCTGTGACAGATGGTTCTCTCGCTCTTTGTGAGCTATTTTGAGAGGCAGTCTGTTTCATATTGAGCATCTCTGATTATCAAGGTTCTTCCTCATTTTCAATCCAGATCTACCTATTAGCTTGTCTTATTGTTCCCATCCCGTTCTTTGGAGCCATCCTGAATAAGCCTAATCCTTTTTGACCTTTGAAGATATAGATAGATCTTTATGCCCTTAGTCTCCTTTAAATTAATCCTTCTTCATAGTACAGGACTAATTGACCCCTCCAGGATACAGTTTCTTAGAAGTCTCTCTTAAAACGCACCCTTTTTAGAGAGTTCTACCATTCTCCTGGAAAGATACTTACTATTGTCTTTAGCCCTTTGTGAAATTTGACTTAATTTGACAAGAGAGTAATTTTAACTGAGTTTTTATTCTAAAGACTTCATTTCTGTTCTGGTCAGTATTTTCTGGTCTTTGTTGACTTTTAGTCCTTTGGTTAGTCCCCATATGGTAGTTCTGACGTTATTTCATAGCTCACGGAAGCTAAAGGTCTGACCTGAGCGTTAAGGAGAGCTGGTGGTTTTAATTTTAATTTTTTGTGTGTTCATCAGTTTGATTTTCATACTTAAATGATCATTTTGATGCAGTTGTTAATAGTCAGCTATTCAGTGGTATTTTTTACTTAAATCTTATTGGCAGCAGTATTTTCTTGTTCTTTTAACCACAAAACACAGATGTCATTTGTGTCTCTTTCGCCATGAGAGAGGTTTATCATGTTTCTTCTAACAAAATTTTTAAGTTTTCTAAGTAGAATTCTTTTAAGACATAAAGACATAAGGACTAATGTTCTTCAAGACCTTTTGAACACACACAGGCTTCCCTGTGTTTGTTTTTAGGTTGTTTTAGATGGGGAGAGGTGTTATGTTCTTATTCTAACTAAAATGTATTCTAGTCCTAAGAATTTATATAACATCTTGTTTTAAATAAATAAATTTTATAACAGTTCTGTGAGTTAAGTACTATTGTTATTCCCATTATGCTGAAGAGGAACTTCAGACAGTGAGGTTAAATAACTTTCTAGGGGCCTGCAGATGGCAGAATTGAGCATCAGTCCTGGCGGTCTGGCTGGGGAGCCCATTCTCGTAGCTACTGTGTAGCTGTTTGCTTTCTGGTAACACAGTTATAAAAGAGCCATTTGCTCTTACTACCAACGGAGCCCCTTCTATCAAAATACACATTGATCATTTTTTATTTTTAAATATATTTTATGCCTTTATGATTTTAAATATACAGTATAACCAGGGGCCACAGATGATTACTAGACATTCCGTTTTACCTTAACTTTCAGTCGGGACCAGGTAGTAGGATGATTGCTGGGGAATTATTGGGCCATTCAGTCCCTAATTTTTATGGAAAACGCATCTATGAAGCCAGTGGAAATCTTCAGTACCTGCAACATAGTTGGCGAACCAAAGTCTGCATCTCTGATTGTGTGTACAGCCTGTGTAAACGCAGCTATGGCCAGATAATAGCTCTTTATATCCCGTAATTTCACTGTCTTTCAGTTAGGACACGAGGTTCTCAAAGGACCCTCTCTGGGTCCTTGAGACTCTTTGAAGAGGTGTATGGGGTCAAGCTAGTCCATAGTAAGACGTTCATTTTCTTTTTCAAGCTCCATCTCATGAGTGTATGGTGGAGTTTTCCAGAAGATACATACTATGGTATCCCAACAGATTAAATCTAGAAGCAGATCTTAGACGCTAACTGACTTCTGTTACATCTCCTATTAAAGAGATTTGCAAAAATGTACAACGGTACCATTCTTCTCAGTAAATTTGTTTTGGTTGGGAAAAATGCCGTTTTCAAAAAATTATTTGCATTAATATATAATGAATTTATTCTTTAAAAACAAAGGTTCAGTAAATATCAGTAGATATGTACCCTGTTATGTAAACTGATAAGTCTTCGAGGTCCTCAGACTATAGAGGAGTCCTGAGACCAAAACCTTGGAGCACCAGGTTAGTTAGTTCTACCACATGAAATTAAAGAAAATCTTGGTCTACAAGTAAAAATCAGGATTGTATTAAAACATTTAAAAAATTAAGTGCCATATTTTTATTATTTAGCAAATACTTTTCTTTCGAATTGTGTAAACAGGAGACTGGACCCTACTGAACGGCCTCTGCAGATTGTTTATGAGTACTTATCCAGGCTGGGATTTGACGACCCTCTTCGCATACAGGAGGAGGCAACGAACCCTGACCTGAGCTGTATGCTGCGATTTTATGGTGGTAAGAATGTAACCGTGACTTTGTGACTATGTTAACTGTTTTAAGACATCATTCCTGCTTCTGTCTTAGAGGCCCTTTAAGGCGCTTGAAAGTATCTACCCAGCTTTTTGAGTGTCAGCTAACTGATGGGCCCTGGCGGTCAGGTCCGTTGCCTTCAAAGGAGCAAGTCACAGATCCCTGGGATTGCGCGGGGGTGGGAGGGAGATGGGAACAACCAGTGTGAACAACTAAATAAAAATAAAATGAGATGCTGCCTTCTTTCTCCTCCTGCCTGCCTATTCGCCTTCATTCCTGCCTGCACCTTTTCTTTAAAAAATATATATTATGTTAAATATATACTATATATTATTATACATGATATCTGCTAGATATGTATAAGATATATAGAATATATCTATTGTTGAACTTAGTGGATTTTAAAAGTAGGACTTTTTTACTCTCTTTTGGTGCTTTTCCCCCCAGTCACTATTTTTCATCTTACCATTTTGATGATAAAGTTAGAATTATTGAAATCAGATACTTTGGCGTGCTCTGGTGGCTTAAGTGGGTAAATCCACTGGTCGTCCACATGCATCCTAAAGACCTGGGGTCACTCCCCAAGGCTGGGAGCAACAACCAAGATGAATACTAAGTAAAAATATACAATAGACTGCTTTTTCCTCTTCCTCTCTTCCTGCCTGCCTGCCTGCCTACCTGCCCGTCTTCATTCCTACCTGCACCTTTCCTTGAAAAAAAAATTAAATCAAATACTTTCTAAATACTTCCAGTTATGTAGTCTGCTAGTATTACTACTACGTACCATTTATTGAGTGCTTTCTGTGAGCTTTTATGAATATGAATTACCCAGTTTGCTTGGGAGACAGACGACTTGATGCTATAGGAAGTATTATCTCATTATAGAAATGAGAAACTGAGACAAGTTAAATAACTTTTCAAGATCTTACAACTGGTAATTGAAACAACCATTTTTGTTAATATTGATTTGGCAAACGTTTAATTATTTGTGTATTAATTATAAGTCTATTTACTAAGATTCCCTGCTCTCATTCTTCAAATTGTTGATTTAATCTCTGAATACTTCTTGATACTATTCCAGTGATATAATGTCATAAGCTAGTTTTATATTAAATACGCTTCACAAAAATGTATTTATGATTTTTCATCAGGAGAGTGTTTTGTGACATTTCTTAAAAGATTTTTTTTAATTTCCATTAATTGAATTCATCCAATTCCATTAATCTCCTTATTGAAAGAGAATAATTGCGTGGTTGAAGTTTAATTTGAGGAAAATCTTCTCTAAGACTAATTTGAAGAACACAACACATCTTTCACTACACAACTTGGTTAAAGAGCCAAAACTTGGAGCAGTAACGTGCTCCCTATCTAATTGTGGCTGAATATGAGTTCAATATATGCTTTCCTGCTCGAATGGAAGCTGAGCCTTAGAATGCAGAGCAGTGTTTTACCATCGAGATCACATTTGCATTCAGTTATATTTGCACAGTGGTCGGCACTGATTCCGTTAATTTTTCTGCTACCACCTGAGGATAAATTCTAGTATGCCCAACTTAATATACCTTTAAGAGGATATTTTCAGTAGAGTCTAAAAGAGTACCAGTTTGTAGTTCTTACTATATTGGCGGGACGTGGGGGGTAGTTCTTAACAGAGAACATTTTCAAATGTGAATTTGATTAATATAGAGAAGCTGGTATGATTTGAGTGAGAGAATTATGTTTGGGAATGAGGTTTTTAAAGCTAATTTTTAAAAGTATGGTACTAAAACGAAAAGGGGTGTGTGTGTGTGATAAGTATACTAGTGTAACAGTTAACATGAGCTGTGTCTGTGTCTGGTCAACTTAATACTTGCAGTCACCCCTCACCAGGCCTGAATTGTGAAAGCTCTGTCCACCCTCCAGTCTGGCTTCCCTGCCTCCTCCTGTTTCTTTCACTCTTTTTCTATATCTGAATGATGGTATTGCTGGATATAGAGTCACTGACTCTGAGATTTCATTGAATAAAGGGAGGGGCATGAGAAAGTGAAGGAATTAATTACAGGGTGAAGCATAGAATTGGACAGTTGGTGAAGTGAATGTATTATAACGTGTAATGTATTTACACCGAGGTTGATTTACAATGCACATCTTAAGCTTATATTAATGTTACAACGCAGTGCTCCTTCAAAAAAGAAATACGGTCTTTACAAGAGGATATGTATTAAAATTCTTTTCAGAAAGATAAAAACACCCCAACTTATTGAGTTAAAATGATAGTAAAGGTTTATCTCATAGTTTCTCTGGGCGAGAAGTCAGCTGTACGATTCTGGCTTGGATCTTATTAGATTATAGTCACTCCTGCTTGACACTGTAGTCATCTGGAACCCTGAGTGGAGCTGGAAGACTCCTGTCTAACAGGGCTCGCCCCTCTGGTTGTTGTTAGAAGACCTCAGTTCCTCACTGACTTTTGATGGAGACCCCAGTGTCTCTTCGTGAACCTCTGAAGGGCTGCTTCAGTGCCTGCATGACATGGCCGGTCACTTCCCTGTGATCGCACACTCACAGAGGCCATGTGTTTACGATCTAGTCTCATCTGTCACCATCATTTCTGCCATTTTCTGTTTACTAGAAATAAGTCACCAACACAACCCACATTATAGATTGGGGAATTAGGCCCCACCTTTTGAAGAGAAAAGTATCAAAGAATTTGTGGGCATATCTTAAAACCATCACAAAATGTGTTCTCCCCTCCGTCATGCTCTTCCCGCCACCCAGTTCCTGAGTCCAGAGACACCCGCGGCCAACAGAAGGAAAGCTGTTGTGAAGCTTTCTCTTTGAAGCAAGCAGCTTAGTAGTCAACTTTAAATGTTTCATGTGCAGTTTTTGCTGCATTCAGCTTCGCTAGAAGCTGTGTCGGTGAAGCCAGGGTCCCAGGGCCGGTTAATGTAGTTTGTCTGCTGCATGCAGAAGTGTCCAGAACTCCAAGCAACATAATGTGCGTGCTGCTTGCTACTCTTGCTGGAGAAGGAATGCTGGGAGGAGACAGCACAGAATGGCCAGCTCAGCAAATTCTAGTAGTCAAAGCTGTGGAAATCCCTTCCACTAAAGATGAGTGGGTCTCAAGAAGGAACAGAGACGCGTGTGTGGAAGGTGACCCCATGTTCGTGTGGAGGAGTCTGGAGGGTGTGGTTTGCTAATGAAATTGTGGGTCCAGGGCTGCGTCGCTCAGGCAGCACAGCCCCAGCCCCAGCCCGTCTTCCTGACCACATTCTCTGCACACACTGTCCGTTCCGTTCAGATCATAAACACAGAAAGCCAGATGCATCAGCTATGTTTCAATTCATTTAAAGTTCAAAACCAGGAAAAACTCAGCCATGTTGTTTAGAGATGAGTGGCAGGCAGCATTGCTATCTGTTGATCCGACTCTCTTCTCTCCTCCCCTCGTAAAGTTGGGCACATGACTGCCCACCTTCACCTCATTTCCCACCTCTTCCTGGAGTTGGGTGAGCAGTGTGACCACATGTCTTCAGTGGCGTGGCCTGGGTGATGTGTGCTCTTCTGCCCCTGGTTCCCGTGCTTGCTTCAGACTCGTCTCCTCTTCTGTGGGTTAGGTGACAATCTTCAGAGCAGCATTTAACATTCTTGTTGAAAATGCAGGCGCCTCCGTCAGTCTGTTTCCTGACTGAGATACCCACGCCTGCAGAGGGTTCACTTTCTCTTGAGTTTGTGCGATCTTTTTGTTGAAGAAGTTTAGCCTAAAGCACATAGAACAGAATGCAAACATAGTGGCAAAATGATTCAACAAAAATACAATTATGAAAGTGAAGGGCGTGGTTGACCTTTGGAGTGGAGGGAGGAGCTCAGGATTCCTACAGGTAGAATGTTTGAGACATTACATGTAGACATTTTAAATTCTGCACCTCATAGGTGGGCGAGAGCAGTGTACACTTTCATTGGTAGAACTTAAGAGCACTCGTTTCCTTACACCTTCACCAGCATTAGGGTCTGCTGGTAACGTTAATCTTTGCCTCATACTGCAAAAAATACTACTTTGTGTATTTTGAACTTCATTGCTAAAATGTAGGTGTAGTATGTTAAAAAACATTTTATCACCTTAATATAATTACTTTTATGATTGTACATTCTCTTAGTCTTCTCTGCATATTTCACATTTATAATGATTGATTCCATACATTTTTCCTTTTAAAAATGTTTTATTTTTAATTATACAAAGAAAATATGAACAGACATCTGTTCAGAATTTTTGAACTTTTAATCCTATTTAGTATGTATTTGTAGAAATATGTGAATTTTGTTTACATAAATGGCATCATTGGTCTTAGTGCACATTTCACCTGATAATGTGTTTTGGAGATCTTTCCTTAACTGTCTTCTATACACATTCTTTAAATTGCATCATGTTCAATGTCATGCATATATTAGAGTTTATGTAACTATTTCCCTGTTGATGGACATTTACCTTCTCTCCTGTTTTTGACTATGACAAACAACATTGTAGAGAAGTTGTGAGAAGACGCTGCTTTGCAGGGATGTTTATGTAATGACTGGGTTTTGGGCATGTTGACCTTTGGTGGTAAACATTAGTTGGAGATTTCTGGCATAGGAAATACGGAGCTAGGGCTTAGGAAATACAATCTGGAGTCAGATACATGGAATAATAAAGCTGTGGAAGTTGTTACATTGAAAAAAAAAAACACTAACATACAGGAAAAGAGACTTAAGGCAGAACTTTCATCATCACAACAGCTAGCATTTCTTTTATGCCCTTACTTGCCAAGGAGCCTACATACATTTTCTCATTTAATCCTTGCAAATCTTCTGGTTGTGTATTTACCCCAGAGGGGTTATAACTTGCCCCAGTCAAATAGCAGAGCTAGGAAACAAAGTCCCTCTGGTTCTAGCTCATCCTCTTAACCTCGAAGATTTCTCCACCATTTAATTGTTGGAGAGAGTTTAGAAGAATATGAAGAATTCATACAATGTGACAACTGGGAAGGAGTAGGGATCACCTAATCCAACTCCTGTGGTCTTCAGCTTGGGGACACTGAGACCTAAAGACAGAAGAAGTCTTGTTGGGGTTCAAGAAACGAGATGGTAGAATTGTTTAGCCACCACGCTTTGCTAGGTTTTCTAGAGTGTGTGCGCACACGTTTTATAGGAGGGGAAAGTTGGACGTTTGAAATTTGTTTTGCGGTTTCCTGCTTTGTTATTTAAATGTAAATAAATATTTAATTTTTATCCCAAAATATATCGATCAATATTTAACTTTTTACTTCAAATTAGCTCTAAAATATTCAGAGCAGTTAGAAGAATAGCAAAGACCCCCTGTATACCCCGCTGCGGTCACTTGTTCTGGTGTAAATAGTGCTTCATTCTTCTGTGACTTCTTTTCATTTTTTTTTCTTTGTAATTTT
The DNA here is from genome assembly GCA_004363575.1 of Solenodon paradoxus. Lineage (NCBI taxonomy): Eukaryota > Metazoa > Chordata > Mammalia > Eulipotyphla > Solenodontidae > Solenodon > Solenodon paradoxus. The sequence goes on along the minus strand of RJWH01000723.1, from coordinate 179,482 downwards.
AAGCAGTTGGGTTATGAAGTGTCTGGGCTTGAATTTCTTTGAGTTATCCTGTTTGGTGTTCACTTCTTAAATCCGTAATTTTGTTTTTCACTTGGGAAGTTTTCATCCAATATTTCTTGAAAGTTTTCAGCTTTGCATTCTTCTCTCCCTCTGTTAGCCTTTAATTCTGTTTTGAGCCATTTGGGCTCTTGGGATCACATCCTGGTGAGCCCAGGACTCAGGAGGCAACGTTATGGGTTGTTTTCCTGTGCTCCTTCCTTTTCAGGTGTCCTGGGTCTTTATTTAATGCACCCTGTTGGGCAGTTCCCACAGCTGTGACCAGGCCTGTGCAGCAAGTGGAGGTTCCCCCCACTTCTTGGGAATGCAGGTCTGCCAGAGAGGAGAGTTCACCCTCCTCACAGTTGTAGGTCCCCCACATCCATGGGATAATTAAGAAAAGGGGGCAGAAAAAGAATGACAAATTTCTGCCCTTTTTCTGAGCATTAGGGGGATCATTAGGCATTTTAAATGCTCACTAGAGTTTCGTATTCTGTTTGTTTTTAATCACTTTTTTTTGTTTGTTTTTGTTTTTTTCTTGAAAGGTGTAGGTCGGAATGAAGGTGAGTAGGCAGGCAGGCAGGCAGGAGGAGAGGAGAGAAAGAAGCACTTTATTTTTTATTTAGTTGTACACTCTAGTTGTTCTCTCCAGCCTGGGAAGCAAACTTGGGTCCTTGGAATGTCTGTGGCCTGTACTTTGGTTAAAGGCAGTTGATCAAACCACTACACTAGCAGGGCATGCCTTTTTTTTTTTTTTTAACATTTTTAATATATTAGATACTTGAGGCTTTCTGGGTGTCTAGCAGACTCCCAAGTTAATGATAAAACAGCATGTTACTTCATATATAGTTAGTGTATGTTAAATTAGATTGAATGTTTTCTGCTGACAGTGGTGGTAGTTAGATTTAAGAGTTTCCTCTATAATAAAATGTAAAGAAATAAGGCCAAGAAAAAAGAGACTGAAAGAATTGCATATCAGTTGATTTAACATCTGCTTCATGTAAGCTTTAAAAAAGACTGCTAGGCAATTTTCAATCATGCTATACTATAGTAAAGTTCCATTTTTACATAATTTAGCCAGTTTTGTAGTAGGTGATGCTGTTAATCAGATGTTAAAGCCTGGCCGGTTTGGGGAGAATAATGAAAATTCTTTAAAAAGTTTTATCGAGACCGAATTCCTATACCATAAAATTTACCCTTTAAAAGTATATATACTTTAGTATTTTCTAGTGTAGTCAGAGTTTTGTAACCATCACCACTATCTAACTTTAGAACATTTTCATCACCATAAAATGAAACTCCATACCCATGAGTAATCATGCCCCATTCCCCACTCTCCCAGCAGCTGGCAGCCATCAGTCTACTTTCTGTTTGCATAGGTTTGCTTAGTCTTAACAGTTTATATAAGTGGAATAATTCATACTTGCTTTTCTGCGTCTGGTTACTTTTACTTAGCATAATGTTTTCAGGATCTAGCCATGTTGTAGCATGGATCAGTGTGTCATTTCCTTTTAATGATTGAACAATATTCCATTGTGAAATGTGTGTGTGTGTGTGTGTGTGTGTGTGTGTGTAATATCTGTCTATATCTGTCTGTCTATATGTCTCTATTTCCAGTGGTGAACTTTTTTTTTTTATTTGGGAGCTATTTAGAGTAATGCCGCTGTGAACATTTGTGTATAGTTTTTGTGTGGACATGTGTTTTCATTTCTCTTGGGTGTAGATGAAAGAGTGGAATTGCTAGGTGTGCTGCCTCCGGCCAGCACAGTCCACATACATCCCAAAGACCCTGGTTTGTAACCCCGGGGCCTGTGGGAACAGCCAAAGCGAATAACTAAATAAAATAAATAAATGCTTCTTCCTCCTCTCTCTTCTTGCCTGCCTGCTAGCTCATCTTCATTCCTGTCGTCACCTTTCCTTAGGAAAAAAAAAAGTGGAATTGCTGGGTCACAGAGCAACTCTGTTGAACATTATGGGAAATTGCCACACTTTGGCAAAGTGACTATATGCCATTTTACATTTCTGCCAGCAATGTATGTTTTCTTTACATCTTGGCCAAACTTGTTATTGTCTGTCTATTTTGATTGTAGTTATCCTAGTGGGTGAGAAGTAACATCTCCTTTCATTTGCCTGGTGACTAACGAGATTCAGTACCTTTCCATGTGCACATTAGCCCTTTGTGTATCTTTGAAGAAATATTTGTTGAAATCCTTTGCCCGTTTTTTACACTGAGTTATTTTTCTTTATTGAGTTATGACTCTTCTTAATTCTGGATACAGGTCTTTTATTAAGATAAATTTGCAAGTATTTTTTCCTATTCTGTGAGTCATCTCTTCTTTTTTGGTAGTGTCTGTTGAAGAATTACTTTTATTTTTGATGAAGTCCAATTTATGTGTATTTTCTTTTTTGTTTCTTATGCTTTTTGTGTCTGTATATATGTATTATATCCAGCATCGAAAAAGACGTTGACTGATTTCTAAGAGTTTGATAGTTTTAGTTCTTAACTTTATTTCTGTGGTGCATTTTGAAGGAAGTGTCCACCTTGATTCTCCTGCACGAGAGCCGTGCCGTCACCTCCTGGCTGGCTGCTGCTCCCGGTGTTTCCGCGAGTGGCTCACCAGGGTCTGGTGCTCTTGCCAGGAACAGCTCTCCTTCATTCATGGTGCCAGTCAGTCCCTTCTTTGCACCAGAAACTCTGCTTAGTAGTTGAGACTCATTGTCTCCATTTTTGTATAAGAGCCTCCCGAAGCTAGTTAGTATTAAGATGCACTGTATAAATGAGGAAAGTCAAGCTGAGCAAGATTAAATCCAAGGAAACAGAGGAAGTGGCAGAAGCAGGATTCAAACTCAAGTCTGAATGCCCGACTCCCGTGTCCGTGGGCTTAACTCCGCCACGCTGCCTTTCCCTGTGTATTTGGGCGATACGGCTGTTGGAATAAACATTAACAGCAGTATCCAAAATAAAATCTTACTTTCTGGACCAAAATTCACAGGTATTTCCACTACAGAGCATCTGCGATACGTAACATTCCAGGACCGAGAACTTCTTTTGTAAAACCGCTCTGTCTGGCTGACTAGAAACAAGGTTGCCGGCACGCGAGCCTTCCTTTTCCCTTGGAGGCAGCTTCTCCAGTACCTTCTCTTTTCAGAAAAGCCACGCCAGCTGGACCATTTGGACCGCATCCTCCTGTCGGGCGTCTACAGCGTGCGCAAGGGGAAGACCCAGCTGCACAAGTGGGCCGAGCGCCGCGTCGTGCTCTGCGGCACCTGCCTCCTCGTCGCCTCCGTGAAGGACTGCCAGGCTGGGAAGATGCACATTCTGCCCCTCGTGGGGGGAAAGGTCAGGCTGAAAATTACTGGGCACCGTAATTAAAAAAATAGCTCATTGACTTTACATAATTTTGTTCCACACCTTTTCAAAGAAGCCACTATGCGCGTTCTTAGAGGTCGCATCGACGAGTTTGTGCTTTGGAATTCTTAGGTTTAGGTAAAAGAAACGGACTCAGGCTATTTTAAACAGAAAACAGGTTTATTTATATTATAGACTCTCTGGGAGGCCCAGAGGCTGTCTGTGCCCCAAATTTGCGGAAGGGCCCCCTGCCTGTACTTCCGGACGCTAACTGGCTGTTGTCACTGGAGGGTGGACAGGGCGCCACGGTGGAGCACCAGCAGCTGTTACCAAAATAGCCTTTACAGTTTCTCTTTTTTCCCCATGAGACTAAAATTCAATCAAGGTGGTCCAATAAACCCCTTTCTGGCAGGGAGGTATGCCGTTTCTTCATCAGCACTAGGGAGTCCCCCATCTTAGGAAAGGGGTTCTGTGTAAGCCAGTCAGGCAGAGTGATGGGTGACTAAACGGATGTATTAATATTTATATGAAGCTATACAGCATTTATTTCTTCTGTTTTGAACCTTGACCGTCATAAACAGTCCGAATTTAGAGAACTCCCAGAGAAAATAGTTTCGTGAGTTCCTGCTTTGAAAGATCCAATCTGATCAAAATGCCCAGCAATATAGATAAAAGACATATGTTCACAAGATAATTACATAAAGAGATAGCTGGGCTGAGGAATGTAGGATAGAAATGTGAAATGGTGAGTAGGCCTGGATCTGGGGGGACTCGCTGAGCTCTGGGAGCTCAGCTCCAGTATTTGGGTCTACTAATGCTCTGATCATGATGGGCCCCAGGCTCAGTCCTTGAACACAGGAGCTGCAGGCACTTTGCTCCTGAAAGAAAGCTGGGCAGGGAGGTGATTACCAAAACCCCAAAACAAACCCAAACCTGCTCTTAACTGACTGGAGCCAAGGCTTGTATTCTAGCTGTGGTCTTCAGGAGGAGGAAGGACCCAGTTCTGTGACCAGGAAATGAACCGAGCCCCCACTGCTTGATGAATGAATATTTATAATCCCGTTTATAGCAGTCGGGCAGGAACCCACACTGCCGGTGTAAGACCTGCTTCTGGTCTTGGGGTCTGAAGGACAAAGCGAAGAAAGGGAGAAGGTGAGTGAGGACAGGGTGAAGTTTGGTAGAAAGAAGAGAAAGAGCAGGAAAGAGAAACAGCGAACCTCCTGTCCAGGTATGCTTGTCCATTCTCTTTTCTCCCTCCTGAGAGGATAGAATTTTGTGCAGGGTGGCAGTGTGGCCTAAGATCAGAGCTGTCTCCCATGGCTGGCGTGGCTCATCGCTAAACACACGTTTCCAGCCGGGGCTTCTGGGATAGCCATTTAAAGTGGGTGAGATATGTGTGCTTGACCGTGGCGCTCGCTCCTCCTTCAGAGAACTCGGTCCCTCGGTGTTGGAGGCCGCACGCGCGTGGTGCTGGGTCTGGTCGGCACACGCTGCGCGTGGCCTCAGGAGAGTTGGAGGCGCCTGTGTCCTCCTGGCCTGGAGCCACTGAGCCAGCCCTAGACAGACTCCTCTCGTTTTTAGCCATTGTTTTACAGCTGAGTGTGATGAACTGATGTGCTGAAGAATGTCACAGATTAAAAATGTAAAGATCTCCTTAGGGAGGCTCTGGCATGCATCTAATAGGATGCCAGAGAAGCAGTGTCGGAAGAAATAAAGGTTGAAGTTTTTCTAAAATTAAAGGCAAACACAGGTATTAAAATGAACTAGGTACTGAGTGGAATAAATAGACATAAAATACTTAGACACATCGCAGAGCATAAAGGACATGGAGCATATCATAGACACTTCGAGAAAGAAAGCTCACCTACAAAGGAGTGACAGCCAAACTGCAGTCTTCTCATCGGTAATATGTGCTAGAAGACTTCGCAAAATGGCTGGAAGAAGTAAGTGTCTGTATATATGTATTATATCCAGCATAATTATCTTACCAAAGTCCCGGCAGAGAAGGCATTTTCAGACAAAGGGCAGGGAGCTGACACATCCTCTGAGAAGACTGTTGAAAGGTGGACTCTCTCAAACAACCCTTCCCCCAAAAGAGAAAACAAAGGGAAATAAATTCAAAGGTTAAGTGTGAGTTATAAGAAACGATGAGTGTAGACATTGGTAAAATATAGTGGTAAATGCAATATTGATTGTAAAAAGTTAAAAATTTTATTGTAAGTAAGTTCAAACTACCCTGAAAAAGATACTACAGCATGTTCAGTAAATAAAATGTGATGTAGTCTTGGGATAAGAGGTTAGAACTCCAGGTAACTGTACATTTTATTAGAAAAAGTATCAAATAGAATTTGAAAATTAAAGATAAACACTAAAAGAAGAGGGAGGCAGAGGGTATTTAAAAAACTCAACACAAATGGAAGGCAGGAAATGAGTTGTGAAAAAGGAGCAAAATAATTGGCATCATCAACTTTCTTTTTTTAAAAAAATTTTCAAGGAAAGGTACAGGCAGGAATAAAGGCAAGCAGGCAAGCAGGAAGAGAGAAGGAAGTGCTTTGTTTTTATGTAGTTCTTCACATTCATTGATCCCCCTAACACTGGCTCTTGAACCGGGGACCTTGAAATGTATGTGGGACTGCTCCTAAGTATACTAGACCACTTGGCCACCAAGGCGCTCCCTGGCATTCAGCTTTCAAAAATTATAGTGACAGAAATAAATTGCCGTATATCACTAGTCATTACAATTGTAACTGATGCTTAGAATCCCACTGTTTATTCTTTATTAGAGATATATCTGAAACTTAGAATGTTGAAAGTGGAATGATGGAAAAATATATACGAGTCAAACAGCAACCAAAAGAAAGTTGATGTGGTTTTATTAAGATCATGCAGAATATTTGTGTGAAAGTTTATATGCAGCAAAGGACTTGTATCCAGAATATTTAAAGAACTTAAAATATTTTACATTTGTGTTCTGCTTTGTTTCTGTAAGGACACGTGAAAATGTTGAATGAAAATAGCTAATGACAAAATGTAGACATGAGGCATGGCCCTGGCTAAGTGAGTAGGGGGTCCGACGTCTCGGGTGTGCACTCTGGGAATCCCCTCCCGCCTGCGAGGATGGTGGCTCCTCACGCCCCCTGATATCCAGCAGCTAAGCTCTTGAGGATCAGCCCTGAGACTCACAAGAGAAGAGACTTGGGGAGCCTCTTACACAATCCGGCAAAGAACACACAGCTGCTGTGTCTCAAGGGGATCAACTCGTCACTGTCTGGAAAGGCCATGTCTGTTTCAGTGACAGTCCTGCTCAGCGAGCCCTCGATGTTCTGGTGCCTTCTGGTGGGTGCACTTTAAAAGTGCAGGAGCGTTTGAGCTAAAATATGCAAGTCTCCAAACCCATAAACTGTGCTGCTGTTAGTTACCACAAAAATAATAATCTAAAAAACTGGAAATGGACAACAAAGCTAGTTTTTTTAAGCTTCCAGAAGGAATCTCTGTGACGCTTTTCCTCTGGAACAGTCTTGTTTTCTCAGCTCTGCCTACACTGTCCAGATCACTGCAGCTTCCGTGCTTGGAAGGAGAATGCTCGGGATGGAAAGAGCTCAGTAACAGGAGGACAAATAGCCCAGTAAAGGAATGGACAAACGTTTTGAACAGAGCTTCGAAATAGAAACATAGCTGGCAATAGATGTGAGAAGATTCTGTCATTAGTCATCAGTGAGATGCAAATTAAGTCCCAGTGAGATGCCACATGCCTCTAGAATGACAAAAACTAGAAGACCGATGAACATCAAGTTTCAAAGACATGGGGTACTTTTGGGACTAGGATTTCTGAGTGACTGGTTTTCTCCCTCGTCTCCAGGTGGAAGACGTGAAGCGGCGGCAGTACTCACTCTCGTTCAGCTCAGCTGGAGCCCAGGCTCACACCTATCACGTCAGCTTCGAGACGCTGGCTGAGTACCAGAGATGGCAGCGGCAAGCATCCAAGGTGACAGTGCTGTCAGACTTCCTTCTGTGAGATGAGACTGTAGCAGCCGAATAGAAATATATTTGAAACCGAGCTTAGTCCCAAGAGAGTGAAATATAGTGCTCACACTTATTCATCTGGGCCTTCCTGAGGATATAATGAATGAAATCATTAAGTTCAGCAGGTCCTTTACTTATTTTTTATATTTGCATGGTATAAAATGCTTTCAAAAGTGTTTTCAGGTGCATTTATCTCCATATCATCTCTGTGAGGAAGGCTTGAAGGAGTTAACATATAATGAGATTTCAAACCTTAAAAGAATTGGCACGGTGAGACTCATGCCTGTCCCTCAGTGGGGCTGTGAGTGACAGGCAGAATCATTCCCGGACTCGTAGCCCAGTGCTTTGTCTCCATGTGTTTATATATTTATATTTAGAGCCTTGGGCAACCCCTTCAAGTTGGAACTCATTGATGGTGCATGAGCTTTAAGCCTGTTTTATCCTTATAACAAATTAAGTGAGTGTGGTAGTAATCAGAGTTCACGTGACTGCAAAAGACCATATATTTTGATAGCACATCATCTCTCAGAAGGTTGTATACAGTTATTTACAATCATCTTAACATTACTTTGCATATTAAGTACTAACTTTCCCTCTTTATGATTTGTATTTTTTCACCCCTACTTAGATTTTTTTACAGCCTATGTCTTTGTCTTTTTCAAGGTTTTAGGAAAAAGTAAGAATTTACTGCATTTTATTAGTGAATAATTGGCTCTCATTACCATGTTTTCTTCCTGCTCTTGTTCATCACTGCCTTTTTGTATAAACACCATTCTGTCCAGTGAAGCCCAGATGTCTCTTCTTTGACCTCATTCAGGTGGTGTCCCAGCGAATCAGCACTGTTGATCTCTCATGTTACAGCCTGGAGGAGGTTCCTGAGCATCTCTTCTACAGCCAAGATATCACCTACCTCAACCTGCGACACAACTTCATGCAGCTGGAAAGACCAGGGGGCCTTGACACGCTCTGCAAGTACGTGGACAAGAGGTTTCCAGACTAATGTGGTAAAACTGAATTGTAACCAGTATCTTAGTGGTTTGTACCTAGAAATAGGCATGTTTGCCATCATATGTATCTGAGAAAATTTCCCCTCCATTTTGAAGAAGTAACATTTTTTATTCACACAATTTCCCCATCTTTTTCCCTCTCCATAAAACAGAAACTAAATGATAAAGTTTTGTTACGGACACAACAATGAGCTGCTATTGATCTGGATGATGTTTTTACATAAGTCACAGAAATGATTCATGATCTTCATTGGGTAAAATTGAGATTCAATATGTGGAAGGTTTTTAACTCAAAAAATATCGAAAGGAGATAGGCCTTTCTTCAAGAATCCCACTTGCAGATGAAGGCTTTTTCTTTTGTGCTACCTACTGTCACTGGAGTCTTTCGTCAAAAACAAACCTCTTCTAATAAAGGAACCATTTTACCCCTGTAGGACTGATCCACATATTTTCCCATCTCCTTTGTTAGAATTTATTCTCGCTTCCCATCTTCTGCCCATCTGGCTTACCTCTGTCCATTAAAAATAAGTAGAAGTGTATAAATATATGGTTTAAGTAGTCGTCTGGGCTTCTAGTGGGGAAGAGAGAAATTGGAAACTAAAGCATTCAAATCACATGGTGGTTAAAAAGGTAATCACATTTAAATGACATATACTTCCTTAATATCTGAATAATTTTCAGAAAGCACTGATTTTTATATTATCTAATGCATTTTCGAAAGTTCTTCAAGTATAAGTTTACATTTAGTAGTGACAGAATTATTCTCTAATAGTACTGACATGTAAAAATGAACACGAGCTATAGTTTCAAGGAAGTGGGTTTCTAGCATTTCCTTCTGAGTCGCTCTGGAAATAGGATTAATCTAATATAAAGGCTGGTTTAGACATTCTGATGTCAAGGCTCCAAGCCAGTGGAACAATTGTTCATCACGGTCAGGACAACTGGAAAGAAAAAGTTGAGAATTTGGAAGAGAAGCATTAGAGTGAAGTGTCAAGAATTCAAATCTAGAACAGGTCACATAGTTCATCATCTGGGAGAACACCAGCTCGGCAGAGCCATCTTGCTCTGGCATTTAATGGAGTCTGATAACTCTGGTAAGTTACCAGAGTGACTCATGGATAATTTATGATGCTCTGATTTCTAGGTACAACGGTATTGAACTTCTGTTTCTCTCAACAAAATAAAAGCACCAATAATTACTATTTTGTGTTGTATATCAGATCACATTACAGTAAAATTCCATATGATAAATATTTTTTTAAGATCTAACTGACCCATTTATTCAAGTGGCATTTGAGCCAGCATAATTCCAGTTTGATGAAAGAAGTTGTCTGTAGTGGGATTTGATCTGCACGTATTATTTGTGTCCATGAATTGATTAACTGTTTCAGGGTTTTTGTGTATTGCATGTAGAAATTTAATAAAGGTTTCTGACATCAAGTTTAAGTTGATACAAAAGAATTGTACTGTCACCAGCTTTTTTTTTTTCTTTTTCTTTTAAAAAATTAATTTAATTGAAGGAATAGTGTATCCATCAAAAGCTTTTTTTCAAGAGTTCCTGCCATTTTTTAAGGAAAAGAAAAAAAGAAACCCCGTTGTACTAGACCTGGTTCCTTCAGCCTGGCCTGGACGTTGGTTACCTTATTCTCACTGGCGCCACGCACAGCGCTTGGCACGTAGTGGTTGCTTATTAAATACGTATAGAACAGATTTCATGGTAGACCTTTAAAGTAGATGACTTTCTCATTCAGTGGTGTGCTCTGTGTCTTTTCTTTTTAGATTTTCTCAGCTGAAGGGCCTGAACTTGTCCCATAATAAACTTGGGTCGTTTCCTGTATTGTTGTGTGAGATTTCTACCTTGACGGAGCTCAACCTTGCCTGTAATGGCTTGCATGAGCTGCCCAGCCAGATTGGCAGTCTGCTAAAGTAAGTACCTGGCGTTTCCTGGATTTATCTTTCCCCTTGTAGAGTAAGGAACCTGTCTGGCATTTGGAATGCAGGAGGCTCTTGAGCGAAAGAAGTCGTGGTAGGATTCTAGTCAGCAGCAGTAGAGGCTGGTCTGTGTTCCCAGTAGCAGAGGTTTCGTTTTTATTGTGGAGGAACCATCCACGTAAGGTATGTATAAGCCATTATTAAATCTCTGTATGTGGACCTGAGGCATTTGGTCTGCAGTGGCGTGAGAATGAATGAGCATCATCAGACAGGGCTTTTCTCTGGGCTCCAATGAGAGCCTGCATGAAGAAGTCCTGCTTCGCTCTCTTCCCGCAGTCTCCAGACCCTCTGTCTGGATGGCAACTTCCTCGCTGCTTTGCCTGAAGAACTGGGAAATCTGCAGCAGCTTTCCTCGCTAGGAATTTCCTTCAACAACTTTAGTCAAATTCCCGAGGTTTATGAGAGACTCACTCTGCTGGATAAAGTGCTTATGGCAGGAAATCGACTGGAAGTGCTGAACCTCGGGGTGCTGAACAGGATGACCCACGTCACGCACGTGGACTTGCGGTAGGTCATCCTCCACCATGCCGGCCTGTAGGTGACTTCTGCTGGGCCTTAGTTTTCTTTCATAAAGACATCTTTAAAACATTAGGATTTTAAAGCCGTGTGTATTTTTAAAGCTTTGTGTGTGTACATTTTCGTTTCTGTTTTTTTAAAAGGGGAGGTACAGCAGGAATGAAGGTGAGTAGGCAGGCAGGGACAGAGAGGAGGAAGAAGCACTTTTTTTTCTTTTTATTTAGTCGTTCATCTTGGTGGTTTCCCCTGGCCCTGGGTCTTGAACCAGAGACCTTGGGATATATGTGGACTGCATCTGGTGAACCAAACCCTAGGCCACCATGCACACCAAGCTTTATAGTTCAATAGATTAAGAGTGAGATTGGGGTATGGCCCAATAGCTGAGTGGGTAAGTCCACAACCTCCAGCAGGCACAGTCCATATACCTCCCAATTACCCCCATTTAAACCCGGCCAGAGGGAACAATCAAGGTGAACAATTAAATAAAATGAATAGAGTACATCTCCTCTCTGTTGCTGCCTGCAGCTTTCCTTAACATAAAGAAATGAAGGAGTGAGGTTGGTGTGCCACCCTTCTGACACTTTCAGATTTGACAAAGGCTGCTCTGCTTTATCCTGTCAATCCTGCCAGCCACATTTCATGACGAATTCTCATGTTCCCCCATTCTTCCCAGTGTTGGATTTCCAGCAGCCTTTCTCCTCACTCTCAGTGTAGTAGGCAGAAAACATTCATTGTTGAAGTCAGCATGACTTATGAGTGAAGTTGAGTACCTTTCTATATGGTTATAGATCGTTTTTTTTCCATAAACTTATTGGTTCATTGGGTTTCTTTTTATTTTTTCTTTTTTTAAGAGGAGAGGTAGAAGAGGCATTTGTATTTTATTTCCATTTTGGTAGTTTACACTGGTGGCCCCCCTGCCCCACTGCCCCCGCCCTCCAACCAGGACTTGAACCCTGTGTGACCTGCACCCTTTGGAGGAGATTGACCCAACCGCTGCTCCACCAGGGCGCACCTGTTGGCTTCTTTTTAGTGACCATGGTGTTACAATTAAATGTTAAAAGATTTTTACTACTAAGAATTTTTATAAGAGCTATATTTTCTACTATTATTTTCTTGAAGACAGCTGATAAAAGATACTAAATATTCTAGTATCTTAGTATTCTAGATATCGTTTACATGAAGCTATTGCTGTCCCTTGAAAGACAGAAGCAGTTGTATTGAAATTGAGAAAACAGAACAGGCCTGCATTATGAATTAAATCATACGCCTTATAGAAGAGAACTAAGAAGTCATTTTCTGTGATTTTCCCTTGAACTATTACATATGCATATGGGTGATTTTTCCTTTCAATAATCCGGGATCTTAACACGAGAGAGCAGCCCAGCAACCGGTTTGCATGTGGTTCCTCAGGACCGCTTCACTGCTCGCGAACCCAGAAGACTGTTCATCTTGTCCCTCTGTCTACTCCTTTGTGCCTCCCAATCTTGCTAGATATGTGGATGCAAATTTTTAACTGTTTGTATATATGATCCCTTTTATCCCCTTCTCTTTTTTTCATATGTATTTATATTTGACAGTCTGGATCATCTAACTTAGTTAATAAAGAACATAAGGTATTGTTCTCTGTCCTTATTACTTAGTGCCTTGCAAAATGAGGCTACAAGTAGTGAAATTCTTGTTTAGCAAAGAGAGAGGGATCCTCTTTTTCTTTTGGTACATGTATTTAATAGACTATTTCTGATGATTTCCTTGTTTCTGAATATTAAGGATGAACCATTTGAAAACCATGGTGGTTGAAAATCTGGAGGGAAATAAATTCATCACGCACATGGATTTGCGGGACAATCAACTGACTGACTTAGATCTCAGCTCCCTGTGTCGCTTGGAGCGGCTGCACTGCGAGCGGAACCAGCTCAGGGAACTGACACTCAGTGGCTTCTCCCTTCGAACTCTCTACGCCAGTTCGAACAGTGAGTTCTCTATCCAGCACCCTGCTTTTTCCTGTCCGAGTTCTTGTCAGAGCTCTCCGAGAATAATGGCATCCATGGTGGCCACTCTGGAAAGTGGAATTCAAAGTTCATGGAGACCTCCCTTTTCTCTTACATGGTTGAGATATGCATAAAAAGACACTGGAAGATACTTTGAGCTTCACTGAGTGAACATAATAAGAGACTTTTCAAAATCACAGGAGTTTGGGAGGCTGGGTAAGCATGTTCAAACAGCGATAGTCTAAAGCAGGTTTGGCACACTGTAACCCAGAGGCAAAGTGAGCTACTGCCACCTGTTTTCTGTGTGGCCCACAAGGAATGGGCATTCACATTCTTCAGTGGTTGGGTTAAAAAAAAAAGAAAATAATAGGAAAAGTTATGTGAAATTCACACTGCATTGTATGGTGTTATTGGGACACGCCCACGTTTGTTTCTCATCACTGCTCCATGCTCCGGGTGCTGTTGGGTGGGCCCGCAAAGCCTGCTGATTTACTGCTTTCCAGAAACCTGTGCTCCTTAGTCTGGTATTTCATATGATCTGTTTCAGGAATATTCTCCAGTGTTGAAGGCCTCAGATTTGTTGAGGCCTTTCTGTTTATAGAGAGTTCTTCTTTACTAAATAAGTTATAGTTACTTTTTCTGTGTTTAAAGAAGGAAAAGAAGAGATGTTCAGTCTCACTATTTTCAGAGGAGTGTAAATTTAGATAATATCATGTTACACTTACCAAGTAAAAACAGCTAGTGTAAGTGAGGTCCAAGGCGAGAGCAGCAGCCCCGGGTGCACCGCCAGAAAGAGCGTCGGCCAGTCAGTCAGTGCACCTTGGAGAGCAAGATGCCAGTTTTGAGAGTCTAGGGGGGCCGCAGTCTGCAGTCCCCCTGCTGCAGTGTCTTTCAGAGGTGTGTGTGCAGAAGGAGAGGTGTGCAAGACTATTCCTCACAGCACTGTTTCTCAGTGAAAAAATAAGAAAAACATCTGACACCCCCCAGTGAGTAAGCTAAAGGAGATATTTATACAAAAAGTATTGCACAGCAGTGGAATTGAATGTCTGAGTCTTTGTGTGTTAGTATGGATGAATCTCAGAAACACTGCACCAAAAAAGAAAAAGTTCCTAATTATATGCATGTTATAGTTTCAGCAAATTTTAAAATATAAAAATAATGTTTCCTTAACTATGCATATGCCATACAGTATGTAAGAATCCATAGGAAGGGTATAAATCACATTCAGGATATTTGCCACTTGGTGTGTGCAGTGTTTTAATTCTTAAAACATCTGAAGTAAAGGCAGAATGTGAACTTTTTTTTTTTAAGCTAGATGGTGGGATAAGAGTGTTCATTATTCTGTTTTTCTGTACTTTTTTTTTTTTTTTTTTTAAAGGGAAGGGAGAGGAGAAGGAAGTAGTTTTATTTATTTGTTTATTAATTTTTGATTGTTACCCCTGACAAGGCTCATAAACCCAGGTTCCTTGGGTTTTACATGGTTCATTTCCCACCTGCTCGTTTAGCACCCGAGCCACCAGGGTATGTCGACTTTTCTATATCTTTAAATGAAGTATATTAAATATATCATTAGGGTAAAATAAAGCTAGAGTTCTGTTTTCATTGCCCTTTACCTTGCTATGAAAGCTGCACATTGTAGGTTGGATTAATTGCTTAGGTCAGAATAGTGTCAGAACTGATGGCTATTGACTTGTGCTCATTATAGGTACTTTGAGATGCAGTAGGTACTTTGAATGGAAATATTTATAATCAGCCACATTGTCTGTTCTCAGTTTAAGTGAATCTGAATGACAGACCCTGTTGGAAAAGAACTCATTGACAGACAGCAGTCCTGCTTTGTAACAGACTTACAGTTCTGTGCTAAATGGAGCTTGTTTGAAGTTAGCTACTCTCTCCGCAGAATCTTTAAATTCTGCAACCTGATCACACCAGCAGTTACAGGTCGATGCCTCAAAAGTAGAGAACTCAGCTTTACAAAAGTGATCCAAATGATCAATTAATATTGGCATATTGGAAAAGGCACTTAACATCACTGGTTATCAGGAATATATTAATTAAAACCCTACTGTAACACCTCTACACACCAGAATAATGACTAGAATGAAAAAGACAGAAAATACTGGTATCCTCTGTAAATTGTCATGACCACTTTGGAAAACTGTTGGGGAGAGCCTATTAAAGCTGAACATACACACCCCCTGTACTCAGCAGTTCATCTCCAGAGCTTGGACTCAACAAAAGTGCTTATTTTCATCTTCAAAAGACATGGGTACGAATGTTCTAGAAGCACTATACAGAGTAACTAACTCCCAGTGTAAAGGCTTACAAAATGCCATCCATTCTTAAAGGGGAAAATAAATTGTAGTACGGTCACGTGGAAGGTCTTCCCCAGTCACGAGGGTGAATGAGCAAAGCGTATGCAGTGCCATGCACTGCGCTCATGAACGTGATGGGGAGCGAGGGAAGCCAGGCCAAACGCACGCACACTGCATGTTTGTGGTGTGCGTACTGTGTGTGTGTAGACAGGCTAAAGTGCTCTGCGGGTGTGGGATTATGGGGTTTGCACGTTGTTGCACTTGTGGGGAGGCAGCTGGAAGGGGAGGCAAGGGGAACCTTCTGGAAAGCTGGTGCTCTTGTTTCTTAATCTGGCACTGGTTAAGCAGTGTGTGCTGTTTGCCAAAATTCATTGATCTCTGCATTTACGATTGTTGTACTTTCTCTGTGTTTTGCATGAGTTAAAAGTTAAAATATCAGCAGTAAAAAGGCAATTATATTTTAGATTATGAAGCTGTGGTAGCCAGCTGTTAACACTTGACGACTCCACGGAGTTTGAATCTAGTAGAGAACACCAGTTTCTTCAGTCGGCGGGTGTGTTTGGTTTTCAAGTCGGACTGAAGCAGTTTGTCAGCAGTAGAGGAAATCCGTTTTCTCTCTGAGAATTTCACCTAGAAAGCCACTTTCCCCTTGTTTCCTCAGTTGCTTTCCTTAGAGACTGTCTTTAATGCTTCTTTTTCTTGACTAGGGCTGACGGCAGTGAATGTCTACCCGGTGCCCAGTGGGCTCGCGTCGCTAGAGCTCTCCCGGTGAGTGCGCCCCAGGACGTGTGCTTGCTGGATTTCTCTTCTTTAGGACATGTAAATGGGTACTTGGGTAGTTTTGAGGCGCAGAACATCTAAATATACTGAATATTTGAATAACCTGGAGACGGGTGGAAGAATAAGTTTAACGACTTTACTATTGAGTTAAAGGAAGGATCTCATGAAATAGAAGGGTGCCTACAAATTAGTCATTCTTTTTTTTTAAAGGAAAGGTGCAGGCAGGAATGAAGGCAGGCAGGCAGGAAAAGAGAGGAGGAAGAAGCATGTTATTTTATTTTTATTTAGATGTTCATACTGGTTGTCACCCCTGGACGTGGAACTTGAACCCAGGTGTATGTGGCCTGTGCTATTTTGGAGGTGACTGACGTAACCACTACTCCGCCAGGGCGTGCCGATTTAGTCATTCTTAAAGTCCGTGAATTTAAGATGAGATCCAAATGAAGACCTGTTACCCCTTCATGGCCGAAAGTGGTTTCCTTTTTGCCACTTGTAATCAGATAAACTGATTCTTAGTGGCTTATTTTTATTTTTTTATTCTCCTTTTTAATACTCTTGTGACCCATGTTGATAGAATTTTCTGAGAGATACTAATTTAGTCGAGGTTTTATTCACTCCTGCTGGAGAATACACATGAATGAGTTTGCTTTCTTTCCTCCTTCATTCTTGACATGAGGTTAGGCATGAGCATCCAGTTGAGGTTGGGTTGAGGTTTACAGCCCCCCAGCAGAGAGTGAGATAAACAAGTGAGCATTTACAGGGCAGCATCAGAGTGGTGGGAGGGTAGAGTGCTGGAGACAAGCAGGTGGGTGAGGCAGTGAACGTAAACCTGCGTGGTGAGGGCTGTTGTGAAGATTAAATGAGATAATTAATGCAAAATACAAGCATAGTCCCTGGAATATAGTAGTCTCTTAAGAAACCTTAGTTATGATAGCCAGCTTGGTTTTTGTTGTTATTATTATTGAGATAGTGTTTTAGATTTCCCTTCCATCCTTTTTTTTGTTGTTGTTCCTGTCATATTTTCCAACCAAAACCCAACATGGATCAGTACTAGGATGTACCTTCTCCGCTGAGCTTTGTCATTGCTGAAGACAGCCTTATTCAGATGGCCACCACTGTAAACTCGCCCTTTCCAGCCTCATCTGAAGCTCAGTGGTCTTTTCTCCCATCGGCTCCTTCCAGGGTCCAAGGCATCTGCTCCAATCAGCTCTGCTTCCCCCAACCACGCCGCCCCTCATCTCAGCCACTCTGGAGTTTAGCCTCGTACTTAATGGAGCAAATAGAGGTCGTCTTGGGCGGTTTTCCTTGTCTTCCTACCTAAATTCATTTAGATTCATGTCCATTCTCATCTTCTGTGCTCTGCTAAGGGCCAGTGCAGTCATCTGTGCCCCTTTAACTTGCACACCCTCTAGCTGCTGTCTTACCCCTCAAACCCCTTTTGTCCAGATTTCTCAAGCAATGTTTGCATGTTCATCTTCCTCAGTTCTCCTTTGCTTGTTCCAGCAAGTCTTGCTTTAGAGCTGCTCTTACAGAGAGCTTTTTCTGTAGCAACACCATGAATCTTGTTCTCTGTTCCACAGCGGTTTCCTTGACTGGCTAATATGGTCTGACTTTTTTCATGCTCCTTTGACCGTTACGTCCGTATATTTTGTGTACTTCTCTTCCTCAGCTCGCCCTTTCAAGATCGATTATTCCAGGCTTGTCCTTGCTGCCTGTTCTTCTCGCTGACTCCAGTGATTTCAGCCACACTTCTGTGCCAGCATCACCCAGATCGCCAGCACAGCCCTGTCCTCTGACCCTCTAGCCCACGTGTCCGATCCCATAGCAGACGCCGCACCTGCATGTCTCCACGCACCTGACGTGCAGTTAAGCTCATCATCCACTCCTCCACCCTCACCTAACTTGGTGGTCTTGTGTCTGTTTTACTTTTGGCATTAGCATAAGAAAATCATCTAAATAGACACCACTATAAATGCATGATTTCTAATCTCATTTAGTATTTACCAGTTACTTCCCTGGATCTGACTTTCTCTTTGATCATCTAGGGTAGAAGCCTAAAAGTCACTTTGAGTCTTCCCTCTGCTCTATTGCCACATCTGATCCATCTCCAAGTTGTTTCGATCGTTGTCTTCTGAATATTTCTGGACTCCCCACCTTCCCTTCCATGCGTATCACCACTTATTTAGACCCATGTCATTTCTCATCTGGCATCTGTAATAGCTTCCTCTTCATTCTCCCTTTCACTGTAGGAACTTCCTCAGCCGGACCCCCTTGTGTTTAGAGTGAGCTACTTAAAGTGCATCACTGACATTGTCACTTAGTGATCCCCCTAGACCTGCAGGGCAGGATAAAGTCATAACCGCCTTCTGAGTTAGGTCTAGGCCTGGCCTGACTTCCCAGCCCTATTTCTTATGCTCTTCTCCCTTTTTGCTGCTCAGCATCACCAAGCTGCTTATTACTCTCCCCGGGTGCTGTGCTGTCGATTTTCTGACTCTGTGTTCTGCGTGTGTCGTCACCTTTTGCTTGGGATCCCCGCCTCCCCTTGGGTCATTGAACAGTGTTCTTCAAATTCTAACCAAGATGTCTGATTTCAAGGAGCTGCCGTGATCCATTTCAGGCGATTGCTTTCTTCACTAAGTTCTCTGCAGTCACCGCATTTCTCTTTGAGCACTTACTTCATTCTGCTTCATCCTGTTAATCAATTGATCGATATTTGAGGCCTAGACAACCTAAGTTACATCTGAAAAGAAAATGTCTTTTAAAGTATCTGCCTAAATATTTCGGTTGCTATTCTAAAATGATTTGAAGTTTTCTCCCCCACAAGTTAGCTATGTTCTCCATTGCTCACTTTGATTCATTATGTGTATTTTCCCCAGAATTTGCTTCTCTTCATCCCCAGTCATTGCATGTGGAATCATCCCTACTCATTCTTGAAGTTTTGTTTGAAATGCCGCTTCTTCCACTGAGTCTGTTCTCACCTCTCCCTCATGCCACCGCATCACATGCGCTGCCTCCCGCGGAAAGCCTGTGGCTCTTGGAGCTGGGCATGCTGGCGCCGGTGGCATAGATGTTCGTGTACCTGTCTCTTCATCCTGCCAATTCAACAGCTTCATTGAGTACCTCCTGTACCCCAGCGGTGTCCTGGGGATAGCACTCCTGCCCTCGAAGTGCTTAGTTCACAGACTGCTTAATAGAAACAGATGAGGAGAATGAGATCCACTTGTCCTCAGTAATTCCTTTTTATTATGCCTTTTATTTTCTTCAGAAACCTGCTAGAGTGTGTCCCTGACTGGGCCTGTGAAGCAAAGAAGATAGAAATTTTAGATGTGAGCTATAATCTTCTGACAGAGGTTCCTATGAGGTATGCGTGTCCAGATGTGTACATTTTTAATTATATGTGTGTGGAATTATTTTCCTCCCTCTAGGTTGCCTTTCAAAGGTTCTTTCATTCATTTGTTCAGTGAACACTTAGTACCTGTCGAGGACAGGCCCATGTGAAGCGCCATAAACAATAAAGTCACAGCTTTCTTAGTCTGGGCCGGCAAGGAGTTTAGTCAGCTGATAGTCGGGATGCACAGGTAAGTGTGACAAACTGGTGAGAGTTACTGGCAGCCATCTGTGAAATGATAATCATAGTGAATTTTTATCAAATGAGTCATTATATCAGCTGGCAATGTTCTGAGAACTTCAGTTTCATTATCTTACTTAATCCTTTAATAGCCTTACTGTTTAGGGGCTGTTATCCTCATCTTATGACTGAGGAAGCTGAAGCTCACAGTGGTTTGGTGACTTGTCCAGAGCGGTAGGACACTGGGAAGTGATGGCACCAGGCGTTTGAATGGTGTCATTCTTCCATAGCCTTTGCTCTTTGTTGCCACCTACATAAATAACATCTTTTAGAAATTTAGAGCTTTGAGTAGAGACTGCTTCATGGAGAATGCATTTGTGCGCTGACCTTTACAAAATGGCGCAAGGGAAGAGAACTTTGGAGGGGCCTGGGGGGTGGCATATTTGAAAGCATTGAGCTATAAATTGTGCGACTATCACCTAATGGAATCCTTGAAATGAAGAGTAGAGGCTTTGCAGCATTATAGGTGTGAACACAGCCTTCAGAGGCAGACTTTGTTCAAATGCTGACTATACCATTTACTGGAAGATCATCAGCAAAAATCCAAGTCTCTTAAGTCTTTGGAACTTCATTGTTAAATGACATAGTACGTTGTAAGTACTAGTTCGTGGTAGTTTTTGTTATAATAGAATTTGCTATTATGATCAGTTTAGTATTAGTTAACTGACGTCTTGGTGCTATATAAACTTAAAATCTAAATCTGCTTATCCTGGTAACTGCTTTTTTGTTTGTTTAGAGCTGTTCTGTGATGTTTGCTTGCACTAATTCTCCTTTTCATAAAATGACCCGAATGATTCCCTGGTGGGCGGGGGGAAACACTGGTCACTGATGATCTGTGTGGAAGCCTCGTGTGTGTTTCTGTGTGCTGCCTTCAGATAAATAGTAAGGGTAGACTTGCAAAGAAGGCTGTGGCTGAGGTTTTCGTTTGCTTCCCTGTGCTGCTGCCCCACAGACTCCTTAGCAGCCTGAGTCTCCGGAAGCTGCTGGCGGGACACAATCTGGTGCAGGCGCTCCCGGTGCTGGTGGAGCACATCCCCCTGGAGGTGCTGGACCTTCAGCACAACGCGCTCAGCAGGCTGCCGGACACCCTCTTCTCCAGGGCCTTAAAGTGAGTCCTCGGGGTGGTCTTTGGAGAGCAGGACCACTGGCCCAACAGACTCGTCATAGGCATGACCTTTAGAAGTATATTTAGCTTGTTGGCCTGGTAGCCAGCTCTGGGCAGAATCTTATTTGCAATTCATATGAAATAAAATAAACCACCATCTTATGAGGCAGTAGTCATCAACTCAGAAGTTGAAATACTATCCAACACTTCAGAAGAAGTTTTCGTGTTGTGAACAGTTTCAAACAAGCTGGGGGTTGGTCTGGTTTTCCTCTCAAAATGAATATAGTTATGACCTTTGCAGAGAAATTACAGCATTCTAATGCGGCTTCCTTGGGCAGTTTTCAGTTTTTGTATGAAGGAGAAAAGGATATATAGCACTAAAGAGTTAATTTAGTTTCTCTTTCTAACTTTATTAAGCTATCATTAAATTATATTCTGTGTTCCAAAATGTGTTGCTTGCTTTCACATTGTAAATAAACAAAGAGATTGTGCATCTTCCTGTCTTAATGCCAGCCACCTCAGAGATACTGCGGATTTGGTTCAGACCACCTCATGAAGTCAATGTTAACTATTGCAAGAGAGAGTCATAGGCATTTTTTTGGTTTCCCAGTGCATATAAAATTACGTTTTCACTGTGCTGTAGTCTGTTAAGTGTGCAGTAGCATGCTGTCCAAATAAACACTACACAAACCTTAATTAATAAGTACTTTTTTACTAAAGAACTGGTGACCATCATCTGAGCCTTCATGGAATGGTCATCTTTTTCTTGGGGAAGGTTCCGTAAAAACTGCCGTATCTGAGACGTGCTGTTAAACAAAGTCTGCTTAAAACCAGGTGTGCCTGTACTGTGGTCAGACTTACCTTAATGTGTGTGTTACCAGTCAGTGAGAACAGGTTTCTGTTTACAGTCTTCGACAATATGGAGAAAGCATATTGTCTGTGATTTAGAAATGGAGAAAAGAAAGTTGAGCAGCAGTCTCTTGAGACTGCAGGACCTGCAGCCAGCGTTCTGCCCGCAGGTGTCTGGCTTGTTCTTTGCAGCTTGTATGTCTTTTAATGTAAAATACACTTGACTAGAGTCTCCTAAAAGTAAATTCTTTGGAAATTCTAAAAATCTTTCAAAGGAAACTTTCTTTTCAAGATGTTTATAGAGGCTCATGCAGTAACGTTCGTTAACTTAGAATATTTGTTAGTAATGCCTAACTAATACTGCACTTGGTTCTGATGACAATCTGAATAAAATCGGTTTACAACCTTAGAATCTGTAGTCAAGAAGTTAATAGCTATAAATAATTCCAACTCTGCCCAGAGTACTTCTGAGTCACATGAGGACAGGCAGACACACGGCACCCTCAGTAGCTTACCGCTCGTCAGGGACGTGGATCACACAGTATGAAGAAGACTAACACACAGCAAGTTGAATAATATTATCTGTCTTTTTGTTGAGCGTGTTCTGTGTATACTAAAGACTGCGCTGAGAAAATTTTAAAAGGCATTATCATGTTTTTCTTATCATAGATTGGCAAAGATTAAAATGAGTTATGGGTGCGCCCGTGTGGCACAGACAGCTGAGACTGGGTGTGGAGCAAAAAAGCTCAAGGGCTTGGACTGGCAGCCTGGAATCAGGGGAAAGTCATTACATATTAAAAAACGCTTCTTCCTCCTGTCCCTCCCTCTCCCTCACCTTCTCTTCTTCCCTCTGCTTCAACAACAATGAAGTACGATGTTCATTGTTGACAGAGATGTGGGCAAACTGGCATTCTCAGATCCTTTTGTGGAAATAAAGTTTGGTTTGTATGTGTACATATGTCTTAATTTATTTGTGTACCTTTTGACCTTACCAACGCTGCTTCTGGGAATGTAACTTAGAGAGATAATTGAATAAGGACACAGCAGCGCTCATTAGTGTTTTCGGAAACTGTTGGAAACAGCCTGTAAGCCCATTACTAGGGATACAAGGCCAGATGAATATGCCAATATGTTGAAATCAGACAGCAGTTTTTCCGACAGTTTAAATATTTTGAACATCATCTGCAGTAAAAGCCTTTCAGTGGATGTACAGACAGGACGAGAAGAAGCTAGATTAGAATCAGGCCACAGCAGCCAGCCAGAACACAGCCCAGCCAGCGTTCCTTCTGCTCCACTTGGCTTGTGGGAGCTGAGTGAAAACGGAATTTTGGTTGGGTAGCATCGATCAGAAAACCTCCCTGGAGGAAGGTACTCTGGTCATGGGTCTGGAGCACGATGGCGGTATTCCCCACGGAGGTGGCAGGAGGCTTTCTCCATGCGAAAGGCTACAAGTGACCACCTATGTTCTGTCAGTCTCAGATACCTGAACGCATCTGCAAACAGCCTGGAGTCTTTGCCGTCAGCTGGCGCTGGGGAGGAGAGTCTGAGCGCCCTGCAGCTGCTCTACCTGACCAACAACCTGCTGACGGACGAGTGTGTGCCAGTCCTGGTGGGCCACCCACGCCTGCGCATCCTGCACCTGGCACACAACCAGCTGCAGACCTTTCCCGCAAGGTCAGTGAGTGCAGCCTGGCCGCGTCCTGCGTCGAGCCTGTGTCACAGTGCTTTACGCTGAGACACCGGTGCTGGGATTCTGCTGCAGAAAATCTGATTTGTTCCCAGTTGATAAGTATATCAACCACAGACACTGTGGGTAAAATGTGCTTCCTAGTTCTAAATACTTAATAATGGCCTGTGAATTTTCAGTCTAGAAATTCTTATGCAGGTTTATGAAATAAAATACATAAATTCCGAAGGCAGTTTTTTGCTACTTGTCAGCACGCTTGTAAAGTAGTCTTGATTCCATTAATTTATCAATTATAGGTAAATGTGCATATATGTGTGTATATCGGTCATCTGTATGTACACTTATGTGCCTGCTCTGTGTCAGGCACTGGTGACACAGTGACAGTTAAGGCACAGTCTTTCCTCAGGAGCCTGCAGACACAGTGGGAACTCGATCAGCATGCCGGCGGCTGCAGTGCAGTGTCATAAATGCGGCACGTTGAAGACGCACACGGGTCACCAGCTGCCCTGTACAGAGCCTGGGCTAGGTTGGGCCTTCCTGGAGAAGAGCTGAGTCGTCGTTTAGCTAGTCGTAGGAGAGACATTTAATGTTAGCACAGTTTCAAATAGTATCAGTCGAGAAAGAAGTATCTTCCAACATAATTTGATAAAAAGAAAATTTGGAAAATTGGGCACCAGAATAGTTCACCTGGGGTGCCCTGGTGGCTTAGGCACTAAGTCAGCGGCTGGGGCATATTCTGTGTAAAGATGGGGACCCAGGTTCACAGCCCAGGCCCAGGGGAAGGCAGGTGGTGGGGAACAACCAGAATGAACAAATAAATAAAAAATTCTTCTTCCTCCTCTCTCTTCCAGCCTGCCTGCCTTCATTCCTGCCTGCACCTTTCCTTACAAAACAAAATCCATCTGTATCATGAAAGTATCATTAAAAATAATGTTTCCAAAAACTAGAACACTGACTATAACTATTAACTGTACCATTTCAAAAATGAAAATATTATTCAGAACATGCCTTGAAAGTGGATTTATTAGTCAGTGTAGATACATTCCTCTCCACCAAAATGTTTTCAGAGATTACCTCTGATTGTGGGATTAAAAACTAGCTAAGTAAGAATTTAGAGAAATGACATTTGGTATAGTTTAATTACATATATCGCTATCAAATTATGATTAACATAACTTGAAGAAGTAAACTATTTTGATTCTAATTTTATTTTACAAATTTTCTTAGAAACGTGATGAACTCAGAAGAAAAACTTAGAGACCATATCTTTGTGACTAGGAAGTGAGATATTTGACATTTATCGAAGACAAACTTGATTGCTTTCTTGGAAGAATTTAAGCAATGACTTCTAAAGTATGTCCAAATATTAATTTCAGGATTTGCTAGATCTTTTGAAATCCTATCAGATGAACTCAGTGGCCTCAAATTGATCATGCAAAGTAAAAATGACAGATCTGCACTGACAAGCTATATTATTTTATGAAGTTATTAGGAGATGACGTATGTAACCATCTGAAGCTAAATGACTTCTGCTTAATTTGATGACACTTACTCCGAGGGGGGTCACAAGCAGGCTGATATAAACTTAAGATACGTAAAACACAGTCCACATACATCCTGATGACCCAGGTTCGCATCCCAGGTCCAGGGGAACAACTAATTTGAACAACTAAATAAAAATAAAACTTCTTCCTCTCCCTGCTTCCCTGCCTACTCTATTCCTGTCTGCATCTTTTCTTTTCTTTTTTTTTTTTTAAAAAAAAAATGTAAAGGCAAAAGATTAATAGGAAATCACAAAATTAAAGCAATTTGAAAATAGAGACTAAAACTAGATGGGATTCAGGAGCTGTATAAGGAAGAAAATGTATGTTCTATACTGAATCATCTACTGTCAGGTCATCTCTGAACAATGATATCATTGCACAGAAACAAAACGTCTGTTTCTGTTGGCACTCAGAATCTAGCACAGCTCCCGGTGTTGAACGAGAGGTTGGCTGAGATAGGGATGCCGCAATGCTGGCTCTGACTCGGAAACACCTGGCAGGAATTAGTATGAGAGGAATGATGAAACTCTGGGAGCATCTTTAAAATATTAGTTAAAAAAAGCAAGTTATAAAATAATGTTTCTAATATACAACATTTTTAAATTTAAAAACTAGGATTTCATGCTTTAAAAAGGACACGAATACTCTCCACCAAAATGTCATCAGAGATTATCTCTGGTAGTGGGATTGAAATAAATTTTTTTGGCTTTTTCTGTTTTTTCAGTGAGTTTGTATTACTACTATAATAAAATTTTAATTTACTGAATTTAGTTATTAAAAGTATTAATTTTCAAGCAGTAGAGATCATCTGTTACATAAAAAAGCTCAGGATGAAATTTTATGTGAAATGTACATGTGAACATTTTGTCAGGAAATTCAATAAAATGAGAATAGTAATTCATGTTAGTAATATTGATTTATATTCTTTATTTTCAAAACTTTTTGTTATAGCAGTTTATTTAATCTAGATAGCAGTTTGTTTTGTCTGTGTATTTGTCTATCTTTGCCTCTGAGCCGGATTCTCAGAACCAGATCCATTTTACATGATCTGCTCCATAGCCGCCTGGTCACAGGGATGCACCATTTTTTTTAAAGAGGATGAAAGTTAAGAGGAAGGGGAAGTACTTTCTTTTTCTTTTTCTTTTTTTTTTTTTTTTAACTTATTTTTGGTTGTTTCCCCTGCCCAGGATCACGAAGCTAGTTCCTTGGGCTTGACATGGTCAGACCCTAGCTGCCGGCTTAGCACCTGAGCCACCAGGATGTGCCCAGTTGATTGCTTTTATAATTTTTAAACCACTGAATGAAAATAAGTCAGAGCAATTTGTAGTGATCTGGATAAAGGGGTGAGACCGTTGCAGGTACTTGCTGACTATGTAGAGCCCCAGCAGTCTGACGCGAGCCGTGCACATCTGCTGCTAATGCAGCGCTGTGGTTGTGAGTACCGGTCATGTTAGGAACGGAGAACACGTGAAAACGAAGGGAGTCTCTGTGATGACTTAGTACGGTTCCCTTGCTTTTCAGCTGAGGACATTGATGTCCACTAACGTGAACTTACCCAGTAGTTTACAACTGACTAGTGGGGAAGCACGTACCGTCTCTGATCTGCCACCCCGCCAGCCCCAGCAACTGTCAGGGAAGAAGGGGAGCTCCGGCCCTGGCCGCGCACCATGTGGCAGGCTGGGCAGAGCCACTCGAGGGAGCCAGGCTCTTTGCAGGGCTCTGCTGTGTCGTTCTGACCAATCACCTGCAGTGGACGGGGCGCCTCCATCCCCCGTGGCTGCTGTGAAACTGGCTTGGCAGCTACTCATTTTAACTGGAGTGTGGGCTCTTTTCCAGCAAATTAAACAAATTGGAGCAGCTAGAGGAACTAAACCTAAGTGGCAACAAGCTTAAAACCATCCCTACAACCATAGCGAACTGCAAAAGGCTGCACACGCTGGTCGCGCACTCCAACAACATCAGCATCTTCCCAGAGATCCTGCAGTTGCCGCAGATCCAGGTACCTGCGTGCGAGGGAGGGGTGTCCCGGCGGGAGGACGGGCGAGAGCCAGTCTGCTCTGAGGAAGAAGTGGCAGTTTGAGATCATGGGATTTCTGATTGTTCTCTGGGAAGAAGTCAAGTTCCCTTTTGCGGATATTGGAAGAGTTTGCGTGTTTGGGAGTTAAGAATGAACTCACGTATATTTCTTTTGATCTTTCCATTTTCCTCTCAGTTTGTAGACTTAAGTTGCAATGATTTGACAGAAATCCTGATTCCGGAGGCTCTGCCTGCCACTTTACAAGATCTTGACCTCACTGGAAATACCAATCTGGTTCTGGAACACAAGACACTGGACGCATTCAGGTAGGAGAAAAATTTGAAATAGAATCCACATGTACCACCATCTGTGTGTGCCTGAAGGCCTGTGGAGATTAAGGAAAGGGATAGAGTGAATTAGCCCATAAGGCCCTTTGATTCTCCTCTTTGATTCAAATATTAATGGGTGTTCTCTCCGGTTGTTACCCATTTGTGTCAGAACTCAGCATCGGTTACTTCTGAGTGACACCCTGAGTCACTCAGGGTGAGCCCACATGGCCGGCACAGAGAGCACATTACATCATCAGAGAGATGATAAAAAGCTCCTTCATTATCTCAAAGTACTTTAAGTCCACAGTTGTCTGAACCTTAGACTGTTTATTGTTCTTGTTTTTTCATGAAAACAAATGGCATTAATCATAGAGCTACTTGGCTCTTCTTTCTTTCTCCTCCTGGACCAGTGGTTGGCACACTACTCTGACTGTCTCTGGAATTGAATCTTGGTCTGTCAACAGATTTTTTTTGTGTAAAAATGTGTTATTGTTGGGATAACTTTATAAATTCAGAGGTATCTGCTGCTGGATCTCCCTTTCCTTCACTTCCCACAGCCACATCACAACCTTGAAAATTGATCAGAAACCTCTGCCAACCACTGATTCTGCTGTGACGTCCACCTTTTGGAGCCATGGCCTGGCCGAGATGGCAGGACAGAGAAATAAGTGAGTATCGTGGCCGTGGAGACAGAGAACAAAGGTGGCAGCTAACACCTGGGAAACGATCAGATGCTGAAGGCTAGACCGTGATGTTCTGGACATAAACAAGTGACAGAATGTCAGCCTCTGATAAAATCCCTCTGAGACTGTGATCCACTGAGACAAAATGACCACACCAGAGCCCCAAGCCTTACTCGCTTCTTTCCGACACCCAGATCTTCGTGTGTGCATTCTCCCTGGTGCTAAAGGGGCGATGAACCCGGCTTGTTCGACCCCTGCTGCACGCCCAGGGTTCTTTGGCTAAAGGGTGTTAACAGGCTTCGTCCTTAATCACTTTGCTCTTTCCAGCCTTTGGCAATGTCACAAAGTGCCTGTGTACTGTCCATGGATGTGCCGAATGCTCCTGTTTTCTTATGACAAGAATTTTTAGATGCTGCTTAATTATCTTAACTGAGAACTTGATGTGTGTAGATTTGCGTTTACTGTTATTCTTCCCCCCCCACCCCAATCGACACTTCTTACAGGAAGGCTCCCTGGAGAGTAGCCTTCTCTGCCACGTCCCTCGCTATCTGTCCTGTGTCTGTGACAGGCTCTGCGTGTCTGCCCTCGTGGGGGCAGCTCTGCCGCGGGGGCGGGGGCCGCGTACGGCTCCGCCACTTCCCTCGCTGTCCTCCTGTGTCTGTGACAGGCTCTGCGTGTCTGCCCTCGCTGTGGACAGCTTTGCCGCGGGGGCGGGGGCCGCGTACGGCTTGTTCGACGGGGACCGTAACGAGGAGCTCCCGCGCCTGCTGCAGTGCACTGTGGCCGACGTGCTGCTGGAAGAGGTGCGTCAGTCTGCCTGCGACACGGTGTTTATGACAAACACCTTCCTGGTGTCTCACAGGTAAGCAGGTGGGCTGAATGATCCCCAAGTCCGTTCGACGTCTGTGAACTAAATCTCGCTTCCCCAGAAGGTTAGGGTCCACCTTACAGGCCTGGGACAAAGCGAGCTCTCGCTCCTTCTTCCATGACCATTTTCTGTCGCTGGAATATGGGGACTTTTGCTCTTAAAGAGTCTGTGAAACTGTCTGTTGTTTCTGTTGACCCCCGTGCTGCTGAAGATCTGTCTGGAAAGCCCCGAAGTTTCGCGCAGAGGTTGTGTGTGTGCAGTTGGGGCAGGAAGACGATAAGCTTTTATAAGACTCCGAAGTGCGGCCACAGAAGGCTAAGCACTGGTCGGGTCCGCGTGTTTGGAATAGTTTAGTTGGGTTTGCCAGGTAATCTTCTCATGAAGTCTAGGCGACAGCAGCTCCCCCGTATGAAAGGCTCCACCTAGCGCAGTTGTAAGTTTCCACGGACATCATGTCACGACAGCATGCTGCTTCGAGAGAGAAGAGACCGTATTTACGTTTGTATTACGGTTTATTAGTCTAATAGTTTCATTTTATTCTTCATTATTGCCAGTCTCTTCCTGTGCCTAATTGATAAGTTAGACTTCACCACGGGTATGTGTGGGGGTGGAGAATACAGCCCGTGGAGCACTGGGTGCCTGCAGGGGTGTCAGGCGTCCCGTTTGCATGAGAGCATGACTGTAACCACACTGTTGGAAATCTCTCTGCTACTACAGCATCTTACGTGTCAGGCGGGCCGCTTGAAGGCTTTGCACACTGAGAGGTTGTAAACCTGTATGATCAAAGTCAAAATAGAACTGCCTGGAGCCCAAGCTGCCATTATAACAAAGCAAAGATGCTGGAAAAGGGGTCTCGTTTTCAGTAGTAGAATTGAGCTCGGGACTTGGCGCATGAGGTTTAGGAAAGAACTTTGTTTGCGAAGCACCTCCTGGGGCTGGGCACTGCACCAGCATTTTTCATACTCTCTTAAGTTTCAAGCCAAAGAGGTAGGTGTTTTATCAGGACAGTTTCTCAGAGAATTAACTAGCTGAAGATCTACAGCCCACAAATGGCAACTCTGGCAAGTGCTGTCTGATGGCATCTGCACGTGCACTGAGTGTGGTG
The DNA here is from genome assembly GCA_004363575.1 of Solenodon paradoxus. Taxonomy (NCBI): domain Eukaryota; kingdom Metazoa; phylum Chordata; class Mammalia; order Eulipotyphla; family Solenodontidae; genus Solenodon; species Solenodon paradoxus. The sequence continues at coordinate 149,661 of RJWH01000723.1, read as the reverse complement.
CGGTGGGTGGTGGGTGTGCTCTGAGAAGCACAAGGCTTCCTTCACGGGACTTAAAATGTGAATGTTTTCAAAGGGTCGTTCCACGACCAGCAGCCTCAGCATCACCAGAAACTTGTCAGAAATGCAGATTATTGGGCCAGCCCCTCACCCAGAGAATCAGACACTGCAGGTGGAACCCCGGGAACTGTGCTTGAGCAGGGCGTCCAGGTGATTCTGACGTGCTGTCATGAAACCCTGCTGCCTTAGGTTGTGGTCGCCTGCGCTCAGACACAGGCAGAAGCAGGCGCGAAATCATCTTACCGCTCCGCACCCCACCCTTTGTGTGGTGTCTCTTCTCCGTGTGTGGGGCTCTTCCCTGTCACCGCGGAGGGGGCGGGGGGCTGCTTACGCTCACGTGGCAGAGTAGCAAGGGACTTACCTGCCAGGAGAGCAGCTCTTCTGACTAGCTGTCGTCTCCACGGTCTTTGCTTTCCACGCAGGAAACTAGGCATGGCCGGCCAGAAGCTGGGCTCCTCTGCTCTCCTTTGTTACGTCCGCCCCGACACTGCCGATCCGGCCAGCAGTTTCAGCTTGACTGTGGCCAACGTCGGCACTTGCCAAGCCGTCCTGTGCCGCAGTGGGAAGCCAGTGGCCCTGTCCAGAGTCTTCAGCCTGGAGCAGGACCCGGAGGAGGCGCAGAGGGTGAAGGACCAAAAAGCCATCATAACAGAGGTGACTCCCTGTGCTCCGCAAAGCGGGGCATGTGTGCTGCACGGGCGCCAACGCCCCGCGCGCTTCCTCTCGCGCCTGGTAGATGGCCTGCGATTCAGATCGGGGTGCCAGAAGGGAGTGACAGTCAGTGACCACTGGAAGGAAAACGGAGTCACTAGACGTGGAAAACCGAGTTTGTGATTCTTTAGATATGGGTAGCTAGGATGTAAAGTAAACATAACTGTTACCCTGAGTTAATTCCCCCGTCATCTGGTTTGTTCCTCCAAGGGGAAGGAAGGAAAGTTGTGTGGTCAGACATCACCCTTCTAAAGGGTAAAGCCTCAGAATATAGTTCCTGTTTCTATCATCTGGTTTAGGATGCACTGGGGTTTTTTGTTTTTCTTTCTTTTTTTTTTTTTCATTAGTGAAATGCCAATGTCTGCTGTTTACAGCTTTTCTCTGTTTTTAGAAATTAGTAGAACGTTTTTGCTTTCAAAGAGAGTAGTAATTACATGTGAACATTGACTGCAAGCAGAATTCTCTTCAGATCTTTGCGCAGTTTGAATTGGATCGCTTGTTATTTTGTCACTGAGTTTTAAGAATTCTTTATTTTGGAACATAAGTCCTTATGTGTTTTACCAATACTTTGTCCTGGTCTGTGGCATGTCTTTTCATTCTCTTAAGCGCGTCTTTTGCCAAGTGGTGATTTTTAGTTTTAGGTTCCACTTGCCAATTTTGTTTTCACGGGTCGTGACTTGGTGATGTATGTAAACACTCAAACTGCCGAACCCAAGGTTAATTTTCTTCTGTGTTATCTTCTGGAAGTTTCCTGTTTTGCATTTAGATCTGTGATGGATTGCGAGTTAATTTTCGTTAGGGACAGGTAAGCTCCAAGCCTAGACTCTTGTCTTCTTGCATGTGAATGTCAGTTGTTTCTACTGAGTGGTTGAAAAGATGATCCACTTAAAATTCTACAAGTCTTAGAAAACCTGTAGCATCATTTCCGTTCTGCACGGGCTGAGAAGGGTGGGCACCGCATGCCCTTGTTGCTTGTTTCTCAAGATCTGCCTTCTGCTTGTCTAGGACAACAAAGTGAGCGGGGTCACCTGCTGTACCCGCCTGCTGGGCTGTTCGTACCTCTTCCCCTGGACCCTGCCAAGGCCCTACATTTCTTCTACTCCGCTTACCATTCAAGACGAGTTGCTGATTCTGGGGAACAAAGCACTGTGGGAGCACTTGTCACACACAGAAGCTGTCAACGCCGTGCGCCATGTGCAAGACCCATTAGCCGCCGCCAAGAAGCTGTGCACACTAGCCCAGAGCTACGGTTGTCAGGACAATGTGGGGGCGGTGGTGGTTTATTTGAATATCGGTGAGGAGGGCTGCACTTGTGAGATGAATGGGCTCACTCTCCCAGGTCCTGTGGGATTTGCTTCGACTGCCATCATCAAGGACCCCCCCAAGCCAACCACGCCTTCCTCCAGTAGTGGGATTGCCTCTGAGTTCAGCAGTGAAATGTCCACTTCAGAGGTGAGCAGTGAGGTGGGGTCCACTGCCTCTGACGAGCATAACACTGGTGGCCTGGAGGCGGGCTTGCTTCCGAGGCCAGACAGGCGCTGCAGCCTTCACCCGACACCCACCTCTGCGGTTTTCCAGCGCCAGCCTTCCTGTGCGACCTTCTCAAGTAACCAGTCCGACAATGGCCTGGACAGTGATGATGACCAGCCCGTGGAAGGGGTGATAACAAATGGCAGCAAGGTGGAAGTCGAAGTCGACATCCACTGCTGTCGGGGCAGGGGCCTTGAGAACGCGCCGGCTCTGACAGAGAGCGTGCCGCCCGCCTGTCCCGAGGAGCCCGCCAGAGGGTCACTGCTGGGCATCCGCAGACAGAACAGTGTCAACAGTGGCATACTTCTGCCACTGAGCAGGGACAGGATGGAGTTACAGAAGTCACCCTCCACTTCCTGTCTCTACGGAAAGAAACTCTCCAATGGCTCCATTGTGCCCCTGGAGGAGAGCCTGAACCTCATCGAGGTGGCCACTGAGGCGCCCAAGAAGAAAACGGGCTATTTTGCTGCCCCCACTCAGCTGGAGCCCGAGGACCAGTTCGTTGTGCCTCGTGACCTTGAGGAAGAAGTGAGGGAGCAAATGAAACACCACCAGGAAAGTCGGCCTGAGCCTGAGCCCGAGCCCAGCGAAGAGGATCGGACCGAGGTCCCAGAGGAGTTTGACACAGCCTTGTAAACCCCAGGGTCCCCCTCGTGTTGGGGGGACCCTGCCACAGGCACCTGGCCTCTGTGTTTCTAAACTCTGGCTGGTGGATGAGTGGCATCAAACTCAGAGCCAAACGTGATGAGCACTATCAGGGTTTTGCTCTGGATAAGCTAATAAACACCATCAGTGTTAAGTTTCGCATTTAACCTGCATTGAAATTCCCAGACTTGCTGGGCAGAAAGCAGACGCTGTTCTGTGTCAGTCCTACCACCTGCCATTAACCCTTTCTCTCCTAGGATAACTGAGAATTTGCCTGCCTGGGCAGGAAAGGGACTCTTTCTGTGGAGGAAATAACTGAAGACGGATTCCCTTTACTATTGCTGCTGATGGATCTCTGTGACAGAGAATCACCTTATATCTCAACCTAACTGATAGGATGTGATGTGACTTGTCACATGGCTTTTCATTCTTCTCTACGAGAATACAGCCTATCGAAATGAACTTTATTGGAAATGTAGACCCAATCAAACAGATAATTTATGTATGTAATGTAATGAGAGCACTTTTCACTGACTGTGAACTTTTTATTTTTGAATCTGCACTCGAGCCAGTCTTCTTAGAGGCAGCCCGGCACCTCTGTCGGTAGGCAGAAGGTTCATGATGGATCGGGTGGGTGTTGGAGCCTGCTGGGAGGGTACTGGGAAGGGCCTGGGAAATCCATGTCCTGTCGGATATCAGACTGTGAAAACGCCTGAGGACCTTGGGGGCGGGGGACTAGGGTCTTTATTTGGAGATAAAGATGGGGGAAGGAGTGAGGACTGTGACTGCTTCCCACCAGATCAGAAAAAGAGAATAACTTGGTAAATGTGACACCTAGGGATTTCCCAGCAGATCACAAGAGAGGCATTTGGGGATTGGCCGCTTTCCGTAACGTCAACTAAGAGCTGGCACTCAGCCTTCCAGGATGTGGAGCCCGAGGCTGGTGCTGCCCGCATCCAGGTAACCTCAAGCTACCACAGGTAACTGAACAGATGGAGGCTGACTGTGAGCAGGCGGACGGACGGACGGATGGCGCTCGTGGGTTAGACGTGTTCCTTTTCTTACTCTAGAGCAGAGGGATGGTTTTCTAAAATGTCAGAAGTGAGTTGCGAGCCCACCTCTTCAATGTTTAACAGAGTTCTCTTCTGAAAACCACTTACGTCCTCGCGTGGTTTCAGTACGGGGCTCAGCTACTAATGTAAGAAAGACTTCACTGATAAAAATTCTAAGCCGACGGAAAACCTGGTTTACTGTATTCTTTTTTGCACATTCCATATCACCCTAGCAAAATGTAGTTCCTCCCATATTTCTGTTCTCTTGCCCTTTCCAGTAGATTTATCTAGGAAAATTAATTCCTCTTCTACAGCATTTTGACACTGCTTGATTTGACCCAATGGGGAATGTGCTTTGAATTTTTAGAATACTTTCACAGTTCAAAAGAAAATAGATGGGAAACATTTTTAATTTGTTTCATGAGAAACAAAGTGTTAAAGATAGGGTGGTTTTTATATATTCCTAGGATATATGTGTATGTCCTAGCTTCTCTCTCTGTGAGGTTTTTTGAAGTTTTTGTTAAAGCAATAGTAGAAAACCAGACTGTCCGCAAATGGTTATGTGTCTCCATCTTCTCAGCGCCCCAGGCCCATGTGTGTGTGTTGGTGGGGTACACTCCTGGGGGTTCCACACCACTCTTCACGGCTGTCGTGTTCAACCCCTCAAGGATTGGAGTTCGAGTCCCCAGATTGTCAGGAATGCTTGATTTCCCTGTGTTAAACTACTGGTCAGCTACTGGAAATGTTAGAACTCAGGTCTTGATTTGAAGTGGGGAAGTCCGATTCACAGAGTATAGGTGCTGTTAGAAAGATGGGGATGATAGTATGTCGCGGCCTTATTTTTATATGGGAGATGAAAACAAAGGGAAAACCAGGATAATAGGGGTGGGTGATGTAAAATACCTTCCTGCCCAGACAGCAGAACTTTTGAGTTATATGAGAAATGGTGATATTGTCTAAAAAATAGAATTATTTTAGGAATATACCACTTCAATAGGATAGTCTCTTAAAAAGTACCCTTTATGAGCCCTTTCCTTGTCTTCTGTTTCCCGTCTCACTTACTAGAGCCACCACAAATGAGTTTACCAGAAGTCAGTGTTCACTGTTAGTCAGAAGAACTAAGTTCCAAATGGTCTTTTATGTGGTTGACTTGTTTTCAGGAAATATTAGGTTGCGTTAAAAAAAAAAAAAAACCTTTAATGTAGGCTATACCAAAACCAATTCTTTTTTACTTTTTCATGTAACTTCCTTTAATCATGTCCCTCTGTACTTGCTCTTTGTTAACATGGAGCGTAAAAGGCCATAGCCCATTACCAAAAATACCATGCGCTTTTGATCTACCGCCATCGTGTGATCTCGTGAGGCTCTCAGGTGGTGACACCCAGTGGTCCGGCTAAGCGTCCCAGGACTCCACCCAGAGGTTGTGTCCCCAGGTGGGGTGCACACGGCTCCATGTCCGGCCCAGAGTCCAGCCTCTGCATGGTTCTCAGGTCTGTGTGTACCTCCCATTTCATGAGAGAAGTTCAGGAGAGGTTGTGAAAGACCTCACTTCTTACGGGAGCAGTTCAGGAGCCCCGCGGAAGGAAGAAACTGCAGGAGTCTTGGCAGCCATTATATTCTTTCCTTTATCCAAGTGAATTGGAAAGATACTTGAAAATGTGAATGCTGGTGTCAGAAAGCTACAGTGCTACCTTAGAGTCGTTGAATTACCCTGCTAGTACGAGCGAGGGCTTCATCACACTCCTGTAGATGTGTGTGTGCGATAGCGGGTGACTTCATCCTCCCGGTGTGTACAAGAGGCAGCACGAGCAGCTGGGTCATCATCGGGTGCTATTACAGTGGTTCGTAGCAAGTGCTGTTTTCCAGGAGACCAGCCGGTCAGGTGTGGCCAGTCCACGGAAGCTCAAGTGATGCTCTTCCTTCCACACAGACCTTCAGCAAAAGCAGGTACCTGCAGGCCACAGGCTCACCTTCCCTAGCAGCTCAATAGTGATTAATGAAGAGGCCTCCGCGCCTCCGTGAGGGAGCACTTGGCTGTTGGGGTAAATGTACCAACTGTTAGTAATTCGTCTCCAAGCCATTCAGTGATGTCTGCAGCGTCACTACACAACTGTCCTGTCACTTCTGACCTTCTGACCTTCCTCCGGGTGGGGCCTTTCAAACTTGTATCTTTCTCTCCAGTTAGTGACTCTGGCCCCCTGGCCGGTGAGCACTTTCTAGATTGAGAAAAGCAGCGCCAGTAAACGCTGCTGGCCCTCACTTGGCGATCACTCGGCCACACACAAGCTCCTTGTATTCTAAATTTCACGCACTTCTCCAGATGCGAAGGGTGGGCTTTCCGCTGCTGCCGCGGAGGTCCCCAGGCAGCGAGCTCATGCGGTTCTGTGCAATCGTCGTTGTATTGTAGTCCTAAGACTCATTATAGTGTATTTTTGATATTTTTTGAAATGTGTTAAATTTTTTAATTCAATAATACGAGCCAGAGCATGTTGCAGCAAATCTATTGTTTGTAAAAAAAAAGTAATAATAAAAAATAACAATAATAATAAATACAATAAAATGAAATCTTTCTCATGGCTTTGTTTCAAAATGGAGTACCTGTTATTTTATAACTAGTTAATTTTAGCATAAAACCAATTTTCTCCAACCTGTATGCAGAATTAGTTTCTTAACCGAAAGCACCTTTAGGATGTCTCTCTCGCATTAGGGGACGACAACAAACACAGGAGCCCACATTCCATGGCATTTTTCTGAAGATGAATTAAGGCAAGAATATTTTCGAGCACCTTCGAACTGAAAACAGCAATAAAGATACTTTAATGTTATGAAACATTATCTCCTGCCTTGGTTTGTATGTTTAAAAAAATAACCCAAAGAGGAAACATGTTCCTTGCTCACATGCAACTGCTTTCAGGCACGTAGACCCCGACATGGGCAGGGTGTAAGGGGCACATGTTTCAGGGAATGAATGAGAAGTGTGCGTGTGTACACCGGGGTGGGGAGAGCCGTGACTTCATTTTTGCTGCTATTAAACAGTGCATCTACTTGGAAGACACTGCCTCGGGCTCAGGCGACAGTGGAAGGAAGCCCCTTTCTGGGGCACGAGCATTCGCGTGTGAGCCCAGCGACGTCGGTGGCTGTTTCCTCCTCCATGCCGTATGTGCAAGTATCGCCTGGATTCCTTCTTCCTACTTCTGTAGGCGCCTGGTTTGGTCCTCCGCTTTGGACAGCTTCTGTCAGAGTCGCTAAGGGAAGGGTCAGAGGAGCAAGGACTGGGTGTGTGTACAGGAAGCAGAGGCGTTGAGGGGACAGCGAGGAGTCAGCAGACCTGCAGCAGGAGGCACGGCCAACACGTGAGGGGGCGACCCTGGCTTAAATTTTTCAGCAGTCACCACAGTTTGAACAAACTTGTTTATGGATTTCTTATAGAGAATTAGATTTGTCAAAATTGCATTGTGTGTCACAATATGAAAATAGAACAAGATGAGAAAGAATCATTGAAAAGCAAGACAACGGCCATGCCCACAGGGTGCAGCCCAAGCACCTGGGCTTCTGGTCTGGGACACAGGTGGGGCAGCAACTAAAATGAACGACTAAATAAATACGGCTCCCTCCTCTCTTCCTGCCCACCTTTCTCTTAAAAAAAAAAGATGGAAAAACTATAATAAAAATAGGTACAGTGTATATTTCTAGTTGCATCTGATATGAACTAAAAGTCTGATACTACTTGTAAAGGTATAAGAACAGCTATAAAACATTAGATTTAAATTATTGAAAGAACTTTATTTTGTAAGATTCATTGTTAACTGTTATCTGTTACAGGGTGAAAATAATTCAGGGTGATGAGATTACAATCTGCCTTTAAAGGCCTCCTCAGTAGGGTGCTTTCAGGGAATGAAGAAATGAAACCTCCAATAAGCCTTTATCTAGTAAAATTAACTGCTTTATCTTTGAAGTCAGTTGAATAACCCATTAGAGAAAGCTATGACTTTATTTCTCACTCTCCTTAGAAGTCTCCTTTAACAAGTCAAAGCTTTCAGGAAAGTGAATTTCAATTGAATGAAAGAAACTAACTTGGAATGTTGGCACAGACCTTTCTCTTGGCCCTAATGCAGGAACCCTTCAGAGAAACGTGCTATGACTTTCCTGGGTATCAGGAGCCAGCCTCCCATCTCTGATGGAAGAAAGCACCTTGGGGGTCCCAGGTGGGAGGCCCCACTGTAGTTGGGCAGCGTGCTTCTCTAAGAGGCAGTCAGAACTCATGGTTTAGAATCCAGTCACACAAACTAAAATCATTCCCCTGGCCCCAAATACGGAGGGAAATGGCCCATTTCTTTCGGTGACTGAATCATTACAACAGGTCAGAGATTCCAACGCTGCTCCTGCTGTGTGGGTCTCACCTTCCAGAACCTCTCTGGGTACTTAGCTAAGACGGATTACCTTGCCATTTGCTAAGGGTAGCTATACCCAAACGTCTGATGTTGCTCTTTGTAGCAAGGTGGAGGTATTTAACAGCCAACAGACTTGTGGATAGAAAAACGAGCCGATCGCGCACGGCACCCCAGGGAGCGTGGTTAAAATCAAGTATGCGGAACCCACCGTTGCCGCAGGCGCTGTTTTAAAGGTCCAGGTTTTGAGAGAGAAGGGCGGTGGGTAGCCCTGGGTTCCAGGTTGGCTCAGAGCGTTCCAGACCACAGGTACCGCGGGCCGGCGCCGGGGCTCCCGTGCGGTGCGCTGCGGCCTTTGCGGAGCCGCTGCTCCCGGTAGCAGCGCAGGGCCAGCACCACGCTGGCCCCGTACATGAGCACCAGCAGGCACGCGAAGGTGGCCGCGGCCCCGTCCGTGCCCGCCAGCTGGCAGTTCATCCAGGTGAGGCCGTTGCGGGCATAGAGCCTCTCCCGGGCCCTGCAGGTGTCCGTGGCGTTGATCCGCAGGGCCGCGTGGAGGTAGGCGCCCAGCCCCGCGCAGTAGCCCGCGGCCGCCAGCAGGCTGAAGGCCGCCTCCAGGAGCAGCCACCGGGCCGGCAGTCTGCTGAGGCTCTTGGCGCCTTGGAGCAGAACCCCCATGGTGAGGACACCCAGCCCCAGAGAGACGGCCACGCCGCCGTAGATCAGGGGCGACCGCAGGACCGTGTACTGCTGGTCCAGCTGCCGCACCTGCTCCAGCTCCGTGCCCTCGAACGGTGAGTAAATGTTGTTCCCAAAGCCGCCGCCACTGGTCAAGCTGGCGCTGAACCCAGCAAGGACAAAGTAGGAGGCCACGATGCACATGAGGACCATCCCATTCAGTATCACCTCCACTATCTGCAGCGCACCTGCGGGAGAGAGAGGCGGCGTTTTCCGCTGCCCATGTGCGCGGGGAAACGGAAACGCAGGTCAGACTAGGGACGTGTCACCGGCTTCCGGGTCTTAAGGGCAGGTTCAGAGGTTCAGACCCAGCCTTCACAGCCTGAGCAGTTTTTGTGTTTGTGTTTGTTTTTAATATGTATTTAAAAAGTCAGAATGCCATTCTGACAGTTTCTTCTTTGTTTTTAAAGGAAAGGTGCAGGCAGGAATGAAGGTCAGTAGGCAGGCAGGAAGAGAGAGAGGAAGAAGCCCTTCATCTATTCTATCTAATCCTTCATTTTGGTTGTTCCTCCCACCTCCGGTGCGAGACACAAACCCAAGTCACAAACTCGGGTCCCTGGGATCTATGTGGACTGTGTCGGCCAAAGGCGGCTGACCAAACCACTTCTCTACCAGGGCGTGCCAGTTTCTTAAAAACTGAACACCCATTTGCCATGTGACCAGGCAACTGTACTCCTGAGCATTTATCCTAAAGAAAAGAAAACCTAGGTCTACACAGGACAAGTACAGCTTCGTCCTCACCAAGTACTGGACATGTCTTTCAATGGGCGAAGGTTACGTGCTCTGAGTCCATCTATGCAATTCTCCAATGACAGAATTATGGCACTCACAGCTCCGTGGTTGTCAGGAGATGGGGACGACGGGCTGCGGGAGGGGACATGTGGTGTCACACCTGATGATGGAGCAGGTTTGTAGCTGACAGTGGCAGGGCCACACCAGCCTACAGCAGTGCAGCACCACACACCCACACACGTGCACACACACACACACACACACAGAGTGCATGTCCAGCTGAAGTCTGAGTCTAAATAAACCAGTGTCTTGTCAGGTCCTGGCTGTGACTGCACCTCGGTTATGTCAGGCGTTACCACTGGGGAGAGCTGGCCTAAGAGTGCACAAGCTCTCTCTGTACTATTTTTGTAATCTCTTAGGAACCTATACGTATCACAAATTTGAACATATTTTAAAAATAAAATGACTTGAAAAGGTATAGACTGAGTTATTTCAAGTCCTGCTCAATCACATTCACTATTTTCCAATATAACTTCCCAGTGTTCCTGGAGGCCAAGAAAAGCACACTCCAATCTGCATTTCCTTCTCTCTCCCCCTTTTCTCATGGGAGGAAGCAGCCCACCTGCAGGGGGCTGAATTTTGCCTCTTTCACTGACTCTCCTGGAGATGTTTTCAGATCTTCTCCTAGAGAGTCCACTCTTGTTGGATGGACCAGTCTACTCAACCAGGAGCCTCTTGGTGGGTACTTGGGTGCTCATTTGGGGAGTTCTTACAAGTTGAAGGGACCCACGGAGGCCCCCAGGGCAGCAGGAGCCAACAGGTGAATGGAGACGGACTTCTTGTCTGAGACCAGCTTTCATTTGCCACAGACAGAGGCCCTGCCATTCTCTCAGGGCTCAGAGGAGAGAAAAACATGTGGACCGAGAGTGGGGACACCAGGTTCATGCCCCCACTTTTCACTGCCTTGTGACCTTGCCCAGGTCATGGACCCCAAGCCTCAGACACCTTTTCTGACAATGGAAGACAAAACATGCTTGTCTTACCCCACAGGGATGCAGGGAGGCCCGAATGAAAGCAAGCGCGTGAAAATACTTGGAAAACCATCACAAGTTGTACAAATGGATGATGATACTACTCGCTGACATTATATCATGGAAGGGATTCATTAAAGGTTTAAGGGGATGGAATGGTGAAAAGCATGATTTCCCAAGAATCAGGACACACTAGGGGGCACAACGTGGTTATGAACAGGGCAGCTAAGACCAGTATCTCGAACACATTCAACAGCAGGGCTTGCTGACCCCATCTGCTGGGCCCTAGGAGGTCCACGGGGCAGTCAAGGGCCCTGAGGGTTGAGAAGCTACATTCCTCTAATTTAATCAGAAAATAACATCAGACCAGAACTGCCCACTCACCACCCAGGCACTGTAACTGCTCTCCCCAGAGCAGAACAAGCAGCCCTCGTTCTACTTCCAGAGGCGTCACTAGGCCCCACCCAGCACCTTCCTCTGCCTGTGATTCCGCCCCCTGAAGGCAAACAGGAATACTGTTTGACAGCTGAGGAAAATCTGAACATTTCCTTCTGGGCCCAGACAGATTCTGCCCGGACAGTAGAGTCATAACCTACGCAGCGTGGACCTGCTAGGCTGGATGGACGAATCTACATCTTGTTAAGTGCTCCACTCACTCAATTATGAGGAATCACGGTCTTTTTTTGCCAGGTCCAGTGTTACTGGGTCTGCTAAAGGAATGAGGTCACTGAACATTGTCACAGACCCAGCCAGGCCTGATCTGGCTTAGTTAACAGACAGGCTCAAGTATTTCCAAGCCGGCTGTTCGTGCAGACAGACACACAGATGTCAAGAGAGAAAAAGGGTGGCTTCCACGGCTAGCAGGTTGAGTTAAGGGGGACAAGTTTCCCGGAGAGACGGCCGAGGGAAGTGGAAGCTGAAACAGGTGAGAGATCGTCATTGTGAATAGCGTCTTTTTGGGTCAGACTGCCTTTGGACTCAACTTCATTATCCCTCTACTTCAGCCTTTGTCCTGCAAAGTTGAAAAAACTGCCAAGAGCAAGTCCGGTTCTTTAAAAAAAGAATTCAAGAGCAGTTCAGCCATGCATGAAATGAAAAATAAATCTCTCCAGAAGCAAAGAATGCTAATGCTTTCTTATGTATTTTTCAAGAACTTTTTGGATCCTATGCAAGCATATGTAGATCTATTTCTCTCCTTTAACCATAATAGAACTCACCTTCTAAATGCAACTTGCTGCTTATATTTAAAGGAATTAATAATATGCATGTATTTAAGAAGAGAACCATCACCTCCAAATTAAAGTTTTCCTTTGGCATTTTATTGGATTCACATCATACAAAGGACATATTCACTTGAGTCATCACATTAGCATGCGATCAGAGCCCATGGGGTTGTCTACCCAAAGGAGCATTCTTCTGCTGGGAAAGAGTGTACATTCTTTTATCCTTCTTGGATCCTGAATTCCAGATGAGAATTAAACCCTCAGCACAATGGTACATTTCAAGAGGTACAAAACACTGATTGAGCGCTTAAGACCCATTGTGAGGGGCTTGTCCAAAGGCTTCTGTGCAGCCCAGTGAATTAATCTGATCTCCTACCTCAGCACACGCCTACCTCCAGCTTAAATCCTACAGCACTAGTGGCCCCAGCCTCCCCACCCCCTCCACCCAGAGCTTAAGGGAAGTGAGGGACCAGAGAGGTCAGAGAAAAAAAATTCAGGGCTAATCTGTTTAAGACAGCTGTGTTGAGAAAAGTTCAGGCTGAAATGTTATCTCAGATTTAAGTGGTTTTTCAGGGACTTTGAAAAGAAAGCCCTTCAAATGCACTTGGACATCCACCTTTATATTTATATATATAAAGGAAAGGTGCAGACAGGAATGAAGATGCAGAGGCAGGCAGGAAGAGAGAGGAGGAAGAAGCATTTACTTATTTTATTTAGTTGTTCATGTTGGTTGTTCCCCGCAGCCCTGGGTCTTGAACCAGGGTCCTTGGGATGCATGTGGCCCGCGCCCGGTGTTCTAAACCACTAGAACACCAGAGCACGTGGGCATAGCCCTCTACTCAAGGAAGACTTGCATTTAGCTGCAGCGCATGCCTTTTCTTTGCGGGACTTGGGTTCCAGTTTCTTTTTCTCTTTTAAGGGAAAGGTGCAGGCAGGAAGGAAGGTAGGCAGACTGGCAAGGAGAGGCAAGAGGAGGCAGCATCTCAATTAGTTTTTACTTGACTGTTCACACTGGTTGTTACCACACTCCCCACCCGACGCTCGAACCCAGGGGTATGTGGCCTGCACCCCTCTGGAGGCGATCGACATAACCGCTGCTCCACCAAGGCGCGCCAGTTCCCAGGTTTTCAAAGAAACAATCATTTTGGTGAGTTCTCCCACCAACCGAGAACTCCAGAACCAGGCGTCTCGCAGCAGAGAAGGCGGCGCGAGCCGGCCTGCTAGCTTCAGGCTCCACCATGGAGCCTTCTGTGCAAGGCGGGGTAACTTCCATCACTGGGCAGAACACTGAAAAGTCTAAAACTCTAACACGTCTGCGGGCTTCTCTCTCAGCTTCCTGACCTTCCGGTAAGCTCTGAGGGCCAGCACGGCCCCCACGGCGAAGACTGCGATGCCCACGGCAGCAAAGAGTCCGGCTCCTATGTCTCCGCCGTGGAGGCTGCAGCCGAAGCCGGCGTAACCCTTGCGGCGGTAGAGCGCCTCCCGCTCGGCGCACACGGCGGACGCGTAGGCGGCCGCGAGCTGCCGGAAGTAGAAGGACAGCGCCGGCACGTACGCCGCGGCCACGAGGCCGGACGCCGCGCCCTCCAGCACCAGCCACAGCGGGCAACACCGCGGGACCCGCAGGACGCCCGCGGCGACGAGCAGGCAGCTGAAGGCCATGAGCGCCCCCGAGTAGGCCATCGCCGCCGTGACCGTGGGCAGCTTGAGCTGGTAGAACTGGACGTCCAGCTGCTTTGCTCTCTCGCCGTCGGCACCCTCGAAACCACTGTAAGCCCCTCCGAACTGGTAGTAGTAAATGCCCCCCAGGCTGGTGATGCCCGTGTAGCCCCCCGTGGAATTGTAAGACACAGCGCTGCAGGCCAGGGTCAGCAAGTTCAGGAGGACCTCCAGCATTTGGCAGCAGGCTGCAAAAGAAGGGCGCCGTTACCATTGACACAGGCTGTTTCTCTTTCGCAGCGGTCTGTCTTCATTCTGACCCCGGGGAGGGACTGAGCAGCCCAGGCCCCGCGATTAGCTTAGCATCGGAGGGTAGCAGGGAGCTATGGTCTCCAGAAATGTCGGAGGTGCTTTGGGCAGTAAAGAGTACTCTGAAAAGAGCAAAGCAGGCGCCCCTGCTGGCCCCCGGGGGTTCTGGACCTGGGGTGAGGGTGGGGGACAACTAAAATGAACAACTGAAAATGAACAATTAAACTGCTTCTTCCTCCTCCCTCTTCCTGCCTGCCTGCAGCCTTCCCTGCCAAGTTACCTCCTTTTTGGATATGCTATAGCCTTTGTGCCTCTCTTCAGTTTGACAGACTTCTCTAAGTTTAAAGGGCATTAAAGGGCACACCCTGGTGGGCTAGCACTAGTGTAAGTACACCGGGGGCAGTCCCACAGACGTCCCACTGTCCCAGTTTCAAGACCCGGGCCTGGGGGCCAACAACCAATGTGAACAAATAAATAAAAATAAAGTACTTATTTTGCCTCTTTCCTTTGTAAATAAATAAATAGCATTATAATACAGAGCTAAAATATATAATGGACTTAGAGATGTTTTGAAACGGTTCATATGTATTAGAAAGAAAAAAGACTAAGCTGATAGACCTGTGAAACTGACTGAATTAAAGAAACACAGTTGATTTTTGTGATTCTTAAAATTTAATGCAGTAAGTCTGTTTTAAAGTTTGACTTTCTTTAGTTTCCCGAGGGGCAAATCTGGGCTGGGATGCTCCCCAGGGGATTGGATTCTTTAGGGTCACCTGGCTTTTTTTAATCTTGGGTAAGACAGTGCCAACTCTTCCACCCAAGCGGCGGCTTGCCTCCCAGTCGTCTTCAGTGAGGTGTGAAGTATGCAATGAGTGCAATGAGTTTTGACATCTGTATGTGCCAGGCAAGGGTAACTGAGATACAGAAGCTTTTCATACATCCAGAAAGTTCTCTACATGCCCTCTGGGGTCAGCCCCTCAGCCATCGCCACAGATACTACTTTCTGCTGTGAGGGATGTTTGTGCTCCTGGAATTTCATATAAATGGAATCCTTAGTGTGTGCTCTTAAACGTCTGGCTTCTTTTTCTCAGCATGATACAAAGGTGGCGTTTCTGAGTTGGGTGGAAAGTTTACATGCTGGAATGGTTCTAGGGGTGACTGACTCCAGGCTCAGACTGTCTGCGTCTTCCTGGTTCTTAGAGACCCAGATTTTGTGCTAGGGTCCATCTGGTCTGTGAATGAAGCTGCTTTGCCTTCATACACCCTCTGTTGAGAATGACGCATTCTCACCTATTATCTTTATACTCTACCAGTGCCCCTGCCCCCAAATGCAAATAGCATTATTGATTCCTTTAATTACAAAAGTAACATGTACATGTTATAAAAAAACAAACAGGCATGCCCTAGTGGCCTAGTCCACTGCCATGCAGTCCACATACATCCCAAGGTCGCCAGTTCAAGATCAGGGCGGGGAAATAACCAAGAGGAACAACCAAATACACTAAAGTGCTTCCTTCTCCTCTCTCTCTCCCTGCCTGCCTGCCTCTGCTCGCCCTCATTCCTGCTGCACCTTTCCTTGAAAAATAAATAAATGAGATAAATAAATAAATAAATAATGTAAAACTTACCTAAAATCCCATCAATTAAAAATTAACCACTGTTACCAGTATTTTTTCTTCTGGGCTTTTCTGTCACATATGCATAATTTTTGTGGTTCTTTTCCTTTAGGTAAGATCAGAGACTTGCTCTATTATCATGTAAACTTTTTTTTTTCACCTAAGAAAATAGTGTGAGGGCAGGCATTTATGGCTCGGGCAGCTGAGGCATCAGGGGTGTGGACCATGTCGTCCAACGTCCTAGGTTCTCCACCCAGGACCAGAAAATGAACAAATAAATGAAAAATGCTTCTTCCCTTCTCCTTTCCTCCTTTCCTTCTTCTCTTTAAAAGAAAAAATTATATATATATATATGTGTATACATATATATATATGTGTGTGTATACATATATATGTATATATGTAGTGAACATATTTTCCCTCTCCTAACAAATATAAATAGACTTTGTCTTTCTAACGCTGTATAGTTCACCACAACAAATTGAAATAATTCCAACATAAAGGATATTCGGATTTTTCTCAACATTTTCTCTATGGGAGCAGATATATGCTTTCTATTTCCTAATACTGAGCGGGGAGGAGAGAACTCCCACAAGCCCTTTATTCCTCTGAATGGAACCAGAGGATAACCAGGGCTTGTCTCTTGCAGCCCAGTGAGAACTGGTTTTGTTTAAATAAAGGCCCAGAGCCTCTCCAGATCTCCTCATTCCTTGGGAGCCGCTGGCTCTCTTTCTGCACCCCTTTGTCCTCCAGGGTGACAGATAAATAACTGGGTTAGGGTGTCACATAAGTTTACAAAAGAGGGATTATGGACACAGGCTGGGGAGAAAAACCCCACAACTGTCCCCAAACCTCATCAGCGTGCTCACATGGAACGCTATTGCAGTGGGAGACCAAGATTCCGTCTCCACGACACAGAGAACACCTTTCTTGGGAGGTGATGAAATTCAGCGTTTACAGATGCTTTTACAGATGCCGGTTGAACGCAAATATCAGCACGGTTTGGGCTGAGGGTCTGAGGCCGGAGGGAAAGTTCATGGGAAAAGGGAGACTGCTCCAGAGCAAACCAGGGAGCCAGCGAGGGGTGCAGGGCATGCCCCATCCTTCCCAGGGCACATGTCATTCCTTGCTGGTCCCTCCAAATAATCAATGAGCACAGGCTCTACATGCCCAGGATTCCTGAGGCATCTGAGATGCACACGGGACATGTCTTTGCTTTTATCTGATCTTTATCCTCAGGCCCAAAAGATTTTGGGCATCTGAGGGGACTTGACTTCTCTCCTTCCCTCCTCAGTTCCCCCTGAACTTCCTCAGGGCGACTCCAGCCCAAATGTCAGGGTCTCCCTGGGAAGTCAGAGGGCCACTGCTGCTCCCCCATTTGCCAGTTTGCTGGTGGAGGACATGGTTTCTCCACTGAGGAAGTTACAAAAGGTCTTCTCAAAGGCGGGGCTGGAAATCTTTGGGTGACCTTTTTCTCCAGGCTTGTCCTGCTGGAGACCAGTTCCTGGTGTGGAGAGGCTGTTCCTCTCCACACAGCACCTTCATACGTCTCTGCGCCTCCACGGTTCTTTCCAAACCCTCATTTGTTAATGCCTGATGGCTGAGCCATCCTTTCACAGCCCTGACTCAGAAACCCAACCTCTCGGCTCCAAGCCAAGCAGCCAGAAGCAATCAAGTTCATCCGGGTGTGTCTGGGTCAGGAGGCTCTCCTCTTGGTCAATGAATTATAGAAGAAAATATACCTCTACGGAGACCTAATCAGTCTCTGGTTTGTGCCTATCATTCGTATCATCAAGAAAAGAAGAAAGGTCACCACGCGAGCAAATCATTTCCAGCCTCAGAATCAGGCTCTGAACAGCTGTGTGACGTTGGGTAACTTACTGCACCTCTCTGAGCCTCAGTTGTTGAATTCAAAGCAATCGGTTGGGCCAGCACCTTTAAGCTGGAGTGAGGATTCTTGTCCCTAGATTCCTAGAGCTCCTTAGTGACAGTTCCGTATAACCCTCTAATCACCAGCATCATTGTAATCATCCGAAGACACGTTTTCAGCTGCAAGTTCTATGATTTCTCTCCCTTAGGCTGAGAACTTTGGCCCTGAGTCATACAAAGCCTAGGAAAAGTCACCACGTCATGTGAGCCACCGGGCTCAGCCTGAGAAACCAGATTTTCTTCTTTGTTGGCAAGGCCAGGACTCTAAGAAAGAAACTCTGGGAAATCGCATGTGGAGCTGACACGCGATTTTGTTATTGTTTTTCAAAGTGTGGGTTTTAACAAGCGGGGTTTTGGGTTTGGTTTGTTTTCCGTGAAGGAGAATGGAAAGTATCAGCGTGCGTGGTAGGTTGAGTTGGTAAGCACAGTGTAGTTTCACAATGTGTGTGAATATGTGAGAGAGACAGTCTTCAAGTAAACATTTCTTATGGTGTCTTAGTCAACAAAGTTTGCAAGTCACAAGAGGGTATGCCTGGGTGGAGTAGTGGTTTGGTTCACTGCTTCCAGCCAAGCACTAGTCCACATACATCCCAAGGACCTGGGTTCGAGACCGGGGGCTGGGGGGAACAACCAAGATGAACAACAGAATAAAATGCTTCCTCCTCTCGCTTCCTGCCTGCGTGTATCTGTTTGCCTTCATTCCTGCCTGCACCTTTCTGTTAAAAAAAATGTTTTTTCTAAATCACGATACTATCCGGACGTTAGCTCTCCTGCCCTGTGGTGCTGCTGGCCCTCTAGGCGACTTTCCCTCTAACTCAGCCTCTGACAGCGGGCAGCTCCTCTCTGGTTCTCCCTGCCGACCATCCAGTTCCACCTGGAGCCTGAAAACTGCACGCACAGCTGTTTACCTGGCCAGAAGCTGGAACATTTGAGAAGCGTGGGAAGCCTGGTCATGCCTTTAGACCTTCTAGTCCCTATCCTATTTTTTTTTTTTCCAGAAAATGAGAACCTCATACAAATATGAGGCTAGGAAGTTAAGAGGGAAGCCTGCTTGAACTGTTGCTTCACCGCCTCAGCGTCCTTCCAGAACCACCAGTGATAGTAAACCACTCAACTGCTCCCAAACCAACTCACCTCGATCCGTGCACAAATATCTGCATTTATGGCATTCCAGGAGTCCTTCAGCCTCTGGCTGGTAAAATTCCACTTCCTCACGTCGAGGCCTGGGGTTCGAGGGCAGGTATCTCCCGGAAGCGGCTTCGCTATAACCAGAAACATACATGACCATAAGGGGCGGTCTCACATTCAACAGCTGGTTCAGTATTAGGATTCTGGGCACTTCCAAAGGATGTACAGAAAAGAAACAAACTTGCTGCAGCCTTTCATACTGCAGAGAACTCTCAGGGTTAGAGCCCCCTCCCCACACCCGGGGCATCCAAATACTAGGTTCAACTCCACTAACCAATTCCTTGTGTGACATACCTGAGCCCACCATTCTAGTTTGTCAGCCCACAGGAGCTGGAAGCAGGGAGCTGGGAGCTGCCTTTGTGAGCTGGAGTCCTTGTTTAGCCAGGATCAGCCCTCTTGCTCACACAAGACTCTGTTGCCCTTTGGTTTCAAACTACTGACAGACTCAGCAAAAGTAACCAAAGCGTTCCCTTCAACTGCTTTGGGGTTGGGGTCTGGAGGGACCAGGACACGGATCAAGAAGGAACCCTGAAATGTAGCTCTGCACTCGCCCAGGTCACACAGCTGTGATGAGCACAAAGTGGCTTTGTCAGGAAAACAACAGCTACTACCTGGGATGTATCTGGGCACACCCTTTGTCATGATTTGAGATAAAGTAACAAACTCAGGATAGCAGCTTTCCCACTCGCTGTGTGTGGGCACAACAGGCAGGGAGGCTGAGCTGTAGCCACAATTCCCACAGCAGAGAGGAGTCTTAGAGAAGAGCGCAGGTGTCAGCCACCAGGTGGCATGGCACCAGTACCTGCCTGTCTCCTGGTGGCCTGATACAAAATCTGGGCATCCAGAACTATGTATGGAGCTGGATACAATGTTCGAGGGAAAGACCGACTCCCTAGGACGGGTGTGGGGTCTAGGACCGCCTCCTCCCCACTCCCCCAGCTCACAAAGTCTCCTAGAACGGAAGCAGTGTCCCCCTCCCAGGGCCCTGTGGGAATTCTGTGATCTGCGAGGCAGGCGGGGCAGTCAGGTCATCAAGGAGGGAGTGTCCTTCATGAAACTCGTGGCATCTGAGTGAGGTGGCCCAGAAAGGCTTCTCACTGACAAAGGGGGACAAATCTCTGCCCCTTTCCCCGGGGAACTTTAGGGAGATTTATTTCTCACAGTGTAACTTCTGGCACTGGTCTGTTTAGAAAGTCCTATGTCCCCGGAAGGAGTTCCGCATTAACTGAAGCCTCCAGCCGGCTGACTTTATGCCGGGAGGAGACTGGGGAGGGGCGGGTTCGGAACTCAGGACCAGGGTCTGAAGCCCCCAGGAGGCAGTCCTGCGCCCACGTGCGGGGTCAGGGAGGAGCTCAGGTTAACCCCACCTCCCTGATCTCCTGCCCACCTCATCCCTTTCCGGTCCTGAAGTCCACTCTTCCTCCTTACCAGATACCCTGGACCTGCCTAGCTAATAGGGGTGGTTTCCTCTTTGTTAATGGGGTTCGGGCCAAGACGTGGGGACACGTAAGGCTTTCTTCTCTCAGTTCACCTCTAATAGCCGCCCGGGCAACACCAGAGCCGTGCGGGTCCCGGACCCGGGCCGTCCCGAGCCCAGGTCGCAGGTCCGCAGCCTCGCTCACCTGTCGCGTCCGCGGCGCGCGGAGCCCTGGGTCCCGGGCGGCGGCGGCGGCGGCGGCTCCGGGGTCTCCCACGGCGCGGGCCAGGGCGGCGCGGCGGCGTCCCAGGTCGGCCTCCGGGGTCCGTCCCGCGGCCGGCTTTGGCGGGTTTTTTCCCCAAGTCTTTGTTCACCCGCGCGGTGGTCCCCGACCCGGTGTCTCTGCTGGCGGGGCTCTTGGTCTCTCGCCCTGTCCCGGTCCCCGTCCCTCCGCCCGCCCCGGTTTCTCTCCCTGCGTGGGTCCCCAGGTCGGTCCCGCGGTCGCTCGGGGTGGCGGTCTCGGTCCGAGCGGGGATGCCGGTCGGGGTCCCGCTCTCTCGGTCGGGCCCGGGACTCGCGAGTTCCCGACGGATCGTCCATGGCCCGGTTCCTTGTCCCCGCCCCGGAGCGACCCGAGGGCAACAATCCACCACTAGTTCCCTGGGCAGGTGGCCAGGCCCGGGAGCGGGGCGGGCGGGACGGGCCGCTCACCTGCGCGCACGCGCACTGGCCCCGCAGCAGCCCGAGAGCGCGCACCTGAGCGCGACGGCCGGCAGGGGGCGCAGCGGGGCGCCGCCCGGGGGCTGGGCTGCTGGGGTGTGTGTTCGGTGCGGGGGCCAGTGGGGTCTTGCTGCTCTACACTCCGGGCACCCAACACCTGACGTATCTTCTAAAAGAATCCCCACCGTGGCGCCCCCTGATGGAGTAGGGCTTGAGTGCAGTCTACATATATCCAAGGTCCCCGGTTCGCGTCCTTGGAGCAGAAGGGAACAACCAAGATGAACTAAATAAAATAAATAAAATGCTTCTTCCTCCACTCTATCCCTGCACCGTTCCTTAAAAATAAAAACATAAAAAGCAGAACCCTCTCTCTGACCCGGCAACTAGAGGAGCGAGTCCTCCCTCTGTACCTGGAGCTTGCTTTTCCATGTGCATCTATCCGCTGACTCACCCCTTCACCTGCCCCCGCCTCTCCCCCCAGCCGTGGTCATGCACCTGTCCACTGTCCCTTCCTCTCATGCTCCTGCTCTTGCAATCCTACACCAACTGTATTGCTAAGAGGGACTGAAGGCCAATTTGTCTACTGCATTAGTCCCGTACTTGTAAATGTTTCATAAAAGGATGAATCATAAGAGACCTGGCAACTTTTTCTTTTGCCAAGTGAGGATATTTTTAAATATATAAAATTTCCATCTGCTGGGAATTTTGCTTAGTGAGACCAGCCAGGAGGAGAAAGACAGACATCCTGTGATTTCTCTCATGTGGTCTATAGAGAAACCAAACAAACAAGTGAACTCAATCAAAGAAAAACCAACAGCAGACTTTTAGCCAATAGAATCAAATGAGTGCTTGCAGGAAGGAAGGGAGGTGGGTGGATAAGTTGGGGAGAGGGATAAATTGCACAGTGAAGGAAGGACTCAAATGGTAGTGAACTTAATTAATGTGTTAAATACAGATGAGGATTTATGATGATGCACCCCTTAAACCTCTATAATGTTACCATGCAATGGAATTAAGTGAATTGAAACAAAACTTCCACCTGTTAATTCTCTCAACTCAAATGAGTGAGCACCTATCCTAGCAGGTTTCTGAACCCAGTTCACAGTGGGGAACTCTGCTTGTATGATACTTTCCCTCTAGTGGGTGGGAGAAAAGGGCAAGAAACAAAGAAGACAATGTAACATTTAATTGGAGGGCAGATTTCATTATGTAGATCTGGAAAGGGGACATTTGAGTTCAGCCCTGATTGAGACAGAGGCAGTCTTAGGGATAACAAAGAGAATGTTCTAGAAGGAGAGAAGCCCAAGGAAGGCAGAGAGCTGGAGATGAAGGTGGCTGCCTGTGAATTGAGTGAGGGTGAGAAGAGACAGAGGTGAGGAAATGGTGGGATCTCTTCCTGGTGAGGAGTCTGCATTTTCATTCCAATCATTATAGGAAAACTTTGGAGGGTTTTGAGTGGGAAAGTTACTTGTTCTTTATATTTAAAGATGACTGACTTGTATGAAAGTGACGATGGGGGGCCAAAAGTAGAGATTAGAAAGGAAATAGGAATATCTGAAGCAATCCAAGTAACCCACCTGCTTTTTCCCTGAAGATTCCACTTCCCTTGATGGCCTCTCTGTGGAAAATGCACACTCCTGAGCCCCACATCCAAATGTTTTGTTTGCTGCCATATTTAGAGGGACTTCCTGTTTCTTTGAGGCTTGTCATAATTAGGTTAGAAAATTGGCCAGAGACCCAAGAGAACAGTCGCTTAAACACCCTAGAAAGTTATCTATCTCTTGGGAAAGCCTAGCTTGATCTAGTGTCTCTGCTTGGTGAGGTTCTCAGAGGTCCAGGCTCCTTGCAGTTTGTTCTGCTCCCCTTCAGCCAGCACCCTCACCACATGATTGATCCGATGACTCACCACCGTGTCCACTTTCCAGCCCACGGGAAAGAAAGGAAGTTGGGAACCAGGAAGGGTCCTCATTCTTTTCATCATCAGACTCACAAATTTCAGACATCACATGCGCCCACATCTGGTTGGCCAGAGAGGGTCACCTGACCACAGGTGACTAAAGGAAGCTGGGATGTGTAGCCATGGGCCTAGCTAAAGATGTGGGGGTTTGCTGCTATGGAGGGAGGAGGATGGGTGCTGAGGGACAAAAGTCATCACAAGGCTTATTCACTCAGTGTCTGCTCTGTTTTGATGATGGTCTGAACTTTTCACTGTTTCACTGAAGACTTGGGTGTCTCACTCCATCCCAAGTCTTGCCATCGTGAAAACTATAATGTGAGCACACTAGCCTCATTTAATTCCAAAAAATGGCATCTCCTCCTGCGGCAGGTCAGCAGTAGGAACGTTACCAGCAACTGGAGGAAGAAGTCTGTCTTGTAAAACAACCTCCAGCCTCAGACTGTTCTGTACCTGAGAGGATTGACATGGGCCTGTAATGCCTGAGATCTGACAGTGAAGAGACCTCCAATCCATTCTATGCCCATTTCCATTGCATTAATAAATTAGCATGCTGGGACTTAAGGGGGAATAGGGCGTAGGAACAAGAAGGCCCCTCCTCCTTCTGTTAGGATCACCAACTTTAGGGAATGATTAATCCCCTATTAATAGTGTCTCTGTTCGAATCACCTTACTTTCCCCTCTACACTGGATGTGCCCCTGCAGGCAGTGACAATACTAACTGCTGGCCTCCAGCTAGCTCTTCCCAGCCACAGCATCCACTGTTAAAGACCCTCCAGGGCCTCCTGGCCTTCGCCTGGGGCATCTGCAGATGCCTGTGGCTCAGACTGGGGATCTTCTCTGTCACAACCCCTCACTTAGCCTGGAACGCCTCCGTCTTAGAGCCCCTGTGCACTTTCAACTCTCTCCTCTGCCAGACCAGGCCAAGGGGGGAAAAACAGGGGTTTAATGAGTAACTGTATCTTCTGCTTTTTCCGGTATTTGGGGAACAATAAAGTCTCAGAAAACAAGTCCAGCTCCTGAGACTCCAGGTCACGGTCACCGTTCATTGTTGACTGTGCAGAAAGTTCCCTCCCTTCCAGGGCCCTCAGGTGGCTGAAGAACAGTTTAAGAGCTTCAGTCTGTGCCTGCTGGAGCTAATCAGCCTTGGACCGTCTTCCCCAGTGCTGCCCCCATCAATGTCCCGTTTCCCCCCTTCCCATGTCCCTTCCCAATCCGGGCAGACTGTCAGCTGCCCACTCTCTCTAAGGGGGGACTTTCTTTGTTTTGCTCTACTCTTGATTGCAAATAACTGTACTTGTGTGTCACTCACTGGGGACGCCACTGAACTCTTTCTCAGAGGAAACCAGATTTCTACGGTGATAGTACTCCCTCTGTGGGGAAATTGACACT
Source organism: Solenodon paradoxus (assembly GCA_004363575.1). Classification (NCBI taxonomy): domain Eukaryota; kingdom Metazoa; phylum Chordata; class Mammalia; order Eulipotyphla; family Solenodontidae; genus Solenodon; species Solenodon paradoxus. Next base: position 125,370 of record RJWH01000723.1, on the reverse strand, counting down.
TCCAAGGAGAACCAATAAGGATTTTAAGTGAGGGCCCCTTTAAGGAGGAAAGACCTCCCTTTACCAAGGAAATCCTACCCTTTCTCAGGAATGTGATAAATACTAAATAACCTGACACAATCCCTCCCGAGAATTTTATAAAAATCAGAGTCTCTAGACTCCTGTGTGCTTCTCTCTTTGTCCTGGAGCAGGCCTGTAAGTCCCCCTCTCTTGTACTTTTGCTTTTCCAATAATTTTTCTTAGACTCACTTTCTTCTTATTCATCCTTGAATTCTTTCTTGCAGTTCCTTGGTTCCAAGGTAGAGGGATCCCTCTCTCTTCCTCCTTCCTCCCGTGGCCCTAACAGCACAGAACATTATCGTCACACAGAACTTTTCATCTTTGAAATCTTAAGCTCAGAATCTCTTGTTTTCATGGTTCAACCCTCTCTCCACGTCCAGTCTGAAGTGCCTGTGGTTTAACAGTCCATGAACCAGCCCCACCTCCATCCAACCTTCAGGGCTGCTTACAAAACTTAGTCCTCGTTCTGAACTTCTTCCTTTCCTGTCTCCCTCCACCAGCTCCTGACCCTTCTCCCCCCATCTCCAGTCTTTCACAGAATCCTCACTCTTCTTATTCCCCCAGCAAACAATTTTGTCTTCTGTGTAGAAAAAGAAAGCCTCAATTTCCACGGAGGTCATTTATTTGTACTCCCACCCCCATCCCAGGGCTTGGTTTCCTCTTCTCTCCCAAACTCAATACCCAGATTTTGCTTCCTCCATTCTCAGCCATGTGGTCCAGGGAGATGGATTCCTACCTGCTCAGTTCCTGGCTTATGCTGTATAGGAATCCTATGCTTTAAGTATGTTGTGTTTTTATTTTGTTTTTTTAAGGAAAGGTGCAGGCAGGAATGAAGGTGAGTAGGCAAGCACGCAGGAAGAGAAGAGGAAGAAACATCATCTAGTTATTTATTTGTATATAACCGTTCGTCTTGGTTGTTTCCCCTTAGCCCCAGGATGTCAACCTGGGTTCTTGGGGGTGTGTGTGGACTGCACTCAGCTGGAGGTGGCAGACCCAACCGCTACTTCATCAGAGCTATTCTTGAACTACGGCTACTCATCCAAGGATGGGCATAGGACTAGACTCAGCCTGGCGAGACTTGAAGACGTGTTTGCTGGAGATTTCTGAGAATAAGGCATCCCCCTCTTCTTTGTTAGCTAGTGGTTGTGACTCTCTCTCTGAAATGAGCAAGAGGAGACTGCCATAGTCATGTGGTCATTGTCACAGCCGGGAGGGAATCAGGCTGAGGTAGGAGCTGGCACACAGGTGGGATCAGGGCTGGGAGAACCTGAGAGCATGGAACTGGAGGGTTAATGACATGGTAACCCTCTGGAGCAAACTGTGCCTGAAGTCAGCCAACCTCTCAACCTGTCGGCTGTGTGAGCCCCATCTCACCAGGGAACCCCGAGAACACAGATTCGCCATCACTGAAGCAAGGGGATTGGTCTTCAGTACACTATCAATCAGTCGTTGGGTGGGTGTGAGGGCATGGCCTTCCCAGGCAAGGGAACAGCAATTCTTCAGAGAAGGAAATGCTATAAATTGCTGTCAGTCAAGATCGTTGACACTGCGGGTGGTGCACCGGCAGGTAAAATGGACCTAGATCCAGCTCAGCAAATCATCATTGTAATGATAGTTTTGTGAGTGGTTTGAGTAAATACAAGCAAAGCAAGCATGTATCCCCCTCACCAAACCACACAAAGGTCATGCCCCCTCTGTTCTGCGTTGTTTTCCACTTTACTGATCTTGGCAATCAAGAATATCTTTGCTCCTTTTTTTGAACTGCATCGTGCTCCATTGCATGGAATATCATAATTTTATCTAATTAGCCTTCTCTTGGTGGACGTTGAGGTTATTTCTAATGCTTTTTTTTTTTTTTTTCTTAAAGGAAAGGTACAGGCAGAAATGAAGGCAAGTAAACCAACGAGGAGGAAGAGAGAGGAGGAAGAAGCATTCATTCACTTTTATTTAGTTGTCGATCTTGGTTGCTTTCCACAGCCTTGGGTCTTGAACGCAGGACCTTGGGAAGTATGTGGCCTGCGCCCTGGTGAACTAAATCTCTAGGCCACCAGGATGTCCTGTATTTCTAATCTTCTGCAACTACAAACAAGCTGGGTGAGCACCCTTGTACGTATATCATCTCAGCTGCTGGCACATACATCTGTAGGATGAAGTCACAAACTCAGGCAGGAGAAGGGAGGAGGAAGAAGCACTTTATTTTTATTTAGTTGCAAATGTCGGTTGTCCTCTGGCTTGGGATATGCACCTTGGTCCTTGGAATGTATGCGAACTCTGCTTCAGCTGGAGGCAGACCACTATTTTACCAGGGTTCACTGAAAATATAACTTTTAAGTTTGTTAGGTTTTGCCTCTGGTTAAACACTTGAAAGTATATTTTATGCACTTTGCCTACAGACATTTTCTCCTTCATTGCTTATACGTTTGCTAACAAGTAGTCAAAATAGAACTTGATCAAAATGTCTTTATTTAAGATGCAAGAGTGTACTTATGGAGTCAAGTGTAAAGGAATGAAAAGACAACTCCATGTTTAAAGAAAAGGGATGAGCTCCTGGTTTGCTGCCATAGGGGGCGCTTGCCAAGGCTCCAGACCACGCAGGCTGTCTCTGAGCTGAGTGCTGGCCATGCAGCCTGTGTGGTGGGAAACAGCACTGACCACAGACCCCAGCCCTCTCCTCTTTCTGCCTTCTTCTGCTGAGAAGACAGGACTGGCAAGTTCCAGGCAAACTCTGCCCAAATATTACACAGCAAGAGCCACTCTGATAACGAGCCCTCTCCTCAATCCTTTTTCTTTCTTTTAGACTTATTATATTCCTTAAATAGTTTCTACTCAAAAAATACCAGTGTCTAAACTCCTGTGTGAGACTCTTCCCTGGAGCATGCCTGCACCCACGTCTCACGTGTGTATTTGGCAATAAATATTTCTTTATATTCTATCACTTTCTGCTGACTTATCCTTGAATTTCTTCTTGCAGTGATGTCAAGAAGAACCTGGTTCCCAGGTGAAGGGCCCCTTCTTTCCCAGGGACCTCCCTGTGTTCCAGTCTGGAAACATACTCATCTCTTGAATGGCCCTTGTTCTCGGTCTACAAGGCTCCTTGGTGCTTTGATCTTTGCTTTCTCTTCTGTCATCTACACCATCACCGTGAACATCAGGGGTCCACTGAGGGCAGGGTCTCGGGGTCATCTGTGATATCTCCCTGATGATGTCCTTGGCGGGGATTTATTGAATGGAGGATGTGGGTAAGTACTGTTAGGCAGGAATTAGGCATGAGCAGGGTGTAGGGGCAAGAAACAACAAAGACAGTGAATCATAAAACAGCACCAATCTGGGGTCTACCAGTCAGCTCAAAGGACTGATGGCAGACTAATCAAAAACCTTAAAATAAGAGCCCTAAACACAAGCACAGAAGTAGCCTACCTGGTCCCAGGGGATCCCTACCTCCTCTCAAGAAAATCCTACCCCAGAACACCCCTGGGCAGGCATAGAGGCACGGAACTCAGTCAAACCCCCTGAGGTCCCTTATGTTACTTCCTCTTGGAAAGACCAGTCTTCATGCCTGGGGTGATGGGGGGTATACTATTCTTTTTCTTCCTAAATAAACACCTTTTGTCTCACTCCTATGCTCTAACTCTCCTTTCTTCTGGTGTCACCAGTGTCTTGGAGGTAAATCTTCTTCTCAAGGACACAAGAACTCACAGTCGAGATACATCTTGGGTAACAGTAAGACCAGAATACATTTTTGTGGGAAGCTGGGAAGTTAGCAAACTGGAGGAAAGTCTTTTCAAGGTCTAGGTTATGTCTTACCTTCTTTACAAACCTCTGAGGCAGATTACATTTTCTCAAAAAGGCTGCAACAACCTTTCTAGGCCAGCACACCCGTTCAGAACTATGCTTCTGCCCCACCAAGAGGGAGAGGGTTGTTATCCTGATCCTGTGACCCTGGGCAGGCCTTCGTGATGACTTAGACAAATAGGATCAGGTCTGGCTAATTAATCTGTGGAGCCCAGTGCAAACTGAAAGTGTGGGGCATTATTAAGAATTTTAAGACAGTGACAGCAGAGTGTTAAACCAAGCCTGAAGTTGTTCTGAGAATGTGTGATTGCACAGGTCACAGGTCTGTAATTGATGCTGAATTAGAATATGGCAGAAATGACACTGAATGACTTCTGTGACTTGTCATATAAGGCCATGCAGTTTCTTCCTGTCTTGCTCTGATGCTCTACCTTGTACCCCAGCTACAGTCATGTAAGGAATTCCAGCTAGATGAGAAAGCTGTGTGTAGGTGTGCTCTGATGGCTCAGGCGTTAAATCTTCAGCTCCGGCATAGTCCACGTAAAGCCCAAAGACTCAGGTTTAAGACTCAGAGCCGGGAGTGGGACAACAAAATGAATAACTAAATATGTCAGGCTCAACTCCTATGGTCAGGGCTGGAAGAAGGGACTGCAAAAGATTGAGAAAAAGAAGGAAAGAACATAACAGACCAAAATAGAAGAAAGTGGGGTCAGAGGGTAAAACTATCAGGGGAACTTGCCCCAAATAGCTACCAGGAGTCACTGACTCCTCGGTGTGTTTATTGTATTTATTGTCTTTACATGAGGCAGTCATTTACAGAAAAAATGCAAGAAGTAAATCAGCCATTCTAACAAACAATGTTTACAGAGTGATTTTACATTTAAAAGGTTTAAGAAAACTATCTAGCTTCTAGGTTTCTTCCTGAGCCTCAGCAGAGAACAAAAACCTCCTCACCAAGGTTTTCCTCAAGGGGCGGGTCATTGGTTTTCCAAAGCCTAGGTAATTGTATCAATCTGCTTTTGGCTTTACATATCTAAATTAAGTTTCCTCTTTACTGATCCCAACGTAAATAAATACTTTAATGCTTCTTCCTCCTCTCTGTTCCTTTCCTCTTGCCTACTTGCCTTCATTCCTGCCTGCTTCCTGCCTCTAAACAAAACAAAACATAACAAACAAAAGCTGTGTTCTTGTCATTAGTCAACTAGGTTCCCACCCAACAGGCAGCATAGCCTGTCAGACTTTCATGAATGAAGCTCCTTGGTTCCCAGCCTCACTCCCCTTGGCTCTGATCCCAGCCCTTGAACTGCCTTCAGCCATTAGGTCTTGCTGATCATTTCCTACCATTGTGAACAGAGACAAGTCATCCCCACTGGATCCTCACAGAATCCATGAACATACTATAGGGTGGTCTTGCCTCTGAGTTTGGGGGTGATTTGTTACTCAGCAGAAGATAACTGGGATACTTCCTATGAGTTTGGTTCGTGAATTACTGCAGTTTGGGTTCAAAACATGCATTTCATCTGTTGGCCTCAGAATGTGAAAGTCAACATTCATTTGTGTTGTCTGTCCCTCTCTCTTTACTGTCTGCTCCTGGGACAATGTCTATGTCATTGCACACAGCACATAGTAGGCACTCAATAATTAATTGTTGGGTAAATTAGCATTAGTTCTTTTTATTTAAGTTTTTTTTTTTTTTAAAGGAAAAGTGCAGGCAGGAATGAAGGTGAGTAGGCAGGCAGGCAGGAAGAGAGAGGAGGAAGAAGCATCTTTTATTTTTACTTACTTGTTCACACTGGTTGTTTCCCCCGCAACCCAGGACTTGAACCCAAGGGGCATGTAATCTGAGTCCTTAGAAAGGGACTGACCTAACTGCTGCTCTACCAGGGTGCACCTAACATTAGTTCTTACAGGTGAACCTGTGTATTCCAGAAGAAGATAGGGGTCTTATATTTTCCAGAGCATTTTGCATAAAATGCATTTAAAAGTAACAATCCTAAGAAGTGTAATTCTTCATAAGCTGATCAGTTACACACATAAAAAAGAGTAAGTACAGACAAAGGACTTGAAAGTAAGAGCCCAGTGAAAATCTGATCAGTTTATTTTATTTTAGTTTCTGTAGAAGACATGGCTAGGAACAATGCCCTGACTTTTTATCATAGTTAAAAAATGACATCTTGGCAGTACCCGAGCAGAGTAGCTGTTAGGTCTGCCACCTCCGAAGGAGCGCAGACCACGTGCATCCCAGGGACCCAGGTTCTGTGTTGGAGGTGGAGGGTGGGGACAGCCAACGTGAACAACTAAATAAAAATACGTAAAGTGCTTCTTCCTCCTCTCTTTGCCTGCCTGCCTCCTCATCTTCATTTCTGCCTGCACCTTCCCTTTAAAAACCAACAAACATCTTTTGGTCTTCCCTTGGCCAGACACCAGGCACATGGTGGAAGGGTACAAGGAGTCCCTTTCTGAGGAAACCTCCTGCATTTTCACTTCCAGCCAAGCACACCAGCAGATGTGGACAAGAGAAAGTACTTGTTCAAGGCACCCTGCTTGCAGATTCTCCAGCTGGTCTTCAGGCGCCCTCGTCCTCCCAGGATGTGCCCGGCTTGCGCTCGGGGAAGCCCGCAGCGAGTGTGCACCTGGCCAGCAGGGGGCAGCACAGGCTCAGGCTGGGTCAGGTCACACGCGGCTCCCTTCCTCAGCCCGGGCATTTTCTCTCCCACAGGGGCCTGGTTGACATTCCCTCATCACAGGTGTCATAGAAGGCACGCAGTTCAGTTCACTATTTCATGACCTTCACATATGACATCGATGACCTTGAGGGCTTACTCAACTTCTCTGTGCCCTAGTGTCCTTGTTTGCAAAATAGTGGGAATTGTGCCTATCCCAGAGGATGAGCTAAAGTAAGCACACAACCCTTGAGGCGGTGGCCAGCACACGTGAATACTGTGAAGTTACTAGCGCGTATGATCGTCATTGTTATCGTCTATGGGACACTGGCCTTCTGAGGGATCAAGACAGTCTCTTAGAGAGCTCACAGCTTGACAAGAGAAGCAGAGGTAAACAGTGTGTGATAGTGTAAAGAAAAAGAGACGTGTACGAAGGCAGAAATTTTCTTTTTCTTTTCTGAGGAAAGGTGCAGGCGGGAACAAAGACGACCAGAGGCAGGCAGGTGGGAAGAGAGGGGAGGAAGCATTTTATTTAGTTGTTCATCTTGGTTGTCCCCTTTGGACCCAGAGTCCCTGGGACCGTGCTGACTGGAGACTGAGATTTTAACCACTAAACCACCAGGGCGTGCAGAGGCAGAGCATGTAAAAAGTCATATTCATGGAGGAGGGAGTACTTGCACAGGCTCTTAGGAATGCATGTGCGATTAGGACTGGGGCTTGGAGAACCAAGGTAGAAAAGAACATTTCACGCTGCTCACAGAGCCACCCGCTCCCGCTGCCTTCTCCCCAACCCTGGGGTCTCGGGGTGAGTCTTCTCCTGCATCTGAGGTCACCGACTTGGATCTCTCCTGGGAATTACCCTCAAACTTTTCTAAAGAGTTTGCTCCTTTCTTTCGTTGACACTGTGGGACAGAGAAATGGCACCTCAGTCTGCAAACAAAGAAGGCAGCAAACAGAAAGCAGGTAGGTTTGAAGCGCCTCAAATTCAAATCCTCCCACTAGGGCTGGAGTCCCAGCAGCCAGGAAAGAAGTAAAGGAAGAAGAGACAGAAGAGCTGGGTAGGCCCAGATCACAGGGAGCTTTGACAGCTAACCTGGCTGCTTGGACGTAGCGCTGTGCGTCTGTGGCCTCCAAGTGCCTGCAAGCGCCACTGAGCGAAAATATTAGAACTTCTGCTTTTTTTCGTCAATGTTATCTTTTGGGGAATTTATTTTTCTCTGATTTATAGGATGATCAAATATTAGTACAGTGGCACAGGATATGCTTTACAAATCAATATCTGGATGTCGAGCTGCATGCTGGGTTTGCAGTGGCAGAGGTGGCGTGTCTCTTAGACAACTGTAAAGTGACTTTGTGCCAAAGACTGGTTTAATGACATTAATGACAGGACAGCAGGATTGTTTGCAGCTGGAGTCCTGGGCTTCCCCGGAGAAAGAATTCAATGGAGTCGCCAGTGAACAGCACACAAGATACATTTATTTGCAAGTGAGAGTAAAGCAAGAAAAGGAAAGGCCCTCTTTAGAGAAAGAGTGGACAGCTGTCTGGAGGAGACAGGAGTCTGCCCAGAACATGCTGGGAGTTTGTGTGAGAGTTCACAGAAGGGCCAGAGTCTAATGCCACGTCACTGGGAAAGGGAGGGGAGAAACCTGTGCATGGGAGCATCCTGGTAGGACATCTGGTGGGAGACAGCCCAGGGGTCCAGTCTGAGGTTCCTTCAAGCAAGCAGGCACAGACTGAGGCCTTTAAACTGTTCCTCAGGGCCCTGGCAGGGCTGGGGCTTTCTGCACAATCAACAATGAACAGTGACTGTGACCTGGAGTCTGAGGAGCGGCACTTACTTTCTGAGAGTTTGTTGTTGTTCCCAAAATGCCCAGCAAAAAGCTAAAGATGCAGGTTACTCATTAAGCCCTTCTTCCCCCGCCCGCTCCCTTTGCCTGGTCTGGGAGAGGGGAAATTGGAGCTGCAAAGGGAGTTATTCAAAGCTTAGTTATGGGTTGTGATAGATAAGATTCCCAGACAGGCAGAGCTCCTGGGCGAAGGTCAGGTGTGTCTTGAAGGTGAGTCTTTAACAATGGATGTTGTGACTGGGAAGGACTAACTTGAGACCTGCAGTTGATAGTTTTGTTATTGCCTGCAGGGGCACATTTAAGGGAGAAGATAAAGTCAGGGGATGAGAATAAAGGCACTATTAATACAGTGATTAAAAATTCTCTAAAGCCAGTGGTCCTAACAAGGGTGGGAGGGATCTCCTTATTGCTGGGTCTTATTTTGCCCCCTCTGTTTGATAAAACTCATTCAGGGGCACATAGGAGAGACTGAAGTATTTCTGATCCATGAAAGAGAGAATGTTGAAAGAAGATGGCTGAGTCATTTCCCAAAGTGGTTGATGTCTTGTAGGTAAGATGATAAACCGTTCTAGTTTGCCCGGGGCAGTCAGGGTTAGCAGTGAAATCCCAGTCCTAGGAAACCTCACGTCCTGTGCAAACAGGAACAGTTTTCTCCCAACATACCTGGGCAATTAGCTGTGAACTCTGGAGTGATTCTACTACTGGACAAGAAATCATTTTCATCTTGACCTCACAAAAAGCATTTACAATTGACCGGCCTGAAAGATCATCTAATGGCACAGAGCAAGAGGCTGACTCAAGAGCAACAGATCAGAGCTACTCTAGTCTAGAAAATCAGTCTTTGGGTGCTTGCTGACTAGACAATGCTCCAGATGACACTGAAGACTTGAAAGGATCCTTTGCTTCCTTTCTGAATGTTCAACATGGTTCCTTAACAATCAAAACAACGCCCCCCACTCCCCCCACCAAAAAAAAAAAAAGCAGTTTCTCCCCTCTATCAACAAGCACCCATTTCTCTAGAGGAAAGACATTTTCCAGGGGATATTCAGTCCTCACCTGCAGTCCCTTCCTTTTGGAGGACTCTCCTTGGCATAAACAATCCATTTGCAGAATTAAGAATTATCTTCTCTGCAATATCCACCATTTCCAAAGGCTTCAAAGGCTTGAGAGTTCAGAAAGGCTCAAGTTCAAACCCAAGGGACTGGGCCCAACCAGATAATTCTGGATACTTTCCTTATCTCAGAATCCTGAATCATATCTGCAAAGTCACCTTTTTTTGGGTGTAAAGGTCCAGATTATTTTTCTCTCTAACACACTGTGGGTCAGAAACTCAGGAGTAGTTGGGTTGGTGGGTTCATGGCCCTTCATGAGGTTGTAGTCAAGACTTGGGCTCCATAGGTTGTTCACTCTCCTGGTGGGCAAGTTATGGTGCTGCCATCAGAAGACCTCAAGTCCTCTTCACAGGGGAATCGCCACGGGGCTGATTGAGTGTCTTCACAACATGACGCTGACTTTCCCCAGAGGAAGAGATGCGTGAGACCCAGGTGGATGTGGCAATGTTTTTGTTGACCTTTTGGAAGCAACATGCTCTCATTTCTGCAATATTCTATTGGTCACTCAAGTCAGTGCTTTTTGAATGAGGAAGGACCACACAGGGCATGGATTTCAGAAGACAAGGTTTACTGGCGCTATCTTGGAGATGTAGTTCTTTTGTTTGTTTGAAAGGTGCAAGCAGGAAGGAAGATGAGTAGGCAGGGAGGCAGGGAAGCAGGAAGAGAGAGGAAAAAGAAGCACTTTATTTCTTTTATTGAGTAGTTTATCTTGATTGTTTCTTTTGGTCCCAGGTCTTGATCCTGGATCCTTGGGATGTATGTGGACTACATTCAGTGATCTTATCCATTTGGCCACCAAGGTGTGCTGAGATATAGTTCTTAGCATTTTTTGATCTATGATATCCTTAAGAAATTTCCCAGATTGTGGAAACTTTTTCAAAACAGTCTCTGTTTTTAGAAGAAGTCTATACAAGCATATGTGTATAATAACTATAAAAGTAATAAAATACAAAGTATAAAATATAACCACTCTCCTTCTTCTGAACTACTTCCATTTTTATATATTTTATTAAGGCTTTGTCTGAGATTTTAAAACATCTTTTAATATTGTTTTAATCATCATATATATAAAATTTTGCAGTATACTGTTGAGGTTGTTTGGGCTCTGGAGCCACATTGCTTGGGTTCAAAGCCTGAGTCCACCATTAATTAGCTAGGTGAACTTGAAAAAATTTAACTTTGCTATGCCTCAGTTTCCTTACTGATAAAATGAGGGTATTAATACTAGTAGGGGTGCTGTGAGGATTGAGCAAGTTAACATATTTAAAACATTTATGACATGACCTAATATTTAGGAAGTGTCAAACAAGAGTTTGCTGTTATTTCTCGTAACATTATGTCATACAGCATTTACATGGGTTGAATTGTCTCTCCCCTCCAAAATATTTACGTCTATCTATCTGTCATCTACCTATCTACCTATGTATCGATCTATCTCTCTATCTATATATCTATCTGTCTGTACTTAGACAGCCCCCAGTACTTAGACGTATGATCTTTACAGAGGTAATTAAGTTAAAAATGAGGTCCTCAGGATGGGTACTAATCCAATACAACTAGTGCCCTTATAAACAGAGAAATTTGGATACAGAGGCAGGCGTATGTAGAGGAAGGTAGCGTGAAGAGACACAGGGAGAAGATGGCCTTCAAAAAGCCAAGGAGAATGGCTTCGAACAGACCCTTCCTCACAGCCCACATTCATAGAAGGAGTGATGCTACTTTGATGTTGGACTTCTAGCCTCTAGAACTAAGAGACAATGTATCAGTTGGTTAAGACACTCAGTTTGCGGTACTTTGTTACAGAAGTGCTAGCAAACTAATATAAACACTTTAATGTGTGTGTGTGTGTGTGTGTGTGTGTGTGTGTGTAACTTTATCACTCTGATTGTAAGTATCATAACATAGACTTTATTATATGGACTGATGTTGCCATAATTTATGTTGCTATTCCCCAGTTGTGGGCATTTAGAGTGTTTTCAATGCTTCTGAACTAGAACTAAGGCAGAAATGAATAACGTCTTTAGGATAAACTCTCAGGAATGGGATTGCTGGTGTCCAAGAATATGGATCTTTTTGTGTGTGTCTTGCCCTTTTGTTATGTCAAAAGACCTGTCTGGTCAAAAGACTTTGTCTGGCCCAGGTATAATTCAGACCATGGAAAATCTGAGCCCTGGGTGATTCCTTGTCTCTATTCCAGGCCTCTCCAGGGCTGAGACATGACATAGTGCCCTCGTTTTCATTTCAGCAGCCACTGGAAAAGTCCAGGAGACGCCACAAAAGCTAGCAGTCCTCTAAACTTGAGGACGTCAGTGATGACACAGGTACAACAACCACGGTTGCTCCCACCTTTTCATCTCAGGAAATGCCCTGTGTGTTGCCTTAAAATGTGACTCAGAGTGAGCCCGCAGCCTTGCCAGGAGCAGCACCTGCACCAGCTGATGCGGGCGCTGGCCACTGACGTCAGCAGTATGCCCTGTCCTGTTCTCAGCCCTGCTTTGACCAGCAGTGCCCTGGTGGTGTGTGAGTGAGTCCCAATTTGGTTTCACAATGTCCCAGGGAAAGTAGTGGAGTACAAGAGGCAGCCTTGATGGAAGATAAGAAATACAGCAAACAAAACTACCAAACACAACGCTTAGACTATAAGAACAAAATGGCGGCTGGGAGAAGAGAAGAGGGAAAGGAGGGAGGGTAAATCGGTAAAAGGCGTCAATTGTATGGTGGAAAATATGATGTTATAAACCAGTGTTACTTCAAGAAATTTTTAATTAATTAGTTTAAAAGCTTGGACAAAAAAAGAGGCAGCCTTGGACTAGGGGCTGTAAAGTTCTGAGGCTAAGAGTTGGTTTGTAGTAAAATCTAGACACCTTCAAACCCTTTCATTCAGTATCGATTCCTTTTTTCTTTTTTTTTTTAAAGGAAAGGTGCAGGCAGGAATGAAAGTGAACAGGCAGGCAGGAAGAGAGAGGAGAAAGAAACATTTCATTTTAATTTTATTTAGTTGTTTATCTTGGTTGTTTTTCCCTGGCCCTTGGCCTTGAACTGGAGATCTTGAGGAGTCTGAAGATTGTGCCCCAGTGGACTAAACCATAAGTCACCAGGGCACGACCAGTATTAGCTCCTTCTTTGGAAAACATGTTACCCCTAGCAGGCTGAAATCTCTACCTTCACGTCACCTACACCAAGTATCTGTGCATAGTGAGCTTCGACACGGTGGGTCAGATGCTCTGTGCCTACTAATATCACTCTGCCCCACAGTGGAGACTCCTAGGCACAGGGATTGGGTGGTGTTTTTACTGTTCTGTAAGTGCCTGGCACATCATCAATACACATTCGTTCAGTAGAGGAATAGACTCCTTCATATTTCTTTTTAAAGGAAAAATGTGAGCAGGAATGAAGGCAAGCAGGCAGGCAGGAAGAGAGGGGAGGAAGAAGCAGTTTTATTTTATTTAGTTGTCTATTTTGGTTGTTCCCCCGGACCTGGGACATATGTGGACTGTGTAAGTGGAGCTGGTGAACTAAACTGTCACTTTACCAGCGCACCACCTCTTCGTCTTTCAAAGTCATCACTAATATTAATATTGATTATATTATTATTGGACTATGAGCCATACTCACTTTGAGTAGAAATATTTGAAAATGGAGAAAAATATAGAGAACAAAGTAATGTTACCCATAAAAAAGTCATCCATAAAGCTGCCATCTGATTCCAAACAATATGACATTTTTGTGTTTTTTTCCAGCAATGTATGTTGACATCCAATTCTTGCTACTTTGACAAGCCATACGCTTGCTCTTGTGAAAATGCTTTAAAATAGCGTAAGGTGATATTGAAAATATTAATAGATAATTTCCTAAACAACATCCTTTGGTCCCCAGGGCTTCTTCCCTCCAGTCATTCTTGTGCTCACTGGCCATCTGCTTTTGTTTCCAAACTTTCCAGAGGGCAAGGGATTGTTGTCGGCTCTTAGGACAGGATGAAATTTGAAGACCAAGTTCATTTTTGAAGTTCGTGCTTGGTCGTTCCTCCGGGTGGGGCAGAGTGGATGCTGCGGGCAGGTAAGGGAGATGTTCGATGTCACAAAACCAAATAAACAACGACAATGCGTTGGGTGTTGCAATTCCCCAAAGACTGGGAATGACTCCGGCCTGAGGGCAATGTTCCCGGGGCGCCTTGTGTGAGGGTCACCATTCTTGAATCCCGGCCAGGGATTTTTTTCCAGACACAATTCTCCCATAAAATCTCTCTTTGTGTTTAATACCCAAAATGTACTTTAAAACTTCCTTTTAAGTCCTCTCAGAGCAGTGCTATTTCAGGACCAGGTGAGAAACTTAGTGCCATCTATAAGAACTCCCCCACTCACTTTTTATTTTAAGGAATAATACCGAGTAGGCAGTCAGGCAGGAGGAGTGAGGAGGAAGAAGCATTTAAAATGTTTCTATTTAGTTGTTCATCTTGGTTGTCCCCACCCCTCACCCCTCCGGCCTCAGGTCTCAAACCCGGGTCCCTGAGAGGTATGTATATGGACTATGCCCCGAGAGACTAATCTGCTGGGGCAGCAGGGTGTGCGAGCACACCTCCTGTGATACAGGTGAGGGCACAGACCCAGTTTGCTACGAGGTTGACAAACTAAGACTGGAACACACATTCTCTTCCATCTTTGCATTTATGTCCCAACACTACTCTTCAATAAGTTGAATTATGTCCGCTTAAGTCCGTATGTTGAAGTCCTAACCCCTAGTGTCACAATATATGATTTTATTTGGCAAGAGGGCCAGTGCAAATGTCACGAATGAGGTAGCCGAAGCAGTGTGGTCTCTAATCCAGTAAACAAAGACTCCCATCTTTGTCCAAAGGGGAAATGCAACCCCAGGCGTGTGATCCAGATGGTGCTCCCGCCAGCAAACCACGAGAAGCTTGAAGAGAAACTTGGAAGCGATTCTCCCTCAGTCTTTGGAAGGAACCGGATGACACCTTGATCTTGAACTTCTGGCCTTCAGAACTGAGAGACAGAACATTTCTGTGGCTGCGGTCACCCATTTATTTACTTTGTAGCCCAGGGATGTGGAGAGACTGCTGTGGACCTGTTGGCCCACACTCCAGCTGCCTGAACCATCAGAGGGTGGGGACAACACCAGCTGCTGGGGGGACGAGGAGCAGCAGGAATCTCATTCACGACTGGTGTGCGTGAAACGTGCCACGGCCACTGTGGAAGACATTTTGTCAGTTTCTTACAAAACTAAGCAGACTTTTACCTATGATCCAGCAACCTGCTCCTGGGTATTTATCCAGAGTAGTTGAAATATGTCTACATCAAAACTTGTACTTGGAGATTTATAGTAGCTTTATTCGTAACTGTAAAAACCTCGAAGCAATCATGATGAGCCATCTGTGAGGGCATTTCTGGATCAGATGAACGTTTGAATTGGTAGAATGAATAAAGCAAATGGCTCGTCTCCCTGTGAGTGGGGCCTGCCTAATCAACTGCAGGCTTGAATAGAGAGGGAAAAAAGTGACCCTCCTGTTGAGTGAGAGGGATCTCTTACCCCATTACCTTCAAGGTGGGACTTTGGTCCTGCTGCTAGACTCCGACTGAAACAAAAGCTTTTACTGGTTCTCAAGGTTGTTAGACTTTGGTCTAGAAGGATACTGCCTGGGTTTCAAGTTCGTGGACTGTAGAGTTTGGGTTTTCTTAGCTACCAAAAGCATGTGGTCTAATTCCCTATACTATATCTCTTGATGGATAGATAGATAGAGATAGAGATGGCTTCCTTTGGTTATGCTTCTCTGGAGAATTCGGACTAATGGAATAACTCATCAAATAGAGAAGAGCATAGACTGAGAAATGATTAAAAACAAACAAACAAAAAAACCAAATGGCAGATCCT
The DNA here is from genome assembly GCA_004363575.1 of Solenodon paradoxus. NCBI lineage: Eukaryota > Metazoa > Chordata > Mammalia > Eulipotyphla > Solenodontidae > Solenodon > Solenodon paradoxus. The sequence continues at coordinate 110,010 of RJWH01000723.1, read as the reverse complement.
GGAGTTGAAAAGTGCAAGTTAAATTCCTTGGAAGGGCTCAACAGTGGATTCGAGGTAACAGGAGAATCAGCAATTTTGAAGACAGATGGCTAGGAGTTATGTAATTGAAGAACAGAAAGAAAAGCTCATGGAGAAAAATGAACAGACCTTCAGAGACATCGGAGGCAACATTAAACGTCAACATATGTTCAAAGGTAGTCTTAGAAGGAAAGAGAGAAAGGGGTAGAAAAATGATGAACTGGTGGACAAATGAATGAAGGGACAAAGCATCTCAGATTTGATGACAATCTGCACCATCATGAACGCGATGAACTCTCGGTAAGACAAACACTTGACATATCAACGGCTGAAAGTCAAGGAGAAAGAGGGTGCACGCTTGTGACTCAGTCTCCTTAGATATCTGGAGTGTGACCACGTAAAGCCCAGGGATCTGGGTTTAAGACAGGGTTGGAGGAAAACCCAAAAATAAATACATTAATTAAAATGCATTTGTTTCCTCTCTCTCCCTCCCTCTCTCCCTCCCTCCCTCCCTTTCTTCTTTCCTTCAAAAGAAAACATCAAAGAGAATGAGAAAATCTTGAAAGCAGCCAGAGGAAAAATGATTTATCAAGAACAAGGGAACAATAAGATTTAACATTTTTTGAAACAAAAAAGATTGTAAGTCAGTGGAATGCCATTTTCAAAATACAAAATGAAAAGAAAGGTCAATGGAGAAGTCTATATCTAGTAAAACAAGAATTCAAAAATGAGAGTGAAACCAAGATATTTAGAGTAAAACAGAGACTGAGAGAATCCTGCCTCACACGAAATATCAAAGAAGTTCTGCAAACTGAAAGGAAACTATACAACTTGGTAACTTGAACCCAGAGGAAGAAATAGAGTATTGGAAAAGGTAACTCTAGGTAGCCATAAAATACTCTATAGAAAATATTTTTATTTTATTTTCTGAGCTGATCTAAAAGATAATTACATAAAACAATAATTATAGAACTTTATATACTGTATATATTAGACATAAAATTTAGCATATGTAATAGAATAACAACACAAATGGCAAACAAAGAGCTATATTGAAGCAAAGTTTCTATATTTCTCTGGATTTAGGTGATGATTAACTTGAAGTACATTGAGCCCCTACAAAGAGATAGTGACCAGAACGGTATGGTACTAGAATAAAAACAACAGAGGCACAGATCAGTGGAACAGAACTGAATCATCATAAACTGACTCACACACAGTCAGTTAATCTATGACACAGGAGCCAAAAAAGCATATGATGGAGATAGGAAAATCTGTTCAACAAATGGCATTGGGAAAACTGGACAGCCACATGAAAAATAATGAAGCTAGATCACTCTCTAACACCATTCACAAAAATTAACTCAAAATGGATTAGAGACTTGGACATAAGACCAGAAGCCATAAAGTTCTTAGACAACGTAGGAAAGACTTTCCATGACATTAGCCATAGAGAGGCATTTGGGGACTCAATTCCACCATAAGGAAAACAAAAAGAAAAATAAAGGACTGGAGTTACTAAAGAACTTCTTCACAGTGAAAGAAAATATCACCAAAACAAAAAGACATTCTATTACCTGGGCGAAGATATTTGCATTCCATACCTCTGACAAGGGCTTAATATCCAAAATGTACAAAGAACTCATAAAACTCAATAAATGAAAAACAGGCAATTCAATTAAAAAAAAGGGGCAAGAGGAACTGGAGAGACATTTTTCTGAAGAGGATATACAGATGGTATACAGATGGCAAACAGGCACATGAAAAGATGTTCCTACTCGCTGGCTATCAGGGAAATGAAAATCAAAACAATCATGAAACCTTAAATCACAGAGATTGGCTGTTATCTAAAAGTCTGAAAACAACAAATGTTGGAGGGACCACTTTTGCACTCTTCATGGGAGTGCAAATTGGTGCAACCCCTATGGAAAATAGTGTGGAGATTCCTCAGAAAGTTGAATATAGAAATCCTATATAATCCTGCCCTCCCACTTCTGGGTTTTTACTCCAAAAATACTAACTCACAGAGATATGCACCTCCATGTTTATTGCAGCCCTATTCACAGTAGCTAAGAACTGGAAACGACCTAAATGCCCAACATCAGATGAATGGATAAAGAAGATGTGGTACATATATACAATGGAATACTATGCTGCCCTTAGAAGAGATGAAATCCTGTCATTTGAATCAACATGGATGAATTAGTGGGGTTGAAAGTGAAACAAGTCAAAAGAAGAAAGACGCCAACTGATCTCGCTCATAGGTGGAACATGAGTAAACAAAACAAAAGAGCAGACAAATCAAAAGCAACCCTTGGACACTTGCAACTGAACTGAGGTTACCAATAGGGAATGGGACAGGGGAGGGGAGGGGTAAGAGTTGGCAGAACCCAATGGACAATGACAAAGAACTCTTGGTCATTTGGTGGAGGGCAGAGTGTATTGATATGTCCGACGAATGGGGAAACTGTACTTACGGGAAGCTACACACATGAGTTTATTTCAATTTGTAAAACAAAGTTACTGCAACAAAATTGTTTTAAAAAATCAAAGACTGCCAGTCTGGATTAAAAAAAGCAAGATATAATTATATTCTAACTATAAAAGATATACTTTAGATACGAAGACAAATGGATTGAAGGTGAAAGGATGGGGAAAAATATGCATATATAGAGTAACATACAAAAGCAAAAGTGGCTATACTAATGTCAGACAAAATAGATGTTAAAGCAAATATAGTACTAGACAGAAATGAAAGCTTCATAATCATAAAAGGGTCAAGGTGATATAATAATTATAAGCTTATACCCACCTAACAACAGAGCCTCAAAATGCATGATGGAATTAAATGAAGAAAGATTTCACCAATAGATATAAGGGTGAGGTGATAAAAGGGTCAAAAATGACCTTAGGAATCTGGATTTTGTAACTTGATGAATGATGGGACATCCAAAATTCAAGATGACTGCAATGACTCTTGGCTCCTGAAATTAATGCCTTCCTTTACTGAATAGAGCTGAACTATGCTGCCAAAAGATTCTGTAACAATGACTGAGGGTGGCTTCTGAGGCCAGGTCAAAAAGAGACAAGGGATTTCTGCCTTGCTCTTTCTCTTGGATCACTCACTGTGGAAGAACTCCAGCCGCCATGTTGTAAGGACACTCAAGCGTCCCTCTGGAGGGGCCTAAATGGAGGAGTTAAGTCTTTTGCCAGCAGCCAAGAGATTGAAGCTTCCTTCCTGCCATCAGCCATGTGGAGAACCATCTTGGAGGGAGATCTTCCTGTCAAGCCCCAGGGGACTGTAGTCCCAGATGGCACCTTGACTGCAACTTTGCAAGAGACATCAAGTCATGCACACCCAGCTAAGTTGCTCCCAAGCTCCTGACCTCTAAGAACTGCGAGAGATAGCAAATGGGCATTGTTTCATGCCTCTGAGTTTGGAGGTAAATTGCTTTGTATTAATAGATAATGAACCCAAATGGGGACACCATTCACTGACTCTTAGAGGAGACCTAGGTATTGGGGAATAAAATAAGATTTGGGCCACCATGGCACAGACAAGTGGGGTGCTCATCTTGGGCCCTTAGCAAACCATCTTTCCCAGCCCCTTGGTAGGTAGGGCAATCTCACTCATTCTTGCCAATGCAATGATGTGTGTCAATTTCAGTTCAAAACCATTAAGGTTGTGTCCTCTGCAGTCCTTCCTGTCTTCTCTAACTCAACTTCCACTAACCCAGGCCATCATGGCAGCCTTTTGGTGAAAATGGCAGAACCACAACTTAGAAGGAGCCTGGATTCCTGAGTCACTGCTTGGAAGGAAGCTTCTCCAGAGACGACCCAGTCAGGAACACCTGCTTTAAAGTTTATGTGATTGATAAGTGTTAATTGTGTTAAGTCACTGAGACTGGTGATCATTATGGTAACCAGTGCTGACTGTTCTGATCAGTCGGGGCATGCTAGGTTTAAGTTACCTTTGCAGTATCACACATGGAGGCAGCAGGTGTAAGTACCAGCTTGGAAGAAGCTGCAGAGAAACTTAAACAACATCATCCATTCTTCGTTGTCAGGTTATCAAAATGCACAAAGCAGATATACCAACACCTCTGACAACTTAAAGTAAGTTTTACATACTTTCAAATCTTGATTATTGTTTCCTTTTTCAATCTGTGGTTCTGCTGTTGCTTTTAGGACATTTGCGGGGGGGTTATTGTACCATCTACTGAGCACTCAGGTCAAAAACTGTCTTCCTCTTTGTCTTCTTTTTTTTTTTTTTTCCTGCTCATAAATCAGTGGTGAAGATACCTGGGTTTGAATCCTAGACCTGAGAGATGTGTGAACTGAAGGAAGGTATTTAATGCTTCTGAACCTGTTTATTCCAATGAAGTAAAACATTTTCCTCCATTGAAATGACTTCAGAGGGTGGTTATAAGAATGACATGAGTTGCGGCCAGGATGAACAACTAAACAAAATGAATACAATGCTCTATTCTCCTCTTTCTTCCTTCCTGCCTGCCTGCCCTCAATCCTCCTGTACTTTTTTTTTTTAAAAAAAAGAATTAAATGAGTTAACATAGGCAAAACATCTACAATTGGGACTCACATGTAATAAATTCTAAGTGTGTTAGCTATCATTTTTATTTTGTCTTATATCACTTTACACCTGAACCCACACAAGAAATTACAAGCATGAAAAAACCCCTACTTTTTCCTTTAAGAGAAGCCAAAACTGTGGTCAACATGATTTAAAGATACATGGAGAAAGACTATGAGAATTTGGAGGCTAATATTGTCTTGGAATTTTATTCGGATCTTGCCTACATTGCGGTCCCCAGTTGAGAATTATCACTCAACAATACTAAAAAGTCAAAATATATGAGCTTGACCACATTTTCTTTTAATATACCAAACTGACATTTCCTTTTTTTTTTTTTTTTTTTTTTTTTATCACAATCCTATTGGAATAGTTAAGTGAGACCAAAATTTTGATCTGATATACCTGGCACTTTAAAATCATCTCTGTTTTCTGCATTTAGGAAGTACACAGCTGTGCTCATATCTTAACCTCCTCTTGGAAGTAAATATTCACTTCTTGCTTAAATTGGATTGTATGCATACTCCCTCATGTATGGAACTGTCCAACATTGTATCAAACAAATTAGATAAAGATGGTCCCTGCTTCAGAAAGGCACAAAGATAAAAAGGAGCAAAGACATATACATATATACACGTTCCCAGAGTCTACACTTTAGTCAAAGCACAAGTCTGGAACACAGCAATTAAATATTTACCAGACACATAAGGATGGCAGTTAATAATTTTCATGTTAAAGCTCACTGCTGTCCAACTGGGAACTTAGTGCACAAATCAAGAGAGCAGTAAGAATCAGTCACTTTTGTAAGCCAAGGTATTGGCCACTTTGATAGATTGATCACATTTGAAATCTCTGGAGAAAACAGATTGTGTAAGTACTTAAACCACTTTTTTAAAGAAGAACATTTTCTGGAGACCCCAGACCATCTGGCTTTCGTCCAGGGACATCAGGAGATACTTGGTCACCATCTGTTCTCACTCCAGGCCCCTGTGTGCCGGAAACTTTGCAAGATGAATTCCCTTTCACTCTGAGTTCCTTCCCTGCTTCTCTGCATCCTCCAGGCTCTCTAGTTATTTTCTACTCTCCTCTACCAGGATTTAGCTCTGTCTCAGTCACCAAATTCTCGTTTTGTGGGGTCAGGGGTGGGAGAATAGATCCAGGCTGTGGCACCTGCAATCCCCTGTAACACTGAAGTCACTGAGCCCAGACATTGCTCAATATTTGCTCTCACCGAGAGAGAGGGAGCGAGAGCTGAGCACGTGTTCCACGGGACTGAAAGCATTTTGTGCAGAGGGGAGAAGGAATCCACCAGGGCAGGAGGTTGGCAGGGCAGTTAAGTCCATCACCCTCCTTTATCATCCATTTGGGAAATGAACGACTCCTTCTCCTTCCAATTTCAAGTTGACTCCTCCTTCTGGGCTCGTCTTTAACCTGCTTCCTATAGTCCATTGTGGGTTTTCCAGCCTCTGTCTTATTTCTCCCTCCCCAGTGTCTGCCACCGTGCATGTCCCATCAAGGACACTCAACAAATGTCAATAAAACAAAAGCCAGTCAGGACTGTTTGGTTCTGTTTTCTCTTTTGCCATTAGATAATCGTCAGTCAGAAAAATGAGTGACCTAATACATCCAGGGGGAGGGAGGCCACTTTGATTAGGAAAGTTAATGATTTTTGCTGTTTTATTGATTTCTTAACTGTCACTTAAGTGCAAGCAACACAGGACAGGATGTTTTCATGGCGAGGAGGCAGTGTAGCCTGGTGGGTAAGCTTATCGTAGACGTTGGAGTCAGCTGCTTTGACTTGAGTTTTGACTCAGCCATTTAGCAAACTCTGGGACTCTGGGGGAATTCATGAACTTTTCTGTGCTTCAGTTTCCTCATTTGTAAAACAGCTTACAAATGTATCTGGGTTTAGTGAGAATTAGCATTAATATATGTAAAGATTTTAGAACTTGGGCGAAAGTGCCTGGAATATAGATAGGTGCTTGGTCACAATCTGTTGATGGATAGAATGATTATTACTATTGAATTCTCAGTTTGTTGGTAAAGATCTACTTGGGTGCTTTTTCTTCTTTCAGTTGTTGATGTTTTTTGTTGTTGTTGTTGCTCTTTTTTAAGGAAAAGTGCCTGCAACAATGGTGGCGAGTAGGCAGGCAGGCAGGAAGAGAGAGGAGGCAAAAGCATTTTGTTTATTTTTATTTAGCTGTTCATCTTGGTTGTTCCCTCTGCCCCTGAGACCAGGGTCCTTAGGAGGTATGTGTCTGCATTCAGCCAGAGATGATGGACCAACCAGTACACCACTGGGATGCGCCTCAGTTGCTTAATATTATTCTGGTTGGACTAGATGTTGACAACACTCTCTGCATCGTTGATGATTTATAGCACATTTCCATTCTGATAAAATAGTCAACATAATTAGAAAAGTTAAGACAAGAGTTTGAATGGTGCCTAACATAATTGCCTGATAGGTATTAGCTAGTATTTTATTATTATTCATTTGTCCATTCTGCACATGTCTTTTGAGCATCTATTATGTACTAGACACTAGGGATTCATCAGGGAGCAAATCAGACAGAAATCCTACCTTCATGGAATCAACATTCAATGACAGGAATAAATTATGTGAAATGTATACCATCTTTTATAACTTTTTAAGATACACATGTTTCTTTTTTGTAATTACAAATACATTTTATTAAAGTTAACACTTTTATATCAAACAAGTAGATTCACTCTATAAGATGTTTACCACTGATGAGCATTCAAGATCTTCCTGAATCAGAAATGCTAAGTTAATATTTATTGAACATATGCAATGTATCCAGCAGTTTTAAGTGCTTTATGTGATTTACCAACTCTCGCCACAAGTCTATGAGGTTGGAGCCTTTGCTGTGGGAGGGTGTGGGAGGTGGGGGAAGGCTGTCAGGTGCAGCCATTGGTGAGGCCCACGGCACACGGGCCCATAAGGAAAGTTTGGAGTTTATTCCAGTACAATGTGAAGCCGTCTGAATGTTTGGAGATGTGTGAAGTCTGAGATCCCTCTTGACTATGAAACATGGGCAACAGCTCCAGGGACGAATAATCTAGCTGAGGCTGGCTAGTTGAGCTGCTCTGGCAATGAGGACAAGGACTTTGTGTCCTCTAACTTGGTTCTGGTCTATGTTACTTGCAAGTGTATGCCAATCAAGAGGCTTTTAGTGGTATAATCACTCCAGGTCAGTGTCCTGGTATGGGATATGTTTTGTTCACAAATGCCACTTCTTCTTCCTTGAGGAACAGCAAGTCACTCTCCAGGCAATAGTGTCACATCTGTGTGCAAACTTACTTTGGAGAATGAGCTAAGGGCCTGAGACGCTGTGACACGCTTCTCAGCACAGGTGTTTTTCGCTTGGTTTGGATTTGGGGGCCGGGGGAGGTGACCTGGTTTGCTTCCTTTTGTAAAGCTAAGGTGTGATTTACAAATAGTGAAATGTACTCTTTTTCTGGTGTATGATTCTGCAGTCCTTGTCAGATGTATAGTTATATAACCAGCATTACATTTCTGCTATAGAACAATTCCTTTGCTTCCAAAATTCTCACATGTAGCCATTCCTTCCTCTTCCCCCAGCACCTGGGAGCCTCTACTTTATTGTCTGTCTCTATAATTCTGCCCTTTCCAGAATATCCTGTAGGTTATATCTATACTATCTGCCTTTTGAGTCGTCTTCTTTTATTTACCCCAGTGGTGTTGAGATTCATTCATGTTGATGTGAATAGTTGTACATTCCTGCTTACTGCTGAGTAGTATTCCGTTATTTGAATATGTCACAATGTGTTTATTTCCTTGCAAATTTAAGGATAAAGTAGACGGTTTCCAGTTTTTGACAATGATGAATAAAGTCACTAAATATTCACATACAGGTTTTCAGGTGAACGTAGGTTTTATTTCTTTTCCTAGGATTAGGATCGCCTTGTTTAGGGTTGTGTGGTAAATGTATGCATGACTTTGTTTAAAAAGTTGTTTTCCAGTCCGAAAGACTCATATTAAAGGAGAACAGCGGACAAAGCTGTTCTCTCTCTGGTATTCTCAGGAAGGGGCCATTAGTATCACCAACGGATCATCAAATATTGCCTCGAAGGGGAATCGAGTTGCTTTTTTTCCCCTCCTTCATCTATGACCTTCCTCTGTCATTGACTTAGTGGTGTCCAGTTCACGGGGGAGCCTGGGACTGTTAGCACAGAAAGAATCGATGCTTAGCTTCTGATTTCCAAAAAGGATTCTTGAAGTCCATTTAAGTGATGATAACTATAGGCACGCCCTGGTGGCCTAGTGGATAATGCCACAGGATGGAGTCCACGTGTAGCCTAAGGTCCGAGGTTTGAGAACTGGGGTCGGGGGAAATCACTATGATGAGGAACTAAATAAAATAAAAATAAGTGTTGCTTTCTCCTTTCTCTTCCCGCCTGTCTATCTATTTGCCTTCATTCCTGCTTGCACCTTTGAGAGACAGAGACAGAGACAGAGAGAGAATAACTGTGACATCTTTTGATTCCTTTGCTTTATGAAAGAAAGGAAAAAAGTTTTGGCAAATCAGATGAAGGGCGTTAGCTTATTTACATGCAATGAAGCAAGAGACAAGAGGAAAAAGCAAACCATACTGTTCAGAAGAGGGGTTTAAATTTGGGAGTCGGACCTGGGGGTGAGGAGCTGGGAGCTCAGGTTTTCCTTGTCTTTCTCTAACCAGTCCTTGGATGGAGCACAATCCAAATGGCCTGAGATGGCACCTTTCCACACCTTGACTGTCTGTGACTGCCCATCACAGGGCCTTAGAAAGGTTTCATAATCCAGCAGCCAACTGCTCTGGAAGAAACTTCTAGAACAAAGGTGAGATACCTAAAAATAAGTGAATAGCTTTCAGATTCCTATTGGAAAACCCATCAGGGTCTTCCAGCCTTAACCACTGAAATCAGTGTTCCTTCGGACCATCTCTCTGCTGGACTTTTGGTCAAAGACCAAGGCAACAGTTGGATTGAAGGCCGCTAGGTGAGCTGGAGCAGGATGTGTGTAAACTCCTAGTGGGAGGAACTCGCTTAGCTCAGGGCAGCTGCAGGCTCTTTCCTGGCAGAGCCTCCGGTCTGTACAGACTCCACAGAAGAACTCCTTCCTTCCATCTGCATCTCTCCGTCCCACCACTCAAGAATGGAGGGACTCTGCTGACCCAGCATGAGCAGCATGTGGCTCTGCTGGGCTTTATTTTAGTTTTGAGTGGGGAGTGGGCAGATGCAGAGACTTTTCCTCCCACCCACCCTTCCCGTACGAAGGCATCCAGAGGTCGGGATTGGGACTGTGAAACAAAATTTCCCATGTTAAATCAATAGCTCTACTTCGTTCTCTGGGAAGCAAGACACAAGCATTCCTCACTCCATCTCCTGCTGGCCTCGGCTTTGCTCATTCCCACCTGCTAGGCTGACTGTCCCTGGGCAGGTCAAGTGTGGGTGCCTCCTCATGGCTTTGCCCTGGCTGTTCCCTCTGCCTGGAATGCTTGTTCGCCTAGTCATCCTCAGGTTTCATCCTCTCTCCTCATTCCCTTCTCCCATTAAATGTCACTATCTCGGGACGGGGGTCCCATTCCAATGATCATTCATGAAAGACCACCCCTTCTAACTCCATGGGCTGCTTTATTTTCCTTTATGACATTGATGCCTCTGAACATTCATTTCCGTGTCCATTGCTTTCTACCCTCTCAGGAGTGCCAGCTCCATGAAAGCAAATGCTGGCTTTGCTTCCTTCACAGCTCTATCCCCAGTTCTTCAAACGGAACCTAGCCAACTCCAGGTCTGGTGTCTCCAACTCTGGTCCAGGCCTGTCATAGGCTGAGTCACAGAAAGGGGTGCAACGGGAGAACTGTATGTGAAAATAGACGCAAGGCCTCACCTTGGTGGTTTGACTTTGTTCAAACCCAAACCCTACTGTCTTGTCTCACTGATGCTCCCTCTCCCTCTCCCAGGCCTCCCTCTGAGAGAGATTAAGCTCCCTGTGTCCCTTTTCTCAAGGACTAGAGATTCGATGACTCTCCTCTTTGTTTTGCCTGGAGTCTGTAGGAACTTGGTGTTCCCAGACTTGGGTAATTCACTGTGGTTTGGCTCCATGATGCTTCTCCTCTTCTGTGGGTCTGGATAAAGTTTGCCGAATTGCATCACCTCTGGCACTTGTTTCTCGGCAGGACAGGGAAGGGATGGCCTTGAGGCCTCATTGGGGCATGGTAGCAGCAAGCCCTTTAACCTTTGGAACAGGCTCTGCTTCTTGGCTAAAGTTGTTCTTCAGAACTGAGCCCTTGTGGGGATCTACTCTGGACTTTGTGCTGCCCAGAAGCCAGGCTCAGTACCTGCCTTGTCTGGAAGGAAGACCCTATCTTCCCCACACTCAGGGCCAGGAACGCTCAAGTTTATGCTGTAAGACGTGCTCCGCCTCATGGAAGTCCTGGCTTGTGGCCCAGAGCTCTCAGTCAGGGGGAGATGGAGGCCCAAGTCAAAAGCTAAAGGATGGACCTAAGCCCAGGGTCCAAAGGGATCAGCAAGAGACAAAGATATTTCATGTCATTTTACGAACCAATTTTTCAGTGAATTGCTCAAAAATCAAACTAGATGGGAAAAGAATCTCTCTCTCTCTGTATATATATATATATAGATAGATAGATAGATAGATAAAGATATAGGTATACATCTCTATGTATATATATAAATATAGAGAGAGCTATAATCTATAGAAGCTGCTACAGCTTCTGATCACCTTATTGATAATATGATGTAACCAGACCCTCTACTTCTTTAGACTCATTGTCTACTCCTTCCCTCTTGTCGATAGTCCCCCTCACTTTGTCTCAAACCCCCAGCCCATCAAGGCTTTCTGCATGCTATGTGCACCATTTGGAATCTCCCTCCTTCCCTTCTCCTGCTCAAATTCATATCTTCCCAACCCAACATACATGCAACTTCATTTTTTTTTTAAGAAAAAAAATTTTTTTTTAAAGGAAAAGTGCAGTCAGGAATGAAGGCAAGTAGGAAGGCAGGCAGGAAGAGAGAGGAGGAAGAAGCATTTCATTTTATTTTTATTTAGTTATCAACACTGGTTGTTCCCCCCATCCATACCCAGGCCCTGGACTCAAACCTAAGGATATGTGGTCTTCAGTCCTTCAGAGGCAATTGTCTTAACCTCTGTTCCACCAAGAGGGTACCTTAAATGTAACTTCTTGAGCAAAGGCTCCTTCAACCTTTGTCCTTCCCGGAGTACTTCTCTCTTGTGGTACTTTTACTAATAGCAACTTGAATATCTATTTGTATAATGCTTTGCTTAATATCTCTATCACTAGTCCCCATTTCCCCATTTGAATGCTCTCTCCATGGGGCTTAGAACTCTGCTTATCACGCAGTAGGTGCTCAGTAATTCCATGAGTCAATTACTTCATGCTTCCGGCAGGAAAGTCAGCAAGGGTTTCTCCACAGGTAGTCTTCTGGTATTTTCAATGTGTTTTCAATTACAGTTGCTGGGTGCCTATAGTTTGCTTGGGGGCTGGAAGTAAGACATGAAAGGGAATTAAGAATTAGGAAGACAAGGTGTGACATCAGGAACGGAAACGGAGTCACTTAATGCATTTGGAGCCTCTATGAAAACACAGTCAACTAAGGAACCACCCCAATGTCCATTAGTTGATGAGTAGGGTGAGCTGTGTTCAGAAACAACCAATGATTCAGTTTTACAAGAAATAAAGTGCGGACACAGGTTACAGCACGGATGAAACTGGAGGACGTTATACTGAGTGAAAGAAATCTGTCACAAAAAACCCTCCTTTGTATACAATCCCATTTCTAAGAACTTTCCAGAACAGGCAAATCCTAGAGATTAAAAAGTAGATTAGTAGCTGCCAGCGTCAAGAGGAGGTTAGTGGGAAGTGACTGCCAGAAGGCATAGGTTTTCTTTTTGGAATGATGACAATGTTCTGGAATTAGTGGTACCAATTGTACAGCTTGGTAAATATGCTAAGAAAATTGTGAGTTGTACACTTGGGAAGGATACCTTTTATGGCAGATGAATTGTATTTCAAAAAACACCATCAACTAATATATTATTAAAAACACAAAGAGAAATTATCATCTAGAGGTAGGCTGATGCCTTGAAACTTGGCTTAGATTCTACATTGTTCTGAACCTCACAATGAACACAGAATGATTTCCCAAGAATAATGGGAGTGTGATGGCTCTCTCTGTATGTACAATGTACAAATAAAACTCTTTCTTGGTGAATGCTGATTGGAATGCCATTGCAGTTCTAGCCTTCCACGAAAGAAAGAACACCAAGTTCTGACTAAAGAAAAATGATTGAGCTCATGAGGCATGATTTCAATGGCTATGCAAAGCACAAAACAAACAGTGATGTTATTTACTAAATCTGTGGAGAAGTGGCCAGCAGGCACCTTAATCAGCAAACAGATAAAAGTTATATTTTCTTTTTAGCCTTTTGAACCCTGGTATGAAATAGCCATCACATGAAAAGCTCAACTAATCTTCCCTTCTGAAAATGTCAGGCAAACCAAATTGAGGATCATTCTACCTGAAAACTGCCAAGGTCATGAAAAAGAAGGAAGGTTTGAGCAGCTGTCACAGATAACACAAAACTGTCTCAGATCAGATTAGACTCAGGAGACAGGCCCCTAACTATAATATGGACTCTGGATGGGGTTCCCGAACAGGAGAAGAATGTCGGAAGAAAAGTGTATGTGGTACAAATAAAAGGTGGAGTTTAGTTGATAGTCATGAACCAATGTTTATTTCCTAATTGTGACTAAGAATATACCATGGTAATATAAGATGTTTAAAAATGGGGACATGGGGTGAGGGGTATATAGAAACTCTCTGTACTGTTTGCAACTTCTCTGTACCTCTAAAAGTTTTCTAAAATAAAAACTTTAATAAAATCGAGACAGTTCGACCAGGGTCACCTCTTTGTTCTGACAACTTTTTCTTTATCTAGTAAGCTCGTGGTTTGTGGTTGTTTTGATTTTTGTTGTTGTTGATTTGGGGAAAATGACATGAGATCATGAATGTAGGACCCGACCATAAAACTCTCTGTAACGTGGCGTTATGAATGATGCAAGTCCATACCAGCCTCCCCAGCCTCCTACATTCCGACCCCACTTCCTGTAGCTATGTCTTGTTTTCCCGGCATTTAAACTCCCTCTATCATTTCTTTTCCATTGGTTTATGTCCTATTCACTGCCAATGGGGGAGCAAGTGTTAAGGATGGCTCGTCTGTCACACCGTACCAGATTGGCAGGGGGACTCTGGAGAGTATGAGGGGTGCTGCCAATTTAGCTCTTCGTCTGGGAACTTACAGTCCATGAGGGGAATCAAAACACACTCACCCTCTGTACCAATAGGTGAGTGTCCACTGATCATCATGCAGAATGGAAAGACACCAGGTAACTAATGAGGAAAGAGGTAATGCAAGGCTGGGAAATTGTCCATGGTTACTCTACAGAATCCACACTGCTAATTCATTCTCTCCTTAAAGTTATCCCCCACTGGCTCTCTCTTCATGTGTTGCTGTTATTATTTTCCTATTTAGGGAAGAAAAGACCCAACTTCTCAACTGACTCTGTCCTCTTGAGGAAGGAATAAGCCTCAGGAAATATACCTCCACTAAACTTACTATCTCGCTAACCCAAGCCCCAACTTGTAAATAATTTCTGCTTATATCAACCACCAACAGACCTGTCCTGATCCTACTAAAGAGAAACCAATAAGGAAAAAATTCCTGAGACCCTCCTCCGCCTCATTCTAGCCCACCCCAGAAGCCTCTGCCTATAAAATCTGGGACTTACTCCTGTTCAGGGCACCAGTCTCTGGAGACCATTCCACTGATGCCGAGTGCTTGAAGCCTGTTGCTTTCCACCGGCCAAACCCATTTTCCTGTGACACTCTAAGGAGAAGCAAACTTGGATAGTGGGACCTGGAGCCTGATGGTGAGAATGGACATCAACTCACTACTGACTCCACTGTGACTTGTTTTCATCTGCAAAATGGGAATGAAATAGGCCCTGTTCCTAGGATGGACATGAGCATTAGGGGTGCTTTGGGTAGACTGTGTGCTTTGTCTGGGACAGGAGCCCATGAGGGTGGTCTGTTATACCACACTACATGGGTGAAGAAAGAATGGGTGTGGGAAATTGGTGTCTAATGAAAGGTCCAAGGTTTTAAGAGATCATGGAAAAATAAGTTTACAAAAATTTGTGTAGTTTTAGGAAAATGTTCACAATATCACATAAAATGTGAAACACATTTTACTGGGCTGATGTAGAAAGATGATGGATGGACACCAAGAAAAAACATGTTAATTCGAAATGTGAATTATGGGCAAGATAGTCAACAGTAGTTGTCTCTGGGTGAAGGAACTATTTAAAAAAGACTTTTCTGTCAGAAAATAGAAAGGTTGGAAGTAGAAGGGTGGTTGCCAAGGGGAGAGGGAGAATTCGTGTTTAGCAGGTAGAGATTTCAATTTTGCAAGATGCAAACATTCTAGAGATTTGTTGCATGGCATTGTGGGTCTACTTAACATGCCTTTCCTGTAAACATGAAAACAACTGAAATGATAAATGTAATGCTTTCTGCATTTTACCACCCTAAAAAAGACATACTTTCCTGGGGCAAACACAATAGTTTATGCTTAAGGAAAAAACCCATCAGTGAAAGTTGCTTGATTTTGAAATGAAAGTCTTTCTTTCCATCTTAGTCGTTGACACTGGCTGTTTTCTTCCTGGACTTGGAAGCTTAACCCAGGGTTATGCGACCTTGAGCTCCTTCGGAGGCAACTGATCTAACTGCTGCTCCACCAGGACATGCCTGGCTTTTATTTTCATGAGCATTTTGACAACAGTTTGGTTCCTGAATGCCCAGTGGACTTTATCTGATGGCAGGAGTTCTAAGCAGGGGGGAGGTCTCTTGTCTGCTTCTCCTTCTGCTTTCCGTAGAGATGACCTGAGCTACAGAGGAGGGAGGGATAGGACCAAAACTGGTTTTGCTCTGTCTTCCCTTGAGGGCATGTCTGCAGGGATGACCTGACTGATTCTGAAGCCGCCTCTGCCCCCCTGCACACCCCTCGGCTCTGTAGATTCTGCGTCAGCTACACTGTTTGCAGACCCACTTGCCAAAATCCTGTCATTCTAGTTGTTCTTTGACCTGTAAACCTGATTCTGTGTCAGCCGGGTTGAGACAGGGGCTCTCAGAGCAGCTGTTCAGTTGCCCTGGTCTCACCTATGAAAACAGACAAGCTCCTCCTCCCCACTTCCACACCAGACAGGTAAGGACGTGAGCAGGAAATACCCCAATGCCAAGAGCTAATACATAGATCAAAAGTGACTACCCTGATGCAGAGAAAAAGGGGCAGAAATAATAGTTGCATTTTCTTACCATTTGCCACCCCCCCCCCGCCCCCCAGTCATCAATCAATTTGGCAAAGATTTTTTAGAAAATAATTGTCAGGGTTTGCAAACAAGCACTGATAGGAAGTTACTTGGCTTTTTTGGAAGCAAGCTGACGATGCATATCCAGGACTGTAAAAAATGTGTCTTTGAGACTAGAAGATTCCATAAAAGGTTCAGGAAGATACAGGAAGGTAGTACAAGGTAAAGGTGACATTTTAATGAACAAGAAGAGAAACTTCCATTTCTGAGGTCAGGCTCGCCTGGAGAATTTTCAGTTTCAAATTATCTAGTAATGTTGGATATAATATAGCAAAACACCTGAGCTCCTGAGATAAATGCCTCAGGAGCCAAACTATGAGTAGGAATGAAAAACCAAGGAAGTAAGTGGGCTGTTGGCTGAAAGGGGATTGTCTGGATGACCTAAGGCTCCTGTTTTAACACCTAAGTGGAGTGCAGTGGTGCTGAATGAAAAGCGAACCCTGGACTTGGGAGAAGGGAAATGGTTATCATATTTTCTACAGAACCTGGAGACATGGGAGACCTCAGTCTCACATCTTCAGTGTCCTTGAGTGAAAGCAAACGAGGCTTTTTAAAGGATAGTCTGAACTTGGGACAGGTGGCCATCTGATCACCTCTGACCTCAGGATTGTAACTTAGGACCCAGATCAAGAAGGCTGATGTGCACCATCGGAGGGGTCACAGTCTGTTCTTTGAGTCTCCAGATTTGAGACATGCATGTGTTAACAACATCTGGCATCTGACTGACCTCTAAGCTGTTCTTGACACCCGGGAAGACTTAGCAAAAAACAGACCGAAAATAGAAAACAGTAGAATATTAACCCATAACAGGAGGGAGCAGTGGACAAAACAAAGTTTATTAGTGAGCTACAAACATTTTGTCCGTCCTATCAGGGGCTGCGGTTTCATGATAGGCTCTGTGGGAGGGGAGATGAGCCTGGGTCTCAGGTGAGACTAGGATCCTTGAAAGACTAAACCTTGAGTGACAGAATTTAGTCACAATAGTTTCTAAGTTCTAGTCAATCTCATCCTCACTTGACTTAATTCTTGCAAAGATCACTATCAAGAAGGGTCTTACCCTCTGAGACTCTGTCCACCTAGAGAACCCTGTTGTAACGTTCAGTCTATTTTCTCAGTCACCCTCCAAGCAGGATATGTCCGCTAGGGAGTCTGAACTCTAAGAGGTTGTCAGAAGAAGATATTAGTATGATCTCTTATCAGTTGATCAATTTGATAGGACTATCAATACTTGAAATGTGATTCTGTTTCTAGAAAACGATCCTACAAATTATAGGATACTTATTTTAAAAATTTCAATAATAAGTAAAAGGTATGTTCAATATGCTATATTTGTAATAAAAAAGGGAAGCTGCCACATATTTAATAAGAATAGAGTAATTTAACACTGGGTAGCCATTAAAAGGAATGAAGTTGATCTTAATACATGAACATGGAAATAATGTCCATACCACAGATGATTAAATATTTTTTAAAGAAAAGGTGCAGCCAGGAATGAAGGTGATAGGCAGGCAGGAAGGAAGAGAGAGGAGGAAGAAGCACTCCATTTATATTTATTTAGTTGTTCACATTGGTTGTTCCTCCGGCCCCAGGTCTTGAACCTGGGACCTTGGGATGCATGTGGGACTTCCCCCAGGTTGTACTAGATCAATTGCTAGGCCAACAGAGTACGCCCATTTTATTGCATTTTTTAAAATTTATTTTTAAAGGAAAGGTGCATCTAGGAATGAAGATGAGTAGGCAGGCAGGCAGGAAGAGAGCGGAGAAAGGAACGTTTTGTTTTATTTTTATTTAGTTGTTCACACTGGTTGTCCCCCCCCCCGACCCCACCCCGCCCCAGCTGTGGGGCTCCAACCCCGGGGTTTGTGGCCTGCACTCCTTTGGAGGCGGTTGAACTAACCACTACTCCACCAGGGTGTGGTTTTTTAACTGTCCAATAAAAATAGAGTGCAAATCATGCAGTCCCTTTATATTTTCTAATAGAAATATTTTAAATGGTCAAAAGAAAGAGATGGGATTAATTTTAATAAATTACTTCCCTCCATATATCCAAAATAGGATTTAAGCATGTAATCAATAGAAAACGGTGGGGAGCTATTTGACATTAGTTTTATCTCAGGCTACATACTTTTGAACAGTCCCCACACCAGCTGCATAAATTCTGTGTCGGCATATAAAGCCCTTGGAAAGACAAGCAAGAAATGGCTACAGCGAGTATGGCACAGGACTGTGGAGCCAGAAAGTGTTCAGGGCTTCGTTTTTAAACTCTGTTTGAAGTTAGTCTCTGAGGAAACATCAAAATTTCATTACTAACTGTAAAAAGGCATGTCAGGAGCTAAAAATGACTTGTACCAACACTGATATTCGAGGTCGCTCTTGGCAAGGTTACAGCAATTCTCCACATCCTGTCCAACAACAGGAATGTCATTCAGTGAATTTTGTTGTCTTTTTCCTTCCAGCAACTGCTGTTATCAAGTTGTGAGATTCTGCCGATGTTCAGAATCACCCAGGGGGTGTGTTCACATGGAAGATCTTAGAAAGCACTAGTGCCTCAGGCCAAGTTACAAATGATTATCTAAGGGTCAAGATCTCTTAAATGTGAGGTGGTGCAAAAAAAGATAAAGAAGGTCCCGAGATAATGATTTTCTCTCTTGATAAGAGCTAAGTTCTTTGGAAACAATACGAAGGCCTCACTCTGTTGGCAGCTACGAGGGGTAAACTGTGCTCAGCCTGTGAATGACATCCACACAACACTGAACTGCATTTACTGAAACAAAGACATCAGTTGCCTTTTGCTCAAGAAGGCCAAGTAGCAGGGTTGACTCAAGCCTTTTCTTCTCTGTCTCTCTGCTGTAGGGAGAGGTCTGTGTATTTTGCCTTTTGAATAGAGCCACCCTGTTTGTTTAGCTCAGGCCTTAGCTTTTAGTCGCAGAAGTCTGGTTCTCTGACCTGCCTGGTTTTGTGCCTTTTGTCTCTTGTCTCGGCTACTGCCTGGGCAAGACCAGTGGCAAATCTCACGTACCTAGGGTGGGGAACAGTCTGCATTCTGCAGGGTCTTCAAAAACAGTAAGAAACGGAATGTTCAGAAAAATAAAAAAATTATTCAACCTCACAGGAGTGTGAACTCATTGAAAAGCAGAGGGAGACAGAGGAACTTACATAATGACTCTTTGTATCCCAACAAATAAACAGACCCTAGGCCCCAGGTCACTTCTCTTAACACTTGAGTGGGTGGTATTTTGGGTAGGTTCACGGCATGCTGGGCTCTGGGCTGTGCTTGCTTAGCAAAGTTGTTTGGTTTAACTCTCACCTGACAGGTCTCCTGCCAATAGCTCCATGGCTGGTAAATGAAGGAGAATTCACAGGTAAAGGTCAAAATGACACAGGGTTCATTGTCTTGAAGACCCTGTACTTTAAAGATATTTGTTGAGTGGAACTTAATTTATTTCAAACTAGAGTGGAATTTTGTGGACTGATAGGGAAAAGAGTCTAAGATGTAGAAAGTGAATAAACATGCTTTGAACAAGTTATAGAGCATGATCCCACTGGTGTTTAGAAAATGTATAAAATTATGAATTTATGCATCTATGTCTCTACTTACTTATCTACCTACCTACCTACCTATCATCACCCACCAACCCATCTACCTACCTACCTATCATTTCTCTAGTGATCCACCTACCATCTAGCTCTCTTGGTGAGTGAATAGAAATGACCAAGTCATGCCTATGGGATTCCCCTGGGAGAGATAATGATGCGTTAGAGGTAGCAAGGTCTCAGGTAAGACTCCCTTTTGACCTAATGCATTTCTGTGCTGTTAAAATTTTAATAAGTTGATTTCTAACATGAAGGTCTTCCAGAAAATTACCAAGTATCATCATAGCGCCACCCCCTCCATCCCCACACGTGTTCCCTCAAACAGCTCACCTTGAGCTCACAAAGAGTTAACATAGCGGATTCCAGAGGTTTGAAGTGAAGACAAGCAGGGGTGGGGACAAGGTTAGAGGTGAGAGGCAGGGGTGGGGAAGGAGGCAGGAAAGAGGAGGGCCCAGTTTTCCTTGTAACCAATAGCAGAGGAGTTTCAGGCCCAACACCCATTTGTGGAGACTATTTCAGGAGTCAGGACTTGGCTCTGAGTTCACTGTCCTGTGACTTATCAAAGAGCCACCAAGAGAACTTCCAGGGTCGACTCTTTGGAAGCATCTTCTCCTTTACTTGGAAGGTAAATCTCGACCCTTAGCTAGTCTGATGGTGGTGGCTGGGGTGTATACTTTTTTCTTTGTTGTATGTGGATTTCTTTTTCCACAGGCTCTTTGGATGCTTAAGGGATAGAGCTTTATATTTTATTAATAATACTATGAACACTAAGTGTCTAACAACATGGAGTGATTCTTCCGAATTCTTCCTTGGAGAGGGTGAGGCAGTTAGGGAGACCGCTGGACAGGTTCTGCACAGAAAGGAGGGGAGATTCTGCTTTGATCGTGTAATGATTTTATCTCGTGTCTCATTGATTTCACTGAGCGCGGTTCAGCTTTCACCGGGATCCTGGCTGAGCACAGTGAGTCTCACGGTGGCTAAGTGTTCAATGTGTGCTCTCTGACAACACGGCGGAACGGGTGCTTGTTTGAAATTTCCATCTCAGGAAAATGTCAGTCATTCATAACAAAGCTCCTTTACACGAGACAGCAGCAAAACAAAGGCATTTCGAAATTTCCAGTGAAATCGTCGCAGTTTAGGGCGGGTAGTGCTCCTTTCTTAGTGACAAGGACCTCCTCTCTCTGCCCCTGCAGACTTCGCTGGGGATGGACCCATACACGATTCAGATGGACGGCAACGACAATCCCGTCCTGGACGTGCATGTCAACATCGGTGGGAGAAACTCCGTGCCAGGAAAAACGAGAGGCAGGAAGGCCAGGTGGTCCGTGAAGCCCTCGGACATGTCCAACAATACTTTCAATCCCATCCGCGCCATTGTGGACAGCATGAAGGTCAAGCCAAATCCAAACAAAACCACGATTAGTCTGTCAATTGGTGAGTTGGGGACATTCAGTGAAGGGGCAGCCCTGTCCTCACTGACTGGAGAAGATGGGAGTGGAGATGAGTTGGAGCACTGGGCATGGAAGAATAACCTCTAGGGGGTTATTGTTTTCTTCTCCCTCGTAAAGGGGATCCTACTGTATTTGGAAACCTGCCTACAGACCCTGAGGTTACCCAAGCACTGAAGGATGCTGTGGATTCGGGGAAGTATAATGGCTACGCACCCTCCATTGGTAAGCGCCTCCTGAACCTTTCTCTGGTGGCTTCCACAACTTTAGTGCTCCTGCAGTAGGAATACATTTCTAGCGATTCTTGCTTTCCTGTTGCATAACTTCTAAGGGGAGGTGAAGATAAAATGGCCACGTAGTTTGGGGGAAAGGGTCTCTGGATGCTTCAACACAATTCATCCAATTCCACCTTCTTCCCTGGCTCCCATCACACACTGACTTCTCAAACTGCTCTCTGCCCTCTCATTTCTCATTTGAACCCGAAGCTCCCGTGTTTGGCAGCAGCTGCTGTTATACTGAACAGCCTCTATCTTAATTTAATGTATGTATGGCCCTCTATAAATAGGTCCCTGACTTTATTTCTCCTCAAGGCTTACGTTAACCATGGTCTTCCCATTCAAAATAACTGAAGTTGTTTCAAATGAAAGAGGTCAAACAAATAGGATCATCAAAGAGCAGGCTGTCCTATTGAAACATAAGTCGTTTGTGACAAAAGAAATGATTGTTAAGTTCAACTCTCTCCATCTATCAAAATTTCTGCCCTAAACATTTTGATAAAATAAGTGACTCTTTGAGTTTGTTTCAGAGTTGCAACCCCCCCTCCCCACCCCGGCCACTGCAATATTGAAGCATATTATTAACACAGAATTTTTAAATCCAGCTTCATGCTAAAGTATTTTTGTTGTCGTTTTATGGAAAGGTGCAGGCAGGAATGAAGGTGAGCAGGCAGGCAGGCAGAGAAAAGAGGAGGAAGCATCTTCATTTTTATTTCCATTTAGTTGTTCACATTAATTGCCTTCCCCCAGACCGGGGACTCAAACCCACGGGCCTGCTCATTTGGAGGCGACTGACCCAGCCACTGCTCCACTGGGGCATGCTGCTAAAATAACTTTAAAAAAAAAAAAAAAAAAGCAAAAACCACTTTAATGAGCTCTCAGGGACATGACTTTATACTTTATAAAGTTTTATATAACAAATCAAAACAAAATAAGATCAAAAGTTAGGTTACAAGACAATGACTTTTCTATCCAAAGTATAACAACTTTGTATCTAAAGTTTATGATAACTTTTATATCCAAAGTATCAGGAGCTATTTCAACCTGAAAAGCAGGTCTTCATTTACAAATACTCAAAGGATAGGAATATTTCATGCCAAAGCAAATACAAATAATAATATAATCTGGGGAAATGTTCTTCCTTATAAACAATTAAGGATGCACTGATTCATAGAGCTTCAGGAGACTTTTCTCTATCAATTAAGTTAAACATGATGAAATCTTGCCTCTGTCTTGCTAATTGAAGGCAGCCATATTGAAGAGCGACTTGACAGAACATAATTTGCATGAAATGATCTAGAGTTCTAGCTTATAAGCCAACATTTGAGAAGAGTGTACAAGAATATAATTTAAAAGAAAAAATGTACTGAACACTAAGAGATATGATATCATGTTAAAAAATGTAAGAGTATTGATTATAACTTTAAAAAGTATAGTTCCTGTAAGGCACTTAAAATTTACCTTAATCTTGTATTTTACAGAGGACACAACATAACCTCAGTATCCAAGAGGGTGCAGAGTATTTCAAAGTCTGAGAAGGGCTCCTTGTTGTAATTTATACATTTGTGCTTATTATAAACAGTAAAATATAAAATTAAACTCTTCTATCTACACTGGCTGAGAGTTAAACTGAGTATGTGTTCTGAGAAGAAGCAGAAGGTAGCTGAAAGTCCTGTGGACTCTAGGACCTAGGTGAAAGTTTGGAGATGAAACTTTCAGCTTCTTCCTTGCACTCCCTTTTTTCAGGATACCTATCCAGTCGGGAGGCGATTGCTTCTTATTACCACTGTCCTGAGGCTCCCCTGGAAGCTGAGGTGAGTGTTAGACTAGTTACCAGCTCTGAAGCACCTACTGGGCAAACTATCATTTCTTTTCTATTCCACAAAAAAAATACAGGTTTTCAGTGGGGAGCGAAAGTTGCAGCTAACTTTCCTTTAGCAATTCTAGGACTTCTTATATAGAGAGGCCACTAACTGAATGTACTGAATGTCACTACTGTGTGATAACACTAAATACAACTTAGGGAGTCTCTTGTCTCAAGGAAGTTCAAAGAATCCAGAGGTCACCCTATTTTTGATTCTCTGCAAAAGATCATTGAGAAACAATAATTCATAAACACCAAATCATTAACATTTTTTTATTTTATCAAAGGATCCTTTTGGGGATCAAATTCATAGCTTCTCTCATTTACCTAACATCACTCAGACAGGAAGAGAGAGGTAACTTGGCATATTGAATTGATGGTCGTATCAAGTTTAAATGCACCCTCCCCTCTCTTATCTACTGTGTGAGGTTGCCTTTTTTTTTTTTTTAACAAAAGTTATCCTTTATAGTTCAGAGAAGAGTCAGACTCCAAATATCTGGTCAAAAATAAATTAATAACTAGGTGAAAAAGTCCAAGGTCATAATGATCCCTCCTGGAAGTCTTAAGTCACAGTTCACTGTCCTTTACAAAGTGATTTCTTTCTTTTCTCAGCATTTTCAACAACATTTAGATTTGTATATACTTCGTTCAGTCCTTGCTACTTTACTTCAAACTTACGCATTTATTATTGCTACCGACCATATGACAATCTCCTTTCTCCTGTTCTGCTGGAACCTCTATCAAAATGAACCTTTTGTTTTCTTCACAGGATGTCATCCTGACAAGTGGCTGCAGTCAGGCCATTGAGCTTTGCTTAGCTGTGTTGGCCAACCCAGGGCAAAACATCCTAGTTCCGAGACCCGGGTTCTCTCTCTATAGGACTTTGGCTGAGTCTATGGGAATTGAGGTCAAACTCTACAACTTATTGGTAAATGACTTTTTAATTTTAGACCCAAGTGCTCACTTATGACTTCTCAAACCTAAATGGTCATTCTCTTAGTAGAGAAAGATCTAGAAGTGATCTAGGTCACAGACACATTTTGTTACTTAGATCATACACCACTCAGTGAGTGTTCCCTCTCGTTTTCTAAAAATTCTTAGTCTTGCCCTTTCTTCCTCCCCAGCCTGAGAAATCTTGGGAAATTGACCTGAAACAACTGGAATCTCTGGCTGATGAAAAGACAGCTTGTCTCATTATCAATAATCCATCAAATCCCTGTGGGTCAGTATTCAGTAAAAGTCATCTCCAGAAAATTCTGGCAGGTAAGTCAACAGATTTTACTCGACAGGATCGGGGATGCGGATGGAACCCGTGAGTTATTTCTTGGAATGACCCAATTCTATGCCTAGTCTTGAAGTGGGAGAGCTCTTCTGGGGTCTCTAGTAAGCTGTGTGCCCCCCGAAATGGTAGGACTTGTCTAAAAGATGGAGGAAAAGGCAGTTCCTTCACCACTCCCATCATCTCGAAGACCGTGCACGAAATATCTAGTTAATTAAATGGCAAATGTAGACTCTAGTCTGGAAGAGATTCAAGAAGGATTCATAGTTCTTAAAGAGGGAGATGGAAATAAACATGAAATTCAAAGTCTAATAAGACCAGGTGAATATGAAAAGCTGAGGCGATTCATGTTAACAAAATAATTTCAGTACATTTCTCTTATTTTCAGTGGCTGCAAGGCAGTGCATCCCCATCTTAGCGGATGAAATCTATGGAGACATGGTGAGTCTTGGGCAGGACAGCTCACTTATGGTACTCTCAATTCCAAATTATTTTAAGGGAACTTTAAAGGTGGTATCTAGAACCATCTGAAGAAATGCCTGATAATTTTAATCCAGCAAATCAGTACTCCGGCACTCTTAACAAAGATCTAGATCTATGATCCCTTAGCTAATTTTCTGAAATCCAAAAAGTTATCAAAATCTGAAGATTTTTGGAATTCATTTGCTGAAAAAAATCTGACTTACTCTGATAGAAAGATACTTGTAGGTTCTTATTTCACTTATGGATCTCTCTATTTGTCAAAATACAGAGAAGGAGGCAGAAATGCTAATATGCTTGAATAGGACAGCTGCCCCATGCTGCTCTGGAGTGTTAGATAATGCATAGAAGTGCTATACACGCTTTCTAAAATCTCAGCAATCCTGCATTCTGCCACATGTCTGGACCCAGGAATTTCAGATAAAGAATTGTGGACCCACGTTTTATTTTTAAATCTGTGACTCCAGCAGTCATTCATTCCCTAGGGGTGGTACCACAGGTAGCAATACTATGACTGTTAGATGTGAAAACGGGGACTTAATGGAGAATCACCATTAAGGGGGTGGAGGGCAGGTGCTGTTCAGACATGGGAAGAGGGGTGTAACACCCCCAATTTGGGAAACCTGCACCCCTGTTGGACAATTGGGGGCTAGTTTGTTGGGTGTATGTTTGCCCAAACTAACTTTTAGTAAACTGATTGTAACTGGGTCATACTTTCAAACTGGGTGGGACATCAGTAAACCGGACAATCCCAGTCAAACTGGGATATATGGTCACCCCCTCCATGGGACGGTACCTATTACTGGACTAGGGTCAGCTTCCTCATTTTAGGCTTCCCTTAATCCAGACCAGACACCAGGTTCACTGTCTTTGAATAGTCCCCTTTGAAGCCTTTTGGGATCTCAGTGCTTCAGGGGAGAGAAGAGGCCAAGAGGAGACCCTGTCCCTGTGAGAAGGGAAAACATGGGAGGTCTGGGATTTGGAGGAGAGAACACTACTATAACAAGCACCTCTCTTCCCCAGGTGTTTTCGGATCCCAAATTTGAGCCGCTGGCCTCCCTCAGCACTAATGTCCCCATCCTGTCCTGTGGAGGCCTAGCCAAGCGCTGGCTGGTTCCTGGCTGGAGGATGGGGTGGATCCTCATCCATGACCGAAGAGACATTTTTGGCAATGAGGTGAGTGCAAACCGAGTGTCTAATTTAGGATGCATCCATGTACTTTGTGAGGAGGTAGGTTCCCCCCACCCCACTTCTTGGATCTATTCTGGAAAGATACTGGATAAAGATGGTGCTGGTTACTGCTCTCCAAATTCAGTTTTCCTGGCCCTGGTTTGTGAAGAAGTTTCATCCAGCTCCAATCTTAGGATCACAAAAAAGAAAACCGTAGTAGTAAAGACACTTGCATATTGTTTTCAAGCTGATATGATATGAATAGCATGCTTCCACTCAGGTCAGTATTATCTCGATTTGACAGCTGAGGACAAGGCACAGAGAAGCTCTCTGGTTTGCCCAGTGTCACCCAGCAGGGGCAGGACAGAGCTGGGTTAGCACCCCAGGTGGTCCCGTCTAAGAATGACACTGGACGCCATCACTTCCCGAGATTAAGAACGTGATAGAAACCTGGTCAGAGCAGGAACCCCCAGAGCTGGGAGGCTGAAGAAAGGCCAACTGACTGTTTCTTAGATCCGAGAAGGGCTGGTGAAGCTGAGTCAGCGGATCTTGGGGCCCTGCACCCTGGTCCAGGGAGCGCTGAAAAGCATCCTGCACCGCACCCCTCAAGAGTTCTATCAAAACACTCTGAGCTTCCTCAAGGTAAGAAGCTGTGGTCTTCCACTCTGGGGGTTGGGGAAACACCACAGGTGGAGTTAGGAGTCATGGATCCTCATTTCTGGAGCCATGTTTCATGATAGCACCAGCGATGGATCCACCCATACATCCTCTCAATTCTGGTCACCTGACACCCCCAACCCCAGCTCCGAGTGATGGGGCTTTTTCTTTTTGACTCCACCTATCAGCTTGCCCCCACCCTCAATGTGGGCTCTACTTTGAATGACTTGGAGGATTTTCTTTCACTGAAGTTTTGACCCTCGATGTCTCCCTCTTGTAGTCCAATGCTGATCTCTGCTATGGGGCCCTGGCTGCCATCCCTGGACTCCGGCCCATCCGCCCTTCGGGGGCCATGTACCTCATGGTAAGTACCCGGTGGCAGGCACTTGTAAGGCAAAGGGAAGACAGTCAGCTGTGCTCACAGGAGATTGCAGGGGGGCATTCTGAGCCAGGCAGTTTAGGAATCGCTTGGTCCCACTGACATGCTTTGACCTCAGCACTCACAAGCTCTTAAAATGACTTAATTCCTTTATATGGAGAATCCTGTTATCAGTAGATAGCAGGGAAGATGTGTCTTTCCACACCTTTGTGGTTCCCCACTGGGAGGATACCAGTTCCCTAGGGGTTTCTGGGAATGTAGGGAATTTTGTTTTCAGAATGACTGAGAAGGGCCAGTAGGCATTCTGTGGGTCAGGTGTGCTAAAATATCTTGCAATGGGTGAGATAATTCCATAAACAACAAATTGCCTGTATTGGAAGGCTGAGTGGTTTTTTGTTTTTGTTTTGAAAAAAACACTGGCATTCTATTCCTTCTTTAATTGATCAGTATCCAGGAAGGAGCTCTTCCATAAAGTAAAATATTAATATACATATATCCTGTCTTCCTTATGAAAAATTCCACGAGCTCCTGAGTGCTCGAACCCTTAATTAGTTATCAGCAGTAGAGTTCTAAGATCCCTTTTAGAGCTGTCTCTATCTTCATTTCTGGCAGAGGGAGTTGGACTGTTTTCCCTCCTGAAAAGTTTGCCTCTCCCTTTGCTTGGTCTAGGTTGGCATCAAGATGGAAAATTTCCCGGAATTTGAGAATGATGTGGAGTTCACAGAGCGGTTACTTTCGGAGCAATCCATCCACTGCCTCCCAGCCACGGTGAGTGCTTCTGTCTCAGGATATTCACAGCAGCGTCTTGGAGGCTCAGGAGCTCATCCTGACTGTTTCGCCCCCAACCAAGGGAATTCCCATTCGAGAAGGTTTAAACAGATGCACGTGTCTGCCTCTGCCTCTGTTTAAAATGTGTTTCTCCTCCATCCTCACCACTTCCATACCGGGAAGAAAAGGTGTGCCCAAACATTGGACATCAAGCTTACCCCTGAAGATGAATGCACTGCGTTCCTGGCTGAGAGCCCTAGCGATGGGAACTGAGAGAAAAGCTAGCCCCAAGGACATGGCATCATTGCTTCATGTCATCAAAGCCCTGGACACCTGAGGGTGGTTGTCTACTAGACCCAATTGCTCGGAGAATAATAGGCTCTTGTCTTTGCAGTGCTTTGAGTACCCGAATTTCTTCCGAGTGGTAATCACAGTCCCTGAAGTCATGATGCTGGAGGCCTGCGGCCGGATCCAGGAGTTCTGTGAGCAGCACTACCACTGTGCTGAAGGGAGCCAGGAGGAATGTGACAAATAGGCCCCAATCGGGTCTCCTGAGAATGTGTCCCATCCAAGGAGGGCTGGACTGCGCCCAGCAGCTCCTCAGGGAATCAGATGTCCTTTGTAGGCAAGGGACCCCCAAAACACCATGGCAAGTGTTGCTCAGATTTACTCCTGCTTCCCCTGACTGTACCCACATACACACTCTGAGTCCGAGATTCTCCTCTCACTGCTCTGCTGCAGTGACTCACTCGCTCATTAATCTGCACCCCCTTTCCACCTGACTTCCTCCTTTCTTCTGGAGAGCACCAGGTGAAATTCTGCAGGAACACATTCTCCATAGTTCCATCTGAAAGTCCGACTCTGTGATGGCCTCACCTCAGGTGCACCTCGCTTTATACAGCAGAGCTATAGCAAAAGAAGTTGGGGACACGTGTATTTGGTTAATTATATTCTAAACACATCAGGAGCATTTGCTAATTTGAAAGCTCATGCATAGCAACTTTTGCGTTGATTTTTTTTTTTAAGAAATATTTTGTGATGCAAATAAATATTCTTTAGTTGATTGACTTTCTAAATTTAGATATGTGTATTAGGCTTTCCTAAAATAAGGACACATCTGTACTTAAAAAAGGAGGAATCAGAGAACTTTCTAGAACTACTGCTGTATAAGGACAAGACATATCCTCACTTGTCACTGTTATATATAATCAGTATTTCTTTTCCTGTAATGTTGATGTTGATTTATTGATATGTATATATTATATTATCTTTTCATATGTTTTCTAAGAAACATTTATATTGACAAGCTCTTTTATTTTGGGGCATAAATTATTGTTTTCTTTTTCTTTTTTTTTTTTTAAGTAAAATTTACTACGTATACTCCTGTGATATTATTATTTCCCTCTGTGGGAGGCAGTGTTTGTTCCTGGTCTCACACATTACCTGATGAGAGTCACCGAACAGAATAAGGAAACAACCTAAAAAATAATAAACACAGAAAAAGAGAGGGGGACAGGATATACTGCAGCCACCCCTTTAGAGTGGGAAAGCAAGGGAGGAATGTAGCAATTAAAATATTTACACGGGTTAGTTACAGCAGAATGAGTGACCACCTTACCCTCTTAAGGTGGGAATGCAAATAAACGAGTATAGCAACTAAAAACAACTAAGAATGCATATTGTAAGGTTTTTCTGGGCTCCGCGAGGAGAAAAGCTCAATCAGACAAAAAATGTCGAATAGTCAGGGCTTTATTGGGGTTTGCACACCCGGGAGAAACTCCCAAGTCCGCAGAGGGCCAGGAAGTCGCGGGCTTGGAAGCCTGCCCAGAACAAAGGGGGACCGGCTCTTTAAGCAGAGGAATTTCGGGGGCTTCCCATGTAGCGTTTGGGGATTGGCCCTGTGAATCCAGGTGTGGGGGTCGCATCCCTCATTCTGATGTCATCCACCTTTTTCCCGGGCTTGGCCTTTCCCGGGCATGGCCGCTGCTGCTTTTGTCCCTGGGCCAGCCTAACACATATCTAATCCTCAATCCAGCAAAGTATTCTGTCTGTAGCATATGTAAGACACTGCTCTGATGTGCACACACACACACACACACACATATACATGCAGCTTTACTGCCCACAGAGACTCTCCCTTTCCCTCTCTGTGTCTTTCCCTTTAATAAGCTTTCCTGTGCAGCCTGGCTTGAGGCTTCCTTGAATTCTTTTCAACTACACTCAAAGAACCCAAGAAAGCTTCACTCCCATATTTACCCGCTAGGTTTCATTTATTTCTTTGTAATGTATTGGCTTCTGGAGTTACTTAAGAAACTATTCTTAAATCCTTTTATTTGGGACCCAACTTCTGGTTTCCTGCATCCAAACAAGGCAAACTTAGTAGCATTATTATAAACTCATGGCCTTTGACTTCTCACTTTCAACTTTGAAATGGCAAACCTCTCTTCCAAAATGCCCAAGCTAGTCTACATCTACTGACCACTCACTGGGGCAATAAAGTTGGTCTGTTCCGTTGACTCAGGGAAAGAAGTGTCTGGAAATCGTTCAGTATGAGCTTAAGTCTGCAAATCCTTTTAGGTATAGTTGCCTAACTTTTTTTTCTCACGACTTCCTTAGAGGAGGGAGCCTGAAGTTATCTTGCAAAATTTCTACTGATAATTTCCCCAAAAGGCTTGGCTTCTCTTTTCTGATAACCTTCAGTTCAGTTCCCGAAGATCCCCATCTGGAAATAAAGAGGAAGACTTAGTAGCTTATACAAGACATTTTATCTTCATGTGTGCCTATCATTCCATGCAGCATTGCTGAAGTCTCTTCAGACTTCTTAAATTTGCAAATTTCTTTGGTGTCTACGTTTTGACAAAGGAATCAAATGACTGTTCAAACACTGAAAAACTAATACATGTACACAGGACAAAACAAACACTCATGCCCTTCCTTGAGCAAAAGCAGCTAGATCAGTTATAGATTGTTCTAGATTATTCAACATATATGTGTGTAGATTTTTTTCTTTCTTTTCTTAAACTTAACTCTTACTCAGTTGTACAGTTAGCTTTCTATGGAAGCCAAAGGAGGGAAGGCATTTCTGGGACCTCCGCCACCTCTAGCGTAAACCAGTTTCAAATTCCGGAGGGACAACTTCCGGCAGGATAAAAGAAAGAAAGCATCAAAATGCCAAGCAAGACCGGGGCTCTCCAACATGACTTCACCTTTCTTTCCAGCCAAGAGCACCGCCTACCGGGTAACAGGCGCGAGTCCTGGGCGTGAGCCCGCAAAGCATCCCTCTTCTAAACCCGAGCCGTGCGATCCGTGACTGCGCGTGCGCCGTCGCTAGGCAACCCCGCGATGCGCAGGGCGCAGGCGTGGAGCCTGCGAGTACGCGGAAGGTGCAGACCTCCAGAAGACGCCTACTCCCCTCCGTTAGAGGCAGGCGTTTGTTTCCTCCTTTACCTTTCTCGTCCCTCATGAAAACTCCTGGACTATTACCCCCCGGCGTCCGGCAGGCTGATCTGAGTGGTGCTTCACGGCCTGAGATGTTTTCATTTTCACAATTTGTTGACAGTAATCTTGCTGCTTGTATACGTGCATATGTGTTCATCTGCTCCTTGACAGCAGCCTCCTGGACAGAAACAAAATTGGATTTTTGAGTCTGTTTTGAAAGTGCACCAGAATTGGTGAAAGGAAGAGTCCTTACCTAGCAGAATGCCGTGTAAGGATGACCTTCAGCGTCCTCTCCATTTCAATAGCTTGGCGAAAGACCCAAGTTGAGTTGCCATCAGATTTCAAGATGGAAAAAGGACCTACCTACAGAAAATAAGGGAAAGAGTGGTTGACCCGTTTATCTCTGAACAGTGAGGTAAATTTGCAGCTGCTGTTGACTATGCTATCGGGACAATGTTCTACAGAAGTAATTAGGATGCAACCATTTAATACTCATGGAGTTTATAGTCTCTGTAACTAGCAGCAGTGTACTATCACTATGACATTACATTCTTGATGTCTTTCCTCAAATACAAATGTCATGTATAAGATACCGGTTTATAATAAGGTCTCTCTAGGGCACATGGTAGGAAGCAAAATTGGCAAAGTATTCAAGTTCCTTTCACTGCGATTTGGAATTGATAAATCTTTGTAGAATGAGACCTTTTTTTTGGGGGGGGGGGCCTAGCTTTTTATTGGGAAAAATGTTTGAATTTGTGTTGGTAAGAATGGTATTCATTTTAATATAATGCTTGCTTTTCCTCTGGCCTCAGGGGAAATGACGCATCACTTTGAGCCTTAACCAAAGTAGCTCAACTGTTAGCAAATTCAGTGGTTTATTACAGGTGTTTAAACTATTTAAAACAAGCTTACACTGTTCTTAAGGAGGAAGATAAATGAGATGTAAGTTGAGAATAGTATTGGGACCGTGTTGCTATTTAACAAAAAATAATTTAGAATGGCTGACTGGCGTAGCTTGTGAAGACCTCTGGTCAAGTATGGCTAAATGTTAAAGTTAAATTTGACCAGCTAACTGTTGGTCTCTAAAAAAAAGACTATATTCGTAGAACGAAAAGAACAAAATAATTACAGTACGGTAAAACTAAGCAAAGAGACTCCTTCGGCTAGGACCACTTTTCATGTAAATTTTTCCACTTGGGGTCCCTGTTCAGATGTGGATACATTTAAACACCAAACCCTTGTGAGGGAATGCTTATAGTTACAAAATCTAGGAAACAATCAGTATGACCAACTAAATGAAAGAAAAAATAAGTGCTTAAAAAAATCCAAAGCACTTGGTCACTGAGATAGCACCAACATAAGCATACTTTTATTAACCAAATTTTATGGTCCCCTCTTTATTTTTCTCCTTAGGAAATTCTCTTACTCTTTTGCAAGCTTAGGTATGACTCTGAAAATGTGTTTGTTTGATTTGATCAAGCATATATAGGTGTTTTGAAGCCCCAGCATTTATCCAGTTAGTTATATTGCTGTAGAAATTCCCATACTTGCATCTCCTTCCAATTTGATACTTCCTCCTCCATATCTGCCCCCCTGGAATCCTTGTCCACAGAAGATAAAATTCCCTGCTATTCCACACTTATTTTTTTTTGCCCCCAATCCCCGCCCCCTGCTCATAAGCTTTTAACTTGAGCCCACAGCTTTCAGAGCTTGTGCCTTAGAGCACATGCTTAAATAGTTACTTCTCAAAGAAAAGATAATGCTGTGGCCAACCAACTCCTAAAAGGATGTTAGACATTACTGGTCGTTTAAAAATGCAAATCAAAACCACAATGAGATACTGCTTCACAACCCACTAAGAAGGCTACAGAAGCAAGCGATGAAAGAGCAAGTGCTCGCAAAAATGTGGACAAATAGGAACTCTCATGTATGGCTGGTGGGAATGTAAAATGGTACAACCACGGGGGGGGTGAATATTTTGTTGATTTCTCAAAAAGATAAACAAAATTAAAAATACTTCGATTTCTAGGTTTAGATCCAAAGTAATAGAAGTCCAAACAAAATTTTTGTACATCAGCGGTCTTAACAACACTATTTATCAGAGCTAAAAGATGGGAACAATCAAAATGGCCTTCAGTGAGTAAATAGATTAAACAAATTGTGGTATATGTATATAATGGAATATTTTTAAACATATTGAGAAATGCTGTATTGAAGGTGTGTTACAACTTGGATGAATCTTGAAAATACTATGCTGAGTAGAAGAAGCCAGATGCAGTAGGTCACACAGGGTATGATTCCTTCTGTATGGAATGTCCAGAATAGACAAATCCATAATGACATATAGCAGTTTAGTGGTGGCAAGAGGCTGGAGGGAGGGGCATTAGGTAGTGATTAGTTAATGACTATAAGGTATTCTCCTGTAGTGATGAAAACTAAAGGGAAGTGGTTTCATGATGTCATGAATGTACTTAATGCCACTGAATCCTACACTTGAGATGGTTAATTGCATGTTATGTAAATTTGATTTCCATAAAAAAGAAGGAAACATTTATGAAACGACAAAGAAAAGGTTAAACCACTTAGAACCCTCTGTCCGGAGATGACTGCTATTCTCTATACTGTCTTTAGTCACTGCTTTTTGGAGACACTGGAGACCCCTAGCTCCTGCATCCTGGGGATACTGTGGAGACAGGAGTACCAGCAGCCCAGAGCTCAGCCAGGGAGACTGGGCTTTTGCTGCGGCTCCCTTTCACTTTCACTAGCGGGGGGGTTCTTGGACATGTCTTTTTATTGCTCTGAACCTTGGTTTTTTTTTTTACCACGTCCTTCATATGATTGTTGTGGGGTTTTTTTTTGTTGTTGTTTTACTCGATACCACTTAATATGTTTTCAAAAATATCAAATACACTATTTTCAAAGTTTCTAATTGTCCCCATCATGACTTTTTTCAGCCTTTCTTTTTTGATTAAGGGCTCTTGGGTTCACCCATTTTATTTGGATGTGCTATACCTAAGGCAGTGTACCTGACTTTAAAACATGTGTTTGTCTTTCACAGTTTCAGAGTCTGCACATGTCCCTTGTTCAGCCCTGGGACGCAGTCTTGAGGAGCTTCCACTCAAACCTTTAGATACCAGGACACCAGTGAGGACACATCAGTGAGGACATGTCAGTGAGGACACAGTGCTTTCCCATTCACCCTGCCAGGAAGCATTCAATGCCAGGGTCTCTGACTGGTAAGCTCATTCTCTTGGTCAAGGTGGCATTAACCTCACTGAGCTGTGATGGGGGCATTAGGCGGAGGAATCTACTCACGGGCTCTACTCCAAATAGCATCCTTCTTGACCCTTCCCCTTTAACCCTCATTTTGGAGCAAATAAATACCCAGCATTCCTAACCTCACTTTCCCACTAGGAGCGCCTCTTGGTGGGACCTGTAGCTGTCACTCACTTGAGACCACTTAAAAAAAGTTCTGTGATTATGAAACTTACGAACAATACAAAAGTATAGAGTAGTAGAATGAAACTCGGTGTATTCATTCAATTTAAAAAATGGTCACCAGTTTGCCATTTTTCCCTTTTTTTTCTGGCACATTTCAAAGTACATCCAAGATGTCATATACATTCATCCATAGTATTTTATTAAGTATAGTACCTAATTAACAGGTAGAAACTTAAAAAAATTAGTTTCCATACAAATAACACTATTCTAACACCTGACACCTAAATAATTCATTTCTTACTGACATCTAAAAACTTTTGGAATTACTTGAGTTTTATCCTTGGAGCCTGTCTTTTCCCTAACACACTTTAGAGCCCTAAATTCACGTCCAAGTTCTCCTGGTGGATGGGTCCTGCTGGGCAGGTAAGTGCTAAACCACAGAGACATGTTATTGGAGCTAGTTGGCCACGGTTCATTGTGTCCAGAAGTCACTGTGGTTCTCAAACTGCATGCAGATCACGGAGGGTGGGGGTGTGAAGTTCTAAGTTCTTGATCTGTAGCTCTGGGATGAGACCTGAAATTCTGCATTTCCCAACGAGCTTCTTCGTAATGACCACGATGCTGGTTTGCAGAAAGTATAGAGTGTTCATGGAAGGTGAAATCTTGATATTTTGGGATCTTGATGAGAAGAAGGAAACATCTGAAAAAAATGATAAGAAGGGAATAAACCAAGGCCTGCACTCCCTCCCAGCACTTTAATTGGAGTCTTTGATTCTAACCTCTAGCAGTTAGCGAAGTAATTCAGCACAATGCCTCTCCCTTTGCATTTGGGAAGAAGAGAAGTAAGTTTGAATTAAAACCTTGAACCCCCCCCCCGCCCCCCAAAAAAATGTTGAAGCAGCTTTGCTCCAGTTTCTTCTAAATAGTCGACAATTATCTAGTGTCCAGTTGCAGCCAACGGCAGCACTATCTGAGCGGTCATATAGATGTTATTCTTACCATTTAAAATATTTGTTTCTCTAGGCAGGCAGAGCTATTGTTGAAGGCACAGAGGCACCCAGTCTATTAAAGATGTGTTTCAAGACTTTGTCAATTTTTTTCTTTTAAAGAAAGGTGCAGGCGGGAATTAAAGTGAGTAGGCAGGCAGGCAGGAAGAGAGAGGAGGAGGAAGAAACATGTATTTTATTTTACTTGTTCATCCTGGTTGTTTCCCCCGCCCTGAATCTCGAACCTGGGTCGTTAAGATGCAGACTATGTCTGGTGGCCTCATCAGCTAGGCCACTAGCATGCACCTGTCCTTGTAATTTTAATAAACAACCAGATGATGGAGACGAGGCACGTAACTGTTTTGTTTTGTTTTTAAGAGAAAAAGGAAGGCAGGAATGAAAGTAGGCAGGAAGGAAGAGAGGAGGAAGAACACTTTTTATTTATTTGTTTTCATATTTCATTTTGCACACTGGTCCTAGGTTTCAAACCCTTGTGTCCTTGGCTTTCTATGATTCTCACACCAGTATCTCAGCTGCCTGAACCAGCAGGGCGTGGCCTGTGCCAAGCTGTCTTAGAAGGTCATATAATAATGAGAAATGGGAGGAAGGGTTGGAAGTTTCAGTTTGCTCTTGGCTTCACCTTAGATTTACCCTGTGGGTGTGGAATTTGGTCGGATTGTCTGATAAATGCAATGATAGTAGAAAGTCTGGCCAAGTGGTACTCCACAGAGGCTTGAGGGCCAAGCCAGGAAAGATTCCCAGAGGAGATGTTTTAGTGGAGAACTGAGGTATCAAAAAATCAGCCAGAGAACTTGGGGGTTGGACAGAGCAGGGTATTCTTGTGGGAGCAATTGCATGATCGAAGATCCAGATGTGAATGTGATACTTTGGTAGGGCGATAAATCAGAGATGGGGGAGTAGAGTCAACATAAATTGAAGATAAGAGAGGGATGGAAAGGTGAGATCATGAAAGACTTTCTAAACTATATTAAGAAATTTCGATTTTCTGATTTTTAAATTTTTTTTTGTAAGGTAATCTTAATTTACAAAATAATATGCTTAGATGTGCAGATTCAGTCTTCATCAAAGATCTGAAAGCACACCACACCCACCACCACATTTCCAGTAGTCATCCACCACTGTCCATGGAACCCCACTCTCCTTTGCTCTCACTCCCACCCCATCCCCTCTGGTAACCTCAGTTTTATTGTTAATGTCCAAGGATTAGTTTTTGCTTTGTCTGTTTGTTTGCTTTGTTTATTTATATTCCATATATGAGTGAGATCATCTGGTATTTGTCTTTCTCCTTTTGACTTTTTTCACTTAGCATCATCCCTTCGTGTTCCATCCTTGTCATCGCAAGTGGTAGGATTTCATGTTTTCAGGGCTGTGTAGTGTTCCATTATATACGTATACCACATCTTTATCCAAGCATCTGGCCATAGGTACTTAGGTTGTTTCCATTTCTTGGCTATTGCAAATAATTCTGCAATAAACATGGGGGTGCATTTATCTTTTGGAATTAATTATTCATATATTTTTTGGTAAATGCCCAGAAATAGGATAATGTGACCATATGGAATTGCCATATGGCTGCACCAGTTTACACTTCCATCAACAGTGTACAAGTGTTCCCTTGAATCCTTGTTGACACAATCCTAGTTCTTTCAGTCTTTTGGATAATAGCCAATCTCACAGGTGTGAGGTGATATTTCATTGTCGTTTCAATTTGCATTTCCCCAATGACAGAGATGAGGAAGATCTTTCCATGTTGGCCATCTGAATGTTTTCTTTGGAGAAATGTGTGTCTATTCAGATCTTCTGTCAAATTTTTGATTGGATCGTTTGTTTCTTTTATTGAGTTTTATGAGTTCTTTATATATTTTGGGTATCAACCCTTTGTCAGATGTATGATGTGCAAATATTTTTCTCCCATTCAGGAGGGTATCTTTTTTTTTTTTTTTTTTTTTTTTTTTTTTTTTTTTTTTTGTATTTTTTTTTTTTTTTTTTTTTTTTTTTTTTTTTTTTTTTTTTTTTTTTTTGGGGGTTTTTTTTTTTTTTTTTTTTTTTATGATAGCTTCTTTTGCTGTGTGAAAGCCTTTTAATTTGCTGTAGCCCCCTTTGTTTATTTTTGTTCTTGTTTCTCGGCTGCTAGAATTGAGTCCCCAAAGACTCTCTAAGGTCAGTGTCATGGAACATATTGCCCACTTTCTTCTTTGTAGCTTATGGTTTCGGGTCTTATATCCAAGTCTGTAATCCATTTTGAGTTCATTTTTGTGTAGGATGTTACAGACTGATAAAATTTCATTCATTTACAAACACCATTTTTTTGAAAAGACTTTCCTTTCTCTATTGCATGTTCTTGGCTTCTTTGTCACAAATTAACTGACCGTATATGTATATTTTGGGGAACTCAATTCTATTGCACTGATCTGCATATCTGTTTTTATTCCAGTACCACACTTTTTTTTTTTTTTTTTAAGAGAGGAAGGAAGGAAGGGTGAGGAGAAGAAGCATGTTTATTTATTTAGTATTATTTTCACTCTAGCCCCAGGTCTCAAACCAGGGTCCTTGGGCTTTACATGGTTTGCACCCAGGGTCTCAACTGCCTGCCCCCATACAGTTTTGATTACTACTGCTTTGCAGTATAGTTCAAAATCTGGAAGTGTAACATTTCCATGAATGTTCTTTTTCTCATGATTTCTTTGATTATTCACGGTCTTTCATGATTCCATAAAAATTAAAAGTATTTTTCCCTTGGAAATGTCAATGAAATTTTGATGGGGATTGTATTAAATATGTGTATTTCTTTAGATAAGGTGGAGATGGTGATGGTATGAACAAAGTGCACAGGGAAGAGGGAGGAAGCTTGAGGACAAAAATGAGAAGTTTATTAACTTAAGAATTATTGATAAGGTCGTGTCAACTGTTGGTAATTGATTGGTGGAAGAAGAGCCAAGTCCAGGTTTTTGATATGGCAACAGATGGAAAAAGTGGGAGGGAGACCTGCAAGTCTGGAGCTGTTTGGCATGATCTTGGGTGGAAGAGGGCACATTCATAAACACAGTGTTGGAACAGATTGAGTCTCAGGTTGCTTTTGAGCTATTCAAAATATGTCAACTTGGTGACTGGAATTACAGAACTGAAGCTTAGAGACATCTGGAGCTAGACATTTGTGGGTTATCTCTGCGTAGGTGATTTATAAAATTGTAGATGTGGATAATATAGATATTATAGTACTTTGTGACCTTCCTAGGGTCATACGACAAAAAAAGGTATGCGATATATTGTGGTATTAACATTTTATGATGGGGGGCAATTAGGGGAAACATAGCTAAAAAGACTTGTTGAGGGTGGGTCCCAATAATGAAGAACAGGTCGAAGTACGCTGGTCAAATTCCTGTGGCATCTATGGAACTTTTCAACATTCACAAATGATTCTTTTGTTCCCAGACACGTTAGACACCTTGCTGGTCTGATACAGTGTCTGCTTCTGACTTTATTTGCCCTACATCTTCCCTGAGGCCCTAAAAGACCAGGTTTTGCTCCTTTAAACTCTTCTGGTCACAACCGACTGAGTTAGGGACAGCGAAGGCACAGATCCATGAGTGACTGGTTCCCAGAAGCCAGTCCGTGTTCACTCCCGCTCAGCAGACTCCTGCGATGCTGCTGTGTGTTTTTATAACATCAGTTTCACTACTCCTTTTGAGATCATTCCAGCGGGTGCCAAAAGAAACCTCATTATGACATGTTCCCAATCAGCACGCTTCGGCTGGCAGTGGACTCCTCGAGTGAGACTGAGTGATCGAAGGAGACACAAGAAGAATCTACTCGAACCATTAGCTCTTTGTCCTTTCTATATTAATCATCTGATTAATGCAGAATAGCTTCCATCAGCTGTCCTGTTGACAGTTTGGACCAGAGAATTCTTTGAGGGGTATGGTGTTCCCGTGCATTTAGGTTTAGCAGCATCCCAGGCCCCGCCCCCTGCATCCCTGTAGCACCCTACTCCCTCCCTCCAGGTTGTGATAGCAAAAATGTCCTCAGGTTGTCAGATGTCCCCTGGGGGCAAAATTTCCAACCACCAAGAAGTCAATTCAGAAATGATCAATTTCCTAAGTAAACCAGTATGACCAAAAGTGCCATCCAGGGTGTGTGAGGGGCTGCTGAGCCTCACCTTAATGAGGGTGTTTCCAAAAGTGTCGGAAGCAGCTACTGAGAGCAGAGAC
The DNA here is from genome assembly GCA_004363575.1 of Solenodon paradoxus. NCBI lineage: Eukaryota > Metazoa > Chordata > Mammalia > Eulipotyphla > Solenodontidae > Solenodon > Solenodon paradoxus. The sequence goes on along the minus strand of RJWH01000723.1, from coordinate 69,901 downwards.
CAGCGGTTCTGCCGACATGGGGCAGCTGATACTTACTGTGTGCTCGCTGGAGCCAAGCTCGACATCCCCTGTGCTAACCCATTCGTCCTCCTTGGAGTTGCTGTTTCCTGCCCCCTCTGCAGATGACCGGTCAGAGACGTGGGGACACTAAGGAACTTGCGTGAGGTCACCCTGCAGAGCCACCCAGGTCACCAGCAGGGTTCAAGCCCAGAGTGTGCATGAGCACATAATGTCTGTCATACTGTCCTTACTGGAACTCTGTGCTTTGTTATTTCTTTTTTGCTCCGGGCCCTGGGTCTCAAATCTTAGTCCACAGGCTTTACATGGCCTGTGCTTCACCTGCCTGAGTCTCAGGGGTGCCCCCTCATCCCCCTCTTTTAAACCGGCTCCTCACCCTGTTTTCTTCTTTTTCATAGTACTAACCATCATCTGGCATCTTTTTATTATTTGTTCCCTTTCTCACAACACATGAAGATATAGGATGCGCGAAAGGAGGGGCCGTGCCTGCTGAGTTCACGGCTGTAACCACAGCCCTAGAACATTCCTCAGCGTAGAGTATGGAGTGAATGTATAGAGTGAATGAAGAAACCCTTTTAAGTGCTCTAATCAAATCTCTTACTCTGGTTATTTGTCATTACTTGTGCCTCAATCCTGCTCTTAAAATGTATTTTTAAAATATGACCTTAAGTCTGAACGACCTGGAACACTTGCACAGCGGAGAGGCTCACCCCTGACAGAAATGCCAGGGCACTGGGGACTCCCAGCAAATGCCTGTCAGATTGATGGTTAACTGAGCTATGTCACTCACGCACATTCATTTTCAATTGTGCTCTGCCGATCTGTGAAAATAATTCAATAGTCTTAATAATCTATGTAGTCAGTGAAATTGATTTAGGTTTTTATTACATAATTAATTTCTTGAAACACATGTTACACACAATATAATGCCCAATTTTTGCACAAAACAATCAGAAGGCCACTCTACCTTCCCATTGCAAGTTGAAAAGAACGCAGCTTTCATTCACATTTATGAAAAACTTCGCAGCTGTTCTCATGATGGAGAAAATGAAGCCAAATAGGACACAGTTAAGTTAGTCGAACTCGCTTTGTTTCAAAACGCTCCCCTTCTCAACCCTCCAAAAATTGTTTTTTGATTTTTTAAAATTCATTTAATCATATTTCAAAAGCACATAAGTCAGTTCTTACGTTTTGCTCAGTTACTCGAGAAAAGGAAATTTCACGCCGTTTTAAAGGCCAGATTGAAGAAGATCCTGAGACTTCCATGTGCCTTGTCTTCTTTCCCTGTCCTGGGATGGGCAGTTCTTTGGGAGAAAGAAAAGCCAGCTGCTCTGGACTCCAGCACCCCACAGAGATGATTCCAGAGAAGTGGCTAACTTTCAAATCATTCTGAGAGGGGCTGGAATTTCAGAGGGGAAATCTGAGGTGACCGCCTTTCACTGTCTGTCCTCCTCACTGGCCCTGCCACTGTGCACCCAGACTTACTATCCTGGTTGGATTTTCAGTGTTGAGGGTATTTTCCTCTTCTTTCATAGTTTTGGAAGCTTTGGAGAAGCTAGAATTATATGAATGGGCAATCCTAGAGGAAAGGAGGATAGAATAGAATAGAGGAAGGGAGGGAAGAAGGTGTTTTTGTTTTCTCTTGACCTTGGTCACGAACCTTGTCCTTGGGCTTTACATGGTTCCTGTCCCAGCCAGTCTCAACTGCCTGAGCCCCAAGGACACACCCCAAATCCTTTGCTCTTGAGTGGTTTGGGATTGGATGTTAGAATACCTTCATTCCTTTAAAGCTACATATAAATTAGCGCCAGTAGACCCAGTGGGCAAAGGCTGTCAAAAGCAGAGCCCAAAACCACTCAGCAGAAGGAGCAAAGAATTCGAATCTAACATCAAGGGAGCTTTATGAAGTGAAAACCACGTCAGAAGTGGGAGTGGGGAAGGAGAGATGGTGGTAGCCCTCAGGTTTGGACAGGGTGAGCTCTTTGGAAAGTCAGGGCTCAGCAGTCCATGGAATTCCAGATGCACAGAGACCTTCTCATTCCTTCCTCCTGAGGAGGGCACCAGTGTCAGGAGTCAGTGACACACTCAGCCGGGGCTCAGAAGTCACCTGTCTTGAAGCATGGCAGTGGGCAGTGCTGCCTAGTACAGAGTGGGCTCTGGCAAGGTTAGTCATTCAAGTGTCACCAGGTCGCAGTATCCTAGCTCTGGCCCTGGGAGGTCCCACTGCCAGCAGAGCTGAAGTAGGGTATGGAAAACTTTAACAGATGGTTCTGATGCAAAACTAGATCTAGGGAAGGCTGCAGAGTCGGGGAGAAACAATCTTTCATGTTAGGAGAGGAACCGAGGGCCTCTGAGGGAAGGTTAAGGAGCTCCTCACCCAGCCCGGAGAGTGACATGGACTGCACTGTTTGAACGCACACCTGTCCCAAGACAGGGAGGGCTGAGTTCCGGGTGGACTGCTGTCTACAAATCCTTAAGAGGGCAGTGTGTTCGTCAGTGGTGATCAGTTTAGACTGAATTCATCACCTGACACCAAACATTATCTTGGCAATTTTTCCATATGTATGTGACAGATGATGGCAAAGCTACTGAAAAACAAACCTCTAAAGATGATCACGCTCTTAGGTTTGGATCCCTTAAGAACAAGTGTTTACAATGAAGTGATTAGAAACTGTGAAAGGGGATATTGCAAACAGAATCTTATTTGGGACGTGTCGTGTTAACGGGTAGCAGGTTTCCAGGTCAGAATCCTCTCTGTGACAGGAAAGCACTGAGCTTTGAGGAAGCACATTCAGGTCACACCTAGCCACCCATTGGACTCAGAAGCTTGTTCTGTGGTACAGAGGTTTTGTTTTGTATTTGTGATGGTTGATGGTCGTGATGGCCAGGCTCACAGCGAGTCTCCACCTTGTTCCCTTTCCCTTTCTGACTCTGCCGAGAGCTCTGAAGACTCAGAGTTCACATCCCTGTGAGCATGTTGATGAGCTCTTTGGTGGAAGCAGCATTTCCCTGTCTCCCTTTCTGTGGGTCCTCCCAGATAGACATAGACAGGCAAGGCAAGGCATTACTCTGGGCTCATTGCTGGGACACACACTCACGGAAGGTTCCTGAATTTCTTTTCTAGACAAGAGCAGAGACTAAGATTTCTTACTTGAGCACATGTGGGCACTCCTGCTGCTCACGTGACACCAGCAGAGACATAACGAAGCCGCCGAAGCCTTTGGTTGACGAGGCTGGTGCCAGGTGGGACATGGTCTCTTTAGCCCTCTTAGACGTGCTGGGAGGGGGTCCAGGCCGACAGAAGACTCAGGGACAGGTTTCTCTGCTCTTGCTCAGATCTGGCGAGGCGGTAGCCCAGCTCATCCATGGTGTGGCTGCAGACTTTTTGAACGCGAAAAACCTTTTCATAAGGCAGGGCCCAGCGCCAGGCCTGGGAGACATTGAGCGCGTCTCTGGCATCGGTGTGGAAGGCATGGCTGCCCATGCCCTTGCCTCGAGTGATATTGTACACCCAGCTCTGGAGCTGGGGCAAGAATTTCAACCCTGCGAGTTCATACATTCTGGCCGTCTGACCCAGGGGGTCCCGGACCACGTCCTCGTAGCGCACAGGGACATAGCGCTGCCTCAGGGCCCTGGGCAAGGCCTGCGCAGCCCGGTACATCTCCAGCTGGCTCTGGCAGATAACCTGCATCATGTAGTAGGGCTGGTCCTCCTGGCTGACTTTCTGCTGCTGCTGCCCCATCACAATGTGACTGTCAGTCCAGAGCTCCTGGGTGGTGTGCTCCCGGGAACGGAACACGGCCCGGGGGTCGCGCACCAGGTGCACAATGCGCAGGTTGAGGGAAGGGTCTCTCAGCAGCGGGTGGAGCACCTGCAGGTTGAAGACCCTCACCTCCTTGAGCACCACGTGGCTATAGGAGCGGCAGGCCTCCTCCACCACCTCGAAGGGCTGTTGTTTGCACAGGCGCCTGCAGTGAGCCTGGGGGATGATCTCCTCCCGGGAAAAGAGGTTGCAGGCAGGCGGGGAGCACAGGGCCCGGCTGCCGTCCCACTGGAACAAGCTGGATTGCTTTCGGGGACCAGGTTTCATGTAGGCATCAAAGACACTCATGTCGCACAGAAAGACGGCCCGGATCAGGTCCCGCACTGCCATCTGCAGCTTCAAGGCATTACTCTGTGTGAAGGTCATCCAGACGTGCCAGGCCGGCTCCATCAGGTAGAAGACATCCGGGTGCTGCCCAAAAAGCTGCCCCACAAAAGAAGAGCCAGAACGCCAGGAAGACAGGACCAGCACGTGCACGGGCTCGGGCTCCCGTCGGGCGGGGAGGGCGTTGAAGTTGTGGGCACACAAATGGATGAACAGGGCTAAGAGGGCCGCCTGGGAAAGCAGGAACAGCAGGGGCCCTATTCTTTTGGACGTGATCTTCATGCTGCAGTGGAAGACCTTTAAGGAACAAGCAGAGGACTGTGTCAGCCTGCGCTTTCGCTATCTGCCTCACATCCCCTTTCTAGACAAAGTCTCTTCTCCCTAAGCCCCACTGGGGAGCAGTAAGAATGCTGGAAGCTTCTTGCAACCAATGACACAAATCCTTCTCCGATCAATTCCTCTCTCTTGCAGTTAGTCAGTCAGTTCTACAAGTTCTCTCAAGTATAACTCAGTCAGATCACATCAAAGTAGGGAAATAGCTGCACCCAGATGACAACCATGTCTTCACACACACCAGGCAGGCAGAGTTGAACCCAAGTCTGACCCAAATTATGGTTAAATACCCTGTAATTCCTTCTGAAACTAAAGGATCTCAGGGCTGACTTGTGAGGAACTGCCTGGAAACCTCTACTCACCCGCTAACCCCTTATCCTGAGGGAGACTGCCAAAAAGCCCATTGTCATTGCCTTTCATCCTAATTAAGCACAGGGCTTTCAGTCCCCTAAGATATGGCCACAGGTTTTAGTCTGGAATTTCTCCTCAACGGCAGAGCCAAGTGTCTGTGACTTGTCCCTTCTGATCTGGGCTCATCTTATAGGACATAAGGAGCTGACCCAAAGCTGACCTTACATCTGTGTAAGTAATAAACTTATCTAAATTGATTTGGGTTGGATAATTGTCTCCTTAAGAGCTGATTGTGTGAAAGTGTGCTAAGTCCAACAAAGAGCTGTAGTAGTGATACTTGTGACCTGGCAGCCACAATGCTGCTGCTTGGGAACCACTTGACCACTTTGACACAAACTACCAAGGCTGCTCAGTACAGTTGGGCAAGTTGTGCACTGCACAACCTCAGGGAATGCCATCATGTCAGGAATTTAAGTTACTTGTTACTGAAAAAAATGTTCTGATAGGTGACAGTAAAGTATTGTGGTTCAACAAAGTAAGTTTATACGGACTGTTCTTCCAACTGTTAGATGTTAAATTCTAGAGAAAGGAGTTTCACTTTGTAATTCACACTAAGATTCAACAGACTAGAGTTCACCCTGCACTTACTCACTTTACCCTCAGAACTTGCTCTGTGTGAAATGACCCTAATTCCTAGCGCTAGAATATTTTCCCAGGGGAGAGCTTAATAACTTTGTGTGACTTCCTGGTATAAATACCTGTTGAGAGATGTAATATCTATTTCATATAGTATAAAATAGTAGTAATAGCAAGGTGCTAATTTGCACATCATTATATACCTAGCAAATTCTTCTTTCCAGCTGTAATAGAAAAGAGAAAATATATTTCTATATATTTGGATAATAATTGGAGATGGAATTAGGGTTTTAATATTTTTCTGGTGATATTCTTATGACCAGTTTAAAAAAATTAATAGATAAGTCACATGTTCAAATTAGCATTTTTTTTTTTTTTAAAGGAAAGGTGTAGGCAGGAATGAAGACATAGTCAGAAAAAGAGAGGAAGAAGTGACGCTTTATTTTATTAAGTTGTTCATCTTGATCTTGACCCAGGAGCCGTGGGCTATGTGGCCTGCATACTCTGCCAAAGGCAGCTGACCAAACCACTACTCCACTAGGACATGACTTTTTTTTTTTTAAGGAAAGATGCAGGTAGGAATGAAGGTGACTAGGCAGCCAGGAGGAGAGACGAGGAAGAAGCATTTTCATTCATTTTATTTAGTTGTTCATCTTGGCCATTCCATCCTGGCTCTGAGCTGTGACCCCAGGACCTTGGGATGTATGTGCCAAACCCTCAATCTACCAGGGACGCCTGGGTTCATTTTTTAATGTGTCCATGTGTCCACTGAGTTGTTTTCTGCATACCCAAGAAAATTCAAGTCTTTATGTACCTTTACTGAAAACCCCACCCCTTTTAAACTGAAAAAGTAGCAAGTTATTCATACTGCACTATACCCTAATTTTTTCTTCAATTTAATGTGTTTTAGGGAGCTTCCCACGGCTAGCTCTAAAGTGTTTCCTAGTTCATTTTTGCCACTGTGTAGAGTTCTGTTGCGTGGATGAGCCACAGTTTATTTAGTCAGCTTCTTCCCTGAGGGGTGTTTGGCTTCTTTCTAGCATGGTGCCACTTCAGTGATCTTCCACACATCACTGCACAGAGACTCTCACGTCTCTGGAGCGGACTAGCTGAGTCGCGGTTTGGACCTGTGTGCCTCTGACAGCCGCTACCCAGAAAGTACCCCTTCCTGGTCACAATCTACGCTCGGAGCTCAGGCTCCAGGGCTCCCAGGATGTGGAAGTGAGAGGAGGAATGGGGCTCCTGCAGTTTACAGCATGGTTCCTGCAGGGGAAAGCACTCCTTGCCAGCTCGCGGGCTTCCCTTGGAAGTCCCCTACCCCTTCTGGGAAGCGTGTAACCACCTCAGCCAAGCCTCTCGGGACAGTGCCATTCATTAAGCAATGCGTTTCCTCCGTGAGTGCCAAAAGGACGGCCCCGAGCATCCTCTCTGTGGCCAAAAAGCACTTTGCTATATACTGGGCCTGTGTCCAGGAGTGAGAGCTCCTGCATTAGAATAAGACCAGCACAGGTCAACTAGTGCTTTCAAATGTGGGGCTGAGAAGAAATGATGAGAAACTACCTGTTATTGAGGACTCGCCCAAGAACGCTCCCCCATCCACCACCCACCCCCAAAGACTGAAGATGTTGACTTCAGCGAGAGATCTTTCTCCAAAGACCATGTGAATTGGAGAGAAGTCTGGAACAAAGCTAGGAAGCAATGGAGAAGAGAGAAAAGCACACAACTTGACCCGTGTGCACTTATGTCTCAGGAAGAGGATAGGATTTTCCAAGCAGGCCCTGTAATCAACTCAGGCAAAAACTGACATTTCCTAGGAGTTAGGAGCGGATCCCTTGCAGCCCCACCCTCCCGCGCGCTGTTCTGGCTCTGGACCAGCTCCGAGGCCTGTCCTCCCTGTCTGCCAGCAGCCCTTGGCCTCCTGCCCAGTCTCTCCCCGAAGAAGATCCAGACCTTCCAGCTGCTCCCCACTGACTTTAGTTGTCCAGTGTTCAGACATTCCCAGGGACACCTCCACACTTCTTTCTCTGCTTCCTCCTTCCAAGAACACTCTCGTGAGTCCCACCTCCTGTCATCAAGACCTAGACACATCCTGGGTCTAGGCAGCACATGACGGGTTTGACCAGAACAGCCAGGGTATGTGTGGGGGGCAAAGTTCATCTCCGCAGGGATAGCAAACAGGGTAGAGAGGCGGCCAGTCTGCAGACTGCGGGAGAAGAGAGCTGAGCATCCCCGGGAAGAGCAGGGCATTTGTACGGCCGTGTCCTCTAACTGATCTGACTGCTGCCTCCCCCTGCCTCTCCTGCATTCACCTCTGTAGTCCTGGGTGTTGGGAAGCGTTTGTGGGAAATCTGGGGCGTGATTCCATCTCAGAGTCCTGTCCGATTTCTCCCTAAAAGTTAGCCCCCTTCCTCCTAAGGTTCACTTGTTATTCCCTAAACTTTCCATGTACATCCGCCTCTTACTGTGCATGCCCAGCATCTGTCCCGCTGGGCAGTTATAACGAGGGTAAAGGCTGTATCTTTTATCTTGTTCGTTGGGTACATGAAGCAAATAAGTGATTAGGACTCATTAAACATATGTTGAATAAATCACTGAGTGTAAGAAGAAGCAGGCAGTCATGAGAGTCATCAAGAAATTGAGAACATATATCTGAGGACCGGGGAACCTATACGTATGAGTTTATTTTAATGTGTAGAGTAAGTTACTACAAAAAAATGAAAATGAAAAAGAAATTGAAATCTCTCCTTTCTAAAACACACACAGATGTTAGTTATTATCAATTACTAAAATGTAGGTGTCTCTGTTGAGTACTGAAGACTGATGGCATGGAGCAAATCAATAAAGTCGGAGGCAAAGGTCTGATGTTATATGGCACAATTAACTTCGCTCCCTTCCAAAAAATTTCCTACACTGAGCATATATTGATAAAAATGAGAGGGGGGAAAACATGGACACTATTTTTAGAATATTTCAAAAGAAAGAAAAAACCCCTTATGGGACATAAGACCACTTCTCTTACCCTAACCAGAAAACAGTTCAGTTAAAAAAAGAATTTTTTTAAAGAAGGAAACAATCCTCAGTTCATCTCATCATTACCACCCCCACCCCCACAACCACCAGAACTGTGAAAACATGTCCCAATAATGGGTGAGTGGTGTCATCTTAGCACTCAAAGGACAGCCCATCGTTAAAGTCATGAGACCTTTAGGATCTGGAAAAACATCACCCCAGGGATGGTGGTGGTGGGACACCTGTGTCCTGGAAAGGGCCCCTGAGGGGCAGGATGGGTGACCTCCTCCAGCAGGCTGATACAGAGGCTGATGACAGAAGGTCCCCAGGTGGGCACCACAGACCTTTTGGAACAACGTCAGGAATTCTGAGAAACAAACACACATCAATGTAGGAGCCCAGGATTTTAGCCACGGGCACTGTCCTAACTTAGAATCCCCAGTGATTAGGCCCCTACAACCAGGAGGTGGAGATGGCCCAAGATACCTGAGCCAAGGGAGAGAGCAGAGCTGAGTTGAGGAAACTGATATGATACTCGTTGCTTCAGCAGCTACAGACCCAGGAAGACAAAAGGCCCAGGCCTGGGTGCCCACGTGTTGGCAGACTAAATAGGCTGAAGGTGATGAAGACTGGGCTGGGCTCCCTCACCACTGCTCTCCCCCACCACAGAGCCCCGCACAGTGGGAACTCCAAGAAATGAATGAAAAAACATTTGTGGAGTGTTGTTTGTTTTACTGTTTGGGGTGCCCTCATTGATCTAAGTAAAGAAAGTAAGGCATGATCTTTTAGTTTTGCACACACAAAAGAATTTCATTCCCATTAGAAGTTCCCAATTTGCTTAAGATCATACACACCAGAGGTCTGTTCTACCTTGGTTGGTGTGCTGGCCTCATGACTTTAAACTGATTTTATGTCTGAATGGCACCCCACAACTTTGAAAGCACTTTTCAGTCGTGACAACAACCCAGTAAGACAGTGATGTCCACACCCCGCTCCCCTTTCCCTCCAGAATAGGTCAACCTGTATCTGTTGACTCAGTGGTCAGGAAAAAGCCCTCCCTGGATCAGAACTCCAGTATTTGGGGTTCCAGAGTTTTCAAACATCGCACTGGCTCTGAACTAGAGGAACCTGCAGCTCCCTGCACCTCCCCGCACCTGAGAATGTGCAGAGAGTCAGACTTGAGCTTTGAAACCAGCTCTGAGTCAGTGGGTGCTGGAGCTGCTGGAGGACCATCAACAAAATATGCATCAGAACAGCCCTACTGGCTGGCTAGACTTCAGGGAAGGAGCTGGGTGGGATTGGGGGAGCTGCCAGCAGGTAGGCTGGGCTTTTTGGGGAAAGCTGATTCTGCTCCCTACCCTGGACCATCATCAAATTCCCCAGTGTAGCTGCGCTGGGTTACCCAAGACTGTTCCAGCAGCCCAGGCTTGACAGCCCTGCTTTGAAAGGTCACAGAGAAAACTCTTCTTACCTTGTCAGAGGCTTAGGCTCCCTGCTTCACAGACACTGCTGGCCCGGCCGGGCTGGGCTGGGCTGGGCTGGGTAGCCTTCTCTCTGACTCACTAACAGCTCCCTGGGTTCCCTCCTCCTCCTTGAATTTTGCATAACCATCCCCACTCTGAGGAAATTCCACTGCCCTCTCCTGTCTGCCAGGAACAAAACCCACCTTCCAAGGTGGGGCTGAGAAAGCACTGGCTCCCTGGAAACCCTAACCTTAGCAGTTTTCACAGTGACTGGGGAGCTGGCTGGAGATGGGCTGGCAGAAGTCAAGGAGGGAACGTTTTCTCCCACCACTGAGAGACTATTCTGGAATGTAAGTCTCCTGGAAGGCAGCTGAAAAGGTTAATTCTCTCAGGGCAAAGTGGAAAATGAAAACAGAAAACCTGCTGTGGATTTCGGAGCTGAAGTTGATAGGGAAACTGCAGAATGATCATAATTAAGGGCTCAATCTTATCTCAGTGGCAAAAAGAGGGATGAAACTTGAGAGTTTTTTGTTTGGATTGCACCTCCCTGTTAACGCCCTCTGGGTTTAGGGAGCTACTTTTTTTGTAAACCACCGTGTCAAATTCAACATCTCCATCTTTCTTGCAGGAGGGATGACTAGATGTATGGGAGGACACAGACATATTGGCATTATTTAGAGAAGAGGAAGGAAATCCCCCCTCCTGTACTGTAAGCCCCATTTGTAATTGGAAAAGACTGGAACCAATCCAAAAGGGTGATTGGCTAAATTATAATAGACTCATTCAGTTGAATACTAGGCAGCTATTAAAAAAAAAAAAAAAAAAAAAAGGAGGGGAAAATTTCTTACATACTGATCTGAAGAATTCTTCATGAAACATGAAGTAAGAAATAGCGAAGCATGGCGTGTGCTGGTGGATTCCCGCAGGCCATACGCCCCTGCTTCCAGTCCTGAGTCTGGAGGTGATCAGTGTCGGGGGAAAGAGCCAGTGTGAACAACTGAAAAAAAAAACAAAAAAAAACAACTAGAATGCTTCTTCCTCCTCTCTTCTGGTTGTGATGGCGGGACAGCACAGCTTAAAATCTCTAGGGCAGTCTGCAGATGGATGAGTAGAAAACTAACTGGCAAAACCTGAGACTCCTAAGAGCAAAGACCCCCAAAGAGCAAGGACCCCACCTTAGCAACTTTAGTCTAAGACACAACCCTAGATACTCCTGCTGTTTTTACTCCAGGTAACTGGACACACCCATGAAGAGAGAAACCCCACACCTCATATATATTCAAGACTCCATCTGGCCTGAGTGAGAGGCAGGCAGCACAGGTCCTATACACATGTGCATTCCCTGGCTGACACTTTCCCTACCTGCAGGGAGCTTCAACTCACTGTTACTGCTTTCAATAAACTGGCTGTGTGATCCTGACCAAACGGCTGTCTCCATGAGTTCTTTCAGGACAGACCCAATGTTTCATCAGTGTGTCTCAGCTCATCCTCCCCCGCATCATATCCACCTGATTCTTGTGAATGGTAGGACTGAATTCATGCAGTCATATCCGTTACAAAATATTAGGGTAATAATGAGAGGGGGGAAAAGGTGATCATTATTGTTGAATTAAAATCATCTCTCTTTGTTCTAACTCAGCTGCTGACTCATTTTCCAGGCCTTGAAAGAGCAAGCAGGCAGTGTTCTTGAGAACACCTGGGAAGCATCTGTGCTGGGCTCCCTCAGCTGAGCCCCCTGTTATTGGTGCTGTATGGATTCCACGGTGTGAGCCTCTCTCCTTGGTTCTCTCTGGCAGGGAGAAGAGAAATTTCTCTTCCATGCAGAGCTGTCCATTGAAGAGTCAGGAATGAGCAGCTGATCATTCTGCTTTTATTCTTTTTGGATGTTGCTTTGTTTTAAAGCCAGAAAGGCAGGCAGGAATGAAAATGGAACCAGACCCGAAAAGACAGATCCTCCAGAGGGAGGGATGTTGATGCAAGGAAATCAGTTTATTATGGGTGGGGAGGCGCCAGTGGCGGGCGTGGGAGACCTGCTCTGTCTCAGATCCACTTTCCTGAGTGAAGGAATCACAGAGATGATAGGGAGGAGTGGACGATGTGGAGGGTGTGGGGTAGGTTAGGCTTTCATAGCACCAGCAGGATTCTGCTTGTTATCAAGCAGATCAAGAATCCTCCAGCCTCAGTGAAGAAAACAGCTTCAATGCTTTGTCTCTCCCAGGTTTAGTTTACCTGCAGTTAAATTGCGTGTTAATTAAATGTTGTAGATGCCTAGGTTTTGCTGCAAGGCTAGATGTGTGTCTCATTGCCCAGTTATAAAGGCAGGCAGGAAGAGAGGAGGAAGCAGCATTTTTATTTAACTTATGTATCTTATTTTCTAATGGGAAGGTGCAGGCAGGAATGAAGGCAAGTAGGCAGGCAAGAAGAGAGAGGAAGAAGAAGCCACATTTTATTTCGTTCATTTGGTTGCCCCCACCCCACCCGAATCTTGAACCAAGGTCTTTGGGATGCATGTGGACAATATCTGGTGGCCTATCCACTAGGGCACTGGGGCAGCTTATTCTTTCTTTCTTTGTTTCATTTTGGTTTTATGCCCCGTCCCCGGGTCTCAGACTTGAATCCTTGGGCTTTAGATGGTCTGCACACTAGTGCCTCAGCCTCCAGGGCACACCCTCCTGTTAGTCTTATAAAAGTGATACTTATTATAACAATTTTGAAAAATACACAATATATAAGGAAAACATTCTAAATCCCTTTACACTTTGCTGCCCAGAAAAACCATGGGCGGGCACTTCACAGCAGCATATGCAGGAGTCTTTATCACTGATCACACTGAAAATAGTTTTGTGCTGTTTACTCTTTGTCTTTAGTTTGTTTTTCTTTATTGTATTTAAAAATATTAAAAATTATGAAACTAAAATCCAGTCATAAAGGTATAAATGGACAAATAATATAATGGAGTGACACTGAAAGCAAAAAGAAACCCAGAATAAGCCAAAGTTGTCTTAGTATCCCCTTCCTTCTCCCAGCTTTCCCCTCCTCATTTCTCTGATGTGATCCCATTAATGGTAAGCAGTTCTTACTGTCCCTTATAATCTATCATCTTTTTATTTATTTATTTTTTTTGTAAAGGAAAGGTGCAGGCAGGAGGAGAGAGGAGGAAGAAGTACTTTTATTTTATTTTTATTATGTAGTTGTGTTTCCACCCCCAGACCTGGACTCACACCCAGGGCTGAGGCCTGTGGTCCTTTGATGGACCGAACCACTGCTCCGCCGGGGTCAGCCCAGGTTGACCTTCGTATAAATGGAATCAAACCAAATCCTCTGAACTTTGCTTCGTTAATTTCATATATTATCCTTGTAAGATTCATCACATTATTGCATGTGGTTGTGGGTTGAAATAAGTTATTACGGAGAAAAAACTGACATGAAAGATAGTTACATGATTTTTTTTATCATAGTGTGACATTTCACGTGTGGATATGCCACAATTTGTCCATGGCCTTTGAGCTGTTTGTCATTTGGCCCTCTGACTGAACGTTCTTGATGTGTCTCCTGGCGCACATTTACAGGTCTCTGGGGACATCTACCCATGTCATCAAATATTTACAGAAGACATTCCTTTCTTTGAAAGAATTTAGCAGATGGAAAAATTCCAGGGCTCTATTACAAGACATTTAGATTGTTTCCAATTTTTCCCGATTAATGTAACATAGTGACAAATGCGATGATCTTTTTTTTTTTTTAATGAAAGATGCAGGCAGGAATGAAGATGAGCAGGCAGGCAGGCAGGAGAGGAGGAAGAAGCATTTTATTTATTTGTATTTAGTTGTTCACATTGGTTGCTCCCCCCGCCCTGGGTTTTGAACTCAGGACCTTGGGATGCATGTGGGACTGCTCCCGGGGTGCACTAGACCGCTAGGCCACCAGGGTGCACACAAATGCAGTGATCTTTATGATTAATGACACATAATCTACCGTCCTCCACACAGCAAGCATAGCCACGCCCCCTGCTCCCTTACACCTAATACCAGCACATCTTAGCCTCTTTAATTTGTGATTCATAAATCACTAGGAAGAATTTTTGGAAAGCCTCTGTTGGAAGCAGCTGCTAAGAAGTAGGTATTCACAGAAATTAAAAAACAAAAACACCGAAAACCCAGACTTTCCCAAACAGAAGACGTTCCCAGTAAGGGATGATGGGATGGGAGGAGTGTGGAAGAAGAGTTGCCACTATTGCTGGCTGAGAGCTCGCTGCAAACCAGGCGCTGCCCTCCCCACTTACCTGGGTTGTCATATGCTGTCTTTGTTATGACCATCAGAGGTAAATTCCGTATTTTCCAAGTCATAGAATAGAGGCTTGGAGAAACTGCATGATGTATCCTAACTGCAGCCTGCAGCAGCAAAGTCCATGCTCAATCTCACGGCTGAGTTCCAAGTCTAGGTTTCATCGCTGGGCTAAACCACCTCTCCACAGAATCCTGGACGGTGTCCGCTGGCTCTGCTCTCTTTCCGTGCTCCTGAGAACAGTCAACACGCAGGGCAGAATTCTTTCTACCATTTTAGGACTAGAAACTTAACGTTCATTAAGAGCAAAGAACTGCGAGAGTGCGCTGGGCCACCCTGTCGCCTCTAGTCCTGGAGGACCTCAGGGGGAGTCTACTGACCTCTCGTGAAAAGAAAAGAGAGAGAAGCTGCCTCTTTGTCAATGGCTGTCGAGCAGTGATCGGCTTAATCCAGCTCTTTCTAATGTTCTTTTCATGCTTTGTTGAAGACTTCCCAAATAGAATGAGGGCACTCAAATAACATCAGCATCCCTAAATAATTCATAACGCCTACCGTCTTTTTCTCGAGGGGAAGTTTTGCTGGTAGCATGCCGAGCAGTCAAAGAAAAGCATCCCCCGGTTGTAGCATCTCGTAGCATCTCGGGGTGGTCAGCATGTTTACATGTTGGTTTTCTAAAGGTCTACAGCATTCCACAGCTCCGGGGAAAAAATTTGAATGCCAGCGTCTTCTAGCCAAGCCTTCTTGTGGAAATGTCACAGAGCAAATACTGCTTCTCTGAGTGTCCCATAGAACTTCCTGTGATGAAGACGTATTAAAATTCTGCACGGTTTAATACATTAGCCGCTCTCACACTTGGCCATGGAAGACCTGAAATGTGGTTCATGCCGTCATATTGCACAGTGCAGTTTAAATTGAACAAATCCAATCTCTTTCTGTGTCAACCTCAAAAAATCTGATGAAAGATAGAGATCTTCTCTCTGGGGGAAAAATAGTGCAACACTTGTTCACCCTACAAACCCGAAGTTGCATTCAATGTCAAGGGGTCACTCCCAAGTTAAGAATCCCTACAAGAAAGCTGCCTGCTCTTTGGAGGCTTCTCAAAGCAGCATTTGAAGACGGTTATCTCCCAGGGACCATCTGTCAGCAGGGCTTCCTGATGATCCTCGTCTTTGGATCTTTACCATCTTTATAGTCTGGGGACCAGGACTGTCAGTTACTGAACCAGTGTCTGCTTTCTCAGGCGTCAAGAAGAATCTCTCTGCTGGTTACATGACCCGCTCTTGCCGATGTGACGAAGACCGTCACTGGCGTGTACTAGGATTGGAGTGAGTGCTAGGACTGCCCTTGACTACATCTCTTTCTTGTCTGCAGTGACACTGAAAGAACATCCAGGCTTTCCTTGAGGGGGCTCCACCATTCCTCATTTTACTCCGTGTGCATCACCCTGCAGCATGCATGTCCAGGCCTGAAGCTCTGCATTGATCCCCAGCCCCACCTTGCTTGCCAAACCCTGGTGTCGGGTTTGACCAGAGCATGGGCTGGTGTCAGGGTGGATTCCAGAGGACTGGAGCATCCTGCTTCTGCAGCATCTGCAGGCTGTAGTGGTTGACCTCAGCACCCTCGGGCCAGCACCATCTGAAAGTGTGCCAGGAAGGAGGTCATGGTTGTGGTAAATCCTATTATCGAATGGACACCTCCCCTCTGTGATCCTGTTTCCCTGAATGGGGCTCTGGCGGCAGACATCTGTGTTGGAATCCCCTGGCAATAAGATGGCACTTATCTCTGTTTATAAGTATCTGTTTCAACAGAGGGAGAACAAGTTGGATTAAGGTAGATCAGGATCAGGTAAAAGGTGACCATAGTTTGAAGTTTCTCATTTGACTCTTATTTTCTTGAAGTCCTTTACCAAGGCAGAAGGGGCAAGGAAATGGGAAATAAAGAGCAAGAAGTTCCTCATCAAGCCCAATTTTGTGCATCTTTGGTGGTCTTTGACGTCATTAGAGAATGGATCCCAATCTGGAATCAGGCCAGGGCATGAATTCTACCTCCAGACTGCTGCAGGTGACCCCTGATGGTGGCAATCACTGCGTTTCTGGGGTGAAATCTGGGGAGAATAAAAGGGTGTCTCTCTTGTGGATTCTAACCCTGTGTATCACGCTGCTCACCAAGGTCTGTCTATTCTACTCCGTACTTTTCTGTCTGAAGGCTATGGTGGGGGGTGTGTTCTCCAGAGCAACTGAAACTAGAAATTCAGAAACTCTTCCTGGAGATAAGTAGCATTATTACTTCTGCAGATGATGCCGAAGCCAAGCATCGGGAGATCTGGATTCAGTCTGACAAAACGCTGAGGAGTTTTGATTAAAGGAATAAATGGAGGTAATAGAGGAGCCTGAAACACTGAAGGCTATATAGCATGTTCTCCAGGGATTTTACAGGAGTTCTGAGTGCAGACCAAGAAGTCTGAGGAAAGTCTGTTGGGGCTGTCACTACGGCTCAAGAATGCCTGCAGGGCCCTCTTTTTGTAGACATTCAACCTGATGATTATTTCCTTGTGGTCATAAAATGGCTGCTGCGTGTCTAGGGCTCACCACTAACTTCCAGTTGGGAAATGGGGGGAAAGGTCAGAGGGAGAGAGTATTTGCATCTTAGGAGGAAAAGATGTCAAAGTACTTAAAATCTCCTCTTGAAAGTTAAATACTTAGAAGTTCCCCTCAGCTCTTGTTGGGTTCCTCTGCTGAGAGCATCTTCCCTTCTTGTGAGCGAATTAACTTCCACCCTCTCAAGATTCAACTCAAGTCAAGTTCACCTTCTCAGGGGAATGGCTCCTTGTCTCCCTAGGCTTAGTTAGCTGCCCCTGGTCTGTGTGTTCAGAGCCGTGACCGATCGCAGTGCCCACCTCAAATTCCCATCTCTGTCTCCAGGCCCTTGTGACTCCCCTCCCAGTCAGGTCACAGCCATGCACCTTGCTTTGACCAACAGAATGTATAGAAGCAGAGGCTTAAAACTCATTTGTGCCATTGGCTCATCACCCCCATTGCTGAGGGGTGAGGGACACATTGTGGTGAAGCCTTCCCAGGTGAGTCAGGAGCAGGTAACCCCAGAACTTCAGCCACAAGCGGTGGGGCCGATAGGCAACCCCACATGCGTGGAAACCACTTATTGTTGCACACACAGCATCACAGCTATATGGTCAGTTGTTACTTGGAGTTGTGGTGGCATTAAGTCACCGAGAGTTCTTTAGCCTTGTGGTGAGGGCCTCTGTCTTTTTTATTTTTTAAAGGAGAGGTGCAGGCAGGAATGAAAGTGAGTAGGCAAGCAGGCAGGAATTGAAGAGGAAGCGTTTTCCATTTATTTTGCTCTAGTTGTTCACCTCGTTTGTTCCCCCCGGCCCTGGGATGGGAACCCGGGTCCTTGGGATGTATGTGGACTTGCAGCGGCAGTGAACTTAACCACTCGGCCACCAGGGAGCACCAGGGGCCTCCTGTGATGTGTGTCTCCAGCACTAGCACAGAGCCTGGCACTTAGAAGGTGCTAAGTAAAATCTTGTGAAAGGAATCAATCAATGAATGAAACTTTGTTTCACCTTGTACAGGACTTCACAGCTTTGTGCTCAGCAGGCCTTGTGTCCAGAACTAAACAATGTGATTAAACGAATACACCCACAGAAAACCTGGTTCAACCGGATGGGAAGCTGCACTATAAAATCAACTCTTATCACAGATTAAAGTGTTTTTCCACCTCAGGTACAATGGTCAGTTGTTAAACCCTGGGAACTCGATTTTATATTTTATTTCAGTGTACAGATCAGTTTAAAGACACTATAAATCCTATGAATACATTTTAAAAGGTAGAGTGTAAATAAGTGGATATGACTTAGTCTTAACTGTCCTTATATCCTTAACTATTATCTTCCATACATAATACTAAACCACTGTAAGTAATGACACTTCTTAAATCATGTCCAGAAACTTGCATTGCTTTTTAAAAAAAAAATAAAAAAAATAAAAAGGAAAAGGTAACAGAAACCCCCTATGTACTATCTGTATCAGTATATATAAAAAAAAAAAAAAAGAGAGAGAGAAAGAGAATTTCCACTAGGGGTTCCAGGGGAAAATATACCAAGTAGCCTACATCAGATTTGGAGGTGGAAGGGAAGACTAACATTCTTATGAAAGTGATCATGTAAGGTGGCAAGTTTGGGGGACATTGAGCAAATTAATTTTGCCAAAGAAGAGGGTTTCTGCAAAGAAATCTTAAAAAAAAAAAAAAAAAAGCAGGGAGTGGTGGGTGAGATGGATCTCAATTGTGGAAGTCTTTGAATGCGGGGTTAGGATATTTTGACATTACTTTTTACTCACTGGGGAATGCTTACAACTATTTTTGTTCAAGAAAGGGAGAGAAGGAAGAAGCACTTTATTTTTATTTAATGGTACATCTTGGTTGTTCTCTTCAGTCTGGAATGTGAACCCATGTCCTGGGGATGTATGTGGCCTGTGCTTTGGCCAGAGGCACTTGCCCAAGCCACTACTGCACCAGGGCACAACAGAAGAAGCACTTTTATTTGTTTATGCATGATTGTTCCTTCTGCCCTGGATCATGAACCTTGGTCCTGGGGCTGTACATGGTCTACACCTAGTCACTGACTTAGGGCCTGAGCCACTAAGACACATCACAGGTACACTTTTTGAACAAGGGAGTGACCGAATGAAGTACTGGTTCAGTCTTAGATGTTGGACTGTATCAGTGAGGTGTGGGATGGTTTTTGCAGAAAAATGTAACTTGTCATAACAAATAATTTAATACCAAAATGTTATGATGCAGATAACATTTCATTTATTTATTTTTAAAGAGAAGTTGCAGGCAAGAATGAAGGCAAACAGGCAGGCAGATAGAGGAGGAAGAAGCATCTCTGTTTATTTTCATTGTTCGTTTTCGTTGTTCTCCCTGGCCCCAGGACATGAACCCGGGTCCTTGGGATGTGTGTGGACTGTGCTCGGCCAGAGGTGGCTGACAACCACTAACTACACCAGGCTGCCCATTTATTTTAAAAGCACATGTCTCATTAAAATCAATGTTTATGCTGGATGCAAATGACTATGGAATTATTTTGAAATGATCAAATTTGCAATTCACTTCCAAACAGTCACTTAGCCTGTTGTCCATTGAGAGTCCCTGAATTATCTGGGTTTTCTGCCCCCTCTAGTTATTTTTGCTTTTGATGTACTCCCCTGGCTCCAGACGGTCCCTTTTGTGGAAAAAAATCATTGTCATCGGGGATAGAGGTTAGAAGAATGAATGAGACCCCAGGTGGCCAAGACCAGAATCAATGTTGGAATATACTTTTCTATGCACCTCCCCCAAGAGTGTGGCACACCTGAGTTGTGGCAGCCTTTATCTTTTGGATGTGAGGGTGTCATTTTATCACGCCAAAGTGTTTCATAAACCACACATTGTATTTGCCACATTGGTGTCACTATTTCTTTTTATTCTAGTGGAATGTAGAGTCAGGAATAATAAATACCTTACCCCACATCTTTATCACTTTAGAGATAACAGTACATCTTTTCACACTCCATTCCTCTGTATCTATTTTCTCTAGAATGTTCTCCATTCCTCCTTACAAACTCCTATGCATCCTGCTAAAAACCCTGCTCAGACCTGCTTTGATTAGGCAACCTTCCCTTATCCCCATGCACAGTCTGTCTCCAGCGGGTAGAAATGACCATTCTCTGGGCTGTGGAAATGTCTGCAATTGTGCACCTTTGCTTCCCCATCCGTCTCCCCTATTTGACTACAACGAGCTTGAGGGGCTTCCTTTTTCAGAAATGCCAGTGTCTAGTACACAGCAGGTGCTGAATGAATGTTGTCAAATCCCAGAGTGAAAGAAGCTAAAGGAATAGAGGGCAATTCTGTTAGCGGGGTGTAGTCCCAGCTAACAAGGGTTCTTGTGTCTCCCACCCGGGAAAGAATTCAGGGGAGACAATGCAGGGCTGAGTCCACCAAGAGCAAGCTTTTGTTAGTGAAAGTACAGCCTCAAGGACAGGGAGCGGCAAAGGAAGAGAAGGGAAAAAACGACCCTGCATTACTCAGACGCTGTTGTCCAGGCTGGTGGCTAGGAGTTTTCCAGGTGCTGTTTCCCAGGACCAGTTGTACTTCCATTTCGGAGAAGTGCTGTGAACCGGCGCTCCACCCCGCCCCTGTCCTAAGGTTGATAATCTTGTCACAAAGGCGGACTGGGGACCTCCCTCTTTGCCAGGCAAGCTAACCGCAAGCCTCCCGCTGATGATCTTGACACACAATTCTAAACTCTTTCATACCGCCAATCAAAAGGGAAAGGAGCATCTCCTAGACCCATGCCTGCTTAGAGTCTTTTTACTTTCTTTCCCGGGTTTGGCAGGACCCCCAGCCCCGCAGGCCCCCCAGTCCCTCAGAGCCCAGTGGCCTTTTCAGCTTGCGTTTCCAGCGCGGGTGCTCCCCGTGTTCTCATATTCCCTCCACCCAGGAACTTGTTTTCTTGCAGAGGAGACTCACCTTCCCTGCCACAGCCTCCTCCGCCCGTGGCCCCCTCAGGTAGAGCTGGTTCAGTCCCTGCCCTTGGGGGCCGGAGGGGGCTTTCTCCTGTGGGCTCCGCGGGTGTTCTTTTTTTTTTTTTTTACGGGAGAACTTCTTCCAATTTTTCAGATCTGTAATCACACAGGCATGAAGCGTGATCACAGGCGGGGAGGACACAATGAACATGAGTACAATTTATTTGGGGGGCCGAGGAGGAAGTCTGCACAGGCTGGTGTGCCTCCAGCTTCTGCTAACACCCTAGAAACAAAGCCCTGCAGGCTTAGGGGTCAGCCTGGCAGGTGGGTTTTGGGGAGGCGAGTCTTGAAGCTTGAATCGCCCACAGTCAGGGCTCTGGAGTTCTGAGAGGGGCCGAGAGGGAGCCAGCGTGGTACAGGCATGAGTGGGGGTGGGGCAGAAGCTGGGGGTGCAGAGGCCTGCAGTCACCCCTTGAATTCCTCAGATCTGGCCCCAGGGGCCCCAGGAGACACAGCTAGTGCAGCTCTAGGACTCACTGCCAGCAGTCCCTGGTGACGCAGTCGGTGAGTGTCCCTCCGGGGAACCTTAACTGACCCTACTCTCAGGCCTCAGGCTCCAGCTGAAATGATGGAAATAAGTCTGGTGGGGAAACCAGAGTGAACAGGGCCAACAGGCCCCTGTGGTAGAGGAAGGAGCTGAGAAAAAGCACCGTGATGACTTAGCTTCTGTTTTTCTCCAGCAAATCTCTACAAATAGGTTATTTTAAGCTAGTATAGGGACAACGTTGTTGTTGTTGTTGTTGTTGTTTTGAAAAGAGAAAGAAGCTTCTCAAAGGAAGGAAAGTAGAAAGGAAGGAAGGAAGGAGAGGAAAAAGCACTTTTATTTATTTTTGGTTGTTCTCCTAGGCCCGTGGTTCCAGACACCTCCCATCACCCCCACTGTTGATTTTTTTTCACCCTCCCCCTGCCCCACTTTAAATATTGCAGCCCAGGCAAATGCCTCACTCCAGTCCTGGCCCGAGGCTGGTGCTCTCTGGACAGGGGGATTATGGAGAGGTTCTTGGTTTCTCTTCTTTTGATCACGTGTAGGTTTAATTTTTTTTAATGCGTGAGTTTCTTCTATACTAAAAACAATTAAATGCTAAAATATCTTTGAAAAATCAGGGTCCTTATGTCCAATGCTTGGCTAAAGGAAATGCACAGAGAAAAGGCGATCGAGAGGTACAAAAATAAGTCATGGGGGTATAATGTACAGCAGGCCTGTTGCAGAAAGTACTGGAAAGTCACCAAAGGAGAAATCCTAGAAGTTAACTTTTTATGGTGACGATAATGACACGCTGTGCTTACCAGACCGCGATACTAGATACTAGATACTTTGTAGGAGATTCAAAACTAATTCAATGCTATATGTCACTTATATCTCAACTTAAAAACCCTGTTTTAAAAAAGAAGCCTTTATCAACTCTGTTTCCAAACCCTACTTCTCAAGTTTTAACTTAAATGCCACTTTCTCAAGAAACATGTTCTATTCCCTTGATCACTTTGGCCTGTAAAGACGGCCTAGACTGGCGGTGGGCACGCCCATCTCTTTGTCTCTTCCTGACCTCCCGTCATCCTCCCTTCACTCACCCAGCGCCACTTCATTGCCCTGTCTGGTTATTGGTCCCCGCCACAGTGGTGAGTAATAGGTTGATGTTTGAATTATTGAATGCAACCTGTCCCTTTCATAGCATTCTTGATGTAATCAAATTTGTTCAATAGTGAGGTATTCATCTTATCTCTCCCCTCCTCTTAAGCAACTCAGGTCATCTTACTCACTTGGCTATGACACTCAGTGCCTGGCACAAAATTTGGTATGTAATCAATAACAAATGTTAATAATCTTTGGAAGAGTCATCATTTGTGAGATCACTCTGGGCTGGGCACTCTATGAAACATTCAGCAGTATCACCTCACATATAAACTTACATGACTGCGAGATGCAACATTTGTAGGAATCCACACGGGCCTAAAAGGGAACATCCTGTTATCACTCCCATTTGACAGCTAAGAAAGCCAAGGCCTAAGAGTGACTAAGTAGGTTGCTGAGGTCACATTGCTGAGAAGTGATATTTAGGAAAGTGTAATCCTAAATGACACGAGATCAGTTACTCTCAAACTGTGGGCCAGGAGCCAATGGGATCCCCAAGACCTTTTCAGGAAGTGTGTAAGCTCTAAGCCACCCCAGTATGTACATGGTGATTTTCCCCAGGCCATGCGTCACATGATGTTAAACATACTGAATGCAGAAGCAGGGGTGAGAATCCAGCTGTCACCTATTCTGCCAAATACTAAAGTTTCAAAAATGTGAAATAATGCCAGTCTTTTCATATGTTTCTATTCATTTTGGAAAAGGTAGTTATTCTTCATGAAAAGATGTCATTGGTTTTAACCTCTGATGTGTTTATTATTGTTACTTTAAAATTAGTAAGTAGACTTAAAAATGCTGACTTCCAACATGGTAAATATTGATAGAGATAGTCCCGCATAAACCAAAGCTCTCTGGGGTTCTCAGTATCTTTTAAAGTATTACAAATCCCTGAGACCCAATTGTTTGTGAATAGATGTGTTCGATGACATTTAAGTTCCTTCCTAGCTCTAGAATGGAAGTGTTCCCCCTTCTGGAAACAGTTTAGATTGTATAGAACTGCAGAGGGCAGGGGTAGGGACTCAAGATGACTTGTCAGTCTTTGAGTCAGCTCAGAAAAGACTTGTGGCCTAGACCCTGGCACCACGCCTTGGTCCTGCTTCATTTGTCTGGCCTTGGCGAGCTGGATTTGTTCTGATGGTAACTGCTCTCTGCACTTCTGGAAACTCCGGTTCCCATCTTGGACTCACACATAGCTCCCAATTATGATCCGTTACTTTTAGACTCATGATTTCTTCCCTGTCCCTCATCCCCTTTAGTGCTCATGTAATGTGTCATTTATTACCATGATCCTTGACCCTGCTTCCAACTTGCTGTACTTCGTTTTTTATAACAAAGGTCTTACAATTCCCAAACTCTGCCTGGACCAAGCATTCACCCCTAATGACTTACTTCAGGTTATCTAGGGTATGTACAACAGAGTTCAAGTTTGCGCATCTTTCTCATTGATTACCTCCGGCAACAGGAACAGGAAGGCAGGAGAAACGGGGTGGGAGAAAAACTCCCTCTTCTGGAATAACTTTTGTATTATTAACCAAAAAATAAATGAAAACTTAGCTTCAAGTGAAGCAAAACAATAAATCAACCTTTCCTGCTTGTAATTATTTCTAAGAACTTTCTCGTTTGGCTGGCAGTGCCCCGCGCAAAGTGGGGATCATCCCTCCGAGTGGATACAGACGTGAACAGTTGTCAAGAATCCCTGGACAGTGAAGAATGAATGTGCATTTTAAGTTAGAGGCTGCCTTTGGAAACTTCAGGCTTTGTCCCCACCCACACCCCACCCCCTTCGCTAACTGACTCAGGGTTTCGGGAATAGACTGAGAGTATGAATTGCCCTCTTTAGAAAAATAATTGTAAAAAATCTGGATGTACTGTCCATGTAGATCTACCCTGGATTGTATTTAGTACACACACTTGCTTGCTGGTGTTTCATTTAATTGATGTCTTGGTATTTTCCTAAGCAGATATACTTGGAGAAAGGAGGTCATGTAGCTGCTACTTGGGACCAGGCCACTTATTTGCTGGGGACATCTTTGTCATGTCTTCCCCTGTATCTCCATCACCCCACGTGTGTCATATAAGAGTAAGACTTGCCTTTGAGGGACACTTGGGAGGAAAATACAGGAACCAGACAACAAAATCAATTGCAGAGTTAGCAATACTAATCAAAACCCAAAGAGTGGTATTAAATGGTCCTGATGCTGAGTTCTCAAAACATCATGGGAAGGAAAGCAGCTATTGGTTCCACTTTTCAGGTTGGACTAATACAGCTAACGAATGTTCCCTGGGTTGTAGAGCAAGTCAGTTGTCAGGGCCAGAAAACAGAGCAAGGTCATTGTTGGAGCTGGCAGAACGTCAAGGACACCAGACCTGAGGCACCTGGAGAAGGCCGCTGTGTGAAAACACTGGGACAGTGTGTCCGTGACTGTTGGCCCGCCAAAATAAGATAGATATAGTTATTTTGTTAGAGAGCAAAGCTGTATAAGCAATCCAATGTAACTATAAACTTGCTTACATAAGCTGCTTGAGCAGAGTTATGCATGAACCCAATCAATAAGTAGAGACCAGGATGGTCAGGGCCTTCAGTCCAAGAGAAGAAAGACCATTGGTCCCCTGACCCCAGCTTTCCTATCTTCTTATATTCTCTCTTGAGTTTCTCAATCTCCTGTGGCACCTTTCCTCACTGTCCCTGCTCCCAGGATCGAACTCCTGGAGTCAGTATTGAGGCTTCCTGATCTGCCTTTTTCCAGGCCAGGAACTATCTACAAAGCCAGAGGTCAGAGATCTTCAACGTGGAGACCACGGTCTGGTTAGTTGTAAAGGAATCCGTTCCTAGATCCTCTGCTTCTAGTAGGGTCTCTAACCAGGCCTGCTTGCCTTTACAGGTTCTGCTTTCTGAAGCCCCTCTCCTCCTGCTTTACAAAAGAAATGCACACCTTGACCTGTTGAGAACTGTGCCAGGCAGTCCAAATCTCTAGGGCAGCAAACAAAGGAACACTCTGAAATAACAATTTCTGAAAAGGCTCCTTTAGTAATGAATCAGAACAGGGAAGGAGCCCTGCTACCACTTCTTTTCCATTCTCTTGTATTCCCCCCCAACACCCTAGTGGGAGGAATTGGCCTCGTGCAGGACCAGCAAGCAAGGAAACAGACACCAAGGCTTTATCGGGAAGCAAGTTTTTTGTCCTGTTGGCAATGGCTCAGCAGATTCACATCCAGAGGCTGAGCCCGGATCTTGTTGGGGCTCTCTCTTTTATACCTTCCAGCCAGCATCCCACATGTGCAGAGCAACACGTTTTCCATACACGGTTACAAAAGATTTCACTGGTCACATTCCTATAGGATAGTATATGTCTCAAGTCCCTCCTCCTTTCCACGTCACCTCTGTACATTTTCAAATTCCTCCTATTCCAGACCTGCATTGGGATAGTCTGAGTTTGGATATTAAGAAATGGGATTGGGGAGTAGGAATCATCTCTTCCACCCCTTGTTTGTTGATGAGCAAAGCTTTGCTCCATGAAAGCATGGCAAACAGCAAATCCTTGAATTGCCTTCTCCCTTCCTTATCAAAGGTAAATCATCCCGTTAGGTACTTTCCATATTCAATCCAGGACACAGGTCCTGTAGAAAGAAAAGTACCTCCTAAGGAGTACAAGTTAATACTGTGGATTCTTTTCCAGGAGACTTAAATGTGTTCTGGGACTCATAAATTAATCAAGATATATTGGATAAGCTTGTCAATAAAAGTTTACGTGACTCCTTTCAGATTTTGTGTGTGTGCATCAATCAGTATGGCAGTTCATGAAGGTAGTTTTATCAAAAACGTATCTTGTCAATAAAAGTTTACGTGACTCCTTTCAGATTTTGTGTGTGTGCATCAATCAGTATGGCAGTTCATGAAAGTAGTTTTATCAAAAACGTATCAGAAATATTTATTCCCAGAGCAGTCAATCCTCATCTTAGTTTCTCTTATAACGATGTAAGTATGGGATCACTTTTTGCAATACATGCCTTTCTCTTTCATAGGAAAAGTTCAATCATGATGACTAGCAAAATTAGTGAAATTAATTCTGATTTCATGCATCATTTTATTCAGTATTTAAAAGGTGATCATGTGATATTATAAATGTCCACATCAAAAGAATAGAATATCTTCCTTTATATTTCTTGCTCTGGAAATAACTGACTTCAATGACACATTACACTGGAACATTAAAATTAAGGGATGGTAAATGGCCTAATTATCTTGTTTTTATAAATTATTCTAAAGGTGACTAAGTTAATTAACTAACTGCTACATTACTTGAATCTTATCTGCTTTTACTACTCTTGCTTATAAGATGTAGTACATGATTTATTTCTTGGCAGTGTTTATGGTATTATTTTTAAATGTCTATTTGAATCAATATATTTGCATTTTAAAAGTCAGACAGAAATGAACTGATTTTGCTTACTGGCTTAAAAATGAAAATTAGAGTTACCAATTAGCTTATATGCTGAGTATTTTCCATAACTGGAATGAGCTAAATCTCTAAGGCTTCTAACAACAAATATATTTGTTGATGATATAAAATTATGTGTATTGGGAAAATATTGAATTGGCTGTGATTATTAGAATTAATATTTTAATTTTCCCAGTATTTTCTGAATATATCAGGTTCACCAAGGTTTCTCCTAAGGGCATGAGTAACAAGTATTAGTCATGATAATTCTATAATTTGATTTTCTCAGTCTTTTTTGAGTAACTAAGATTAAACAGGTGTCTGTCTCTTAAGTAAAAGAGTAGCAGGTAGAATTAATTATAACTGCATGATTTCCAACATTAATAATTACATCATATGATAATTAATGGCAATTTGTGAAGTTGTGTGAATGTATTAATTTTCAAAAATTAAATGGGTGACTTTAATCACTAGACAAGAAACTCTTCTGCAGGCTTCCAGTAATTTATTTTCTTCAGAATTATCTAATCAAAGGGGGAAAAACCCCCCTCGGCCTGCCATTTGTCTTCCATTGTTTCCAACTTTTTTTCATTGAGTGGAATTGACCTCCACTGAGAAATTTGTAATGAAATGAGTGATGGAGGCAGTGGTCATTAGTAGCCTTCAAATCACAAGAATAACAGCTGATGGAGAATTGGGAATGTGGATTTAGCTAATAACACAAAACTCACTGATTAAGTCTATCACACACAAGAGGCATCCAGACATTAAGTATTTCATGGGCGGTATTCCCCATAGAGTCTTGCCAAGACAGCAAATCTAAATCTGACCAAACCTTGAGATCTACATATTAATTTTCAGGAATGACAGAGGTGCAGGAGCTGTAATCAGCAAAATCTAGAGCGTGGAAAATGCAGTTTTCATCAAGTCAGCTGCAAGGGGAACCAAAACCAAAAATAACCTCTTGATTAAAAGAGACTTAAGAGAAATGTAATTTGTGGAGATTGTTAGGATCTTGAGTTGAATATCAACACTAAAATCCAAATGAAACCAACACAAAAGCTTGTGTAAGACTTCATCTGAACCTTGTCTGGTTATTAGGTGATTTATAGTTTTTAGATGCACTGGTTTGTTTTGAAAGCATCCTGTTTTTTTTTTGTTGTTGTTGTTGTTGTTGTTGTTGTTTTTTAGAGACTTAGTGAGTGATGTCCAGATACAGTGGTGTAATACTTGGAATTGTTTCAGAGAGAGCAGAAGGCTGGAGATGGAAGAAGATTGACCATGAGTTGGTAGGTATTACTGTGAGATGGATTTCCCCCAAAATGCCCGGGTAAATCTTTTTCAGGATATCCAGAGCAGGCTTTTCTCAATACATTTGACCTTGATATGTGGAGCTAAAAGTTAATAGAGGGCCTGAGGGTCTCAAGAGAAGCAGTTAGGTTTAAATATGGAGTCATCTCCCCAGTCAACCTTGTACCCAGGAATCCTATCTGAAGGTAGGAAAAGGTTTTGGTATATGAAGGATTCCCTCCTGTAAAGAACCCCTCATTGTCTCATTATCTCCAGATCCCCTTTCCCAGTCCTCAGCACACGATCTAAGTCCATGGTCTTGTCTATTTACCTTAGAATTTATCGTCACGTAAATTCTCCATCTGGGTGTCCTTCAAGTACAGTCTTTTCTCCTACAGATCCTGTCTGATGTTAATTTGTTAGTCCAGCTGATGAAGATCCTGGGGAGATGGAGGACTTTTCCTCACCCAAAGTGGTCACATGGAGACTCATTTTTCTTTAAACTTTGTGTAGGCTTGAACTTTTTAATAATGGTTTTTAAATATAAAACAAATAAAAAGCAAATCTAAAAAAAGAATCTCATTGAAGAAGTACCCAATCTAAAGCTGTCATCTGATCAACACAAATAATTTTTGATGATTCCCCACTGATTTTTGCCAGATGCCTTAAAAAGATTGAGTGATAGATACTGATTTAACAAAACTCTTCATCCCTACTTAATTGTGTAGACGGAGCGTAAATCAATAGAAACAAAATCAAGAAATGAAAGCTTACACTAAACTCTTTCATTTTGCAAGCGGTAATATTTTTCCATGAATGCATTAACGAACGGGAAACAAAAAGCTCTATTCTACTGAGGGAATATTTTCAATAATATTTTTCCTGTATAATAATTGTTTATATTTATCAAATTTCTAACACTTAGGTGCTTTTGATCAAGTATATACTAATGCCAATTATAACAACCCAGTTCAGGAGAAATGCTTAAAATTTGGAGCCCTCGATTTCAAGAAACTAAAATCAACAACAACAGAAACTTTAAAAATTACATGAGTATAAAAATCTGTGGGGAAATATAATGGAAATATAATTTAAAGGTGAAAAGGGAATGATATAAAATACCTGACAGTTAAATAAGAGTCTGTTGAATAGGTGATGAGGCATCAGATTGTAGCATTAAATTGTATGGCTACATTAAAAATAATGCTGTAATGGTTTTGTAGTAAACTCATTATTTATCATACACTGGAGAACTGTCCTGGTGCAGTCAGCACGGGCAACAGTTATGGGGTTCAGTTCCCTCAAAGAACCCACGACAGAGTTAGGCGAGTGAGCAAGCAGAGAGTTAATTAGATGGTGAAGGAATGGAGCCCACCAAGGGAGGTTTTTAATGAAAAAATCCACATGGTGAGGAAGGAGGATGGAGAGAGGGTCCCCAAGCCAGGTTTCTGGTCCTGACTGGGCAAGGTGACATTGTCCTTTGAAGTTATTGGTGGGCTTCTTCAACTGTCACCATTCCTTTGTTCATTTGTGCAGAGGGTCTGTCCTTGTCATCTACTACACGAGGGACACATCCCGCATGTCAGACTCGTCCGTGGGCTTTCCTTATCCAACTGGATGATTGCATTTCTTTGCTTGACTGAGTGACACCAGGGATAATTCACTGCCCTGAAGATATCTGAACTTTGGTCCCTGGCCTAAGGCTTGCTCTTGTGGGGGTGCTGATAATAGTGCCATCTAATATACCAGTCATTACATCTTTTGCAACCCTTTGAAGTTATGTTCAAAAGATTAAATACTAGCTAAAAATATGTGTGGGACTATTTCGTTTTTCTCTTTTAGGGATTTTTTTTTTTATTGAGTAAAGTTCACATAACATAAAATTAACCATTAACCATATTAAAGTATACAATGCAGTGGCATTTAGTACATTTACAATGTCATATAAACATTACTGTTTCCAAGACAATTTCATCAGCTCAGAAAGAAACTGCTCATGAGGCAGTAACCCCTGCTCTCCTTCCTGGCACTCCCCACCCCCGACTCCTGCCTCTGCCAACCACGAATCTACCTTCTGCAACGATGCATTTGCGTATTCTGGATATTTCATGTAAATGGAATCATACAGTATGCATCTTGATTTCTTTCACTCGGGATAATGTTTTTGAGATTTATTCAAGTCGGAGCATGTATTGTATTTCATTCCTTCTTATAGTCAAGTAATTTTCCATTGTGTGGATCTGCCACATGATACTTATTTTCATCAGTTGATGACATTTGGGTGGTTTCCACCTTTTGACCACTGTGAATAATGCTTCCATGAACACTGGATACAAGTCTTTGTTTGAATATCTGTTTTCAATTCACTGAAAGCAAAATTGTTATAATTCATTTCCATTTTGGGGAGAACTGCCAAATTTTCCCACATTCACTGTACCTCTTTGTATTCCCACCAGGAATGTACCAGGGTTCCAATGTATCCACATTCATGCCAACTCTTATTTTCCAGTTTTCAAAAACGAAGCCTAGTGGGTGTGAAGATCTCACTGTGATATGGATTTGCATTTCCCTAATAACTGTCTTGAGCATCTTTTCATGTGCTCGTTACCATGACTACCTAGTATTTACAATAAGAACAGCATCTTAGTCTTTTATCCCCATAGGTCCTCTAGCCCAGAACCTAGGGCACAGGTGGCATGTTTCCTGAGTTGGATTGTACGCTGGTGACACTGTCCTATGATGACCATCAATTCTTGTCTCCTTGATGGAAATTAGGGTATAGACATCCTGATTGCTGCCCTGGACTCATGTTCATTCCTATCCATTCTGTCTTGCTTATTCTGACATCTTCAATAAGCTCTCCATTACCTCCTACCACTGTGTTCCTAGGTTTCCCAGTTTTAGCATGAAATATCCTATATCTTCCTGACTGTTATGTCTAGAGTGCTCCTTCCACTTCCTTTTTCTGTGACATTTGGGCTCTCCATAGGCACAGCCATGTTTGGGGCTTCAGAATCAGTCAACCCTCAATCATTTGCAAGACTATTGCATTTTTTTTTTTTAATAGACTTGTCTCTCATGTCTTGTAGGTTTATCTGGAACTATTGACTGCCTTTCGAGAAGGTTCTTCCAGGATCTAGTACAGAAGGTCTAAGCCTAGTTGATAGCATTTAAGAGCTGGGTGGGAGAATGGGGCTGGTGGAAGTGGGGAGACGTTGTGATGCCGCTCTGTTCAGCGCGCATGCGCACGCACACACACACACACACACACACACACACACACACACACGCACGCTTCTGTGTGAACAGTGCCCCTCTGAAGCTGTATTGCTGTGGTAGCCCCACCTGGAGACCCCCAAAGGCTGTCATTTCCTTGAGCAGCAGCAGGATTCACTTGCAGAGGATGGGCTTCTCCCATGTGCAGTTCCCGGGGGGCCTCTTCCCTGGGACGTGCTTGACTGCAGTTGACCACCCTCTTGAACTCTACCAAGAGGCCAACTCCTGACCATGCTAATCATTAGCAGTAAGACATACTTGTGGAAATAAATGTCCCTTCCAGCATGTGTGGCAAACCGAGGGTTCTCACCAAAGCAACGAGTCTTCGTCCTTCCAGTGCCTTTCACCCCCAAGCCATTTCACAATCATTGAGTAGATCTGGAAGATTTCGAGTTTAAACTCCATGGCATGGAGTTGTAGGGAATTTTGCCACATATTCAAATGGCTGTAGCAGCAAGTATCTAGCCTTTTCTTCCCTTCAGACTTTGCTGTCTGTTAGAATGAAGGGGGGGGGGGGCTGCGGGGTGGTGGGGGGTATTATTTAAAACTCCCACGCTCAGGTTGTACTCAAGAACCCACTCTTTGGGTAGAGTTTCTGAATCTTGGCCCCGTTGATATTTGGGATCAGACAACTCTTTGTCATGGGGCCGGGGAGTGGAGGGCGGGGAGTTTTCTGTGCATTGCGGGACATTTATCACCGCCCTCGGCCTCTCCCTGTTGGACGTTAGTGGCGTCTTCCCGACAGCACACCGCCAGGCGTTTCCTGGTGGGAGGAGCAAAGCGCCCAGTTATGAATCACTCTAGCGGGAAGGACTCAAGCATCATGTCACTTTAAATCTTCCCAGGTGATTCTAGTGCATTGAACTTGGAGAACCATTGTTCCAATGGCATTTCTTTTGGGAATGGTACCCTAGTGGAAAGTCCCGGGAATTTTTTGGAGTAGGTTTTTATGAGCTCTGACATCATAATCGGTTCATTAAGAATGGGTATATTCCGAGCCAGATGAGCAGTTTCACTTATCTTATCTGGTATCTATTTCTGTCAAGGGTGCTTTGGAGACCAAAGAAGTTGTGAGCATCTCCAGAGGCCAGATATCTGGCTGCGTCTATAGCTTCCAGGGAAACTGTCCAGTCAGTCAGGGACCTCACTGGTGGCTCTAAGCATTTACAGGTCTTGAGTCTGCATGGGAGTCACATTCTGTGACAGGAACAGTAGTTTGGCTCATACAGCACCCTTCCCATCCACCACTTTCCACTGCGGAAGCTGGAAAGCTAAAGATAGACCAAAACAAACTTGTCTTCCAGATTCCTCTGCTGTGGGCATAAACCTGTGGAATAAAGCTGATGTACAATTAAACTGGATCATTTTAGAGCACAGACTTTGGTGAGTTTTGACTAGCAGAGAACAAAAGAGACCACTGTCTGTCCTCACAGAATTTGCTTTTGTTTTCCCTCCTGCCCCAACTGTATTGATCTCTTCTCACTTTTTTTTAGGAATCTTTTCCAGAGTGAACTACTCTTCCAAGGGGGTGAAATGTGAAAGGGACCCACTTCACACGTGGCCACTGTTATGAGCAGGATCTTGGCCTTGACTTCCATTCAGAATTAAGACTCATTATTCCACCTTTTATATTCTTGTCCCCAAAGTAGCCTGTCGAAGGTATCAGAAGACAGTCTTCTGCCTTCCAGGTGTCAGACAGCTTCTCTCGGAACACTACACAGAAGGGATTCAAACAGGAATTAAACAAGAGGAGTTCTCTCAAATGAATTCAAGTGCATGTTATTTTTATACCATCTTCATAACAGGTTTCTCTTTCTCTTAAAAACAATGCCTCTGTTCCAAATAAATGCAGGTCAAAATAAATGGAGAATTCAAGATGGCATCCGTCCTGTCCATCTATGCACTGGTGTGGTGTGGGTGGGAAGCAGCACACAGGTATAATGACGGGACAGATCCAGAGCAAGTGCCAAATTTGCCAACATTTTCCCAGTCTCTAAACCTTCCTTGAAGAAAATCATGTATGGGGTCACAGTGATAGGGTGCAGTCAGACCCAGGGGCAAGAAGACCCTCTCCCCCCTTAGTTAGGACCACCGGCTTTAGAGAATTATCAGTCACCTTATATACAGTGCCTCTGTTCTAGTCACCTTACTTTCCCATCTCCTCTAGAACTGTGTAACCACAGTTCCCACTGCCCTGATTTAGTTAAGAAAATAGTGTTAAGTTTCCAAGGCCAAGTAAGATGGGTGAGAAAGGTGCCCCTGTAGAGAATAACAAAACTATCAACTGTAGGCCTGCTTCCAGCTAGCCCTTCCCAGCCACAGCATCTACTGTTAAAGACCCTCCAGGGCCTCCTGGCCTTCGCCTGGGGCATCTGCAGATGCCTGTGGCTCAGACTGGGGATCTTCTCTGTCACAACCCCTCACTTAGCCTGGAACGCCTCCGTCTTAGAGCCCCTGTGCACTTTCAAATCTCTCCTCTGCCAGACCAGGCCAAGGAGGAAAAACAGGGGTTTAATGAGTAACTGTATCTTCTGCTTTTTCCAGGTATTTTGAGAACAATAAAGTCTCAGAAAACAAGTCCAGCTCCTGAGACTCCAGGTCACGGTCACCGTTCATTGTTGACTGTGCAGAAAGTTCCCTCCCTTCCAGGGCCCTCAGGTGGCTGAAGAACAGTCTGTTCCTGCTGGAGCTAATCAGCCTTGGACCGTCTTCCCCAGTGCTGCCCCCATCAATGTCCCGCTTCCCCCCTTCCCATGTCCCTTCCCAATCCGGGCAGACTGTCAGCTGTCCACTCTCTCTAAAGGGGGACTTTCTTTGTTTTGCTCTACTCTTGATTGTAAATAAACATTTCTTGTGTGTTGCTCATTGGGGACGCCACGGAATTCTTTTTGGGACAAAGCCAAAGGCTTCCCACCATGATACCATCCTCACAGGAGTTCAGCACGCCATCTGGACCCACATTTTCACCAGTAAAGAATGGGCAGCTTTTGAAATGAGCCAGGATATGCTCAATTTATTTTGCCCTCCTGTCATAAAGGTGTTGACTTTCTCTGGTCTCTGTTCTTCAAGTTTACCTTTGATTGATTATCTTTGGCATACTTCTAGGTTTCTTTGTGATGCTGGTGTGTGTGTGTGTGCGCGCGTGCAAGTAATCATTCATGACTATGTAAACAGCAGAGATTTCTGTGCTTTGGTACCTCAGGGACTTTCTTGAAGACATTTCCACCAGCCAGTGAGTCATCACTGTTACCTTCCAAGGGGCAACGGAAGCAGGTGCTGGCCTAAGTGAGACCACATCGGCTCACAGCTTTTAAGAAACCAGAATGTGAAAAGATTCAGACTGCGTTGGGGAAGATCACAACTAAATGTGTAGGATGCAGGAGGACATGGCATTGCAAATCACAAGCTAGATGCAAACACCAGTTGGGGAGAAGCTGGGAGGGAAAGAACTTAGGAATGGAGAGCCCTGGAGGCTCAGGGGTATAAGCTCATGCCTGGGGCTCCATCCACATACAGCCCAAGGTTCCAGGTTCAGGGCCTGAGATCAAGTGCGACAATAAAAATGAACAACTAAATACATAAAATGCTTCTTTCCCCTCTCTCTCTCTTCCTGTCTGCTGCCTGCCTACTTTCATTCCTGTCCAGAATGATGGAGGGAGAGAGGGAGGGAGGGAGGGAAGGAAAGGGCGGGAACAAGAGAAAAGTGGCTCAGAACACTTTGAAAAACCCCAAGGCTAGTTCATTACTAATTCAAGGTAACAGGTTTGGGAAAAAAAAAAAATTAAAACGACATGTTAAAATGTGAATCAGTTGTGGAAAATTTTCAATAAAAACACAAACTCATCGAATGGGAAAGCTAGAAAAAGTCTTCGGCAGGCAGGTCACCAGGACTCAAATCCATCGCACCAAGTGCCAACCTGGGAAGCCTCAAGGGCAAGTTCTCTTTGCAGAGGTGGTTTATTTTCTGCATCTGAACCTGCACAAGATAGGAATCTTCCCTAAGAGGAAGGATTAAAAGCAACAAAAAAGGCACGCCCTGATGCTTTACCAGATATTTGCAGGACAAATAATCCTGAGTTAAAAAATAAAAATAAAAAAGGGAGGAGACATTGTTCTAGATTCTTCAGGGTCTTAAAAGATGAGTCCGTTAAATGCAATCTGAGAATCATGATTAGAATAAATCACCTATAAAAAGAGATCTTACACAGTTAAGGGAAAACTGACTTTGATTGGATATAGGAGATACCAAGACTTGTTAATAGCAATAGAGTTATTTTCCTTTAAAGTGATTATCATTTAGAGAGATGCATAATATTATTTACAGGATAAACTATGTATATGGACTATCTTTGAAAATACTCTGGCAAGACAAATAAACAAGAATAACAACAGGGGGAGAGAGAGAGAGAGAAGGGGCGGGGGAGAGAGAACATAAGGAGGGCACCACTGTTAAAGAGGGTGGTGATGGGTGATAAATATTATCCTCTCTACTGTGTGATTTTTTTAATCTAAAACGAGTTTCACATAGAGTATAAAATTTAAAATTCATAATTATACACACATAAATATATTTCAATATATAGAAATAACATATAAGGATGTGTGCATATTTGTGAGGAAGAGAGAGAAGTGAGACGTCAGTTTTCAGTTAGTTTTGAAAGCCCTTCAGAGGACACAGGTGGGAGGAAATCTGAGAAAGGAAGGCTGATAAGTTTGTCTCCCAATACTGTCCACTAGGTGGTGGTGTCGCCCACTTATTTTTTCTCATTTGCCCCGACTTGGATATTTAAATTTGCAGCTTTTTGATGTTAGAAAAAAACTGCAATGAAGGCTTTTGAGCAGAAATCACATCACAGGTAAATTTCTCTAGTTGGAATTTTAAAACTTGTTGTTGTTTTTTTTTTTAATTTAGTTACTTAAATTTAAATAGCACTTATATATAGTAAGAAAAAAGAATTAAGATTGTATCGATAAAATTCGGACCCTCAGTTCCATTCTCCAGAAGTAACTAGTAGTAACATCTTTCTTAATGGGGGCAAATCATACACAACTGAGCTTGTCATTTTATACTTAAACAGTGTGTTTAGGTAGGAGTATTCTTAAATAGGGACTTGTAATCAGGAAAAGATGTAACAATATGCACTACAACTAGACGATATTGGGAGTCTATTGTTCCCTATACTTCCTCCAGTTTAAAGGCTAATCTTTTGTTTTTAAGTTCCTGATTTAATAGATAGAAAAATCGCTTTTATTGTTTTATTTTGCTGTCTGTATATACTGGAGAGTAAACAGCTTTTTGTGTATGTATTGGCCATTTATAGGTGAATTGCCTGTTAGTGATATGTTCTCAGGCTTTCATCTTCTTATTGATTTGATAAGGATTTGGAATATTAGCTATTTTCTGCATATACTAGAGATTTAGTTTCCCATTGTGTTTTTGTTAATTTTTTTTTTTTTTTTGAGGTGCAGGCAAGAATGAGAATGAATAGGCAAGAAAGAAGAAGTAGTATTTATTTTTATTTAGTTGAGGGGTTGTTTCCCCCTGCCCCCAGCTCCAGGATTCAAACTTGGGCCCTTGGGATATATGCGGATTGGGCTTGGCCAGAGGAGGCAGACCTAACGGCTACTCCACCAGGGTGTGCTACTTAATATTTTAAATCATGATTTTTAAGGTAGTTTATCATTCTGAGAGTTTTCTCTTTGCTGTGTTGTCCTTCGCTTTGTGACCTCATCACTAACTGGAACTGCTCTTGCTAGATGCCTTTGCACCCTGGGATGAAGACTTAAGTCACCTTTCTTTTCTCTTAGTCTTTCTTTGATTTTGCTTTCCACACTTGTGACTCAGATGCATTTGCAATTTATGTCAAGGTATGATAGTAAAGTCTCCGGGTACATATATTCTTCTTAAACAACCTCTTCTCCCAGTGGCATTCATTGAACAATCTGCTTCCTTTCCCCACTGATTTGAATACCGTATTTATGATGTATTTGATACTTTAGTTGTTCTGGGTGTTAGATGCTGTTTCATTGTTCTAATTGTCTGGTCTTGTATCAATCTGTTTTGTTACACATTTGTATATGGTATAGCAAGTATTTTTCTTTTCCTGTTTTCCCTTTTTAGGGCTATCTTGACTATTCTTCCATATCACTTTGGAATCACTTAATCAGCTTTTAAAGAAATTCTGTTCATATTTTTTAAAAGGAAAGATGCAGGCAGGAATGAAGGTGAGTAGGTAGGCAGGAAGAGAGCAGAGGAAGAAGCATTTTTTTCTTTATTTATTTTGGCTTTTTTTGTTGTTCATACTGGTTGTCTTCCCCTGAACCCAGGACTTGAACCCAGGGGTATGTGGCCTGTGGTCCCTTGAAGGTGGGTGACCTAAATGCTATTCTACCTGGGTGCTCCATTCTATTCATATTATAATTGAAAGTAATATCCAAAGGATAGTTGCTGTGGACTTGTATTGCAAGGTAACTATTGATGGTAAACAGAAGGCAGATTCAAGGTCTATTTAGGAGGTAGAATTGGCAGGATTTGATTACTGGTTGCTTATCAGAACTAAGCATTGACTATAGGAAGAGTTAAGAATGATTCTCAGGATTCTAGCTTAACAGACCAGGCTGAAAGCACTGACTGAGAGAGGGAATTAACACCAGTGACACATCAGAGCAGTTATTTATCATTTGTTGCACCTTGTACTGGGATGTTCATAAGAAAAGGTGACTTCACCACCTTCTCCTTACTTGCTAGCAATCTCAATTCCGAAGAAACCAAAGTCACTCAGGCAAAAAACGGTTGAAGTCACAGAGTCAAAGTTTATTGTTAGTTCCTGTCATGAGTTCCCTAGCAGAATATTAGCCTTTAATTTGCCATAGCTGTTCTTTTATAAATACTAATGACCAGTAATATTTTATACTTATCTCTGCTAGATACTCCACATGCATTAATCCTCCCAACAGACTTTGAAGTAGATACTGTTGCCTTGTTTCACGTAGGAAAGTGAGGAGCAGAGAGGTCAAGTCAGTTGCCCCAAAATGTAGCTAATAAATGGAAGCTGGGAAAACACAGGTAGGCTTCAAAGCCAGCAAGATGGAGACAAGTTTCTCCCATGCTCTCATCTCTATGGTTCTCTCTTCCCGTTACTCCTTCTACTTTTTAAAGACTCTTATAATCACATCAAACCCACCTTGATAATCCATGATAATATCTTTATTTTAAAATCAGCTGCAGAGAGACCTGAATTCCATCTGTAACTTTAATTCCTATTTAATTCCTAACATACTTACAGGTCCCAGATATAGACATCTTTGAAGGGGGCATTATTCATTATTATTATTTCTGGGGGAAATGGGGAGTGACTGCTGATGATTATGGGGTTTCTTTGGGGATGATGAAATATTCTAAAACAGATTGTGGTGATGATTGCATAATTCTGAATTTACAGTACCCCAAACTAATGGATGGTGCTCTTTAAATGGATGAATTGTGACTCACATGCTAGGCCAGTGACTGGGGCCTGGATCATGTAAAGCCCAAGAACTCAGTTTGGCTACCTGGGGCTGGGGGAACAACCGAAAATGAACAAATGAATAAATAAATAAAAGTGCTGCTTCCTCTCTAATATATTCATATATATACACACATATATATGAATTGTACAAGATGTGACTTATATTTTAATAACACAAGTGTATGTGTTCATTATTTCTAAAACCAAATTCTGTAATCTCCTTGCCTAAAACTAGCTCCTCTTCCTGAATTCCTTCTCTCCACTCTGGTGTCTTTCTCTCAAATCATCCAAACCTTGAGGCTATCAGATTGTTCCCTCTCCCTCATATCTTGAGGTCGGTCTTTTTTTTTTTTTATGTCCATTGTTTTCATTTCTTAAATAGTTCTTTTTTTAATATATCTTTCTCAGTACTGGTCTTTCTTTTTCTTTTAAAGGAAACATGCAGGCAGGTATGAAAGCGAGTAGGCAGGCAGGCGGGAGAGGAGGAAGAAGCACTTCATTATTTTATTTAGTTGTTCACATCGGTGGTTCCCTCTGGCCCCGGACGCAAACCCGTGTCTTTGAGATGTACGTAACCGCTACTCCACCAGGGTGCGCCACTTCTGGTCTTCATAATATGACCGAATCTCTTATTTCTAAGAATAGCATTTTTTTTGTCCAGCGACCTCTGGTAGTGTAAGTATGTCTGAGGGCCCCTCCAAAATCAATTAAATTATAGAGATATTTATATCTTTGAAAGAAAAATCAGCGATATCTTTCCCAATGTGATGACACGAAATGACAAGCTCTAAAGGTGAGCCTAATAACAATAACAACTCCGGATCGAAAATACTAGCCCGTCTTCTGCTATATCTACATTAACTGTAAAGTGACATGAAATAGCTGTGATCGGTCACCAAGTCACAGGAACTGCTGACACGACCTGGTTCGCTGCCAACATCTAATGGAAGGAAGCGCTACATGTCCGCGAGCCACCTCTCCTAGTCAAAGCCTCTGAGTTTCCCAAATTGGGGATCCCCGCCCGCAAAGCCAGGGCCCACTGAGAGGTACGCTGGGCGTCCTAGAGGGGAGCACGAGAGACAGGCGTCGCGGCTGACGTAGTGACGCACTTCCGGTTGCGCTGTACGTGGCGCCTTTCGCGAGGGGCGGGCTGGGGTTTGCGGCCCCGGAGTCGCAGCCGGGAGCGCGGTCACTTCCGGAGGAGTCTGTTGCCGGGCCCGGGGCGCGGAGGCGGCCTGCGGGCGCGCCATCACTTCTCCACGAGCCGCTACTAGCCCGTCGCGTTCTAGGTTCCGCGGAAGCAGCTGCGAAGTTGCGTGGGATGGGCCGGCCCTCCGGGCACTGCCCGTGTAGTGGGCAAATCCGTAAAAACACGTGATCTTTTCACTCCTACTCGTCTCCGCGCGACAGCGGCCAGTGTTCAGATCGAGGACCGCGTTCTGAACAGGGTCCTGGTGGCTTGGTCTCTTGCGCCTTAATCACCCTCGTCTTGCAGCACTTGACTCTGTCTTCTTGACTTTTCACGTCTAGAATATATTTTTTTTACATGTGCTCTTTCTTGTTCTGTAAAAATTTTTCTTCTGAGCTAGTTAATTTGTATAAGCCTTCCCCATCTAGGATGCATTCTCTCCCTGAGACCAACCACAATGATGATCTTCAAGTTATTTGTGAGAATCTTTGATTCATGTGTGTCTTCCGTTTCCTCTATTTTAAGCTCCATGACAGACGGAATCACACTTCTTTTTTGTACTCTTTCGCCTTGTGTCTCACACTTGGCCCGAAAGGAAATAAGTATGGGATACATGTTTGTTGGATGAAGAAATCACGAGTCGTTGTATAACCTCACACTGGGAGACGGTGTATACAGGAAAGGGAATACAGTGCCTCTGGAGTGTGTAACATGGTGTGACCTGGTCTATAGTGAGAGGTCCTGATGTGAAGGATGAACTGGCATTATTTACACGGAGGGATCAGGCTGCTGGAGAATATTGCAGGTTAAAAAAATATATATATGTATGTATATATATATATATACACACACACACACACAGTTACAGCAGGCACACAGCTCCTGAGTTAGCATAGAGAAAAACTGAAAGGCCAGTGTGACTGAACTAAGACAAAGGAATGTACACCACAGAATGAAGCTAACAGGTGTGCAGCCGTCAGTGAGTTTTATTAGTGAAGACGCTGGCTTTTCGGTAGAATATGAATACTTAACAAGAACACAAGTCATAAGGACGATAAATAACCCAGACATTCGGTGTGTTCAGGGCCTTTGTTAGTCAGCTTCTGGATGCCACCATGTCAGAATGGAGTGTTGAACAAAAGGTTGTCTTCTCCAGCTCCAAGAAAAGACATAATCAAAGATTATTTTACTAAATGTT
Organism: Solenodon paradoxus; assembly: GCA_004363575.1. Classification (NCBI taxonomy): domain Eukaryota; kingdom Metazoa; phylum Chordata; class Mammalia; order Eulipotyphla; family Solenodontidae; genus Solenodon; species Solenodon paradoxus. The sequence continues at coordinate 28,543 of RJWH01000723.1, read as the reverse complement.
CTTGACCACTCATCCCCTGTTGGCCTCAGAATCACTTTGTCAAGTTCTAAAAGAAATCCTGTTGGAATTATGAGAATAATTGAATGTAGTTATTGCAAGCATGGCCTTTGCAAGCTGCCAGATTGCTTTGGAATCTAAGTTCATCTCGCTCAGCTAAGTGACCCTGGTAGAGAAATTATTCTCTCTGCCTTGTTTTCTTTTTTTTTTCTTTCTTTTTTTTTTTTTTTACCAGAGAGAAAGCAGAAACACTGCTTTATTCAGTTGTTTATCGTTGGTCTCGAACCAGGGACCTTGGGATATGTGTGAACTGCTAGCTACAAGGCTCTCTGTCTTGTTTTCTCATTTGGGAAAAAGAAAAAGTCGATCTGATTATTGTGGAAACTGAATGAGAGAATATGCATTTTTCATCCAAAAACATACTCCTGTGTTTTTTTTTTTAACCTTTCTTGTTTCTCAGTAAATTTTTATTTTTGAAAATAAGATCTAGGTTCTCTCTTGTTTGGACTTGCATGCCCCCACCCCCCACCAATTTGTTTTAAAGAAGAATTAATTTTCTTATTTTGTTCTTCGCATTGGTTGTTTTCCCCAGGACCTTGAACCCTAGTCCTTGGGATGTACTGTGCTCCTTCGGAGGTGACTGACCTAACTCTTACTCCAGCAGGGCAGGAGTGTTGCACGACATGTTTTGCTTTGAGAGTTTTGGTGTCTTTTGCTTGTTTTTTGTTTTCCCTGTTCTCATAACTTCCCTAACACAGGCAGTGTTGCTTGATGTTGGTGAGTACAGCTTCCAGTGACCCAGAGCAAGTTATCTTTTAAAATCTGTTTCCTCAGGAGTCAAATTTCTGGGTCTGGTGTAGATTAAGAGAGGACATATTTATACACCAGTTACCCTACAGATGTCTAGTACACGATCGCTGCTTACTGGCAGGTTTGTTGTTTTAAACGTGCTCTTTGACTGGGCCAGGCTCACCCTTGGTTCTCTTTGCTTCTTCCCTCAGCCCCTACCCTACACTGAGAGTGAGCCCAGGTGATGGCAGTCATGTCCCCGAAAGCCTGGCACCAGCTGAGCTGGATCCCTCAAGTCAGCCTTTGAGCTCAGGCTTTAGCTTCTGAGTTCTGTGTTCTCCAACTTTAATGTATCCGCACCGCCTGGAGGCCCAACGATGCACATGTTGCTATCAGACACGGCCTGTGAATTTGCCTTTTTAGCAAGTTCCCAGGTTCCGTGGCTGCTTTGAGATAACCTATGTCATGGTGAGTGGTGACTCATTCAAGAAAGCCTTTCACTCGATGGGGTCAGGTTGTCACCTTGAATAGATCACTGTCTGCCGGCAGAGGCGTCTGGATTCAGCGCAGGGCCAGCTGGAAATCAGAACTGCTTAAGTGTCCCTGGCTGCTGAACTAGGGTACTGATTTACTGCACTGAAGAAAAGTCAAGAGTCCGGAAACATTAGGCAATAAAATTGGCAGGACTTGGTTTCCAGCTGCTTCTCAGACATGAGAGTGACTGGTGGCACTAACCTGGGCTGAAGCTCGGATTTCTAACTTAGGAAACTGGGCTGAAGCTGGTACAGTTAGCTGAGATGGGGAAATAAGATTGTCTCGCTGTGCGGGTTACTTTAATGATTAGACAGGGAGCCTGTTTGGGGGCAAGATGAGTCAGGTGGCAGGTGGCGGGTCAGACGTGTGGTCACCAGAAAGTCTGAGACCATGCCAGGGCTGAGGACCAGCCCTGCTGGACCAGCTGAGGCCCAGGAAGACGGGAGGGTGTTTGCCTCGCATTCAGGTAAGTCAAGTTTGATACCAAAGTCTGAGAAAAAGACAGATTATCTAAACCTGGGGTGGAGCTTTGTCGGAAGGTAGAGTTAGGGCCATCGGAGCGGGAAGGGTGCCTGTTGGAAAAGTATGAGCCTTTGCTGGCAGAAGCTGTTATAGATTGTCTCGGAGGTCTAAAGAAAAGCAGCATGAGAGCTGCCAGCACCAATTTGATTCTAGAAGCATCTTCTCCCAGGATGCTGATGCAGAAGCAGGACAGACTGGCCCAGGCGGCACTAGGCACCCTCTGCTGGATGTTCTTGAGCACAGGTAACAGGTTGGGGTCAGATGAGACAGGTCAGAAGGGCAGGCATGACTGTTCTTCTTACTGGACTTGAGGTTTGGGGCAGAATGAGCCCATTTGGAGAAGAGAGGAGTTGACTGGGTACTTGGGGCAGTGAAGGGGGAACAGGTAGGTTCTGAGACACTGCCCGTGAGTGGGTGGTGTCTGGACAGATGATTGTCCTCTTGTAGGGAAAGACTGTTTACAATCAAAGATTTTGTTCTCAGAATGTTCTAGACTTTCCAGGGTTTTCAAAATGTTTTGTCATGGAGTGACCTGGTGGCTCAGGTGCTAAGCTGGTAGCTGGGGCTTAAACCATGTCAAGCCTAAGCAACTGGGTTTGGGACCTGGGGCTTCGGGGAACAATGAAAAATAAGTAAAAATAAATAAAAGTGCAATATATATATATATATGTATATGCAGTGAATGGTGTGTCCTGATGGTGTGTCCTGATGAAAGGTTTTCTATTAGAAGTTCAAGTTTTCAGTTGTAATGATAGTCATTTCATGGTCTTAATACCCAGTTCTTTTCACCTTTTCTCATTATTCATCCCTAATGCTCAGACTCTCCCCTGAGCCCTGAACTCTGGCCCTGGGATAACAGGAATCTCTTGTAGGCAGTGGTGACCTTTGAAGACATGGCTGTGTGCTTCAGCTGGACAGAATGGGCTGGCCTTCGTCATGCCAGAGGGCCCTGTGCAGCAGTGTGGTGCTGGAGAATCATGGAACTTGATGTCTCTGGGTAAGGCCACTTTTCTCCGTATAGACCAGAGGCATGGTGTGGAGGGGGGTGGAGGCGTCTCTGGTATCTTCCACTAATGGCTCCAGGCCTGTGACCGGATGACCCATCTCAGAGGATGCTGGGCAGGGAGAGGTCATGGGTCAGTGTGGGAGTACGCACCATCGCCCAAAAGGCACTGCAGAGCAAGGAGCAAATCATTTCTGTTTCCAGAGCTCAGCTTGTCATGCTCCCCTGGTGTCTCGAGACAGGTGTGGCCCCTTCCCTATGTCCGCATGTCTCACAGGATCTCACTAACTTACCTGCTCTTTTAAGTGCCGTGGGAAGAGGTCACAAGTGCTCAGTTTCCTCTTGAGCAAAATCTCTGTGGCTTTCCCTGCTCTTGATCCCTTTTATATAGATTTTATTCTTACTGAGACTCTTGAGGTTTACCTTCTTTTGACATAGCACACACACAGCTGAAAGGTGCCATTTTCTCGCCCCTCTTCAGGAGTCACCGTCTCCCAAACCTATCCTGATCTCACTTTCGGAGAGAGGGGACTTGCCGTGGCACCTGAAAACACCTACAGGAAGGACCAAAGACCTTTGTAAAGGTGAGGCGGATTTAGAACCAACACTGTAGAGCTTTATGCGTGTTTGTGTGTGTGTGTGTGTGTGTTGTGTGCGTATGTAACTCATTTTACACATTAAAGTAACCTCATATGTGCATTTTCCCCTTTCCTCAGATATATGTCAGCACACCCGCCCCCACCACATCACTAAGAGGTCTTCACCAGTGTCCACTGAACGCCTCCCCCACCTCTTATCCCTCAGCACCGTCCCATTCCCTGCTGATAACCTCAGTTCTCTTGCAGGTGTCCAAGGGCTGGTTTTGTTTCATCTGTTCCTTTGTTCACATTCCACTGAGTGAGCGCATCTGGTGTCTGTCTTTCTTCTTTTGACCTATTTCACTCAGCATCGTCCCCTCTAGATCATCCATAGAACCAACACTATGGAGGTTTACAGCATAGTGCCTTCAAAATGAACCATGCTGGGAAGGATTTAAATAAAACAAGTGATTTCTCCTTGTAGGTAAATAGGAAACCTTTCCCACCAACTTCACTCTTACCAGCATAGTTCCAGTTAGTACACCTCAGATACAATTACTGAATCTCTTGATCTTTTAAAAAAATTTGTATTGCGGTATAATTGATAAATAACTATTGGTTTCAGGTGTGTAACATAAATCATTCAATATTTGTATACATTGTGAAAAATCACATTGTGTGTAGTTAACTTCTTTCACCTTACTTAGTTCCAAAAACTTTTTCCTTGTCACGAGAACTGTTAAGAGCTAGTCTCTTAAGAACTTTCACATATATAGTTCAGTTGCTGTGCTGTGCATCAGCCTTGCGTCTTTCTTTTGGAAATTTATACCTTTTGACCACCTTCACCCATCACACACACACACACACACACACACACACACACACACACACACAAAACACCCCCCTCCCCCCCAGCAACCACTACTCCATTCTCTTCAAACTTGGTTTTTGGAGGCTTTGTTTTGTTTCAGAATCCACATGTAAGAGCTCACATAGTATTTGTCTTTCTCTGACTTATTTACTGAGCATAATGCCCTTGCAGTCTATCCAGGTTGTCAGAAATGGCAAAATTTCATTCTTTTTATGTCTAAATAGTCTTCCATTGTGTATGTACCACATTTTCTTATCCGTTGACACATCAAGGAACAGTTGTGTTTTCTTTCTGTCTTGGCTATTGTAAATAATGCCACAGTCTACACAGGGGAGCAGTAGCTTTTAGAGTTCATGTTTTCATTTTTTTTCTGAATAAACACCAGGGTGGAATTACTAAAGTCATATGGTGGTTCTGCTTTTATTTTCTTGAGGAACCTCTCTGTTTTCCACAGTGACTGCACCGATTTGCATTCCCACCAATAGTGCACTAGGGTTCCCTTTTCTTTACATCTTCACCAGCACTTGTTGTTTCTTGTCTTTTTGCTCATAGCCATTCTAACAGGTGGGAGGTGGTTTTGATTTGCATTATGATTACTGATGTTGAGTATCTTTCCATGTTGACCATCTGGACATTTTCTTTAGAAAAATAATATTTTTGGATCTCTTGCCCATTTTAAAATTGGATTTATGGTTCTTTTGCTGTTGAGTTATATGAGTTCTTTACATATTTTGGATATTGATCCCTTATAGATATATGATTTGCAAGTATTTTTTTCCATTCAGTAAGTTACACCTTTTCATTTTGTTGATTCCATTGCTTTGTGGAAGCTCTATAGTTTGATGCAGTTTCAATTGTTTGTTTTTGTTTTTCTTGTCAGATTTAAAAACTCACCAAGACCTGTATGAAGGAGCTTGCCACCTATGTTTTCTTCTAGGATTTTTTATGAGTTCAGGCCTTATGTTTGTCTTTATCCATTTGAGTTAATTTTTGTCTTGCATTGCTCCTTTCTGTATGTCAGCACTGCCCATCTTTGGCCTTCCTTCCTCTGATGGGATGGATTATTCAGAAGCAGCTTTTGTGTGCTTGCCCTGTGCTTGGCTTTGTATAGGAAGCTCCAGGGTAGCGGCCTTTGTGACTTATGTGACTAAGATGCAGACCAGGTAAAGTCCAAGGGCCGAGTTTGAGACCCAGGACCAGGGTGGGTGGGGAGAGGTGGGCAGAAAAAAAAAAAAAAGAAGCTCTGGGGATATTTGTTACATACAACAGACTTCAGGTGGGCAGAAAAGAAATTCAGTTGTCTGGCCTCAGGAATGGAATAGTGGATCCAATAAATGGTTGTGAAGAATTTTGTGGTTCCATGTGCAGGAAGTCCATCTGGGGAGCATGTTTTAAGAGAGCTCTTTCCAGAGCTTACCTGTGAGTATTCTGCTGTCTTTTCTAGTAAAAGCAGAACAACAACTTGAGGCTTCGGACTCACAGCCTCAGCAGACTTCCTGTTCTTCCTAGAATCTGGGACTGGTGGAGTCTGCAGCCTCCCTGACCCCCTAACTTAGCCAACAGTGCAAATGAATGTGGCTGGTGCATCTGCCCCACCGAGTCTCCTGTGGAAACTCTTGGATGCAGAGTTTCTTGGGGAGCTGAAAGGGCTCTGTCTTGAGGACTTATGCATGGGGACAGGAAGTGCAAGATCACGGTGGTGACCCCAACCAGAGCCGCCAAGCCATTCGTGGCACAGGCCATAACTGGCTGTGTTTTAGGAATATTAACTTGACATTGCAGTTTGATTAGTCCAAAGGAAAGTGAAGGCGTAGAAACCTGTTATGCTGTTGTAAACTTTTCACAGGCATGAATGATGGATGGGGAATGTGCAGGCATAGAGCAGGAAGGAAGGTGTGGAGGAAGAATCAATCAGATTTTATCAAAGCTTGGCTGCAAAGGGATTATTGAGTCAGATAACACTGGAAAGTCAAGATACAGGAGGAATTTTATGAATTCATACAAATTCCATAAAAGACCCAAAGAAGGCATTTGAGGACTTCCGAGTGAGTGAACTTATGAAGGTTTGGGCAGAGTGGCGGCACACCTGAGAGGGCGTAGACGTGCTTGTCCTGTATCTCTCATCTGCTGTTTCTGAGTTACAGCCTTTGTAATAAATTGGTCATCTAGTGAGTAAATGGGCTTCCTGAGTTCTGTAAGCTGCTCTACCAAATTAATTGAATCTGAGGAGGAGGCTGTGGGAACCTCTGGTCTGTATAGCCAGTTGGTCAAAAGCAAAGGTAACTGCTTGGGCTTGTCACTGGTGTGTCAAGTGGAGGGTGGGCTTGGGAGTCTGAGCTCTTTACCTGTGGAATCTGATGCTGTCTCCAGATGGTGTCAGAATCTACAGCACAAATGAGTTGAATTTCCAGATACCCTATTGGTGTCCAAGAATTGCTTGCTGGTGTGGTGAAGTCAACAAACAATCATTGCAACTGAGCTTTAGGGCACCGAAAGACTAGGCATGGAGAAAGGGTGCATGCCCTCCCCAAACCTCAAGTTCACTGACTCCAAAGCTCATAAATCCCCACCTTTGGGCTTTTATGGAGGCTTCATTACGTAGGCATGATAGGATTAAATGTTGACCACTGGTGACAGACTCAACCTCCAGCCCTTCTTCCCTCCCCTGAGGTTTGGGGGTGGGGCTGGAAATTCCAACCCTCTCATCTCATGACTGGATCTCCTGGTAACCTCACCCTAAGGTGCTTCCAAAATTATCTCATTGACATATAATGAGAGAAACCTTTATCACTCTCAACATTTAGGAAAATTCAAGCCTTTGGGGAGTTGTGAACCAGGAACCGTGAGTAAGGACCAAATAAATATGTCTTATGTATCACAAGTAGGAAAGTAAGGATTCAATCCAGATGTAGGGAATGTGGTGATGGCTTTGAAGAACTGCTGCGGTATCCTAATCGAGAGAAATAGTCAAGTGTGGGACAGCAGAAAAAATAGAACTTTTTGATCACTGATTGCTTACTTTTGTTTTTTAACATTGAGAACCCCAACAGCAAAAAAGAGGTGGGTGTGAGAACAGACCAGGTTCTTATTTGTCTGGATCATTCTCTGTCAGACACCAGGTTGTCCTCTTACTCCAGTCTCCGATCCCCTACTGCTCTCACTCATTTAACTCACATGCAAAGGATGAATTTGATTAACTAGCAGCAGATGAGTTCCTGATAACCCAAATCAATGTTAAAATTAGTCCAACATTTTGTATAAAATAGAGTGGCTTTCGCCTAGGCAAAATGTCATCCAATTTTTAGGAACACAAATGCCATTTTACAGACAACTGTTTGTCTCCTTTTTGCTAATATGATAAGGAACACTCTTTAGTCTTGGCGTATCTTAGTAATTTGTGTTCTTTCCTTCACAAATAGGCAGAGTTCAGCATGTTTGCATGTTTCTGCATGTTTGAAGGTGAGGCGTTTTGAGAGTCTGGTTACCAGACATCAGTCTTCAGCAGCTTTAGAAATGCACTTGTCATCTGTGCAACTGCAATTAGGAACCTCTCGGGGTAATGTCCTCTAAGTTCGTCTATCTTATTGTCTTCTGTTTTGTCACAACCTGGGGCTCTTAATGTTCAGTGTCTCCAGTCTTTTGAGACACCTATGAGGTATGAATTTTTCAAAGTAACAACGGTTGATCTGTTGTCTTTTCTTTCTGACTGTCTTTTATCTTCTTACTTGGAGTTTTGTCAGCCCTGAGGTCACCATTTGCTCTTACAGTCTGTGCCTTCTTTAGTATTTTGTAGGCCTTTAAATATAAAAATCAAAGGATACTAGAACATACCAGGGAGAAGTCATTGAAATAGAGAATATGGAAAAGCTTAGAAAGCAACCTAATGTGTCAAGTATTCACTGATGCCCTGTCCCACCTCAACTATTCCGGCCCATATGATATTTTGCTTTCATTTTAATAACCTTATCTTACTAGAAGGCATCTGATGTGAAGGTTGGAATAATAATCTCTAAAAGCTCTGTAATTCTCAGTACTCTTTCTTTTCTAGTGTAATTCTCAGGTGCCATTTGTGCTTTCTATTATGTTTTGGCAGTGAGGCAACACCAACACAAGGAATGCCTGAGGAAAGAGATGTGGTGTCACATAGACTGCTGAAGAATGTTATTTGAAGAACCAACTTCCTAGAAACATGTGAACTCAGGAAGCACCACAAAATTCCCACCAGGAAAAGTATTAAAGGAAATGTTCCAAGAAACCACTATGCTAGGAAACCATTCAGGTATGAGGAGTGTGGGAAATGCTTCAGCTATTTTTCTTACTGTGTTAGACACCAGAGAATCCACACTGGGGAGAAACCCTTTATGTGTAATGAGTGTGGAAATTCCTGTAATGGTAATTCTTCATTGATTCGGCATCAGAGACTCCACACCGGAGAGAAACCCTGTCAGTGTGGGGAGTGTGGGAAAGCCTTTAATGACTGAAAATCTGATAAGGCATCAAAGTATCCACAGTGGGGACAGACCCTTTCTCTGCAGAGAGTGTGGAAATAGTTTCACCAGTAGTTCTGAGTTTGTTATAAATCAGAGAATTCACACTGGGGAGAAACCTTATGAGTGTAATGAGTGTGGAAAAGTAGTTTTTGTTGATATTTCAACACTACTTTGACATCAGAAAATCCACACTGGAGTGAAACCCTATGAGTGTAGAAAGTGTGGCAAAAGCTTTGGAAGAACATCCCATCTTAGCCAGCATCAGTGTATTCACACAGGGGAAAAGCCTTCTTCTTGTAAAATATGTGGGCAAGCCTTCAGCCTTCATACCAAACTCATTCGGCACCAGACAGTCCACAGTGAGGAAAGACCCTTTGACTGTATTGTGGGGGAAGCCTCTCATGCTCAGGAACAGTTAAAAAGGAATCTATGGGGTGTACTCTGGTGGCCTAGTGGTCTAGCGCACCTGGGAGCAGTCCCACAGACATCCCAGGGTCCAGGGTTCAAGACCCAGGCCAGGGTGAACAACACATGTGAACACCTAAATAAAAATATAAATAAAGCTCTCCTCCTCTTCCTATTTGCCTACTCACCTTTATTCCTGCCTGTACCTTTCCTTTAAACAAAAAAGACATATACAAACCCATATTCAGGAGTCTTCCTGTATATGTGATGAATGTGGGAAAGTCTTCATTAGCACAAGAAATCTCCATCATCAGAGTCCATACTCAAGAGAAATCCTGTGAGTGTCAGGTATGAGAAAACCTTTAGGACTTCTAACCAGCTAGATCATCTACACCCTGGAGAGAAGCCAGTGTTGGACATTTGTCATTTTGGCCTCCCAGAATTTTTTACCCGCTTTTATTGGTAACAGTACACTGTTTCCCTTCGGAGTCCATCTTCCATTCAGGAGTAGAACGTGTGACATGGCCCTGGCTCTGCTGCCACTTCCTTCCCTCAAGCCATAGCTGTTGGTTTAGAGGTCAATAGGTGACCCACGATGGTCCAGTTAGAGTCCCAGGACTTGTAAGAATTAACAGGAAAAAATACTCTTTTTGCCTTTGTCCTGAAGCTGAGCAGAAGCCCTGGATTCGTGTGGAGGTTGAGAACGAAGTCAACACTGCAAAAGATGTATCAGAGCAGAACAGTCAGCCTTCATTATTCCACTTGAACAGCTGTGCTCAGCCCTATCCGAAGCTGGAAATGCTTCTGGGTTTTTGAATTCTACTAACGAATTCCACCCACCTCCTCTCAGGCAAGTTTGAGTTGAGTTTTCCTATGTTTTTGGAACAGCCTTAGAATAACAATGATCCTAAATGTTTTCATTTAGGATAAGGAGAAGTGTTTCATGTGTAGAGGTGTGGGAAAGTCTTTAGCTAGAGTCTTGGCAAGTCTCTGTGATTGTGATTGTAATGAGACTGGGAAATCTATTGGAATAGTTGAGAGTCCAGGTTACAGTAGGTGTGATACTAGAGGGTAGAATTCTAATAGCTTAAGCTCTGTGACAAGTTTCAGTGTTACTGCAAAATAGTGTCTGCATCTGTGAACCCATGAGAAAACCCTTTACTCTGAAGTTAATTTGGAATGGATGTCATTCTAGGGATAAAACTGGTGAATGCCAGCTATTAGAGTTTTTACAACTTGGCATTTACCAGTTTTCCTAGAATAGCTTGCCGCACTGGCATTTAATTTGACTAGTTAGCCAGGGAAATGCTCTGGTTTCATAAAAGATAGTGCTGAGATGTTTCTGTAGGAAAACAAAGAGCTGGCCCTTTTCTTTGGATGATGAAGATAATCTGCACCCTCTTCTCCCTTGTGCCCACCTGCCAGCTAATGTTGGCAGTCACCCTACATAATTCCAGGCTTTACCTGCTCCCTCAGGTCTAGCATCTGGGAGGCTTCACCACCTCTTTGCCTCTTCCTTCCTTACTGCAGTTGATATCAGGTACTGGGGTTGATAGCTGAATCATAGGCTGGGGGGTCACTTTTTAAGTAAACTTTTTTATAAGTTACAGTAAACATAAACACAGAAGAATGCACATGTCATAGTTACACAGCTTTTACAACAACAGTTACAATCACCAAGATCAGAAAATAGAATGCGCCAGCCCTCATAGGGCTCCTGGACTCAGCCGTTACTTCTCTCATGACAACCTTTATTCTCACGTTGTTGTCACAATTCTCTACGCAAACGGAAAGGGCAGTACACGTTCATTCTCGGTGTTGTCAGGTATCCCATTACATTAATACACATTTTACTGCCTACCCTTGGTGGGTATTTGTGCTGTTTCCAGGGATGTTATTTTGCAGGCAGAAAATCTAAAAGTCACTTCAGCACTTCAGGATCAGGGACTATTAGCCTCCCATGTTACTGAATTAACGCCCTGAGCTCTCTAACACATTATAATTGCAACAGTACTTCTTGTTTGCAGCAGTAATATATATATATATATATAGCAACATTATGGAGGAGATACCGTACTTAGCTGCATGTGACAGCTGAGGAAACTGACTAGGTTTTCCAAGGATACCAGAAGTAGCAGAATAGGGATTCAAAGGCCAGCAGTCTGGCTTCAGAGCCGGCGCTGTAGCCTTCACGGTGCAGCCCAAGAGATCAAAATTTGGGTCTGTGACAACAGACTTTGTAACAGTGGATTTGTATGAGCAAACTTGCTCCTCAGGTGTAGGAGAATACCCAGACAAAACAAGGGGCCTAGAAGTGGGGGCAGATGGAGAACAGGCAACAGTGAGGGAAAGCACAGGTTGAGAGGGAACAGTTAAGAAATACCTTGTACACAGTCTCCCAGAAGGGCTGCAGTGAGGGGGATAGCATGTCCTGGGGGGCAGGGAACCTGGCTCTTGGGTCCCCCACTCTCAGTGGCCGTGTGACATTGGAAGGCTGTTAAGTATCTGTACCTCTCAACACCATCTAAAAATGAGTATTTTTGTATCATGCACCTGAGCCAGATCACTGACTCCCCTGGGGCTTTTCAACTTTGAGATGTGGGGTGGGGATGGCTGAGAGTTAGTCATTCTCCTTTTCCTGGGCTGCTTTCTTCAGGAGCTGACATCCATGATCTCAAACCCTGGTGCTGCAGTCAGAAAGCCCCCTCCAGCTGGGTTCATTTTTCTTGTATTAGTTTTGATTGATACATTAGTTTCCTATGACCTGTAACAAATTGCCACAAAGGTGTAGTGACTTAAAACAACAGAAATCCACTCCTTTCTGGAAACCACAAGCCTGAAATCTTTCCCTGGGCGCTGGCAGAACACACTCCCTCAGGGCAGAGTCCTGTCTCTTCCAGCTTTCCTGCGTGTTTCAGCTTGTAGCCACATCACTGATACCTGTCTTCACATCACCTCTGCTATAGCTGATCTCCTGCTGCATTTTATAAACACACTCGTTCTGGCATCTAGGACCCACCCGTAGTTCAAGGTAGTATTCTGGGAACTTTTATCACATTTGCAGAAACCATTTAAGATAACATTCACAAGTTCCCAGGGTTAGGACCTGATACCTTGGGTGACAGCTGTTCAGTCTGTTAACAATCAGGTAAACCTGTATATAACAAACCCTCCAAACAACAGACACTAAGACAAGACAGTTCCATGAGAGAAGTGTGGACAGATGCAGCCCAGAACTGATAAGACAATTATATGCTGGAAGTAGGGACCTGAACTTCTAAGTTACTACTTGATTGTCCTCAGTAGGATGGAGGAAGGGGAAGAAAGTCATACTACTTTGCTTAAATGTTTTTGCCAAGATCTTGGTCACATGGCTAAGGTTGTGAAGGTTGCTCAGGTCATTTGAAAGTGTACAGGGATCTGTTTCTTTGGGTGCTGATTATTTAAAACTTGTCTCCCCTATTCTACCCTTACACAAAGGCTGTGACTTGGAAGCTATGTTTTCCCTCATCTATGAAATGACTATAATAGTTTCTGCACCTTTGGGAAGACAAAGCATATAAAATCAGCATGGACGAGTTTACCGGCTAGCAAAGTGCATTCAGATGAGCAGTATTTTCTAGCTCAGCACACTTGCAGGCAAATGTAACTTGTTCAGGGAGAGAGTTTAGTAAAGTCATCACAGCATGTGACGCTCTCAATTTTATTATACTTTTTATTGTGTTTTAAGTTGTGTTCAGATTGCACACTTTTAAGTTGTTGTTACAAACAAGAATGATAGCCCCTGTCTTTTTAACTGTTTAAAGTCAAATAGCATCATAGAAATCTTTAAGAGGTGAGAAAAGTTCCCAGAATAGCTTCTGTTGGTCATTTGGGGTCTGCAATAAGTTTTCATCCTTGGAATTCTCTAGATTTTGAGGCAGAGTGTTAGGCAGGCTAGCAGGAGCTGGGGCATTAGGTGATATGTGTCTGTTTCTGGGCAGCTGCCTTCAACGAAAGGATTAGACAAGTGTCTGGAGAGCAAGGTTAAAATCCGGTTGGAGAAGACCATCAGCAGTTTAGAGAACAAAGATTCTCTGGACAGGTCAGAGCCTTGGAGAGCTGTAATCACACGGGCTGGTGCAATTAGCACCTCGGACAGAGCATCGTACGCCTATTTTCTACTGTAGTCCATAGTGGGCAGCTGTAAACTCACTTCACAGTGGCTTCTGCTCATCTCCTGGGACTTTTACCTCCGGTGTAACAGGCTGGTAGAGCAGCTCCATGAGTCCTGGCTGCTCTGTTACCCCGGGGACTGTATCCTCATCCACTTTCCTAGATGCTCACACTACTGTCAGCATTCCACCCAGCCAACAGGTGCAGGGTCCCTTCTCTTCAAGGACATGGCTGCTTTTTCTTATAGCCTGTTTGCCAGAAGCTGGTCACATCCACACTTGCTTTAAAGGGGACTGGGAAGTGCTGTCTTTCCAATCATAGGACTACTTTTCTATGAGATAGGCCACGGAAAGAACTCATTTTGAGAAACTGTGCTAAGAGTCAGAATAAGGCAGAGGAGGGTCCTGGCAATGGTCAGTATCATTGACCCCAGGCAACAGATTTACCCTTTAAGTCAAGTGGCACAGAAATAAAGGTCCTACCCAGGAGTTGGGGCTGAAGCCTTTGAACCATGTCAACGACGAGTGTTTGTTACACACCTTCTTTGTTCCAGTCCTTGTGCTCCGAGGATAATGGTCTAACACAGACTCTGGAACGACCAGCGAAATATGGAAAAAATACATGTTTGAATAAACTCACCATTAAATATGTCCAAACGTGCCAATTTTTGAGAACATTTGGCGTGCGTAGGTACCTAATCTGATCGCTCACTTTATTAGGTCTCCGGCAGCCCTTTTCTATACAGAAATATGTATTTTAGTCTATATTATTTCCCACTGATTCCTCCTTTATTTCAGTTAGACATACATTAGTTTATAAAATGAAGTGTATTATCTATGACCATCTAAGCCACAGTTTCACCAGAGGAGACTACAGTGGTCACTGGGAAATACGTGTTGCATGAAGGGGACTTTGGCTCTGACAGCGAGTGACACTAGATATTCCCAAAGCCGACTTCCGCGGCCAGCGGCGTAGACCTCGCGCCCCTTTCTCGCCAGCACCAGCCCACCGCGCGGCCGCGGAGACCCGCGAAACTTGCAAGCCTGGGTCAGGGGACTGCGCTCTCAGGGGGCGGGGCCAGAGCACCACCGAGAAGAGGAGGCCCTGCTCCTAGAGAGGTTCGGCCGCGGCCAATTGACGCATTTCCGGCCGGGCCGCCGAGCTGCCCGCTGCAGAGGTGAGTGACGGGTTGTGCGCGGCAGGGCTGGTCGCCAGTCCCCGAGGCCGTCTGTGCGGCTGCGACTCGCCGCCACTCCGGATGGAGCTGCCTTCCTTCGAGTTGGTGGCCGATTACCTTCCCGTGGGAGGCAAAGCCGGGGTTAGTGTCACGACCACGAAGGCCAGAGCTCTGAACGCGATGTGTCCTGGGCAGATGTGCTCGGGCAGCCAGAAGGTGGAGCGCGTGCAGGGGTGAAGCGACCCGAGGCGGGCTCACGGCCCTTTGGATGTGTTGAGGTCGTGCCGGGGCTTTTACCAAGTATGGACTCCAGACACACGGTCGTGAATCAGGCCAGGGGCCAGTGCAGCAGGGCAGCGCCCTGCCAGCACCTGGGAGCGGAAGAAACCCCCTTCGGGGAGGCACTGTCTTCTGGAGGCGTGTCAGTTCCCCGAGGTAACTGCGTCTCTGGCTGTGGGAGGACAGTGGCCGGGGCCTGGGAATGCCGTCTCCAATATAATCGTTGATTTTCTCAGTCCTGGAGTACACGCACAATAATTTCAGAATTGCCAGTCATGCCCTCGAGTGCACGTTTACTAACTAGAGGACGGTACCCGGAAACGGGTCTTTTTGTCTTTAGTCTTATAAGAATTAGAATGCTATTCATAAAGTTACTTTGTTCTTTCATTCCCACCCGGTCAGTGTCGTTATGTTATTCAGTTGTGTTTGTTGTTTGTGGTGTTTTGGGGTCGTCACTCCCCCTGTTCTGGTTGACTATGTATATGGAGAAAGTGTGTACATATATATGTGCTGCGACATTACTGTGGTTTTAAAAGTCAGAACTACGTTAAAAGATAGAGAATTGTCACTTCCCGCCCCGCCCCCAATCCTTCTACAGCGTTTTCTTCCATCCTGGGTTCCATTCATCCATTTCCACCCTCACCTGAGGCAAACCATTCTTGTTCATTTCTGACTTATCCTTTTGTTTTTCTGTTTGCACAATATACATATAAATTTTCTTAAACTCCCCATCTCTTCTTACACAAAAGATAGCACACTGCCTTTTGCACTTTGCTTTTTTAATTTGACAGCATATCCCGGAATGACTCCATATCGTAGACTTAAGTAATACTTTTAAAATGTCATGCACTTGTACAAAAGTGTGCATCTAGCATGGCAGCTAAGAAGCATAGTAGTAAAATGAGCTCCTCTAAATACACGAACTTGTTAAGAAGCACTAAGGAGAACTTTGCCCTGCTTCCCACCTGCAGAGGTAACGAGTATCTCCCCCAAATGATCCCACTTCCCCTCTGGTAATCTCAGTCTTGCTGTCAAAATCCAAAGGTTATCTTAATTTTACTTTGTCAGTTCATTTGCATTTTATTTCTGCATTCCAAATATAAGTGAAATTATCCAATATGTCTTTTTCTTAACTCACCTCACTCAGCCAGATACCCTCGAGTATCCTCTCTGTTGCTGAGAATGGCAGGATTTCACCTTTTGATGGTTGAGTGATATTCCACAGTTATCTTGAATCTTAGTCTTATTTATTTTTAAAGGAAAGGTGGAAGCAGAAATGAAGGCACATGCAGGCAATAAGAGAGGGGCAGAAAATGCACTTTTATTTTTATTTAGTTAACGCTGCTTGTTTCTCCCCGGACCGGGGACTTGAACCAGGGGTATGTGGCCTTAGCCATAGCCTTATTTATTTTTAAAAAATAATTTTTTGATCACATATCACACATACATGTGTCTGCAAGCAATATGTTGAATTTTGTTTTTGAACTTTATGAAAATGGCATCCTAGTGTCTCTATTCATCTGGGACTTACATAAGTCAATGTCATGTTCCTCAATTCATCCACACTGTGTGTAGCTGTGAGTCATACAGTTTTGCTACGGTGTAATGTTCTCTTGTAAATAAAGACAAACTATGACTTTTTTCTCAGTGGACGTGTAGGATGTTTCCAGTTCTTAACTATTAAAGTACTGCCAGTAATGGATAATTTGGTACCTTTTGTCTACATATGAGAGTTTCTCTAGGGTATGTGTCTTACAACTTGGACATTGAATGTTGAATTTTTCAAATGCTTTTGGCATCTATCAGCATGGAGATTGTTTCCTTGATTTGTTCATGTGGAAGACTACACTAATCTTTAGTCATTGTTGAGCTTTAATTGCATTCATGAATGATCCCTTTTAGTCAAGGAATGTCACTTCAATGAATGCTTGAGTCTGTTCCTTAATATTTAGGATTTTTGCATCAGTTTTCATAAACGAGACTGGTCTGTGATTGGTTTCTTTTTATTTTATTTATTTATTTTTGAGAGAAAAAGCATTATTATTATTATTATTATTATTATTATTATTATTATTATTATTATTATTATCATTATCATATTAAGTTGTTCACATTGTCTCCTCCAGACCTGGAAAACCAACTCTGGTGCTTAATTTATACATGGACTGTGCTCCTTTGTAGACAGCAAACCTAACTGCTACTCCAGCAGGGCACACTTTTTTTTTAAACCCTGACTTTTTTAAAACCCCCGCTTTTGAACCTGGGTCCATAGGCTTTGTTTACATGGCCCGCCCCGGGCACCTAAGCTGCCTGAGCCACTGGCGTGTGCCTGGTGGTGTATGGGTTTTGCATTAGTATTGAGCGTGCATCATGAAAAGGATGGGAAACTTACTTTGCTGTTCTCCGCTGTTTCTTAAGAGTAGAAAGGATTTTCCCATGATACATACTTATGGGCTAAATGTTTTGTGAGAACTTGTTCAGTTCTGGGTATTTCAGTTTATTACTGAATTTTAGGTCGAGGTAATCACAGACTGCAGAGAAAAATCTATATAAATCTATTTAGATCTATGTAATAAAATTGGTAGAGCTGATTTATTTGATTCAAATAGAATTACATTCTTTCATCGTAGAAAAATTCCTCCCTCCCTCCAATTCCCTGTTTCTGAAAGGGAGGAAGGAAGAAAGGCGAGAAAAAAAGGCATCTTTATTTAGTTGTTTATTTTGGTTTTCCCTGCAGCCCTAGGCCATGAACCTGGGTCCTTGAGCTTTATATGGTCCATGCCCCAGTCACCTCAGTCACCGGGGCGTGGCCCTAACTTTTCTTTTTAAGCAGCCAGAAAATATTGCTTAATGGACACTTTTGCCGCATACACAAACGCGCAAAAACCTTTAAAGCAGAAGTCAATAGATCAGGCTATTTAAACACCATGCAATAAAGTCAGAAATTATGAACAGAGAAGAAACTAACAACAAACTGTCTTAAACAATTCTGATTAGAGATAAAACACCGTGGCTGGGTGACTATAAAGTAGTAATTAAAACATGAAATATAAAAAAAGCCTTCTGTAATGTAGCTGGTAGTGTATTCGGTAAAATTCATAGCCTTTTAGGTTTTAATTGCCAAATGGAAAAGAATGACAATAAATGAATAAGTCATGCAAATAAGAAGGTAGGATAAAAGCCTTTTGTAGTCTAGCTTCCCTGAAAAGCCATGTAGAACCAAGTTTTGTGTGCAGGAGGTTTGTTTGTGCTTGTAGTCCCAGGGGCAGAGTGAAAGTCAAGGGGAGTGGAGCACAAACAGGGACAGTCATTACCTGGAGTGATGTCAGGCTGGCCACTCTGCCCAGGACTAGCGCTCTGTCTTGCAGGGTCTTTGAGGAGCCTTGGGATCTCGTGGCTGCCTTCATGGGGGACAAAGTGGAACATTTATCCCTTGACCTCTGGCTCCTATTGGTCTAGGTTGGCCTTAAAGGCATTAACTTCCCTGCACAAAACTGGTCGAAGCCTGTGGAACTGGACTAAGAGTGAGACGAGCACTTGGAGTGGCTGCAGGTGTCTCTTACAGAGATAAAGAAACAAATGAAGAAAGCAAAGCTTAATGAATTAAATAGAAAGAAGAGTAGCATTCTAAACAAATAGCAAAGCTCTTCTTGGAAGATAAAAGAGAACAATATTAGATAAACCTCTTCTTCAACCTAACTTTATTAGTCTGCTTGGACCGCTGGAACAAAATCCCATAGTCTGACTTAAACACCAGACCTTTATTTCTCAGAGTTCTGGAGGCTGGAATCTCAGACCAGTTGGTCTGGTGAGGGCTCCCAACTTGGGTTGCAGGTGACCATCTTCTTGCCGTGTCCTCGCCTGGTAGAGACAGAGTCTTAATGTCTTCTTTTGAAAAGGGTGCCAGCCCTATCCATTAGGGCCCCAACCCTCCTACCTCCCTCAGCCTTATTACCTCCTCCCAGGCCCTCTCTCCAAATGCAGGTGCATTGCTGGCTGGGACTCCACCATATGAATTTGCAGGGGACACATTCAGTCCATAATCTTAGCAGGAGAAAAGATCTGGAAAGCACATACATTCAAAAGAAGTGGGGAAAGCAAAATGGCTCCAGATAGAAAGAAATGAAAAGAATCATGAACCAGTGTGCTCCACAGCTCGATACTGATGTTAAATCCTGGAAGACATGGATGATCTCTTAGGTAAATACAAGTTTTCAGGACTGCCTCGAGGGAGCAGTAAAATAGCTTGTCCAAGTGTTTGGAATGTAAAGGCATCATGGGGGCCTGGATACTGTTGTGACCCCTCTCGGAGTCAGGGCCTTGGCTTCTTCGCTGGAATGTCTGAGGATCCATCTTGGCACCTCGTTCCTGGTCCAGCTGAAGGTGGGCCTGGAGCACGGGGGAGACCGCCTGCCCAGATCTCTGCGACTCTAGCAGGCACTCAGCCGTGTGAGGGACCTGAGCAGCATGTGGGTGAGCGGTTGTCCCCTCTCCAGGTGCTGCCTGCCTGGGCCTAACCGAGGCCTCTGTGCTGAGCAGCAGCCTGGCTCCCCTGCTCTGAACTCGAGGGTGTTTAGAGAAAGTCAAGTCAGAGCTTGATAGTCATGTTCTGTCTCCAGCTGATGCGTTGCTACATGGATCTTTGTTATTACCTTTGTTGTTCTTCAGACTCTGCCTGCTTTTTATGCGCACCCGTGCATAAATTCTCAGCTTGCTGCCTGTGAACATCAGTGCCGTGGCTGGAGGAGCTGGGGCACGGAGCCGTGAATAGATCACTCCCTCTTCCTGTGGCATCTCTGGCTTGCACTCCTGCCTAGATGGAGGCTTCCTATGGCGCAGACCTTCTATGACGGCCTGTAGTGTTGCTGGCAGGGTGGCTGACCTCACACTTGTCTTTTTTTCTTTAGCTCCAGCCCTTCTCTGAGAGGGAGACCGGGGGATGGCAGCCATGCTCCTGACAGCCTGGCCCCAGGTGAGCTGTGGGCCCTTCAGCTCTTGTGAGCACTTTCAATGGAAGAAAACTGAGCAGGGAAGCTGTTGGGCTTCTGCAAAAAGCTGCTGGACTGGAACGTGGGGCCGTAATATGGAGGGGGTGGTGGGGGTGGGCAGAGACCAGGGCAGCAAAGGGATGGAGGCAGCAGGAGAGAAGCAGAATGTCGTCTGCACACAGGTCTTTTGCTGCTCTGGTTGGTAGGAGACATGGAAGCTGCTTGGTGCATGGATCTGAATGAGGCTTCGGGTACCCAGGGAGGGTGTAAGTGAAGAGGAGCAGCAGAACCTGATCAGTGTGAAGGATGGCTGTGCCTCCAATTCACAGGGGATGCGGGGAGCCAGAAAGTTCTGGGGGACACGATGTCTTGTGTCCTGAGAGGCTTAGGGCATGGGGTATGGGGTGCAAACTTTAGGTCTCTGAGCAGAGCTTCTTCCCCAGGAAAGCAACAAGGCAAGTCAGATTTCCATACAATTCAGGGACTCCATGGGCCCCGGGAGCTCATCCTCAGACCTCCATGGACTGTGGGTTGGGAATAAGGTCAGTCACAGTAACTCCAGTAGCATTGCTGGGGGCTCACTATGCCGCAGCCACCAGACTAAGCGTGTACAGGGAACGTGCAGTGCTGGCAGCCGACCTCAGGGAGAGGTGCTGTGTTTGCTCATTCTGCCACACGTGACACAGGCAGAGGGAGTAGAGTGACCTGCCCAGGGCCACACAGCCACTGTGTGATTCCTCACTGCTCAGCCCTATGACATAGGTGGGACCGGTGAAGGTTATGTGGTCAGATTTGTGATGACTGTGTTGGGAATAATTTTGAGGAAAGAGTCAAAGGCAAGGTGACAACTTCTGGAAGAATTCTGCTGATCCAGGTGCCATGTGGCTTTGTCAGGGAAAGTAGGTGTTAAAGAGGAGCAATCCAAGTTCAAGTGGTGCTTAAAAGAAAAGCCTTTGAAGTTAAAGGATTGGTGTAGGGATAAGAGAGAGGGAGGACTTGTCCCAGGCTTCTAGCCAAGGTCTCCTGCATGGAGGGTGGTGAGTGTCACAGGTTGAGGTTTGAACCAAGAGGAGGGGCCAGCTGATTGGGATAAAGGGTGGCTAGTGAAGGTATTTAGTTACCTAACTGCAGGCTCCCACAGAGAGTGACTCACAGGAAAACGCAGCTTGGACTAGAATAGCTGTAGGTGGAGGTGAGTAGGATCAGGCAAGACAGATCCTGGCAGAGAAAGTTGCAAGACCTGTCCCTACCAGTTTGTCCTCCAGGTTGCTACAGGAGGCTGAGATTGGGCACAGGGAGAGTAGCCAGAGGCTGCAGCTGCCCCAGAGGGAGGAGTGGGGCTGCATCAGCCCAGCAGGCAGGGCCTGTGTTGACCACACAGCATAGCCATGCAACCGGAGAAGCTGAAAGGTTCCTGAGCAGCCAGCCAGGTGGCAGGAAGGCTGAGCTCCTTTTTTCCCAAGCCTTCTTGGAGGGGCAGTGAAGTCCTTTTTTTTTTTCAATATAAAGAAAGGTGCAGGCAGCAATGAAGGTGAGCAGAAGTAGTCAGGCAGTTGGGGAGAGGAAGAAAAAGCACATTATTTAGTTGTTCTTCATTTGGTTGTTCCCCCTGGCCCTGGAACGCAAACCCAGGTTCTTGGGATGTAGGTAGACTGCCCTGGCTGAAAGTGGCTGACTGAATTACTACTCCACCAGGACAGTGAAGTCTTGAGTGAAGTTGGAAACGATGAGGTATAAATGGTCTGTGATGGGAATCGGGCAGCAAATCTGGATGAGTTGAAAGCCATGGCTCTTCTCTGGGGGTGGCTTGAGGTGTGTGGGTGTGGGCAACCCTGGGCTGAGGTGAGACACCAGGGAGCAGGGAGGAGAGGCCCAGACCTCAAGGGATGAAGTGGGTCGCTGGTGCGTCAGTCCTGAGCTGCCGCATCACAAGGGAGTGGCTCAACAAAGAATGGAGTTGCTTTAGGGGATCTTGGTTATGAAATTTTCCTTCTTTCAGCTCAACTTATATTATCTAAGTATAGAAACATGGCATGAGGCTTCTCTGCTATGAGCAGTCACATATGCCATGGTTTACTTTTCAGGTGCTTTTTCTCAAGTCCCCCATCACCTCGTTAATTATGTTATGCTCACCCCAGCCCCTCCCCACACCCTTATACTGCACTCTGCCCCTCACTTAGGGCCTGAGCCATGGAGTTGGCCCTGGGGCAGCAGGAACCTGTTGTTTCAGAAGTCGGTGACCTTCGAGGACGTGGCTGTGTACTTCACCCAGACGGAGTGGGCTGGCCTATCCCCTGCACAGAGGGCCCTGTACAGGGATGTGATGCTGGAGAATTATGGGAATGTGGCCTCCCTGGGTAAGGCCTCTCTCCCCTGGGACCCAGACTCTGCCAGTTGCGATTTCCTGGCTTCCTGCCCCCTTACTGGTTACAAGTGGGTTCTCTGGTAATCTTTTACTGAGTGGGAACCCCAGGGGCTGAGATTCCTAATCCCCTAAACTTAATGTGTTTTGGACACATAGAAAAAAGTAATTTCCTATTCCATGGTGTTATTTCAGGTTCCCCTGCATCCTTCCTGCATCTCTTGAGTCTTTTTAACCATCTTAGTATACTCTGGATGTTTCAGGCTAAGGTCATAAAATGGTATCCTTTGGGTAGAATCTCTGTTTCCCTGCTTGAGGCATCCTGGGCTCACAGTCTGGGCCTTTACTGACTTCCCCCCCACCGCCCCCCCCCCACCTTACCTTTCTAAGCCCCTCCTCCAACAGTTTCCCATAGTCCTTAGGCACGGACCCCCTGGGTCCCTTACCTTCTCTCCCATTGCCAATAAAGTCTGAAAAGAAGCTTAGGAACTCATCTATGGGAGATTATTTATCTGTATCCCCTATTTCCTTTCCCCAAAACAGGAGTTCATCTTCTCAAACCTGCTGTGATCTCACAACTGGAGGGAGGAGGTAAACTGGAGGGTCCATCTCCACTGTCTGCTAGAACAGGGACAGACCCCCAGGGCCTCTGGACTGGTAAGGGAGGCACATATTGCCCATTATTGCTGGAAAGTTCAACTTTTTAGGAAGAAAGTCAACATTAGCAACATATAAGCATGTTACATTTATTGGCAGTGTAAAACTTAAATAAACTTTGATAATTTATAGGGATAGGTACCAGTGAGACCTTTCTGACTATTTTTGTCCTTTGCTGTTTCTTTTTAGTTCCAATAATAGCTCTTTTTCAATTGCCTCATTCTAACTCTTTTTAATTCTAATTTTGGAATTCTACTTTTCCCAAACAAAATGAGTAGATTTAGTAAATTTTGGGGTCCTTGCTATTTTCTGAGTATTCTCCACCTAATGTGAAGGATGCAGAATTAACAGTCTTTTTGCAGAGGCAGAATAGCCTGGCTGTCAAAAGTATAGTCTCTGGAGTAGACTTTCTAAATCCAGTCCCAGCTGTGCTATTTCCTGCTTAAGCGCCTCTAAGTAGGTCACTTGTTTGCATTCTCTTAAGAATCAATATTACCATCCTAAAAATATAAAATGTACAACAACAGCGATAATACAGGATGATAGTACTAGTCTTATGTGTTGAAGAGTAAATGAAATTAAACATATTAAGTACCTGGCTTATAGTATGTACTCAGATATTAGTTTTAAACTATTATATTTTTGGAAGAGACAGCTATATATAATCTGTAGGAAATAAGACAGAAGGAAGTACTCTCAATTCATTGCTTCTCATACATTGTGCAAATAAATCAGTGTTTTTCAAGTAGCAGATCGTCATTCAGTAAGCTTGGGGTAGGGCCAAGAAAGTACTTCATTGATACATATTAAAAACCTTTTATTTATTATTTTGATTGCTCTTCACATACTTATGGTAGATTTTTCTAAAAAGCCTTTTAAGTGTTTCTATTTGGTAACCTAATAAAGTAATCAGAGATATACGTAAGATGCTCATGAATCTTATATAACAATAAAACAATTATATAAATGTATAATTTTATTAAATATAATAATAATTATATATAATAACAAAATTTGAAAACAACTTGAATTTTCAATACAGGGAAAATAGTTATTCTTGCAGGACTGCTATTAGCAATTAAAAGTGTATTTTTATAGACAATCGAAAAACATTGGCAACAGATTATAAATATTAAGAAAGCACTACAGTTCGGGAAAAAATGTGATTTTAGGAAAATGATAGAGGAGATACATCAGCAGATTAAAAGTAATTTTTGTTGGATTTGTATTTCATTTTAATTTTCTTCTTTGTAAGTTTCTGATACCATAGTTTTTTTGTTTTTTTTTTTAAAGGAAAGGTGCAGGCAGGAGTGAAGGAGAGCAGAGACAGGCAAGCAGGAAGAGAGAGGAGGAAGAAGCACTTATTTTTTATTTAGTTGTTCATCTTGGTTGTTCCCCCGACTCTTGGACTTGAATTAGGAACCTTGGAATGTATGTGTTTGTGACCAACCTCTACTCACCAGGGCATGCCAGATAGTATTTTCATAATTAAGAATAGACTGGTATTATTTTGAAAATGATTGCTAAAGAAATCCAGGTCATTTGTATCTATTCAGGGTGACTATAATGAACATAGTGTCTGTAGCATATTTCGTTGAAGAGAGATGAGAGATGAAAGAATAGAGGCAGCATTTTTGGGCCAAGATCTTAAGAAATTGGAACAAATTCCGAGATCAGTAGCTCTATGGGGGTTATAGGAATTACAGAAATAATTTTAGGGAATGACAATTTTAGGATGGAGGGAAGAGGTAGAAGAAAAGGGTAAGGTGAGTGCAGCAGTGTGCTGGAGACTTTAAAAAGGGTCAAGGGATTAAATGGGCCTAAACAGTCTTTCTAAATAGAGAGAAAATGAAAGGATTTCAGAAAGCCTAATGATTAAGTTTTAAGGAAAGAAAGTTATTTCCCTTTTGCTTCCCTAGCAACACCCCTGGTGTTGAAACATATTGTAGGATCCTGTGCCTTCTCCTTCTTAAGTAGTTTCCAAGGGACTCGACAGGGATAACAGAAGAAACTGCAGATTTTAATTAAATATAGTTTGATGGAAAGATTGTTGGTCTGGCAGATAGGATCTATAATTTTGTTCCACTATTGTTACTTTTAACCTTCATGTTACTGGTTATTGGTTTAGGAACTGGTGACCTTTTTAAACCATTACTTTAAAATGTATAAAATGGCACATGCTCGAAACAATACAGAAAATATGTATTGTTATGTGTTAGGTATACTTCCTGTGCCAATTGTCTCTATTTCTTGTGTATTCTAGGAGTTTTCCAGGTATAAACAAATATATGCATATTTGTTGGCTTTCAGCTTGTTTTTCCACTCCATTTGTTGTTCAGTTGAACATCTTTCCGTATCAGCATATATGGGTTGTTTTTTTTTTTTTTTTTTCATTTTTTATCAACTGCTTACTCTCCCACTTATGGATGAACCTTAGATTCTTTGACCTAGTCTAGGGATTTTAAAGAGCCCCTTGATTACTAGGACCTTTTATTCTTTGTAGCACAGTTCTTTTCTGTTTTCTAACATGGCTCTTAGATCACTTTTTTTTCTTTCTGTTTTTTATAGTAAATATTGATATCCCAACTGACAATACTTTGATAAAGGAGATGTATGAAGAAAAAGATAATGTATCCTCTGAGTTTCAGAAGGACTATCTTCAGGAAACAAACCTTTCAGAAGCCTATATTCTGAAGAAACAGGAAGTCCACTTGGTAGGAAATAGGAAGAAAGAAAACAACAGTGTCACTGACAAAGCAGTGAAAGAGGAGACAAGTCCTGTGGAGGAGTGTTTCTTCAGTCAGAGTCCAAAGTTGAATCAGTGTCATACTATCTCCATTGGAGAGCAGCCGTCTGAATGTATGAGTTTGGAGAAAACCTTCAGCTTTGACACAGAAGTTACTCAGCATGAAATAATTAATACCAATGGAAGACCCTTCAAATGTGGAGAATTAGTGGAAACCGTTAAGTGTAATTTTCAACTTAACCAGCATCAAGATAGCTACCCTGGGAAGAAGCCTTATCAGTGCAAGGAGTGTGGCAAAACCTTTAGCGTTAATGCAAAATTAATTTGGCATCAAAGACTTCATAGTGGAGAGAAACCCTTCAAGTGTGTGGAATGTGGGAAAAGCTTCAGTTACAGTTCCCACTACATCACACATCTGGCAATCCACAGTGGGGAGAAGCCCTATCAGTGTAAGGTGTGTGGGAAAGCCTTCAGCGTTAATGGAAGTCTAAGTAGGCATCAGCGAATCCATACAGGCGAGAAGCCTTATCAGTGCAAGGAGTGTGGGAATGGCTTCAGCTGCAGCTCTGCCTATATCACACACCAGAGAATCCACACTGGGGAGAAACCTTACGAGTGTAATGACTGTGGGAAAGCTTTCAATGTCAATGCAAAGTTAATTCAACATCAGAGAATCCACACTGGAGAAAAACCTTATGAGTGTAATGAATGTGGGAAAGGTTTTAGGTGCAGCTCCCAGCTTAGACAGCACCAGAGCATCCATACTGGAGAGAAACCCTATCAGTGTAAGGAGTGTGAAAAAGCCTTCAGTAATAATGCAAAACTCATTCAGCATCAAAGAACCCACACAGGTGAGAAACCCTATGAATGTACTGAATGTGGAAAAGCTTTTAGTGTCAAAGGGAAATTAATCCAGCACCAGAGAATCCACACAGGTGAGAAACCCTATGGGTGTAATGAATGTGGAAAAACCTTCAGGTGTAACTCCCAGCTTCGTCAGCATTTGAGAATCCACACTGGGGAGAAGCCCTATCAGTGTAATGAGTGTGGGAAGGCCTTCAATGTTAATGCAAAGCTACTGCAGCATCAGAGAATTCACACTGGGGAGAAACCTTTTGAATGTAACGAGTGTGGGAAATGCTTTACTTCTAAAAGAAATCTACTTGATCATCAGCGAATCCATACTGGAGAAAAACCTTATCAATGTAAGGAATGTGGGAAAGCCTTCAGTATCAATGCTAAACTAACTAGACATCAGAAAATACACACTGGGGATAAGCCTTTCAAGTGTATGGAGTGTGAGAAAGCATTCAGCTGTAGTTCTGACTATATCGTGCATCAGAGAATCCATACTGGAGAAAAACCCTTTCAGTGTAAGGAGTGTGGGAAAGCCTTCCATGTTAATGCCCATTTAATTCGCCATCAGAGAAGCCACACTGGAGAGAAACCCTTTAGATGTATGGAGTGTGGCAAAGGCTTCACCTATAGTTCTGATTGTATTATACACCAGACTGTCCACACTTGGAAGAAACCCTATGTGTGTAATGTATGTGGAAAGGCCTTCAGGTTTATCTTTCAACTTAGTCAGCATCGGAGTGTCCATAGTGAAGGAAAACCCTAATAATGGGAAGGATGCATAAACTGAGGCTAGTGCTAGAATGAACTAATTATCAGATTCACTTTGATGGAAAACCCTGAGAAATACATATAACAGAGTCTTTACATGGAATGTCTTTTCTGTTTTATTCAGTTTTAAGTCAGAAATGAAGACCAGTTGAAAATTAATATCCCCAAGTAGTCTTATGCTAACAACTAATTAGAAAATGAAGTGAGAGAAAATATACTGCTCCCAACAGCATCAAGAAAAGTAGGTTTTCTAGGAACAAATGGTTGTGTAGAACCTATATAGAGATGATAAATCTCACCGAGGGTCACAAAAAGAAATGAATAAATGGGGAGAGAGAAAAGTTCTTGGATAGGAAATCTCAAAAGATGGCTTTAAAATCCCTGACTAAATTTATTTATTTCCCTTTGGTTTTTTAAACTGTAAGCATGCACTGTTTTTGTAAAGAAAAATAATAAAAAGGTGTTCTTAAAGGAAAAAGATGAGTAAATACTTTTATTTTCTTGAAACGAAGGAAACCTTTCTAGACATAAAATAAAA
Organism: Solenodon paradoxus; assembly: GCA_004363575.1. Lineage (NCBI taxonomy): Eukaryota > Metazoa > Chordata > Mammalia > Eulipotyphla > Solenodontidae > Solenodon > Solenodon paradoxus. The sequence goes on along the minus strand of RJWH01000723.1, from coordinate 826 downwards.
GTTAGAAACTAACCATAAGGGAAAATATTGAAAACTGACATTTTAGTTTAATATGTATATATTTGCTTTAAATAATCATTAAAAGCTTAAAAAATAAAGCCAAAAGGTGGGTAACTACCTTTGTAAAATTTGTGAAATAATAGTATAATATTTAATATGCAGAGATCTTATAATTAAGAGAAAGGTAAGTAATGAAACCTAGCAAATGACATTAACAGGAAGCTACTAAAGTAAGAGATGTTCAATCCCAGTAGTACTCTAGGAAATGAAAAATCGAAGCATGTGGACACAGGAAGCCCCCAAACTTCTCGCAGATACAGTGTCTACAGACGAACAGTGTACCACATACCTACACAGAACGGCCCCCGGATACCCACATACAGAGACCCAAATAGTACACTCCAACAGGCCAGCCACTCCTTGGGCATATGCTCCTGCTCTAGCTAAAGCTACCGTGGCTCTTAAAAGAGACCGTTCCTATGGAAAGTAAATGACATGGTATAGGACCTTGGCAGAGTGTTGCAGGGATACCATTAGGTGAAGCTCATGTTTTCCCCCAGGCTCCTGGGAGCCCAGCACAGCCCAGCTAGAGGCAGATCCTGAAGCCCCCAGAATACAGGAGGGAGCACGGCCTTCCCCCTGACCAGCTGTCCTGCTCCTCTGAGTCACAGGCCACACGCACTGCCAGAAGTGTCCCAGGCTGGGGTCCAAGTCCTTTACTTGAGAAACTAAGGCTCAAAGATGGGGTGGGGGGCACTCCCTTGAGTCAGGCAGCAAATCAGTGGCTGATGTCATCACTTAACCAGGCCAGAGGAAAGGTCAGAAG